>OX459106.1:9484355-10098355 GCA_949775045.1 Metridium senile | reverse complement strand
CCACCTAATTACAGTTTTGTACAAATAACCAATCAGAAGGCGAGAATTTGACCTTAATATAAAAGACACGCCGAGTGACAAATGATAAACACATTGAAATGCTCAAAGCGAAGACAAGAGTTTATAAGTTCTGAAAAACCTCTCAGGATGTTTAAATTTGAAAAGGTGTAGCAAATAATTTGAAAAGAGAAACTTTTGAACGCTAAGCTAACTTGTACAAAACTTTAATTGGGTGACTATGGTAAGGCGCATCGCGTTGTAAATATGGAGTGAGATATTTGTTTTTTTGAAATCATGTAAATGCCACTTTTGATCCAGATAGGATCTCTTTCCGAATAACTGCAGTTTACTAACTTGAGATTTAATATCTTATTATACCTTAATGTAATTAAGAAAAGAGAAATGGTCTCCCATAAGAAAGGATCACAAGAACTAAGAAAGTAAATGTTGGGTTTGACATGAAAATTGTAAAGGACATTGTTATATACCAACTGTCAAAGGTTCATTATTCTCACACCTTTGTTTGGGCGAGAGAGTATCATGTGAATGTGAACAAATTTGGATGTTTCTGCAGCAATGACTCTCAGCGGGCAACAATATGTTTATTTACCAGGAAATAACAAAACTGGAAGTCGATTAATTAAAAATCTTTGGTCATACCTACGTTTTTGTTGTTCTTTGACAGTTGGTTTAAAACTGACACTGAAACCTCAGTAAAATAAACAGTATGTTTTGTTGTCCCTCGATTACCGATGTTTCCCTCGGCAACATCAGCGGTCTCATGACCACAAAAACATACTGTTTCCTCGGTCCCCAGTCAATAAGTGATAAATATCAAACAAGTTCCTACATCAATATTATCAAGATATTCAATAGATATCAAAGATATACAAAAAGGAATTGATGTTTATATCAAAAATGGTTTTAGTTGGAACACCTGATGAAAATAGTTCACAAAAAATGCTATCGAATTGAATTTGCAAACATATTTATTTATTATCTCAAATCCACGATGATCGAATATAAACAATCTTTATAATTTTATATTCATTTGTATATTACATTCCTTGAAGTTTGTTTCATGGTATATAAGTAAGCTTTGTAACTACGATAGTAAATATATTTAGCTTCTAACAAGTATTGTCTTTATATTAGCGATATAGTTATATAAAAGAACAAGAGTAAAATCTTACCGAGTCGTGAGTCAGATATGTATCGCAGTAGTCACAGTAATATCTACAAAATAACAAAACACAAAACACGTTAACTTGGTCATACACGTAGAATAATACCTTAACTATCGATATACATCAAAAAATGAACACAAGATATATAAAATTAGGCAAAAAATATCAAAATTACACCTCACTTAGGCATTCTGCTGAAGTTTTGAAAAGATGTCTGTCCACGCTTGCGCAGACTTTCACTGCGCAGATGTAACACAGGAAAACCCAACTGAAAATAAACTAGATATTTTATCATTTTAAATTCCCTTTTCAATAATGTGAGTTTGTTTGAATGATATTATTCTTCATTCATACATATATATGTTAAGTTGATATCAGAACATTTATCCAATTATTTGATATCGTTATTTTTCAAAGAAAACATAAGAAAATGTTGGGCTTCCTGTGTTTGTCTAATGGCAAAACAGCTGTGTTGTTACTGCGGGCTCATCATTACGCAACTTTTACGAAACAAATTCAAGATGGCGATGCTAGCGGATCGAAAAAGCAAGCAAAAATGGAGCAGCGATCCAAGAAACAAAGCTTGGAGTACAGGTAAGTCGTTGAACTTGACAAAACTGAAAATAATATTCAGCTAAATTATTTGAAAAATATGTCGGAAAGTCGCGCGTTTTCGCAAGCGAGAAACCGTACACGTGGTCGCTCAGCATGTTTACAGGCAAAAATGCAAGTAAAAACACTCTACGACGACTGGCGGTCGTAAAATTAGCACTGTTGTTTTGGACACAAGGAAAACAAACGAACAAGAACGTTCACCAGTGTTTTTTTCCTTATTGTATTCTTATTTGTTTTATTGTATTTGTGTTTTGGCTGGATCTTGGGCGGGGGGTGTCGAGTAAGAAGGCAGGAGGAATCAGTATTTTCTTTATCATAATTAAGATATTACAGATTTACAAACTATAAATAACCACTGTAAAGCTCCAATGGGGAGTGATTATCACCATCTGTAACTGTATCAGTATATGTTAATTGTTATTGATATGTTTATTGACAGAAAACTGCATCAATTGTTTTTTTAGACACGGACCGTTTTGGTTATCAAATGCTCACAAAGATGGGATGGTCAGATGGTAAAGGACTGGGAGCTACAGAAAGTGGATCCACAACACATGTGAAAGTATCTTTCAAGGATAACAACTTAGGTAGACTTCAGACCTGGATCAATGATAAATCGATAGTCACACCAAAAATATTCCTTAATTATATCGATAACCATCGATTTCTATGGATTATCATTGATTATACCTACTATGGATTAATGATTACTAATCAATAAAATGTCACAAATTTGCTTCTCATCGATTAATCATCAATTCCCAATATTAATTGATTAATTACCATTGATTAATTTGATTCTCAGTGATTATCCATTTCATTGATTAATTACTCTGGGTTGTTAAGCATTGACTAGATAACAGAAGGACCAGGGTTTGAATCCCATCCTGACCAAGTATGTCCACCCCCAACATGGTAGTTCCTGATATTATTGTATGTGTCAGGTGTTGGAGCCAAGACATCTCATGAAGACAACTGGATAGCCCATCAAGATGATTTCAATGATTTACTTAGTCATTTGAACAATGCTAACAATACTGGTAAGACTACTGACAGTAGTGCTTTATAATAATAATAATAATAATATTTAATTCTTGAAAATACGCATTTAAAAATCTCAATGCTTTTACAATATAAAAATATATATGCAGTCTGTAATACTCTACTATAAGAGTGAAGACTTATCTGGTAAATAAATATATACACTAACAAATATATTATTACAAGATTGATAAAATAATAAAAAAAATAGTAAAAATTGATTGATATATAAGGTATTGGTACCTATTCTCGGGCACCACGAAAAAATAATATTAATACACAAATGACAACATTGATATTTTTCCTTCGTGTTTATTTTGTTGATGTTTGCATGTTTTCATTGAAAGTCTTGAAAGTTTGTGTTAAATCTATGTAAAATCACAAGTTTACAATAGAATAACTTACCAGCTTCCATTGCCGTTGATTCGAATTTTCGATTATAATTCAGAAAAAAGGAAACAAATAGCAGAAAATCCGCTTTGAAAGTCATAACTTTTCACTTAAAACCGTAAAACCGGCCAGCTTGAATCCCATGAAACTGTCTGGGTCGCTGTATTCACTCAATTACCGCAAACCATAAGTATTCTCACCACAGCAATCCCGTGAACCTATTCTCGGGCAGCCAAAGATCTGAAAGTTTTCAGCTGTTTCTTTTCAATCCGCTTTGGTAAAAGTAGCTCAAGGTGATTTCAAACTCAGTTTTCAATCTCTAAAAATTATCGTATTGTGTTGTCGTTGAACGAAGTACCGAAAAGACGTAGCAAGATAGCAACTTACGGATGAACACAAAACGTTGAAAACGATAGCTTTAAAAAACATGTCACGAATAATAAAAAGTAAATTGAACATAAAAAGTAAATAGAACGGTCTTTGCGTTAATTGTAAGTATTTTATATGTTATTTCGGGATTTTTTTTCGGTCGCCCGAGAATAAGTTTCGGTTGCCCGAGAATGGGTTCGGCGCCCGAGAATAAGTACTCCGAGTGCATGAATAAACTTCGCTCAAATGTCTGTTTGCGAAATAATATATTTACTCCAAAAAACTTATAAAAGTGTCTAATACAGTGAATATTATTTACATGGTAAGTAAAAAAAAAAAACTTAACAGAATCACATTATTTTCGTGTAATTTGCTTTGGTGCCCGAGAATAGGTACCAACACATTATTAGTTCTCTTTAAAAAGATAAGTTTTAATTTTTTTCTTGAAAATGTCAATTGACGGTGCATTCTTAATGTCTATGGGGATAGCGTTCCATAACCTGGGTGCACCGACTGATGATCATCATTAGAGCACACAGCACTTGCATTTCCATGTTTATCCATTTGTATTTTATAGAATAAATAGAAAACTTGCTTGTTGTGCTGTATGCAGTTATAAAGCACTTGGGGATTGTGAGAATGCTCAAAAGGTGTTGACAATCACTCTGCTTCACGGCATGCTTCTGTAAATGCTTCTCTCGTGTGCTGACAACCTGAATGGTTTTTAACAACATACAGCACATGCACACATTCTATATTTCTTTAATGATGAGAATGGAAATTATTCATGATGATATTAGTGATTGATGATCATGATATTGATTATAACTATGATGATAATAGATAACATCCTTCTTTGATGTTCTAAGGTACCACAGATGAAAACCAGACCAAGACAAAAGACATGGAAACAATAGCAAGAGGCTCAAAAAAGAGAGTGTTGTAAGTACAAACAATATAAAAATAATAGATAACAAAATGAAGTGAAATCTCAGCATTTTAAAAATCCAAAAACTGATAAACAATTTTCATGACAACAGTCCCTGTCACAGCTCTTTGTGTCATTTTGAAAGCTAGCCGTTCCTTTGCATCAAAGCGAGACAAATGCAGGGCTCGAAATAGGAAAATAATTTGGCCTGCCACTTCCAGATAAATACACAGTGAAAGATGATTTCCAGTAATTGTGACTGCAATTTTATTATCTATTTGGCAGTTCATAATTATTTTTACTTGCCAAACCTTAACTTTGGCCTGGCATTTGGCCATTGGCAGGCAGCTATTTCAAGCCCTGAAATGGTGAGCTTGCAATGATAACGACCTTTTTATTACCTTGGACAATTATTCATATGTCTCTATCATTGCAAGCTCACCATTCGTCTCGCTTTGTATTTTTTATGTAAATGTTGTTTCTTAAGGGCCACACTTTATTTGGAGCCAAGCTCTGTTGTTTGAGCCATACCATGCCTTTTCCTGTTAGCTTATTTTTTGCCTTTGAATAGCATGGTAAAAGCTGTATAAATAAATAAACTGTTAAAGGGATTATTGTTAAAAATAACCATAATCCCTTGTCATTCTCATAGCCCTGAGGATGAATGATTTGTCAGAAAGCTGGCTCATTAAAATCTTAGCTTGTTTATATTACATAGTTGATACAAAATTATTTGTAATGCATGCTAATTTGAAACCATAATTATAGTGTTAATGATGACAATTTTACTGATAGTAAAGACATGATTTCTTTCAGCTATCAGCGTTTTATCAAAAGCAAGAACACATCGAGTTATTCTGCAACAGATATGGCTTGTATCTTGGGAAAACGCAGCAAGTCTGCTCCTGACAGCCCTGTAGATCAGTCAGAGGTAGAATAATAATATTAATGTGATTTTCTTGACAAAATGGACGTTTTGAATTTGCGAACTTTTAAATTACAAGTTTATTAAATTTTTTGAAACACACAGAAACTATTTTTTTCTACAGTATAAACACTTGTGCAAAATGTATTTAGAACTATTTTGTTCTTATTTCATGGTTTTACTGTTTTTGCTCTAATTATTAACACTTCTGTTATTTTGAAAGGATGAAGATTCAGACGGGAGCTGTGCTTCTTGTCCTCCATTACACACCACAAACCCTAATGGCCTTACGACTGTTAACAGCTCACAAAGTGTCCAAGAATATTTCGCTATGAAAATGGCTGAACTGAAAGCAAGACGACAGCAACAAAATGCAACAAACGAAGAAACAAATGAAGATCATCCAACGGAGAAATCACCATGTTACTCGAATGAAGATGAAGAGAGTTGTAGTTCTGAAACGAAAAGGAAGAAGAATAAGAAAAGGAAGAAGAAACAAGACGACAAAAACGCAGACAATAGCGAAGAAAATGAAGCTAAAAGCAAGAAGAGAAAGAAGAGAAAGGCGGAGGAGAGCGCAGAAGAAAGTTCGTCTTGTAGCTCTGATAAGGGGGACGAAAGCGTCAGCGAGGAAAATGAACCAAAACGAAAGAAGGAGAAGAAAAAGCGTAAGAGTGAGCTGGCGGAAAACACGGAAGGTTCTTCCTGTACTTTTGAGGACGACGAACAAAATGTCAATGAAGAAAAAAATAAGAAAAGGAAGAAGGCTAAAAAGAGAAAGATTGAAGACCAAGACGAAGAAGAGGTCATAGAAATGAAGAGAAAGAAGAAAGGAAGAAAAGAGCTCGGTAAAGACAGCATTGATAATGAGGAAATCGATGAAGAAGATGACAGTTCCAAGAAGAGGAAGAATAAGGAAAAGAAAGTAAAATTTGAAGACGAAAAGAAATCGTCTAAAAAAGATAAAAAATCTAAAGAGAAATCTAAGGACATTGATGAGAACACTTATACCAAAGATGAGCGAAAAAGAAAGAAAAATGAGGCAAAGAATAAAGACATCAATAAAATAAGTGAAAAGAGCAAGAAGAAATCTAAAAAACAAAAAGGAAAATCAAAGAAATGAAAACAAATTGCATAGAAATCTGTATTATATTTTACTAAAATTGTTACTGTCAACGTTTAAATCCTGTAAATTTTGGAATAAAAATGAATTGAACAAAAGCTTCAGTTATTCAATATTGGGGGAGAATAAAATGCTATAACACAGCAGTTAATAATAAACTCGACAAAGTGAGCAAGTGCAATAACCTCAATCTGCAGTACCCAATTTAATACGGAACGCAATCGAGACCAAAGCAAACTCTATAAATGATTAATAAACAAATCTCTACTTTACGATGCATGATTGGCCCGTCTTTATTGTGATTTTGTTTGTTATAATACGCATAGATCATGTACCCATTAATCCTTCCGACCTCTAGTATCACCTAGATACAACAGAGCATACTCTATAAATCAAAACATCTTGTTATTCACATCCATGCAAATATAACACACGCCGCAGTGATGTATCGTCCCAATCCGCCCAGCCTCTATAGTAGGCCCAAATTTAAGTTCGAGCTGACAGTGAACAAGTTCTATAAATAACAAAATAAACAAATCTGATATTTTTCTCATGATCTTTAAATCTCTCTACTCTATATCAAAATAGTAGATGGGACACTTATGCAGCTCGTTAAGTAGAGAGATCTGTTTATGATTATTTATTTTTTTCACTGATAATCATGCAAATAAAAATACATATATACCCAGCTCAATCCTTACAACTAATATCACCTTAGGATCGAGGGCAGTGAGAAAGTTCTATAAATAACAAAATAGACAAATCTCTCTACTTAACAAGCTGCACCACAGGCAGCCCAACTATTCTCTTTGAGGATTTTTTTTAATGACAATAAAGTTATTTTTAACCGCGCGCCGAGCGAAATACATATTGAGCGCGCGGGTGGGGTTCCTGTGGTGTATTTGTTTGAAAGCTCGCGGATGGGATTCCTGTGGCTTTTTTGCAAGCAATTTTTCGTCAAAGTCGCGCGGTGTTGAAGAGAGAGGTATTTCGACAAGGTATGAAACTCGGTCACGTGACAAATCAAGATACTACTTTCTTCGATCTTTTTGTCGTACGTGCGATTCCGCGCGACCGAAAAATTGCTTGCAAAAAAAGCCATATACTTTAGCTTATATTATTCATATTAAACTGCAGATAAGAATTAAAAGCACAAGATAATATTAACTATAAACATGATAAATATCGGCCTACGTGAGTTTGACCTTTCGGTTTTGTTTGCCGGTGGGGGGCGAACTGTTACGAACTGGACGACATACCATTGATACTTTTGATCAACGTTGTAGACTCCTATGCCTCCATTTAGTTAGCTAGTAAAAAAGGTCAAGGAAGTTTGGTTTTACAAAGATTTGGTTCTAGGTGCTGAACAGTCTGGAGTTCTTTCAAGGCCGACATAAACCTGAATCGAATTTGGCGCCATTTTTTGTCCAAGGCAAGTTGCATTTCCTAGATCTGGCGTCAATAAACTGAATATTCGCTATATTCGGATGTTATTTAGACCTTACCGTTTGTTTGTGACATTAGACAACAACTCTTCGTTACATCTCAAACTTGGATGATTAGCTTTCCAACTTAAATGTATCAGAAAAACTGTCGTTTATAGCGCGCTCTTCAAACCATGCTTGTAATCTCGCTAACTTGACCTACCGTAAATGTTGCAAGCAGTTTCTCTTCCCTCCCCCATTCAGGATGTATTAGACACAAATATCATAGTTACTACCCCTCCCTTTCTCTACATAAACGTCCTATTCCAGGCACCTCACAAATAGGATTAAGTTCAAGAAACCGCAGGAATGCAGAACAACGTTCTGCATTCCAGGGCGTAACTAAGGGTTCTGGCTCGTTATGGCCAATCAGAAATCGCTTCTTATATCGGGTCACAGAGAACACGATATCTGGCGAACTTTCGCAGACGGTTATCAGTCCGGAATATAGTCTTATTTGGCGAGATACGTCACGTGATATTTCCTTTGTCTAAGCGTAAATAGAGAAAAATACGCAAAAATAATCGATTTGTTTGTAAAAGTCGTCTCCAGCGCTCTCTCAAGTGAAATATCCGCGAACTTTTAGTTTGTTTGAAAGGACATGGACCTAAACATGGCTGACACGGCGACTGGGTGATGCAGAGTGAGAAGAAAGTACTTTAAATCGTCTTTTCATCGTGCTGGTTGTTCGCCATTTTGTTGATTTTCAATCGGTAAGTATGATTACTTTCCTTCATTGCCGTCGTGTTTGAATTTTCCGGTGGAAAGTTCGATTTTTTGTGGGTTTTTGGATGTTCTCTCTAACTGTATGCAAAGTGTCAGCATGGTAGATATTTTTTTGTAGTGGTAGATTTAAGCTAAAGTTTGACATAATTTTTTGAAGATATTTGATACTTCGACGCGTGGCGCTCCAGGTTCGATCGGTCTACAGTTCATCCCAGAATTTGCATCTCTGATGAATTTAGGATCGCTTTGGAAGGCTATACTGTCATTTTGTATTAGCTAGCAACATCCAAGCTCACATGTACGCTCATAGTATGTCTTCATAACTAATATAAACATGATAATTAAGCTTAACATTCGATGTTGGAAGGGTGCAATACTTTGTAAATAAGGCCTGTAGAGTTATTAAATGAAAACAAAGTTGTTTCAATACAAGTGTGAGTATTTTTTATACAGAAATTTCGTAACATGTAAGGTTTGATTTGCACAGTATTGTAGACTATTCTTCTACTATCAATTATTAGGTAATATTAGAGTGGTTTTCATTAACCCATGAAACACAGTTTAGCTTCATATGCTTTATTACACTTTCACTTTGTGTTTTATAATTACTTGTTCAATAGCACTATTACACACTAAATAATATATATATGATTATATATATGGCTTGTATAGTGCTTATACATGTCTGTTTTAAACGCTTAAAATAACAAATGGATATGATAGCAATGAAAAAGCGAATTTAAACAAATGAGTTTTGATATTTGACTCGAAGAAAGATAGACTTGAAATGTCTTTAGTTGAAGGAGGTGGAGCCCGGGGGGTGTACTTCCTTTGTCCAAGTGGTAGGGGTGATCGGCGGAGGTTTTGAAAACGACCCCTAAAAGATACGCATAGATAAAAATAACTGATAAAGCCTTGTCGATTTCTACCCCAACAAAACAACAAAACAGAGTAAAAATGACTCTTTTAGGTATGAAATCATGTTACGTAACTGATTTTTGAGCCAGAACCCTAAAAGGACCCTAAAAGGTACACACAGGGAACATTTTTACCCTAAAAGGTACGCCGATCACCACTACCACTTGGACAAAGGGAGTACCCCTCCCAGGAGGTGGAGAGTTCCAAAGTAGAGGAGCAGCATCTGAGATAAAGACTGTAGACCATATGACTTGATATTGTATGACTTTGAGGATAGCAATAAGTGAGAAGATGAGCAGATATTTCTTGCAGGTTTGTAAATAGGGAGTCCAAAGAGTACAGATTTACAGTTACCAAGTTTTGAAGTAAATTATGAACATTAAATACATTTTATTACTCTTTCCCTATTACACTTTGTTTCATGGGCTAATGAAAACCACTCTATTATTATTATTATTATCATCATTATTAATATAATAATAACTTTTATTCAGAACTAATCAACAACAATTTAATGATAATAAAAATGATAATAATATTGACAAAAATAACACTTTATTTCAAAATTGTAATGAAACTCTTTATGATACAAGAAAATTGAAATGGTTATCTTAGTACAGTACTGGATATAAAAAGTATCAAATATGGATCAAAGTACACATGCAATATGTAAATAGTTGCACAAAATATCCATATACTCAAAAAAAGAAAACACAGTGGTACAACAACTATAGGCGGCCACAATAAAAAGTCCCAAATCTAATCCTAGAGATACTTATTCTATATCTCTATTAATTAGCGGCCAACCTCTATTAGGCAGCCACTTTGGAAAGTCCTGAGGGTGACCGCTTAATAGAGGAACCACAGTAATAAAGTACAAACATGCAGTATGCTGATTCTATTGCTTTTTTAAGTGTGAATAAGAGATAAACGAGGTTAGGCCTTTCCAGTTTATCAGGATGAGTTATCAGTATAAATGATTTAAAAACAATGACAGTCACTGCCTTGTGTTCTTATTTGTCACTTTATTACCAATTCAATGTCTGATATAATTGTATGTCCATTTGTTTTCAGATAAAACTGCTGCAGGATGTAATGAAAATGAAGTCACTTTAAATAAAAATTTAAATTGATGATATTGTTTTTGCATGTTGTTGATTATTCTTTTATATTGTGAATTGAATTAATTAAAGAAGTCCAAAGCACAAACTTGTAGCTTTCATATGCATGCCAAACAATATGCCAAATAATTCATGATTGAATGGATTTACAGTGTAAGTCAAAAGTTTTTTTCATGATGAATATGTTGAAAAATCCATTGTGAAGTAATTTTTAATAAGCTTATGTATTGAACGCTTTAATAAAAGCAAGACAGGGTTTGAGAATTTATTTGGTAGTGCACTGAATTAAAATAAGCAAAAGGCAAAGCGAATCTAACTATTCCAGGACAAGCTGACAATTTTAGAAAATAATAACCTTAAATATGCTCCATACATTTAGTTTATCTTTTTCTTTGTTTAAAGCGAATCTAGTTCAGTGAGTACGTCTATCTCAATGAAAAATATCAAACATAAACAGATTCGAATTGCATCATAAACAAGCTGAATTATTGCTCAAGTCAAGAAACACTAACAATTAGGCAAGATAAGCCTTACCTCACTTCTCCTATGGTACTTAAGCATTCTGAATAGGATAACTAATATCCATTGGCGTTAAAATTCACCGACGGGCGAGGACTTGATTTGACTCGATTCGATTACATGTAATAAAAAATTTAAATTATACCACTGTCTTTCCAACGATAAAACGCGTTATAAAGCTGAGCAATACATTTCATACACCCCGAAGGTTAAATATAAATGTCCATTTCCTAAAAACGTAGAAATATTTACGGCAGTTTGACTTAGACACGAGCTTTAGATCATATAGTTCTCCTATATTTGCAATCCGCCTTTGCGGCCGCCATCTTGGATGTTTTGATTTCGTTCATGTTAGTGACGTGCTATGACGTAACGGCAAAACTTCGGTACCTGATTGGACAGTTCGCTAATTAGAAATCTCGCCAAATAAGACTATATTCCGGACTGGTTATTACGGGTAATTAAACCGGCTGCACGCAGGGGTGTTGGGAAAACACGGATACGGACCGTCCGTCGGCGGACCAACGGACCGGTCCGTCGACGGACCATTTGGGAAAACACGGACCAAAAAAATTAAAAATTAAAAAAAATTAAATTAAAAAAAATATATTAAAAAATAAAATATGAAAAAAAATAAAATAAAAAATACAAATTAAATTAATAAAAAAATAAAAATAAATAACAATGAAGAAGTAGATAAAACGGTAAAAAAAAAAAAACTTCCAAATATTTATAAAATGTTTCTTTACACGAAAAAACTCAATAATTCAGAAGAATTAACCTATTAGCGAGTGTCCCACTGTGTTTCTCGCTGCGACTCGAGGAATCGGGATACTTGAATTATGAGAGACTTTTTCTCAAATTTTTTTTTCTCTCAAACAAGTTAGTTCAAAAGCCGCCTGCAAACCTTGGGATGTCGAATGTGTATAATGTCAGTCATCACTTGATAAGACACGCACGTCCTTCTCTCAGTATCGATCAATATATAAATTTGAGTGGACACCAAATACGTATTAATAAGCCTTTAAATAAGAATATTGATCGATTGAATATTGAGTGGACTCAATTAAACAACCAAAAGTGAAGCTGGCCTGAGATTCGTACCTGAGATTCACATTGCCTCAGATTAAAATTCATTTCCGGGGGGAGGTCAACAAGGTCAGTTTATAAAAGCTTTTATGACACCACTGAGAGTGTAGCTAAACGTCGAGTGTAAAGTAATTGCAAATCAGATATGTCGTTATTTAATACTTGAGTTCAATTTATTAAATTTATTTAGGGATGATAATCAAAACTAACAGCCTTTAAATTACTTCGATTTAACGCATTAATCTCTATCAAAATCGCAGCCTCAGATTCACGGGCTGTACTATGTTAAACTATTATAAAAACATATCAGAGAATAATTCTAGATTACATGAAATAATTTAAATACAAATCTAGTCAGCTAATATATACTATATATTCCAATTTTTGTTCATTACTGATTGAGATTTCAAAGTTTCAACTGAAACAAAAAGGATAAAGTATGCTTTCAGTAAGCTTCAACTATTATTTTTAGATTTTTATTGATTTTAGTCAAGTTAGTCAAATAACTGCCTCAGAGATCCAATGGATTTGCAACTCACTAATAGGTTAATTCTTCTGAATTATTGATTTTTTTTCAGGTAAAGAAACACTTTATAAATAATTGTGTTTTTTTTTACTGTTTTATTTACTTCTTCATTTTTATTGTTTTTTATTAATTTTTTTTATTTTTATTTTTTATTAATTTTTTTATTTTCATATTTTATTTTTTTATATATTTTTTTTAATTTTATTTTTTGGATTTTTTTTTTGGTCCGTGTTTTCCCAAATGGTCCGCCGACGGACGGTCCGTATCCGTGTTTTCCCGACACCCTGCACGCAGGCTATCACATTGCCATTTGTATTAGTATTAATGCGTTCTGTGAAACTACAGATAATCAGCGCTATTATAGTTCAAGCTCATTCACCGAGTAAGGAGCTCCATTTCAGGCAACAAGCAACGTTGGTCTGTTTCTCTCTCTCTCTCTGATCTCTCTTTAGGATGCGTTGGTTTGTCTTGCTCGCGTTGGTTTCTTTTTTAGCTCTGCTTCTGGCCATGGATTCGGAAAGCTGGATCCGTCGTAGCACTGGTTCTTCGTCGGAAAGCCGGAGAAGAACAACAACCTCATTGGGAAGAAGGAGGACGTCTTGGTTGGGCAGAACAGTGTGTACGTAAAAGCTTTGCAAAAAAACCGATTAGGTCTATTGGTGAAATACTAGTGCATTATTATCGTTATTATAGTCACCTTGCAAATATTCATGCGTTGGCTTAATTGTTGCTAACTATGTTTTTACGCTTTATTTGTCTTTTAATTTTCAGTGGTTGTGTGCCCAAGTATTTTTTGCCAGAATAATGGATCGAGAATTTGCCGCGGCTCTTACGCCTATTGCAGATGCCGAACTGGATATTTTGGAAGCCGTTGTCAGAATGGTAAGCAAATATTATGAAATTAATATAATAATAACTTTTTTGCCCTTATTTATTTACATTTAAACTTCAATTTTATTTGTGCAGTTCGGTACTCCAGTATCCTTGGGATTTTGTTTTACCTGTTATATCTTATTTTAACATTTCATATTCCATTTTAATTGATTTATTATATTATCGCGTAGTCACGGTGGAGTGAGGACGTGTATTTGTGAGCTCTATCCCTTACTCGTAATACCTTCGTATTTAAGCAACTTTCGCTCATTTATCTACCTATTTTTTCATATGTAATCAGTTCTTAATCGGTCTATTGGCGTCCTGTAAGATATAAAACGTCGTAATGTCTGGAAACAACGCCCAAGAGTCTGAATCAAGCACGAGCAAGGAAGTAATGGCGTTCTTAAAATCAAAGGACTTTGTAGAAATGTTCAAATAAGTTGTTTCAAAAGCTGTATTAGAAGCTGTCGAAAACGCTACGAGACCACTACTTGTTCGAATCAGTTGTCTAGAAGCTCAGCTTGCCGAAGTTAAAGCTCACGCCAATGACAACGAAAATATAAAGAAAATATAATCTTCGGTTCATTGGTATTGATGAAGAAGAGGACGAAGACTGCCTGGACAAGATAGTTGATCTTTGTAACGACAAATTGAACGTAAATGTGGACAAAGTGGAGATTGATCGTGCACATCGTGTCGAGCCTAAAAGATCCTCTACTGCAAGACCCATCATTGTGAAATTCAAATCCTACAACGCTAAGATGGAAATTTGCAACAAGAAGAAGGCGTTAAAGGGAACAAGAGTTTTCATTAATGAAGATTTGACCAAGACTAACGTCAAGTTGTTTAACCATGCTCGCAAAAACTGTGAATAGCCAATAGTAGCCAATAGGCTACACTTACTTATTTATTACTGCTCCAACTTTAGACTACTTGTCTGCAAAATTTCAAGTCGGGAGGTGCTTTGGATCACCGTCAGTGAGCTTCAACGTAGACACAAAATTGGGCTGATTTTTAGCAAAAATCATGAAAATAACGCTTAATGAACTTTAAGAAAAAACCGTCCAACGATTTTTTTCTAACTTCCGTAAGTTAAACTTGAGAATATTTTCAATACACTGTCCAAGCGCCTACTTGATTGAAGCTTTTTAAGGTATTTAAATAAAATTCCAAAGTTGGGCATATGCTGTGTAACTCTGCGCTAAAGATTCTAGGTTCATGTTGATGTTTGCAAGCTCACATTCCAGCATGAAGGCATGCTTCAGTATGCTAATTAGAGGCATGGCGTTGCCATGGTGTCACGCTTTTCACTCCGCTGCGCTGCCGCTGCCGTGTCTTGCGTAAAAATCATTTCGACTGTTTTACACTGCGTAAAAAATGGTTTTCAGACACCAAAACAAAACTACACTGCTTATTTGACATCTGCTTTTCTTAGAGGAATATGAAATCACACATAAACACTGAGAAGTAAGCACATTTTATTCAATATATTTTATAGCAGATTTCTTTCTGCGAAGACAGTATTTGGCTTGCAATTTAATAGTATTGAAGTCAAAAATGTAATTGCAAAATCACAATAATAAATTGTATATTTCTAGTAGCAAATGAACAATTCAGTTATAGTGCGTATGTTCTATTGATCTCATATCGCGGACAACAATTTATAAATTCACACGTATCATCCGCTACATTGCGGACCATTCTGGTTCTGCTGAAAAGCAACCTTAACCTGGGTATCAGAGGGTTTTTTCTATCAACATTTGCATTTGTAAATCTGACGAATTTACAAACATTTAATATCAAAACTAATTACAAACACTCAATTAAGAAAACCCTCTGGTTTTCAGTTTAGCAAACTAAATCTTATCAAGATAATTTATTGTAATTTGTTAAAAACAAATCATTTAAAAAAGTACTTTTTAAGTTTTTTACGCAGTGTAAAACAGTCGGAATGATTTTTACGCAAGACACGGCAGCGGCAGCGCAGCGGAGTGAAAAGCGTGACACCATGGCAACGCCATGCCTCTAATTAGCATACTGAAGCATGCCTTCATGCTGGAATGTGAGCTTGCAAACATCAACATGAACCTAGAATCTTTAGCGCAGAGTTACACAGCATATGCCCAACTTTGGAATTTTATTTAAGTACCTTAAAAAGCTTCAATCAAGTAGGCGCTTGGATAGTGTATTGAAAATATTCTCAAGTTTAACTTACGGAAGTTAAAAAAAAATCGTTGGACGGGTTTTTCTTAAAGTTCATTGAGCGTTATTTTCATGATTTTTGCTAAAAATCAGCCCAATTTTGTGTCTACGTTGAAGCTCACTGACGGTGATCCAAAGCACCTTCTGACTTGAAATTTTGCAGACAAGTAGTCTAAAGTTGGAGCAAGATTTGTACAGTCGAACGGATTGTTAGGGCGTTTTCTTTGCAAAGTTATTGGATGGCAAATAAAAAAGAGTGAATTTGTAGCTTAAAAAATTGCCTCTCAAATTATTGAAAATCGGCTTTTACGATTTTTTTCAAACTTCGTATACTTCTAGGCAAACAGCCATATATTAGCACTGTGAAGGTCGTTTTAAAAGTTTAGATCGAAAAACGCGTAAAATCGCTGCTAATCAAAAACCGCGATGTCATTGTTTCGTCGCTATGGTAACGCCGATGTGAACAAAAGACACACTCTCACAGACTTCAATCTTTATGTAACAAGTGGGCAAAGTGTGAAAGCTGTGGGTGTTTGCATATTAGATCTACAGCCGTTTAAAGTTGACCGGTCAAGCACTAGAAAAACTGTAGAAAGCATCCTTAAGAAAGCTATAACAACCCGTAGGTTGAATTAAAGCAAAATTTACAATTGATAATATAGAAAATACAAAAACTAATACACTAATGATAAAACTATATATAAAATGATACATTAACGATAAAACTATAAAACCTAAGAATTATAAAATTATAGATGCAATTGCACAAGTATATCCTAACCTAAAATTATTACTGCTTCTGCTTTAAGAGCATTATGAATTAAAAAGCTATTTCTAAATCTCTTAGTCTTAAAAAACATAAGTTTATATCTTCTTAAATTTCTTAAATTGTAATTGTAAGTACTAGGTTCAGGTAAAAGCTACTATAATTCTGTTGTTTTTGTAATGTTTACTACATGAGCAGGCGCTTTGTTTCGGCAGATATAATCAGTAGTCTCGATGTTTTTACGCTCAAAATATTCGCCAAACAATAGATATTAACTTAACGTTGAGCATGTAATGATAGAGACTTTTTAACACCTTGCGGGACAATTATTCACGTGTCTCTATCATTATAAGTTTATCGTGTGTCTCGCTTCGATGAAAAGGCCCGGCTACCTTTCAAGATGGCGCAGGAAACTGTGAAGGGGACTGAATGATATCATTTGTTTTTGTTTTAGTTACAAGTTACTGTTATGGTAAATACGGATGCTTTAATAACACTCCACCATTTAATGGGCGTGGAACTGTGCCTCTTCCTGAATCACCTGCGAAGATCGGCGTGACTTTTTACTTGGCGACAAGGAGCGATAGAGCTGGGACGACGGTAATAAATGATCATGACAGAGGTCGTCTCCATTCCTCTAAATACGACGGCTCAAAAAGGACGATTATCATAACCCATGGGTGGCAAGGTGAGTATAAATTTTTAAGGAATTTATATTTTTAAAAAAACGCATTGTGATTGGTTGAAGCTTGCATTATTATGAGATCACACAACTAGTAAGCGCGTTTGCAAGTTGATTAAATTTTATGAAAGAAAATAGAAAATTAACTTGTAAATAAAGCAAAGTGAAGCTAAGTGCTAATAAGCACTCCACTTTGCGTCGTGCTTCTTATAAAACATTTCTTGTGCTTGGCTAATCACTGCTTGCTTTATAACTACACGCACTTTGATCTTTGCCAGACAAAATTGTGTGCTGACATATGAACTTTGAAATCTGATTGACAATCAGATCTTCGGAAATTTATTAGCTGAGTATACTAACAAAGATTTTGAAATCTTATTGGTTCAAAAACTAATTTATTTCCCCTTCCCTTGTGGCATGGGGAGAACAACACATCAAACATACTCAACTCACAAATAATCCATGCCGAAGCCGAAGCCGGGACCGTCGAACCGGGACCACGACGGTGAGAGACGAGTGGCCACCCAGGCCACCAATATTAATTAATTACAAAACATTTTAGACAACATTTTACTCTTTTGTCTTGTAGAGGATTCAAATAATGGTTGGGTCGTTGAAATGAGAAATGCTTTGCTGAATAAAGAAGATGCAAATATAATTGTTGTTGCGTGGAATTCCAAGAAATGGTATAAAAAATCCGTTGCAAACACCCGAGTTGTTGGAGCAATGGTAAAATTGATTTTTAAATCTTACTTACTTACTCACTTTTTCCAGCTTATAAATACATAAATAAACCAACCAACCAGCCATGCACCCAATCAGACAATTCGTAAATATTAAACGACTTCTGACCAGCTTACAATATATATTATCAAATTTGTGATAAAAACAATCTACCGATCATATCAACTTATTAATGTTTTACTTATATAAGATAAAACTTCGTTCCTTCTTTTAAAAACACTTGTTATGTTATAAAAATTAAACTTAAGAAAAACGTCGTGAGAATCTCTACAAAACTTAACATATCAAGTAATTTTACGAATTCTTGTTTACCCAGGTTGCAGAACTAATAAAGTTTCTCAACAAAGAAAAGAGTAACACGCCTGCTTCATTTTATCTTATTGGGTTTAGTTTGGGTGCCCATGTATCTGGGTACGCTGGCAGAAGGCTTCAACGGATCAAACTGGCTCGTATTACAGGTTATAAACATGTTTTAGTTCCGTCCAGTGACCACGAATAATAGTTTCAAGTAGAGGTTGGAGATGCTACACATAGTAAACTATAATTTATCATGTGCGCGCGGTAATTCCAAACTCGACTTGGAACTATCATTTGTGGTCACTGAACAGAACTGTATCAAGGTTTAGTATATGTTCGAAGGAACCACAGGTGGTTCTCATTCCTCCTCGCAGAGGTTACTTTTCCCAACCTGCCGTTATGTTTTTCAACCTGCCAGTAAAGGGCTGTACTTTGAAAAACGTAGCCTTTGCTAGCATAAAATGAGATTTACTGTTGGATTAAGGGTATTTAGCGGTCGGTCGATACAGCGCCATTTTGGATCACTCAGTCAAATACATTCCTAGTATTTTGATCAACGGCCGACAAAATGTAAGTTTGCAAAAGAGACATCAAAATTTCGGGGGTTGTACTTTAACGATAATTGGTGTAAATTTACAACCTCTATAATGACTTGCTGTTCTTATCCCAGGTCTTGGCCCAGCTGGTCCTTATTACAGAGACCGGCACGTGGACGTGAGACTGGATCCTAGTGACGCTGATTTTGTTGACGTCATTCACACTGATGCAGGCCATGTGCTTTTGCTCAAGTTTGGCACAACCACAAAAAGTGGTCATTTGGATTTTTGGCCAAATGGCGGTAAAAAGCAAAGAGCATGTACACTGAAACGTATGAAGATTTTTAATAGTGTATTAATATGATGGTGGTAGTGTCCGCGATAGCTATCTGGTGATTGTGACTGTGATGGTGGCTATGGCAATCTGGTGATGATACTTTGGTGATGGCAATGGAGATGTTGTGATGCTGATATTGATCTGGTGGTGGTGGTAGTGGTAGTGATGGTGATATCCTGTTGTTGGTGATGATGGTGAGTTGGTGGCAGTTTTAATGGTGAACTGGTCATGATGTCATTGTAAATCGAAAATTAATACAATTACCCATGATAATAGCAAAGGATTTCATATGGTTATGGTGGTAGTGATCGCGATAGTGGTGATGGTGGTGGCGGTGGTGATGGTGGCTGCGGCGGTGGCTGCTGCTGCTGCGGCGGCGGTGGCGGTAGTGGTGGTGGTGGTGGTGGTGGTTGTGGTGGTGGTGGTAGTGGTGGTAGTAATCGTGATTTGCTATTGATGGTGATGATGGTGATCTGCTGTTGGTGGTAATGATGGTGATTACGTGGCGGCAGTGATATAATTGTGGTGTCGTTGTAAATTGAATATTAATTCACTTTCCCATCAATGTATGTAGCGAAGCTTGGATGTGATCATCAGCTAGCTTCTGCCTATTTCGTGAAAACCATCACATCCCAGTGTCAATTCAGCTCGTATCGCTGCAAAAGTTGGGACCGGTTTACACGTGGCAACTGCATGAGATGTGGTGGCAATATCTGTCCTGAGATGGGATACAATGCCTACAAATATAAAAGTTTGTCCAATGGAAACTTTTATCTTTATACCAACTGGAAAAGCCCTTTCTGTGGTAAGAACACCACCACCACCACCATCACTCACATCAACATCACTAGCAGTAGCATTATCATCATCGTCATCACTACCACCACCATCACCATTATTATCATCATCATCATCATCATTCCCACCACCACAACTACCGCCACCGCCACCGCCACCGCCACCGCCACCGCCACCAAACAACAAAATAATCATATACGTTACAACAGCAACAACATATTGAGCAACAATTTATCGCTAGAAATATATCTAAAATACGTTGGCACATCGCTAGAAACTCATGCGACATTTTTAATGGATCAATTTCAATTCTCTTCAGAAATGATGTGATATGTTTTCAGTCTAGAATGCTTTTAGATTGGAAAGGCCAACAAATATTGTTCATGCGTGGCGGGGAGAGATTATGCGAAACAAAAACCAGTTTACTTTTAAAAAGCATTGAAGTTTGTGTAATTAATACACTAATCTGATGCCTTCTGGTACTTTTTCCCTTATAGTGTATCATTATGCTTACATTACGTTCACGACTGGCAAACGGCTTCCTGGACAAAATCCAAAGATCCGTCTTTATGGAACCAAAGGAGACACAGGAGAAATTATACTGGAAAAGTAAGACTACTCTTAATCATCTTATTATCTTTAAAAAGGCTTAGAAGGGGGGAGAGGAACAGGGAATAAAATATCCTTCCTCCCAAATTTTATACCATTTGTCTCCCTCCTCCCAAATTTTTTCGAACATTTGTCCCTCCTCCCTGATTTTCTTTGTTCTTTATAAAGATAAGCTATTGAGGCTATTCATTAGAGTGCAAATGGTACAAATTTGAACTGTTTAGTAGTTTGTATTTCAGAGATAAGCTGTTGGCATAAAATTGGCCCAAATAATATTACAATCAGTCTAGCAAGACCTTATAGTTCAATAATTAATCAGGCAAAATCGACCTTCTTTTTCATCCCTTTATATATTAATTCTCCCTCCACCCTGTATTTTTACCTCTTTTTCTCTCTCCTCCCTGTTTATTTTTGCTGTTTCTTCCTCACCCTTGATCCGTTCCTCTCCTCTCTTAGAATAGCTACAATCATGAGCAAAATACATTACCAAGTTTTTACATAAAAAACGTTTACGCTCCCCGCATTCCTCCGAATCAACTTTGAATCTTTGGAATGTACAATAGTTCTCATTAAAAAGACCAAGCAGCATTGCTTCAGGTTGAGTGATTTGCGAAAGCATCCTCATATTTAATTCATTGTTTAAACTTCAAAAGAAAACGGTAATAAAAATGTGCACCTGACGCCTTTCATGATATTTTGCGAATATGATATTTTGTACATGAGGTGTATAATAAGTGTACTTAATTTTTCTTGATGTCTACCTCTCCTTTCTGAGACTTGAACATTTGAAATCTGAAAATGCAAATGAAGTGATGTCAGGAGGAATTTGACTTCTATTTTCTTCTCTTATATTACATGTTTTTAAATTGTACACAACACTGATTGATCGTTTCATTACAGAAGACGTATGAAGGCGTTGACAAGTGAAAGGTTTATCGCACCCATTGCAGCCGATATTGGTACCTTGTCCAGCATTGGCGTTTGGAATGGAAATCTTTTTATAATAGGCTGGCAACTGGAGAAAGTCGCTGTGCAAATTGTTCATCATCGCCAGATGTAAGTATAGAATATATTATTCACTTTCACATAACCATAATGACTTCTGTTTTAATTTGGGGGTAGCTACATTTATTGTTATTCAAATTTGTTTGATTTTAATTACAGTTGGTTTGATTTTAATTACAATAGCTCCCCTCCCCCCCTTCCCCCCAAAAAAGAAGTCATTATGGTTATTGTGAAAGTAGAGAATACAATGATTTTTGAGGCGATAGGTCATAAAGAGACAATTTTGGACATACATTCAAGTACGACTACGACTACGACTACGACTACGACTACGACTACGACTACGACTACGACTACGACTACGACTACGACTACGACTACGACTACGACTACGACTACGACTACGACTACGACTACGACTACGACTACGACTACGACTACGACTACGACTACGACTACGACTACGACTACGACTACGACTACGACTACGACTACGACTACGACTACGACTACGACTACGGCTACGACTACGACTACGACTACGACTACGACTACGACTACGACTACGACTACGACTACGACTACGACTGTACATGTGATTATAAATATGATTTATACTATTGTTTCTGTAATTTCTTAAAACTATACATTTTGATGTTTCAGCTATACTGCATGTTACAAGGGACCAAGTGTATACAACATACCGATAAAGAAGCCGCTAAAGCAGGGCGATCGCAATTGCTAAAAAAACTTTTCTAAGTGTGGATGCATATAGATTTAATTTCAATCAGTTATTTAAGTAGCCACGGCTCCGTCGTGATTGCCGTGAGTAGTAGTAGTAATAATAACAATAATAATAATAATAATAATAATAATAATAATAATAATAATAATAATAATAATAATAATAATAATATTAATAATAATAATAATAATATAATAATAATAATAATAATAATAATAATAATAATAATATAATATAATAATGATAATAATAATAATAATAATAATAACAATAATAACAATAATAACAATAATAATAATAATAATAATAGTAATAACAATAACAATAACAATCACAATGATAATGATAATGATTTAATGATAATGATAATGATAATGATAATGATAATGATAATGATAATGATAATGATAATGATAATGATAATGATAATGATAATGATAATGATAATGATAATGATAATGATAATGATAATGATAATAATAATAATAATAATAATAATAATAATAATAATAATAATAATAATAATAATAACTTACTTCTAGTGCATTCCAATAATTCTCGATGCCCTTACAAATTGATTTAAAAAACTCATTAATAATTCATGAGCTATTAGTCCAATCGGGGCATTCCAATTTGGTCACATGCATGACCTTTATACCCCATAAAACACTGCCATAGGTACATTATATAAAAACACATGTGTCTTTATGATAAAGGTACGTGTGTCTTTATGATAAAGGTACGTGTGTCTTTATGTACCTATGACACTTGTAAAGGTCTCAGTTTTAATCTCTCATCATTGACCTTTACTAGAGGCATCACCCGAAACAATGCTATCAATCTCCTACTATATTATACACGACCTTTCTCAAATGTGGGATGCCAAATGTGGTGCTTAATGGTGCATGGTGTGATATGAGCATGCGCAGTGTACCTTGCAAATAAAGTTTGTCTCCAAATTGGACTTTTCTTCAAGAAACTTTTATAATTTAGTTTTGAATAAGTGTTGGAGTTTTTTAAGCTATATAAAAAACTCGCAGCACGTGTTTTATCAAGGATCAAAAACCTTGATACAACACTGCTGCTCGTTTTTTTATATACTACATAAAAAGTCGATATAAATAAAGGAAGATATAAATGAATATCTTCAAATATAAGTAATTATTGATCATACAGATGTTGATTTAATAATGAAAATTAAAGGGATTATAAAGTTACAACGTTTCGGTCTCGTATCTCAATCATACAGATGTACAAGTAATTGGTAATTAATTAGTATAGAAACGTTTTAAAAGATCTCAGAAACTATTTCAAAGGATATTTGAGTTGAATAAAAATGTCTTCAGTTGACTTTTAAAACATTCTGTGCTGGCACAGGTTTTGACGCAAGGGGGGAGTTGATTCACAGCCTTGGTGCCGCTGTAGAAAATGCACGTTTACCGTAAGATTCTGTTCTATACAGTTGAGATGTTAAAACTGTTGTATTGGTCACTGTTGGAGCGCAGCTTCATCACTAGCCTTTTGATTGTTATCAGATCACTGAGGTACGGTGGAGCACATCTTTGAAGTATCTTGTAGGCTATGAGTAGTAGCTTGAATATGATTCTTTTCTTTATTGACAGCCAATGAAGAACAGGGGTGATGTGTTCGTGCTTTTAATGTTATGTCATTTTTTAGTGTTATGTCATTTTTTGTGGATAATGTAACTTACATTGACTGTATCAGAGTGATATGTTTGATATAGTTTGATAGGACTTATAGGAAGCTGTAACCTATACAATGCAATGCAAATGATATATGATTAAAATTAAAGTTAAATACATAACATACATCTATTCCCCCCAGCCCTTCCACTGTCAATAATTAAGTTGAATGTTGATTTTTTTACTCTCTGATATGCCTTCAAATTGTGAGCATGAAGTCACCGGCGTCAAAATCAGTTGACTCAACTCTCAACTCAGCGTTTATTTTTATCACAGCAGGATAATAATGGGCTCCTGATCACAGTTCAAGAAAATTCAAAAGTGCCATGGAAGAAAATACAAATCAAAGCCAAATTATACCTTTTCTCATTTTTTAATGGTATCGGGTAGTTTTGAAAGCGACTAGTGCCCAGTCCCTCTCGGCCAAAACAATAGACATTTTGCATTTTACCGACGTTTTTCGCTTATAGCACCTTAACAGTGACCCCCATTTTCTCCCCTTTTCATTCATGGCTGCATTTACTATTCTTACAATTTAGAATAAAAAATAAAATATTTATTGATTGGATTTTCTGAAATTTTACAAATGCTATAAAACTCTATACACACGTAGGGGTGCGTAATTGGCGTAGAATTTTGTTTCAAGGGTTCACTTATGTCCATATTTGGAAATGGTTCAATAATTTTTATGACAGAAAATGTTAGATAAATGTTAGATCTATCGTTTGATATAATCTAATACTTTTCCCAGCAGAATAAGTTCGCATTCTCTAGACCGCTTTGAGTGGGTACTTTTGAGCAAAATCACCGCAAATTATTGCAAATACCTACTTTTACTATATTTTATAACTCTATAACCAATATGGCGACCCCAATATTTTTTCACGTTTTTTGACTTGCCTAACAATGATCTACAAATGACAGGATTTATAAAAAAAATTAATTGAAGAAATTCAAGTATCCGAATTTACCTTAAGGGAAGGTTCGAAATGGTTTTTTGACCGCGCGCGCAATATATCGCCAATTTTACAAGACCCCTATGACGCGTACAAAATGTATTTTTATTAATAACAACACAATGAAATGGTAGATTTTTTTGGCAATTTGTTCCAATTAAGGTTTAGATTTAGTATATCCATTTTAAGGTTACAGTAAACCTTCGCGGGGTCTCGCGGGGTGTCTCCGTAAAAAAATCATTTGAGCGCTGGATTAGAAATTATTTCAAATAACTATATATCATTTTAAAGCACTATAACCACATAATATGCCTTTGTAATTTGTTTATAAAGAAATATGTATGTATGTATAAACTGTTTTGATTTTTCAAACTCAAGATGACCATATGCGTTTGAGCGAATTCATCTCAAAAATTTTTAATTGTATTGTCAACTTTTCTGCTTAATGTCAATTAGTACATGTGTACATGTGTCAGGCTTTGTTGAATAACAGCATAGTTTTTGATTTACAGCAAAAATCCGGCGCTCTAATGATTGAATAAGGTTGAATATAACCTTAAGAAAAAACTGTAATGAAAACCTGGAAACCATTTATATCTAGAAAAAATCATTTTTTTAAATATTTTAAAGGTTTCGTATTACATATTTTTTTAATTTTTCCTCAGTTGCAAGAACAGGTAGGAAACTAGACATATATAAGTTCAAAAAACTTTCACCTAAATGATTTGGAGATATCAGCTTTAATAAATAAATTTCAGGTCCTTTTTACAGCGGCCTGCTGTTGTCATGACAACGTCAAACGCAATAATTTAAAAAATATCGGGGAAAAAAATTAAACCTCCACTTAAATGAGGTTGGACCGAAGCGGCGAGTGGAGTGCCGAGCTACGAACCTTAACGGGGATAAGCCTCTAATGGATAGCTTGTTCGACGTCGAAGGTCGAGAGAAAAAGCCTCGAATTTGAATAAATTGAGCTTTAAATACAGTTTTTTGGTCGTGGGAATGATCGACTCATAGCTAACAACAAATCCCCAAGGGATAAAATTAACATGAATCATCATTACCCCGGTGGAATTTTATGGAGTTTTCGAGTAATGAAAATAGTTCAAGCTCATTCAGTTTCACTCGCTCGCCGAGTAAGGAGCTCCATTTCATGCAACAAGTAACGCTTATCTCTGACTGATCTCTTTCCAGGATGCGTTGGTTTGTCTTGCACGTGTTGGTTTCTCTTTTAGCTCTGCTTCTGGCCATGGATTCGGAAAGCTGGAGCCGTCGTAGTGCTGGTTCTTCGTGGGGAAGCCGGAGAATAACAACAACCTCATCGGGAAGAAGGACGTCTTGGTCAACAGGGAGGAGGACGGTGACAGTTATACGGCGACGAAGACCGGGTGAGAAGTTTATAACTTTGTGTATGTATAAAAGACAACAGACTGAATTGAAACACTCATATGAGTGAAGTAAAGAAAGGATTTCTTAAGAAACTTAACCTACTAAAGAGAAGCTACTTTCTACCTAGAAATCTATTAACTGATTTATATTTTAAAAAGATTTTGCCGTCTGTTACTTTTGCAATACCCATATGGGGTTGCACTCTAGCGAAAACTTTGATAGCTTAGAAAAATGGCACTTAAGGGCTGCTAGAATTATTTTCAATTTTCCTTATGACCTTACTAGGTCAGAAGTGTTCAATAGAACTGGCTGGAAACCATTATTTATTACGTACAAATTAGGCTTAATGAAGTTATCATATAAAATATTCAATAATAAGGTTCCAGATTGCATGAGTGGTTTATTGATTAAACACTCTGAAAAAACACACCTCAGAACTAGAAGAGATAATAACGTTATGGCCAAAAGGTTCAACTCCTCTTCTATGAAGAATTCCATCCACTATATAGCCTTATGGGGGATGCAGTCACAGCATCACCTTTCTCTACTACCCTGGGTGGTTGGCCAAAAGGTTCAATAAATACACAGCGATATTGCTACCCATAACAAGCTCGTATATTTTTTTGAATGGAATGCACTAAGAATAAAAATAACTAATTATTATATATTTTACTTTAAACAATATTACATGACCCAAAATGCATATCGGTCTTGCAATGCACTATTCAGTATGCAGTATTCAGTATTCTACCTTTTTTGAAATAGCTGTATATTACGGCAAAGGTTTTATGAAAGGTAATATATTCAAAAAACCATTATGTGACTGCCAACACGAAGTAGTTACCTTCTACCCAACAAGCTGACCCGAGTTCATGCGTCCAACTATCCTACTTGTTTCTGGAGAGGGCAATTTTTAGCCCTGATCGAAGATTCAGCCTTTGTAAGATCACGGAACCGTCCCAAAGGACTTATTACCAAACTTTAATATCCTTAAGAAATGCAAATCTAAGTTCGATTGTTTAATATACGAAATGTTATTCATAAGACAAAGAAAACCAACTCTTAATGTCCAATCGGACTCCCTTAGGGCAAAAGTGTTCTTGTAATTTATTTATATTTCTATCCTTAATATTATTTTCTACTGTCATGCTTTTAGTTTACCTGATGATGGCTTCAATATTACACCGAAACGTCGAAGAATAAAACTTTTTTGTATAAGTTTCACTTTATAAGATGTGTTTGAAATACAGTTGATACAAATATGATTACTGCGTACCAAGGCATATCTAAATTGATATGTAGTATGTAATGTTTAATAAACGAGCAGGAGTGTTTTATCAGCCGATTTAAAACCACGAGGCAAAGCCAAGTGGTTTTAAACCTGATAAAACACGATCTGCGAGTTTATTGAACAACTTCAAAACCTCCAACCTATATTTTGTGTTTTTTTAAAAAGGATTTATGAAAGTTTATTAGAGAAAATTAAGGTTAAAATTTTTGTAAATTAGGGTGAAAACATTCGTCACGGTTACGATTTCTTTTGAAAATTTCTCATGAATTATTAATGAGTTTTTGAATGTATTGTTAGTTATGTAGTAGTTGCCAACTTGTAACTCAGCTTTTGCTGTAGAATGGGCGAAATATTAATGTATTATTATTGTTATTATTATAAGTCACCTTCGATATATTCATCCCTTAGCTTGTTGCTATTTATGTTTTTAAGTATTTTATGTTTTATGTGCCTTTTTTAATATTCAGTGGCTGTGTGCCCCAGTATTTTTTGCCAGAATGGTGGATCGAACACTTGCCGAGGCTTTTACGCCTATTGCAGATGCCGGACTGGATATTTTGGAACCCGTTGTCAGAATGGTGAGCAAAAATTATGAAATTAATATAATAAAAACTGTTTTTGCCCTTTACTTATTTATTTACATTTAACATTTCAATTTTTTTTACATTCAGTTCGGTGCTCCAGTATTTCTTCCCTTGGAATTTTGTTTTACATGTTATATTTTATTTTAACATTTTATATTCCATTTTAAATTTGCAGTAAGGTGCCCCAGTATTTCTTGCAAAAATGGTGGAACAAGAGTTTGCCGAGGTCCTCATGCATCTTGCAGATGCAGACTTGGATACTATGGAAGCCGTTGTCAGAATGGTGAGAAAATATTAAACAATTATCATAAAAAAATGTTTTATGGCTGGGAACAAATTAGCTTTTTATATTTTATTTACATTTTGCAGTTCGGTGCCCTAGTATTATTTGCAGAAATGGTGGAACAAGAGTTTGCCGAGGTCCTCATGCATCTTGCAGATGCCAAACTGGATACTATGGAATTCTTTGTCAAAATGGTGAGAAAATATTGAATAGTATATATACTTTATTATTGCTTGGATTTATTTACAATTTCCATAATATTTTTATTTTGCAGTTCGATGCCCTAGTATTATTTGCAGAAATGGTGGAACAAGAGTTTGCCGAGGTCCTCATGCATCTTGCAGATGCCAAACTGGATACTATGGAATTCTTTGTCAAAATGGTGAGAAAATATTGAATAGTATATATACTTTATTATTGCTTGGATTTATTTACAATTTCCATAATATTTTTATTTTGCAGTTCGATGCCCTAGTATTATTTGCAGAAATGGTGGAACAAGAGTTTGCCGAGGTCCTCATGCATCTTGCAGATGCCGACTTGGATACTATGGAAGCCGTTGTCAGAATGGTGAGGAAAATATTAAACAATTATCATAAAAAAATGTTTTATGGCTGGGAACAAATTAGCTTTTTATATTTTATTTACATTTTGCAGTTCGGTGCCCAAGTATTATTTGCAGAAATGGTGGAACAAGAGTTTGCCGAGGTCCTCATGCATCTTGCAGATGCCAACCTGGATACTATGGAATTCTTTGTCAGAATGGTGAGAAAATATTAAATAGTATATACTTTATTATTGCTTGGATTTATTTACAATTTCCATAATATTTTTATTTTGCAGTTCGATGCCCTAGTATTATTTGCAGAAATGGTGGAACAAGAGTTTGCCGAGGTCCTCATGCATCTTGCAGATGCCAACCTGGATACTATGGAAACCTTTGTCAGAATGGTGAGGAAAATATTAAACAATTATCATAAAAAAATGTTTTATTGCTGGGAACAAATTAGCTTTTTATATTTTATTTACATTTTGCAGTTCGGTGCCCCAGTATTATTTGCAACAATGGTGGAACAAGAGTTTGCCGAGGTCCTCATGCATCTTGTAAATGTCGGCCGGGTTACTTCGGAAACTGCTGCCAAACTGGTGAGAAAATATCTAAAAGTGATAAAAGTAGTTTCTGATTTACTTTTCTTTGACTTTGTGCATGTTTTGTTTTGTTTGTATTTGCAAAGTAATAATTTATAACGTATACGTATCTGTGATATCTTTATTCCTATTCAGGATGTCCTGCCAAGACTTGTTACAATGGAGGTCGTAAAGTTTGTATATCGAATGTTGCAAAATGTATCTGCCTTCGAGGGTTTGGTGGGTCCCACTGCCGTCTAGGTTAGAAATTTGTTTATAAAATCATTATTATTTGATTCGATTATATGGTTCAATTTGTGATGTTTTTGAGTGCTTGTTTTGATGCTTGGTAGGTAGTGATATTTGGAGTGTGGGTGTGTGGCAGTAGCTCTGTGGAGACACGTCTTGGTTGGATTTAGTATAGTTTCTAGTTTGGTTGACTGGGTGTATAGTTGATTCATAAGTAAGACGGTTGGTTTGTATTTAAACTGGTCTCAAGATGGTCCTTCAATTTTATCCACATATTCACTTTTTGCGGTATGCGTTTGTCTTTTAAAAGAGCATTGCTATATGTAGCCTTGCTGTCAAAAATACTCTCCAAGTATTTAGATTTGCTCCTTGAACCTCCAGTTAAAAAATAACAACAGATTTCCAATTATAGCTATTTTTCGATTCATTTAAGTTAAACTTACATCTTGTTCTTTTCCAGTCATATGTCCGACACTACTATGCAGAAATTACGGCACAAGGCAATGCAAAGGAGGTGTTGCTACATGCAGTTGTCGAACAGGATTCTCTGGAAATCTCTGTCAAAAAGGTAAACATGAAAACATATTTTTATTGTGAATTTTCTATTTACAATTTTGCTGTGATCTCTAATGTTTGTTAGGATGTCCTCCCAAGACATGCCACAATGGAGGAAGCAGAGTCTGTGTAGGAAATAGGGCAACTTGTCGGTGTTCTGCTGGTTTTAAAGGAAACGACTGTCAAATCGGTAATAAACAATCAAAGTGTGTGTAGGAAATAGGGCAGCTTGTCTGTGTTCTGTTGGTTTTAAAGGAAACGACTGTCAAATCGGTAATAAACATATATGAGTTTAATTAATGGGTAGTCGTTTTTCTGCTTTTTGTGGTTTGTTTGTTTGTTTGTTGGTCAGCTTGCTGAATAGGTGGTTTGATGGCTGCGAAGAAGTAAAAAAAAAATAACTCGTTTTGAGTGGCATGCATGGTTGACTTAGCGATGGGGGCATGTGAGCGCATGCGAGCATAGTTGTTTGTTGAAAATATTAAATGTAGTAGTTGTAGTGGTAGCGAATCTCACGAAATTGCCCCGACGGAAGAGTGATGGTTATAAATTATATAACGTTTTATCCATGCTATCCAATTCAAAATTTTAGATGGAAATATTTGTTTTGGTTGACTTAGCGATGGGGGCATGTGAGCGCCTAGCGCATGCGAGCATAGTTGTTTGTTGAAAATATTGAATGTAGTAGTTGTAGTGGTAGTGAGTGCGAGCGAATCTCACGGAAGAGCCCCGACGGAGAGTGATGGTTATAAATTATATTACGTTTTTATTCATGCTATCTATTTTTGTCCCCAATTGAAAATTTCAGATGAAAATATTTGTTTTCTTTATCCTGTTAAGCTTCTAGTTTTTTGGTAAATGTGAAAAGAAAATATTTTGTAAACAAAAAGTTGGAAGTTGGTTTATTTTATGGCTGTGTTTTGGTTACTTTAACTGATATGTTTATTTGTCTCTGCAGTGGTGTGCCCTAGTATGTCTTGCAAAAATGGTGGAACGCGAGTTTGCCAAGGCTCTAAAGCCTCTTGCAAATGTCGTCCTGGTTTCTCAGGAATCCTTTGTGAAAACGGTAAAACAAATATTGAAATGTAATAGTAGTAGTATTGAAGTATATGCAAATATGCAAATACTTTAAAACATATACATATCTCTCAGGGGCGGATCCAGAAATGTATTAGGGGGTGTCCCAATTGCAAATGAGGGTTCTTAAGGTCTTAGGGGGTGTGCTGTCCCTAAATGTTTTAAATAAAATAGGAGTAATTGCGGCGCTAGGGGGTGTTCGGTGCCTGAAGGGACACCCCCTAGATCCACCCTGTATTTGATATCTTTATTGCTATTCAGGATGTCCTGCCAAGACTTGCTACAACAGAGGTCGTAAAGATTGTATATCGAATGTTGCAAAGTGTATCTGCCTTCGTGGGTTTGTTGGGCCCCACTGCCGTCGATGTAAGAATGTTATTTATAAAATAATTCTTATTATATTCGATGATGAGTGTTTGTGATGAGTGATTGTTTTGATACATGGTAGGTAGTGACTATGGAAGTCAGTGGTTCTGTGGAGATACGGTTTGGTTGGATTTAGTATAGTTTCTGGCTTGGTTGATTGGGTAATATATAGTTGATTCGTAGTAGGTTGGTTGGTTTATATTTAAGCTGGTCTCAGGATGGTCCTTTAATTTTATCCACATATTCACTTTTCGCGGTATACGTTTGTCTTTTAGAAGAGCATTGGTATATGTAGCCTTATTATTGTTGTTATTGTTATTATTGTTATTATTGTTATTGCTATTGTTCAGTTGTGTTAAGAGATTATGCAAAACAAAAGCCTGTTTACTTTTAAGAAGCAAAGTTACTATTGAAGTTTGTGTACACTGATTAATCTGAATTTTAGTACTTTTTCCCTTTTAGGGTATCATTATGCTTACATTACGTTCACGACTGGCAAACTGCTTCCTGGACAAAATCCAAAGATCCGTCTTTATGGAACCAAAGGAGACACAGGAGAAATTATACTGGAAAAGTAAGACTACTCTTAATCATCTTATATATGGTATAGGGAACGGCATGTTTGATGTAATGGGCTACCAGCATCGGAGGAATTTAACTACTTTTTTCTTTTATATTGGCGGGTGTTGTGTCCAATATAACCATGGACATACGGACATCAACTCTATTGTTATAACATCACAGTGTATGTATCACGTTTTTAAGTTGTACACAACACTGATTGATCGTTTCATTACAGAAGACGTATGAAGGCGTTGACAAGTGAAAGGTTTATCGCACCCATTGCAGCCGATATTGGTAACTTGACCAGCATTGGCGTTTGGAATGAAAAGCTAGGCTGGGGACTGGAGAAAGTCACTGTGCAAATTGTTCATCGGAGCCAGATGTAAGTATATAATATATAAAATGATTTCTAAAAGGTATCTCCAAGGCGATAGGTAATTCAGAGACAAAAAGGAATTTTGTACATACACCCGAGTTTGACTTGTACTTGACTACGACAAAGACTATGATTAAGACATCGACTGCAATTACAACTACGATCAAGACTATGACGAGTTCGACTCTAACGACTACGACAGTACCACTATGATGACTATGACTCTTAAGCCCGGGGGGTACTCCCTTTGTCCAAGTGGTAGGGGTGATCGGCGGAGATTTTGAAAATGACCCCTAAAAGGTACGCTCAGATACAAATAAAGCAGAGTAAAAACGACCCTTAGAACTGATTTTTGAGCCAAATCTCTAAATGGACCCTAAAAGGTACGCACTGGAAGTATTTTAACCCTAAAAGGTACGCCGATCACCCCTACCACTTGGATAAAGGGAGAACCCCCCCCCCCCCCGGGCACTTAAGACTACGACTACGACAATACCACTATGATGACTATGACTCTCAAGACTACGACTACGACTACGACAGTACCACTATGATGACTATGACTCTAAAGACTACGACTACGACAGTACCACTGTGATAACTATGACTCTCAAGACTACGACTACGACAGTACCACTATGATGACTATGACTCTAAAGACTACGACTACGACAGTACCACTGTGATAACTATGACTCTCAAGACTACGACTACGACAGTACCACTATGATGACTATGACTCTTAAGACTACGACTACGTCAGTACCACTATGATGACTATGACTCTTAAGACTACGACTACGACAGTACCACTATGATGACTATGACTCTTAAGACTACGACTACGACAGTACCACTGTGATAACTATGACTCTCAAGACTACGACTACGACAGTACCACTGTGATAACTATGACTCTCAAGACTACGACTACGACAGTACCACTATGATGACTATGACTCTTAAGACTACGACTACGTCAGTACCACTATGATGACTATGACTCTTAAGACTACGACTACGACAGTACCACTATGATGACTATGACTCTCAAGACTACGACTACGACAGTACCACTATGATGACTATGACTCTTAAGACTACGACTACGACAGTACCAATATGATGACTATGACTCTTAAGACTACGACTACGTCAGTACCACTATGATGACTATGACTCTTAAGACTACGACTACGACAGTACCACTATGATGACTATGACTCTAACGACTACGACAGTACCACTATGATGACTATGACTCTAACGACTACGACAGTACCACTATGATGACTATGACTCTTAAGACTACGACTTTGACAGTACCACTACGATGACTATGACTCTTAAGACTATACGACTACGACTACGACTACGACTACGACTACGACTGTACATGTGATTATAAATATGATTTATACTATTATTTCTGTAATTTCTTAAAACTATACATTTCGATGTTTCAGGTTTACTGCATGTTACAAGAGACCAAGTGTATACAACATACCGATAAAGAAGCCGCTAAAGCAGGGCGATCGCAATTGTTAAAAAAACTAGAATGGCGCCTGGTTACACCAAATTAACAGTGGGAGTGCTAAAGTTTTTTTGTTAAGCTTTATTTAAAATCTATGTTATTTTATCAGTATTTTTATCAGTATTTTTATCATTTTTATACTTTTTATACTTTTACTTATGATTATAGTATATTTTTTGAAATAAAAATTGCTGCATCGCGGAAAAAGTTAAAGTGTTTCCTTGGATAATGAAAACTACTGTAAACGTTTGAATATACAGTCAATGTCAGCGCGACGCGCCTTATATACCGTGGCCACCCAATTAAAGTTTTGTACAACTTGGGTGGGGGTGTACCGCCGGGTCCTCAAAACCACAACCCTATCCCAGACCTAGAATTTTGATTTCACATACCCTACCCCAGACTTAAATCGTTTTTTGTGTCGGCAGAAAACGTAGCCTAGCAGGCTAAAACAACTAAAACATAACCCTATCCCAGACAAAATGTCAAAAAGATGCCCTATCTTAGACAAAAACCTTACCCTACCCCAGACAAATTGTAAAAAATGATTCCCTACCCCAGACCTAAAAGCCGAAAAACCATACCTATACAGGGGAGTATCCCCCCTCTATATTTAATTTTTTAAATTATTTAAATTTGAAACTGTAGCAAACAACTCTAAAAGAGGAACTTTTGTATACAAAAGTTTAATTGGGTGGCCACGGCGTTATGCTGTAACACTGGTTACAGTGAAATCCTCTTAACAAATACTTTACCTTGATTTGGAGGAAATGGCAAATAAACTTTATAGTCTTTCCTCTCATCACCATGTTCTTCATTTCTTCATATGTTTTTCTCAAACTGCGGAACTTTGACTTCAGTCTAACTTTGCTAACAAAAACGCTTTATAATCGACAAAATAATATTTCTATTTATTTTGAATAACCAACTTGCCCAGTGCCGTATTTATTTTGATAGATTGAGTGATTCCAAATTCTTGGTTTCCCTGTGTTAACAATGCTGGTCAGCAGTATTACCCATGGCCAGGATTCAAGATGGCGCGTGTTTCGAGTTTTGTGGAGAAGACGATTTCTCTGTTAAATATCGAAAGAAAAGCTGAAGTTGACGAAGCAAGAAGCCTTCAAAACAACTCTAACTTGAACGAGCTTCAACGAAAAGGAGTTTGTTTGTTGAAACTACGTGTTCAAAGTCGTAGGACGGGTTTATATGGGAGAGTTTTGTTGACTTTTGAGAGAGCGAAAGTTGGTGGTGTTGATGGCAATTTGCTTCCCGCTCACCGTATTACACCAGGTATACTTTTGTGAAATTGTAAAGTGTCAATACGAAGCGTGTTTATTAATATGTACGTTGTAGCTACAATGAGTTCTGTGGTTGAACCAATGACAACAAAGATATCAACTGTTTATTTGTACGGCACAACTGTAGAATACCCCGAAAATAATATTCATCCTATTGTGGTTTTATTGTTTGTTAAGTGTCGTTTTCAATAGATCAACTACATGATTAGCATTTGTGCGGTATTATATACAGTAGTCATTCGCTTTTATCACGGGCCGCCATATTGGTTGAAACAATAGGTTTTGAATCCCTTGGGTCCCCTGGACCTCGCTTTCATGCGTTTCAGAACGTTCCAAACAAAGGTTTTCGCTCTCATGGGAATAAACATGGCCGTTGTGTGATAAAGGCCGATATATTTTGTTTAGAAAAGAAAATGATTATCCTCATCATCAACGTCATCCTTATCATCCTTATCATCATCGTCATTTTCATTAGCATCATTTTCATCATCACCATTACTATCAGTATCATCATCATCAACAACAACAACATTATCATCATCAACAACAACATGATCATTATCATCATTTCCAAATTATCTTCATAATCATATCAACAACAACATCATCATCATCATCATCATCATCATCATCATCATTCAACAGCAACATTACCATCATCATCATTACCATCATTTTCAAATTATCATCATCATCAACATTGATGATCATTTCTTTCTAGGTGACATTGTTGGTGTATCACCATGTGGGTCATCCAGCAGCTCCAATGAGCTATGTTCTGGTATTGTATCCCGTGTTACCCAGACAACCATTGTTGTTGCATTTGATGATGCAGCTGATTCAGAAAGCATTGATAATGACAGTCAGTACAGACTCAACAGATTGGCTAATGATGTCACATACAAAAGAATTAAGAGGTAGCTAGCTATTGTAAAAAGAAGTTCCTTTAATCTTTTATTCAATCTCACATTGATATATTTATTTATTTGTTCATTGATTCATTATTTGTTCATCCATTCTTCATTCTTTCATTCATCCATTTGCTCATATATTTATTTATTTCGACCAATCATTTATATATCATTCATCAATCCCACTATTCATTCATTCATCCTTTCTTCCTTCTTCTTTTATCCTTCTTCTTTTATCCTTCTTCTTTTCTTCCTTTCTTTTTTTATTCTGTCCTTCTCCTTTTTCTCTCTTTCTGCCTATCTTACTCCCTCAAATTTCAATTTTATATTATTTTTCTTTAGTGCCATGGTTAACTTAACCAAGTACAATGAGGGCCCAGCCTCACATCTGGTTGATGTTCTCTTTGGTAGTGCTGAAATAGGGCCTCCTTTACAGTCCCAACACTTGGAAAAGTACAGAAATCCTGAGCTCTCAGCATCAATATTTATCAATCCTACTCTTAATGACTCTCAGAGGACTGCAGTGTGGTTTGCATTGAGTCAGAGAGAAATAGCTGTGGTACATGGACCCCCTGGAACTGGCAAGACAACAACTGTTGTAGAAGTGATACTACAAGCGGTAAAGAACTTGGGAATGAAGGTAAGGTTTGAATGCTGCTGTCTGTGCAAAGAAGCTTAAATAAATCCTTGTTTGACGTTGAAATACAGGAGCCGTTACCAAATCTCCCTAGCCATGCAGTGGCTAATGCTTAAGTATCCGACACACTCACACTCGCTACCCCTACATTAAATATTTTAGCACACATCACTTCTCACATGTTGATCTTTGAGGAGGGAGGAAAACTGGATAACCCGGAGAAAAACCATCGTGGCATGAGAGAGAACAACACATCAAACAAACTCTATTCACTTGTCGCCCGAGCCGGGAATCGAACCCAGGTTACAGTGGTGAAAGGCCAGCGCTCTCAGCTAGCGCTCTCACCTCATGCCACCCAAGCTTGACTGGCCATGTTCAATCACAGTTCTTGTTGATCAACCTTAGCCTCAATACCATGTAATATAGTAACTCTTTACAATTTGTTTACAGCTTGAGGAATAGTTTAAGAAAATTTACACATTAACAAAATATAGACCTTTTCACAGTTTCGTTCAGTGACCACAAAATAATAGTTCCAAGTCAAGGTTCCAGTTGCTGCGTACAGCAAAACTATAATTTCTCATGTGCAGCAACTGGAACCTCGACTTGGAACTATTATTTTGTGGTCACTGAACAAAACTGTGAAAATATCTATTGTTTGATATTCTGGAGGAAAATCCTTGAAGCATTGGAAAGAACAACACTTCAAACAAACTATGTTTACTTGTCATCAGAGCCGGGAATCAAATTAAGTTGCCCTTAATGTTGTTTCAAATGTTCTTCTTTAGGTACTGGCATGTGCTCCTTCAAATATTGCTGTTGATAACCTGGTTGAAAAATTAGCCAAGGGTAAAGCCAAAGTGAGTAACATTGTCACCATATAACACTTAATCCTAACGGTATAATTAAATGGGAATAGACCCTTTCAGTTCTGTATGCAAATTGCACATTTCAGACCACATGGCATTCCCCTGAGAGTTGTTCTTTTATCTCAAGTATTAAAATATTTATACATAACAAATGATTAACTCCAAAGGGAATGAACACGTGGTTTGAAATCACTTGGGAAAATAAACATTTAAGCTGAATGGGTCTATTGTACAATAGACTTGAAACAACTGGCAGAATGCATAATTATTCAAGTTAGGCAAGTAAGGCAAGAAAAAACATAGACTGGTAACCTGATTACATGTACAAGTTTATAATTTCTTCAATCCAATTTGTTAGAGCAAGCAACACAAAAAAAGACTAGAGCAAGATTTGAATTATTTGTATTTCTTTATCACCACAAATGCAATTAAAACATAATAGATAATCTTATTAGAACTTTTACAACTTTTTATTGTTTTTATTGTAATTAATGAATTGAAATGCTTTCTGTGTATAAGTGAAATACATTGTTGCTCTTGTTCGGAATTGAACCCCACAGGTTTCAGATTTCTAGTCTGAAAGGACGACCATGCTGGACAATTGAAATGCATTCAGTGTATAAGTGAAATACAGATACATTAGAAAAATATCTATTGACTAGAAAGCCGAAAGCCGTGGGATTCAGTTCCTGCCAAGGGCATACAATATTTTTTTTCTCATGTATTTTTCTCAAGCTGTTAATAATTATAACTCTGATCACAGGTTGTAAGACTTGGGCATCCTGCTAGACTTCTTCCCTCAATCCAGCCATATTCACTGGATGCTATCCTAACTGCATCAGACGCAACTAGCATTGTACAAGATGTTAGAAAAGATATTGATAAAGCATTGGTAAGTAAAAAATAAAACAAAGATATTTACATACAAAGATAATAAAAACATTTTTACAAAAACCATGGTCTGCTCAATGACTACCCGGCTACTCCAAAACCAATATTCCTCACTAATAATGTTTTATTTTTTTTATTAATACTTATGGTAGAGTAGACGCACTTAATCCGTGAACATTATTTGATAGTAAATAGTACTGACCTAAGCTAAATCCTTTGTTTTCTATTGTTTAATTAGCAATATTTAGTACTAAATAGTATTAACTGTTTCACGGATTTAGTGTGCTCACTCTATTTCCCTAGAGGACTTTCATTTATTAGTGTATGGCAGGGAGTCGGCAATATTGTTGGGGGGGAGGGAAGGGGAAGGGGAGGGGTAAACATTATTTTCAGAAACTACAATAGGGGGTTGTTACTAATACTATGCAGTTTTATAGGTTTAGTAAAAACTGGATGAAATTGAGGGGGAGTATGATATTTTTGCCAACCAATAGGTAATATTTGGAAAAGACAACAGGTCATTTTGCATACACTAATCAATGAAAGCCCCCTTATAGTCACAGTTCCACCAACTGACAACTGAGCATTTGCAAGCTTACATTTGTGTCAAAGGGTTTATTTGTCTGTTGTAAGGGATTTATCAATGTTCTATGCAGTGTCAGCTTGTCTAGCTTTATTCAACTAAGTATTAGTTTAGACAGCTTCCTACTGTTCCTGACTGCCTAGCCTCATTTTCATGTTTGAATACAATAAAGATTTCACATGTATGTGAGGCTGGTCAGTCAAAAACAAAAATTATGCTAATTGGTCATCATATTTTGACTTTAATATTAGAACTCTTTATTATATACACAATTCACAACCTCATAACAATGCGCGCTCTCATTGGTTCGCTATCTGGGAATATGAAACCAGATCTATTACTAACATTCATGCGTCTTGTCACGCCTTGTAATATTACACAATAAATTTTTATTTTATACAACAATGTTCATTTTGTTCGGTTGTGAATTATGTATATACTTTATTATGAATTCCAGACCAAATCAAGAAAAACAAAAAATTCATCAGAAAGACGGCAGCTTAGACAAGAAATCAAGACACTAAGAAAAGAACTACGTCAGAGAGAGGCAAAAGCAATGAAAGAGATCCTGATTGGTGCAGAAGTTGTCTTGGCAACCAATACCAGTGGAGGGAATGATGGTCCACTAGGGTGCGTTCCCATGGATCATTTCGACCTTGTTGTGATTGACGAGGCGGCACAGGCATTGGAAGCTAGTTGTTGGATACCGTTACTAAGGGCACCAAGGTAGGAATACTCCATTTTTGAGGTCGTAGTTGCACAGTCTAAGCCATAATAACATGTGATAACATGTCAAATACATAGGCCATATCTGTAGAATGGAGAATGATGCTCTGCAAAAGCAGGTATTATTTGATGTAAGAACGCCAGGGAAAGGATGGAACAACATCGAAAAGCTCCTGGGTGTCGATACACAACAGGCAAGACGTATGATGAGGGACAAAACAGCCCTACAGCAACTGATTAGAGTTCGCTTTACAACACCAACCAATCAGAAGCGCCCCAAGGCCGACAATGTGCCTCGTGGGAAAAGATGATGATGATGATGATGTGATGTATTCTTTTGTATTTAGTACAGCCTGTCCAGGCGATCTCGCTTCGAAGCGCGCAAAGGATTGTTTGTCAAAAGGAACAGTTCCAAAATGGCGCCTCGAGACAGCACTGAAAGATTCCGGTTACTTTTAGGCATTTGCGTTTTGATTTTATTCTTTTATATTGCTAGAGTAGCAGAAAGCTTTTGTTGTCCAAGTTACACAATTTTTTATTGTAAAGTTATGATAAAGACGTATTTATAGAGGGTCAACACGCAAAGTAACTCTCTCAAACGACGCCATTTTGGAACCGTTGGCGATGCGACAAAAATGTTTCTGATTGGCTTATACTAGCTGGAAGTACGCGTGCGAAATCACCTGGGTGGTTAGGCTGGAACACAATGGGTTTTTCAAATGTATGAGAGGCTAGCCAATCAAGAATAATAGTTAATCAAATTGGTCACCATTTTTTGATTTGATGTATAGATTTCATAATTCTTATTCCATGATCACAATTACTCATTATAAAATTTAAAGTTGTAGTGTTAATCGGCTCTACTTTACGTGGACAACGTTAATGACATGAACTGTATTTTTTCATACAATTTTCAGATGCATACTATCAGGCGATCATCATCAACTACCACCAACGATTGTATCTCCTGAAGCAGCTAAGAAAGGTTTAGATGTCACACTAATGGAACGTGTTGTAAAGCAGTATGGAGAGAAGGTCGTACACATGTTAACTACACAATATAGGTAATGAAATACTAATGGAACGTGTTGTAAAGCAGTATGGAGAGAAGGTCGTACACATGTTAACTACACAATATAGGTAAGACAGGTTTAGATGTCACACTAATGGAACGTGTTGTAAAGCAGTATGGAGAGAAGGTCGTGCATAGGTTAACTACACAATATAGGTAATGAAATACTAATGGAACGTGTTGTACAGCTAAGGTCGTACACATGTTAACTACACAATATAGGTAATGAAATACTCGCTCTCGTTTTGGAAATATTTCATCATAACCATTACCACCATCATCGTCATTACCACCACCACCAACACCATCATCGTCATCACCACCACCACCATCATCACCACCACCACCACCACCACCAACACCACCACAACCATCATCAACCATCATCACCACCACCACCATCATCGTCATCACCACCACCACCACCACCACCACCACCATCATCAACCATCATCACCACCACCACCACCACCACCATCATCATTATCATTATCAACACCATCAACTTCATCACCACCACCACCACCACAATCACCACCACCACCACCACAATCACCACCATCATCACCATCATCATAACCATCATCATCACCACCATCATCATTATCACCATGAATATATACATGTTTCGAGGCTAACTCGATAACTTCCCAGTTTATTTAGCCTCCAAGCTCAATTTCTATATTCTCTAACAATAAATTAATAGAAGCACTCTCCGATACAAACGAATATAGAAAGAAGAAAAAATATATTTATAATCTAAAATGTATATAATATAATTAGTCTATACAAAGAGCAAATAAAGATTCTATTCTATTCTATATGCTTATATCATGATCACTGTAATTATTGTCCACCATCATCGTCATCATTATCAATAATTGTCATCATCACGACTCTTATCGTTATTTTTAATAGAGCAATAAATTCTAACGATTCTCTTCGTTAAACCTCAGCTTCGTTAGCGTGTAATGTATTCTTCCTCTAACAAAGACAACCTGGGAATGGTCGATTAACACCATCTTGTTTACTGATTTTAGAATGCATGAATCAATAATGCAATGGTCTTCAGACCAGCTCTATGAAGGGCGACTTAAAGCTGACTCCTCAGTCCAACATCACTTACTAAAAGAGCTCCCCAACGTCGAAGAAACGGACGAAACTACCATCCCTCTTCTCTTGATTGACACAACTGGATGTGACGTCACAGAACTTGAAGTCGAAGATGAGGTTTCCAAGGGTAACGAGGGAGAAGCTGATATTGTTAGTGCGCATGTCACTGCGTTGATTAACGCTGGACTTGATGCTCGAGATATTGCAGTTATAGCTCCGTACAATCTTCAGGTTCGTTTGGAGTGCGCTAAAGTTTATTTATCCTCGTATTGTTTTTAATTAGTGTTGGTGTTTAAATACGAAAGAGCAAAAGAGGAGAAATAAGATGGAAAGGAAAGAGAGGAAGGAAGGAAGAGAGAAAGGAGGGAAGAAAAGAAGGAAAAGAAGAAAGAAAGAAGGAAGGAAGGAAGGAAGGAAGGAAAGAAGGGAGGAAGGAAGAAAGAGACAGAGAGAAATAGAAAGATAAAGAACTAAAATAAAAGACAAATAACGCAATAATCAAATTTTTGTTAGAAAATTTGAAATAGAAAGTATCACACTAGAGTACAAACATTAAAAGCCTGCAACATAAATAGTACTAAACAGTAATATTTTTTGCTAATCATACTATTTTCTATAGTTTAATTAGTACTATTTAGTACTAAATAGTCATACGTTTTGTACCCTTTTAGTGTTTGTACTCTAGTAGAACATTTGGACTAATTGTTCTTGTTTTCTATTGCGCGAATAATCGATTTTCAACACAAAAATGTTATTTTAAGTTCATATTGTTGATATTGATATTGTTTCCAGGTTGAGTTATTGCGAATGAGACTATCCCATGTGTACCCTTCCCTTGAGATCAAGTCGGTAGACGGGTTTCAAGGACGAGAGAAGGAGGCTGTAGTTATATCCCTTGTTCGATCAAACAAACAAGGTAATCATCACGAGTATTGTCATCACAACCATCTTCATCATCATCATCACCATCATCATCATCATCATCATCATCATCATCATCATCAACATGATCGTCAGCATCATTATCAACATCAATCAAAAAACAAACATCGTCCAATTTATCACCATCATTTTCATCGTCATCACTACCATCATCATCATCATTACCATCAACATCATCGTCAGCATCATTATCAACATCAATAAAAAACAAACATCGTCCAATTTATCACCATCATTTTCATCGTCATCACTACCATCATCATCATCATTACCATCAACATCATCGTCAGCATCATTATCAACATCAATAAAAAAACAAACATCGTCCAATTTATCACCATCATTTTCGACATCATCACTACCATCATCATCATCATTACCATCAACATCATCATCAACATCATGGTCAGCATCATTATCAACATCAATCAAAAAACAAACATCGTCCAATTTATCACCAGCATCATCTTCTTTGTCATCATCATGTTCAAATAACACTTCTTCTTGGTGACAGTGATGACAAAAAGAATATTTATGATCATTTGTTAGTAAAGTAAAGTTTCATTTAATTTCCTATCGTTTATTTATATCGGTTAATATTTTCACCCAAGGTATTGTTGGATTTCTGGCTGAGGATCGTCGTATCAACGTTGCTATCACTCGAGCACGCCGTCATTTAGCAGTAATCTGTGATTCAGACACTGTCAGCCACCACCCCTTCCTGAAATCCCTTATAACATATATGGGAGACAGGGGTGAGGTGCGATCAGCTATGGAATATCTCCATGGAAACATAGTCACTGGTGATGTCTCATCTTTCGACCCAGACTCCACGGCCATGTCGCTTGGAGGTGCAATGGGAGCGAGCGAGAGAACCAAGGGAAATTCATCCACTAAAAATAGTAGGATTGGAAAGAATGAAAAGAAAACCAAGAAAACGGATAAGACAGAAGCAAATGTTTCGGAGAAAAATCTTTGCGAAGCTAAAGTTGTTAATAGACAAACTTTTGAAGGATGTAATGATTTGAACTTCGAGAAAAACTCACAGGAATTACAAAATACTCAGAATAAGAATTTAAATATTATCGACAATGCACACAAGGTTGCTTGTACCGGAAGTGACGTCACGAATGTTGAGACCTCAAAAGTAACTTGTGACCAGTCTACTCAGAAACTCTTAACGGAAAAAGAAAGTACCGGAAGTGACCTCCCAACTGAGGTCGCTAACACCACTAGAGCTCAAGCTACCCAAGCTACTCACCAAATTTTTAAAATGAAGCAATGTCCCGGAACTGACGTCACAAAGTCCAAATCTGACGTCGCTAGTGCACAGTCTGACCGCCAAGTTTTAACTAAGGAACAACTTGAGTTGGAAATTCGTGCGTTCTTATTGGCTGAGGACACTGATCACATGTTTGGTGCTGAGCTGTCTGCTCAGGAACGTTTTTATGTCCATACCATAGCAGAAGAACTGAACATTGAACATGAAAGTAAAGGAGAAGGAGAACAACGGTATATTGTTGTGAGAAAACGAACCAATCAAGCTGTAATAGGTAAGACCTTTGGAATCCTCTTCCTGGTAATAAGTACTTATTGACTGAGTGGGAGGGCCGTACGGAAAAATATTTGGCTCGCGGTCATGACGTACGGACCGAGCGCAACGAGGTCCGTACAAATGACCAAGAGCCAAATATTTTCCCATACGGCCCGACCTAACTCAGTCAATAAGTTTTTTATCACATGACCCGTACTTTGCTCGGCGCGCGCCATCTTTTTGTGATTTTTCGAGTAGCGGCTCCGTACGTGTTTGTACGGACCAGGCGAAAAAAGCCGTACGGACCCCATCACGTGACTTTTTCCAAAGGTTTTCTTAAGAGCGCACGCGGGGCAAAATACGGGACATATGATAATGATTATTATCATTTTGTTATCATTCTGCGCTCGGTCCGTACGTCATGACTGCGAGCCAAATATGTTCCCGCACGGCCCTCCCACTCAGTCAATAAGTACTTAATATGATGGAGATCATAATTAACAACCTACAAATATTTTTGTTAACATTTCTTCTATTTACAGAAGATGACGATGATCTTTTAAGTACATGTAAAATATGCAAAAAGAGACTCCCGACATGCAACATGGAACTACACTTACTAAGATGCGAACAACAACATAGACACTCACAGCACTCAGAGGCAAGACCGCTGACAGAGAAACCCGACCCAGACGAACGCAGGCCTAAACCTAAGAAAAAGAAAGCAGCGAAAACGCCTGCAAATTCTTCGAAAATGAATCCAAACGATGATGACTTGGACGCCATGTTGGCGGAATTCACCAGAAAAGACACTCGATGTGCATTTCCGTCCTGTAAGCAATGTATAACTATGCTTGGGCAGAAATGCCGGTGTTGTACAGAGGTCTTTTGCTTGTCACACCACATACCTGAAGTCCACGGCTGTGGCGACCAGGCCAAGATACTTGCACGAAAAGCACTGGGCAAGAGTGAGCCCAGGAAACCCAAGAAGTCTGACGCGACGCGTAAGGCACAGCTTCACAAGAAGCTTGGGAATAAGTTGGATGAGATGGGCGACAAAAGAAAACAAAAACCAAAAGATCAAAAATAAAAGAAACGCGAGCATGAATGTGACTATTTAACGGTTTCTCGTCGTACAGAATCACATGATGAAATACTGAGAAGCTTGGGAATAAGTTGGATGAGATGGGCGAGAAAAGAAAAGAAAAACCGAAAGATCAAAAATAAAAGAACCGCGAGAATGAATGTGACTATTTAACGGTTTCTCGTCGTACAGAATCCAAGATGAAATACAGAATAAATTTGTTTAATCAAAAAGAAAATCGGTTGTGTGAAAAGATTAAGAGAAGGAAAGGATAGTGAGAATGAATGTAACTATTTAACGGTTTCTCGTCGTACAGAATCACATGATGAAATACTGAGAATTAATTTGTTTAATCCAAAGAAAATCGGTTGTGTTAAAAGATTAAGAAAATGAAAGGATAGCAAGAATAACGGACATGAGTTTAGTAAGTTACTTAAATAAAAATGGACGTTTCTCGTCGTACAGAATCACATGATGAAATACTGAGAATGTTTAATCAAAAGAAAATCGGTTGTGTGAAAAGATTAAAAGAATGAAAGGATAGCGAGAATAACGCACATGAGTTTAGTAAATTGGAATATGATATGGAATTAAAAAAAGTGAGATTGGCATAATGAACGGTTAAAAGACAAATCAATTTTTTTTACAATTAAATCAACCGCACATTTTACAAATAAACAAAAAATTAACAATCAACATGACTAAATGAAAACCACAGAAAAAGGAGCAACGTTTACCAATTTTAAGCAGAAACCATCAATCGAAATAAATAATTTAAACAATAAAAACAAAAGAATATTATAAAAAGCTATATTTAATAATATTTTATATATAATTGAACCATTCACATTACAATAATAATAAAATAATAGAAAATAATCAACACTATTTAAAAATAGAAAAACACGAAAAAAACCTTTATAAGCACGAGATATAACTTAAAAATAAAAGAGCAATGATAATTAACACACTTAAATTTAAAAAGAAAAATACGAAAAAACTGTTCAAGTACGATGCGCCAAAAGTCAAAAGTAAGAAACAAGAAAAGTACGAAAAAACTGTTAAAGTACGATGCGCCAAAAGTAAAAACTAAGAAACAAGAAAAGTACGAAAAAACTGTTCAATTAAGTACGATGCGCCAAAAGTCAGAACAAAAAAGAAAAGAAAAGAAAAATCCGAAAAAACTGTTCAATTAAGTACGATGCGCCAAAAGTCCTCATCCTCAATTTTTCTACTGAGTAATGAAGCAAGTAATTGAAAGCGAACGGAAGCAATTTCTTAACATCTTAAAAAAAACCCAGTATTATCCACTTTGTATACTTGTTACAATTCCACATCATAAACACTTAACATTAACATCGCTTCCGATGTACTCCCATTAGTGGTAAGATGGCGGCAAATCGACTGGTTACTTATAATAAAGAGCACTTGTGTTGGGCAAATTATTTTTACAAAATATTTTAATCAACAACCTTTTTAGAGAGTCAACACTTAAAGAAATTGAATGGCTATTTATAACAAATTACATTTCAAAGTAATGGATTTTTGAAGTTTATAAATTACTCGGGCTTCCTTGGGTTTTTCTCGTTTGCTACTAACTGGTAAAACCATAGCTAATTATCGAAAAATTATGGATTTAATATAAACAGGCGGAGAAAAGATGAGAATTATGTTTTTTGTTATCTTCTTTTAACAAAATTTGTGATTTTTATTTGAATTTTAGAATAACTATTAGCTTTTTTATAAATAATTTTCATAAAAGTATAAGCAGTACAAGAGTTTACGCCATCGAAGGGCTAAAGCTCGAAACGTCAGCAAAGTTAAGTTGACACTTTTATGGTGTTACAAGTTTCATTATATTACCTATCAAACACCGACGCAGCCTATACTAGTTTACTCGCTAGTTTCTATTTCTATTTTTTACGGTGTTACAAATTTCATTATATTACCCATCGTTTATATCAAACACCGACGCAGCCTATACTAGTTTAATCGCTAGTTTCTATTTCTATTTTTTACGGTGTTACAAATTTCATTATATTACCCATCGTTTATATCAAACACCGACGCAGCCTATACTAGTTTAATCGCTAGTTTCTATTTCTATTTTTTACGGTGTTACAAATTTCATTATATTACCCATTGTTTATATCAAACACTGTAGGAACCTAGTATACTAGTTTACTCGCTAGTTTCCATCAATACAAGAGTACATTCGGATGACTTTGGAATTCTGTGTTTATTTTCTTTTATATATCTGTTTTTAATACCTTTAAATGTATTAATAAAGCTAATAAAAACTATATTTAGAATAGAAATAAAGTGCGCTTTTCCGAGTAACAAAAATAACGATGAAAAAATAGGCAAAACAATTATAGTCATCAAAACAAAATATATTTTTAGATGTCTTGATCGAGTCTTAAACAGATTGCTTAGGCTGAAGTAACGAGCAAGGAAAAACATACTTTTTAACAAATCATAACAAAATAAATGTTTGTATATCACTCGATACACATTTTGTTTTTCGATTTCGAATATTCAAAGCTACGAAAAAATATGAAGTTTTCAACCTGTTCTCATCATATTCTAAGAATTCCTCTTCGCTATAAGCAATTTGTTATGTTTTTTTTAAGTTGTTTGTTTGTTTTTTGATGGTCTGGTTTGTTTGTACGTTTGTTTATTTATGCTTTTAGTCATATTCGACTTCTCAATACTATATATATAATAATTATCTCATTTTGTTAATCATTTTGGTGAACAAACTCGGCAGCCTTGTAAATCAGTTTCATAAACACGTCGACATTGAAAGCGTAGTTGGAAACGGATACGAACACGCATTACCAGTGTATTTAATTAAACATTTGCGATTTTATGCTGCTGAGTAAAAATGTGAATGTCAGCGAGCGGTTTTCCGGAATTTGGATCTAAATTAAGTGTTAACTTGTGTGAGCGATTTTATGACACAGGGTTCGTACGGGTTTTGAAAGTCTTGGAAAGTTTTGGAAATTGGTAATGCATTTTTCCAGGACCTGGAAAGTTTTGGAAAATTCCTTTTTCATCTGCTGGGCTATGGAAAAGTTATGAATTTTTTGTCGGTTGCCCAGCTCCTACCTTGCAAAGAACTGTTTTCGTTGTAATTAAAAGACGGCTGATGATTTTTTTGCCTGCCGCAATCAATGCCCGTTGGCACTTTTCGCTTGTGTGGTTTTGGAATTTTGAGTAGGCTTTGAAAACGTCATGCATGCATATAAACTGTTTTCCGGAGTGATCTGTATAAATAGAGTTACTTTTAGGGATTGTATACCACTGAGTACGAGTGCACGTTTTCCGGAGTTTTGGTATCACATAAATATATACGAAATCGAGTGTTTCATTAACACTAGCAATATAAGAATAAGCAACATACGCCTACTCAAGGACTGGTCATAAAGTAATGGCCGGGGTAGGCCGGAAAAAAAGGGAGGTAGGACATACATTTTGAGCATGAAAAAAGGGGTGGGCCAAGAAAATTTAAGCAATACACTGGGGGTATTTGGGGTAATTGTTGTGCATTGTATAGGGGTTGGCTACTTGTAACTATGCATAGACTAAAGGGTGGGCCAATAAAAGCCTTTCATTGCCTTTCTATGCGGTTTCAGCCGGATCGGATTCGTGTAGACGAGGCCTTATGCTCATGTCGACGCTAGTGTGAATAAGGCTTTCGTGTTACTTAAGCAAGGGAAAAACACGGAGTTATTTATAAAAGTGTACAAGGGCCCAAACCAGCAGATTTTTTTGTCGGACTCGATCATTTAGATTGAAAAAGTAATATCTCTATTGAAGATCTCTCATTTCATCACTAGTGAAAAAAAGATTTCTGACACTAGTGATTTTCAATTCCTGTTTCATTAGGTTTCAGACCCCATGCACGTGACTCGACTGGTGTGCGCCCATTGGTTTTTGGTCTTATGAATTATTTATGAGTTTGAGAACTATGTCTGGAAGACTTTCTTCGATTACTCTCTCAGTGCCTAGTTTTCTCGGATAAGGACGTAAAGCCGGAGGTCCCGTCTGCCTTCACTCTAATTCCTATATAAGGTGGACGTAAATAACCTGTTGTGCTCTTCGAAAAGAGCAGGGTATTGTCTCCCAGCACAGCAGTCAGGTCTCAGATATACTACAGGGCTCACTGTCAATTGGCGTCGTACGCTGTTGTGGTCTCCTGCCTTTAATACATCGGAAGCAATAGGATCAATGTACAGTCGTTAGTTTTGGAACCAAAAACAAAATCCAATGTAAAGTGGGTTATATTGTGCATGGCTGAGAGCATGTTTGAGGGTATATTTTTTTACATACAGTTACGGTTTAATACATCTGAAGCAATATGGCCAACGTACAGTCGTTATATTTCTGACAAAAAAATACTAACACAAAGTGGGTTATATTGTGCATGGTTGAGATCATGTTTGAGGGTATATCTTTTTACATACAGTTAATTACAAAAGGGACCGATTGGCAACGCCAGCGTACAGTCGTTATATTTCGAAAAAAAAAAAAAAATACTAATACAAAGTGGGTTATATTGTGCATGGCTGAGATCATGTTCGGAGTATATTTTTTTCCATTGAGTCTCCACTTTGGAAAAATTAATCTTTCTACTTAAGTTTCTTAAGAGGAAACCTGCTTGATGGTGTTTTTCAGTACGATAATTTATAAAAGTATCTTTATAGTTGTTATTCTAATTTCAACAGGAAATGATAAGATCGGTTCATATATTGCTCAACACGGTAAAACTGACCACAATGTTTGTCCGAGTCTTGGGGCTATTTTTAGCATTCCTGCGCTGCGATATTAGTGGTAATTCTAATTCGTCGCTTTTTACTTGAACTTTAAAAAAAAAACAATGATAATGATAATATTTTCCACAGCAGATCCACATAGTGGTTATTCTTGTGCTGGCACTCACACTCGCTACCTCTACATTAAATATTTTTCATACATCACTCCTCACATGTTGATTTTTGCTGAGGGAGGAAAAACCGGAGTATTCTCGGAGAAAAACCCTCGTGGCATGGTAGAGAACAACGCTTCTGGAAAAAGTATTTACATGCCAACACCTTTGACAGGCTTTTTTAAAACAGCGATTATTCCGGCAAAAGGATCAGTTAGTTGCCCAACGCCTTTGACAGGCTTTTTTAAAACAGCGATTATTCCGGCAAAAGGATCAGTTAGTTGCCCAACGCCTTTGACAGGCTTTTTTAAAACAGCGATTATTCCGGCAAAAGGATTTACATGTCCAACACCTTTGACATCCTTTTTAAAACAGCGATTATTCCGGCCAAAGGATTTAGAAGCCCAACGTACGCCTTTGACATCCTTTTTAAAACAGCGATTACTCTGGCAAAAGGATTTAGAAGCACAACGCCTTTGATATCCATTTTAAAACAGCGATTATTCCGGCAAAAGGATTTAGAAGCCCAACGCCTTTGATATCCATTTTAAAACAGCGATTATTCCGGCAAAAGGATTTAGAAGCCCAACGCCTTTCACATCCTTTTTAAAACAGCGATTACTCCGGCAAAAGGATTTAGAAGCACAACGCCTTTCACATCCTTTTTAAAACAGCGATTACTCCGGCAAAAGGATTTAGAAGCACAACGCCTTTCACATCCTTTTTAAAACAGCGATTATTCCGGCTAAAGGATTTACATGTCCAACACCTTTGACATCCTTTTTAAAACAGCGATTATTCCGGCCAAAGGATTTAGAAGCCCAACGTACGCCTTTGACATCCTTTTTAAAACAGCGATTACTCTGGCAAAAGGATTTAGAAGCACAACGCCTTTGATATCCATTTTAAAACAGCGATTATTCCGGCTAAAGGATTTAGAAGCCCAATGCCTTTGATATCCATTTTAAAACAGCGATTATTCCGGCAAAAGGATTTAGAAGCCCAACGCCTTTGATATCCATTTTAAAACAGCGATTATTCCGGCAAAAGGATTTAGAAGCCCAACGCCTTTGATATCTATTTTAAAACAGCGATTATTCCGGCAAAAGGATTTAGAAGCCCAACGCCTTTGATATCCATTTTAAAACAGCGATTATTCCGGCAAAAGGATTTAGAAGCCCAACGCCTTTGATATCCATTTTAAAACAGCGATTATTCCGGCAAAAAGATTTAGAAGCCCAACGCCTTTGATATCTATTTTAAAACAGCGATTATTCCGGCAAAAGGATTTAGAAGCCCAACGCCTTTGATATCCATTTTAAAACAGCGATTATTCCGGCAAAAGGATTTAGAAGCCCAACGCCTTTGATATCTATTTTAAAACAGCGATTATTCCGGCTAAAGGATTTACATGCCCAACACCTTTGACATCCTTTTTAAAACAGCGATTATTCCGGCTAAAGGATTTAGAAGCCCAATGCCTTTGATATCTATTTTAAAACAGCGATTATTCAGGCAAAAGGACTTAGAAGCCCAACGCCTTTGATATCCATTTTAAAACAGCGTTTATTCCGGCAAAAGGATTTAGAAGCCCAACGCCTTTGATATCCATTTTAAAACAGCGATTATTCCGGCAAAAGGATTTAGAAGCCCAACGCCTTTGATATCCTTTTTAAAACAGCGATTACTCTGGCAAAAGGATTTAAAAGCACAATGCCTTTGATATCCATTTTAAAACAGCGATTATTCCGGCAAAAGGATTTAGAAGCCCAACGCCTTTGATATCCATTTTAAAACAGCGATTATTCCGGCAAAAGGATTTAGAAGCCCAACGCCTTTGATATCCTTTTTAAAACAGCGATTACTCTGGCAAAAGGATTTAAAAGCACAATGCCTTTGATATCCATTTTAAAACAGCGATTATTCCGGCAAAAGGATTTAGAAGCCCAACGCCTTTGATATCCATTTTAAAACAGCGATTATTCCGGCAAAAGGATTTAGAAGCCCAACGCCTTTGATATCTATTTTAAAACAGCGATTATTCCGGCTAAAGGATTTACATGCCCAACACCTTTGACATCCTTTTTAAAACAGCGATTATTCCGGCTAAAGGATTTAGAAGCCCAATGCCTTTGATATCTATTTTAAAACAGCGATTATTCAGGCAAAAGGACTTAGAAGCCCAACGCCTTTGATATCCATTTTAAAACAGCGATTATTCAGGCAAAAGGATTTAGTTTGACAGGTTTTTTAAAACAGCGATTATTCCGGCTAAAAAAATTACATGCATCATGCCTTTGAAAGCCTTTTTGGGGACACTCGTGTTTGGAAGCTTATGACAATCGACCTCAATTGAGAACCTTTTTGAATCAGAAGTGTCTAAAAGTATATATCTTCTTGAGCAAATGATTGCTTATGAGGAACAATAATGTCTAATAACGTTCAGTATAAGTGGCACCAGTAGTTACCGAGAAAACACTTAAGATCCGCCTGCAGCAAAATAAAACGATTTCCTTCTTCAGAAAAGGAAGCATTTGGGTGATCGATGGTTGAAAAAACCGGTGTTGAATTTGTTTAATTCCGTCATTAATTGGAAAATGAAGTTTATTTTGTTCACAAAAACGCAAGGTTTGATGTCTTTATTCTGTTAAAGCAAACATATACAAGTCAATCAGACATATGCTAGGCTAAAGCCCTTGGGCTTAAGTAAATAACAAAACTATAATAACCTTCAATCAATTCTAATCCAATCCATGGCAATAATAAAACGCAAGCATATTATTTTTACTGTTGTTTTTCCTTAGCTGGTAAAGTTACATGTCAAAAAAAATACGTTTATCATTTCCCAAAACTTAATTGCTACAAAATTCTGTTAAAATCCTGCCTTTTTCACGATATTGAGATTACAAAGTTCTAATTGATCAGATCAGGATGGTGAGATTCTACTGTTCGATATAGCGAGGTTCTACTGTATTCTTTTAATCCGACGAAAAGCTACAGCTTGAAACGTCAGTAAAATTAAGTCAACATTTTTTACGGTGTTACAAATTTCATTATATTACCTATCGTTTATATCAAACACCGACGCAGCCTATACTAGTGTACTCGCTAGTTTCCATTTGTATTCGATATAGCGAGGTTCTACTGCATTCGATAAAGTGAGGTTCTACTGTATTCGATATAGCGATGTTCTACTGATTCGATATAGCGAGATTCTACTGTATTCGATGTAGCGAGGTTCTACTGTATTCGATATAATGAGGTTCTACTGTATTCGATATAGCAAGGTTCTACTGTATTCGATATAGCAAGGTTCTATTGCATTCGACTGATATAGCAAGGTTCTACTGTATTCGATATAGCGAGGTTCTACTGTATTCGATGTAGCGAGGTTCTACTGTATTCGATATAGCGAGGTTGTACTGTATTCGATGTAGTGAGGTTCTACTGTATTCGATATAGCGAGGTTCTACTGTATTCGATATAGCCAGGTTCTACTGTATTCGATATAGCAAGGTTCTACTGTATTCGATATAGCGAGGTTGTACTGTATTGATGTAGTGAAGTTCTACTGTATTCGATATAGCGAGGTTCTACTGTATTCGATATAGCCAGGTTCTACTGTATTCGATATAGCAAGGTTCTACTGTATTCGATATAGCGAGGTTGTACTGTATTCGATGTAGTGAAGTTCTACTGTATTCGATGTAGCGAGGTTCTACTGTATTCGATATAGCAAGGTTCTGCTGTATTCGATATAGCAAGGTTCTGCTGTATTCGATATAGCGAGGTTCTACTGTATTCGATATAGCAAGGTTCTACTGTATTCGATATAGCGAGGTTCTACTGTATTCGATATAGCAAGGTTCTGCTGTATTCGATATAGCAAGGTTCTGCTGTATTCGATATAGCGAGGTTCTACTGTATTCGATATAGCAAGGTTCTACTGTATTCGATATAGCAAGGTTCTGCTGTATTCGATATAGCAAGGTTCTACTGTATTCGATATAGTGATGTTCTACTGATTCGATATAGCGAGGTTCTACTATATTCGGTACGTATAGTGAGGTTCTGCTGCATTCGATATAGCGAGGTTCTGCTGCATTCGATATAGCGAGGTTCTACTGTATTCGATATAGCGAGGTTCCACTGTATTCGATATAGCGATATTCTACTGTATTCGATATAGCGATGTTCTACTGATTCGATATAGCGAGGTTCTACTATATTCGGTACGTATAGCGAGGTTCTACTGCATTTGATATAGTGAGGTTCTACTGTATTCGATATAGCGAGGTTCTACTGTATTCGATATAGCAAGGTTCTACTGTATTCGATATAGCCAGGTTCTACTGCATTTGATATAGCGAGGTTCTACTGTATTCGATGTAGCGAGGTTTTACTGTATTCGATATAGTTATGTTCTACTGCATTTGATATAGCGAGGTTCTACTGTATTCGATGTAGCGAGGTTCTACTGTATTCGATATAGTTATGTTCTACTGTATTTGATATAGCGAGGTTCTACTGTATTCGATGTAGCGAGGTTTTACTGCATTCGATATAGTAAGGTTCTACTTTATTCGATATAGAGTGGTTCTACTATATTCGGTACGTATAGTGAGGTTCTACTGCATTTGATATAGCGATGTTCTACTGTATTCGATGTAGCAAGGTTCTACTGAATTAGATAAAGAATTTTAGGCGGAAAAATCTAGATACTAAATTTAATATTAATTAATTTCAAGCTTTCTAAAATACTATATCAAAATAAACATTTCAGACATGTCTGACGCCTTTGACGTGGGGACAGTTAATTCTATTATTTATAAGAAGAATTCCACTTTATTTTAATGGATTTTGACCAAATAAGATTAAAGGACTCACATCAAAGCTTGTTTGTGTATATAGTCTATTTTAAACGCAGGTGGGACGTTAATGTTATTTATTATATATAAAAAAAGGTTAACAGGGAGGTCTACCACTGAGAAATATCGTATCTAAACACATGTAAAAATAACATAAAAAATATATCATTTTATTTTAGGTATATTTTATTATACTATATATAGGTTTAATATATAGGTATATTTCATCATGGGTATTTTATAAATAACTGGTTTTCTATAATGATTTCTGCCACTAAAAAATATCGTTTTGAAAACGTAAAAAATACGATAATTTAGTACATGTGAAAATATCACTTTTATCAGTTTTGCATCAAAACTTTTGTTAATGTCATAAACAGATTAATACATAGATGCTTGGAGATATGGAATTCATCTTCCCGTGTTGGAAGATAATTAAATCGCGCCCCTATGTATTATTCTCTATGTACGTGTCGTTGAATTTACACCTATTTCAAAAATCGTTCTCGTAATCAACACTACAGTCCACGCTCTGAAGCCTTCTAAGGATGTCCGTAATATCAACATAATTTGATATTTATTAGACATTTTTCAAGCAATATTTGTTTCATCATCTACCACTGCAACAATTTGTTATGGCTATATAACACAAACACGTACAACCAAAATATGATATGAATAAATCGATAACAAGAGAAGAAATACCGACCTCCTTTGCAGGCTTCAGACTGTGGACTGTAGCTTTGATTGCAACAACGATTTTTGAAATAGGTAATCCCATATAGATTGTTGAATTTACAGTTAACAACTTAACGCTGCTTTCGGAATTTTTCATCAAAAACGCAGTATTTTTTATTCGTATTTTGTTTTGCAAAAGTATACATTTTTGAAATCAAAATATTTTTGTAAACTTACTTTCTTCCTTTCTTTTCTTCTTGCTTAATTCAAATAAATAACTAAATTATGGAATAAATAAATAAATAAATAATAATAATCAATAGATGTAGAAACAAATGATTTTCAGAAATAAATGTCGACAATCTTCGACTTGCAATGACCTTTTGACAACTTTCTTGAAATTGGTGTAAATTAGTGCAAAAGTACCTATATTTGATATACTGCATATTTATATTTAAATGTGTTACATATTTACAAAGTAATCATATTTTGAATTATGGTGAATTTAATTGCTAGACATTGCATGCTTTCTAGTGTAGACATATCAACAGATACTCATCTCAAACATTTTGTTATAATTTTTTTTATATAAAAATATCAATTTTAAATCTTAATTGTTTTTTTTTTTATCGTAGCATCACTTTACTTTATTTATAATCAAATCAAACTATGTATATCATATTTTATTTAAAAGAAAGAGTGCACACAGTCATTTTGGCTAAAGTCTTATCTTGTCTATACAGTCAAAGTCATTAAAAACCAAAAAATACATTTAGATATAACACTAAAGAAAAAGTCACGTGACACCAGAAAAGTTCGCTCTAAATAGTCGATACTAGCATTAATTGGGAACATACATTTCATATTTCTTATTCCACCAAAAGAAAGATCACGTGACACCAGATAATTTCGCTCTAAATAGTCGATACTAGCATTAATTGTGAACATAGAGTGCTTACACTATGTCCATGAAATAGAATCTAAATAGTTCCTACCTAATAGTTTTTATTTAGTGACTATTAGTCTCTATCACTCAACTGGAACAGCTTTAGTAACAGTTCACAAGGGAAATCAAATACTAAAAACCATAGAAAGTTAATACTTTATTCATTGTGTATTGTTACTAAAGCTTTTCCAGTTGAGTGATAGTGACTAATAGTCACTAAATAAAAACTATAACTATTTAGATTTTATTTCATGGACATAGTATAAGCACTCTAGATTTTATAATTCTTATTCCATATTCGCAGTTAACTAGTATACAATTAAAAATTAAATTTCAACTGCTGAAAAAACAAAGATTCACTTCATGTCTTGCTGTAGACAGTGTTGTATTAAACACGAAAATATCTATTTTACATGGACAACGTTAATAGCATTGACTGTATATAGTTTACAATTGATTACGCTTTATAAAACTCTAAAACTCATGAGAAATTGACAAAAGAAATCATAGCCGTGAAGAAAGTTGTATATTATTAGATACAAAATCGTCATGATTTACATAAGTTTTAATTTCATTTTCTCGGCCAGATTTACTTTTATCTTGACGATTTTAGTAAAACGATAAAAACTAGAACTAAAACTAGCTTTGTAGTTTCATAAGAACTATGCAATTTTTTTTTCACTGTATGAAATATACAACGGTTCTTGCTCGACTCACCGTATCCCATACAAATCGGCCGCTCATATTGTATATATAATACCTAATATCAATTTTTTTATTGGGCACTCTACCTACAGTATAGATTCATAGATAAATAAGTTTATATATACACATTTTCTGTTATAATTTCTCACAAAAATATAAAAAAATATACTTGTTATTTATCAAGTTGCTTTTATATTTTATTTTTCTTATTTTTTTCTTTTTTTTTAACATCATTCTTTTATTCACAAATAATACTTAAATACAGTTGTTGCTATTTACAATTAAGGAGGATAAAACATTAGGTTTTATCCACTAGAAGATCGTTTAATTAAATTACCACATAAATAACACATAATTTTCGTTACTCGATAAAAATAATATACTATTTGGACAAACTAACAACTTTTTTTTTTTTTACAATTCAGTCAATTAATAGAAATATTCTTAATAGTTATATTGTTACAAGAAATAGTTAAAAGGTACGTTATTAGTTAAATAGTCATATTGTTACAACAGATATAATATATTAATTATAATAGATTGATATAACAAGAAAAAAATAAATGTAATTGTTCATAGGAGAGCTAAAGCATCATTTATAATTTCCCATTTTTTGTTATGCGCGTTCATTTTAATCCTCGCTGTTGCTATTCGTTTTTCAATATTCTCAAAATATCTAACAAAATTCTTAAAAGATAGATTTTTTTCTTATTTTCTTATATTTTTGTATTAAGAAATATTTTTTTTTGGAGTATATACAAATATTAAGAGTGATATTAACTGAAGAAGATCCTAACCTAAGCAAAACAAAAGAATGAAAAACCAAAAAAGAGACTTAGATTTTGTTTTATTTGGACACGTATAGAGCAAAAATATATTTAAAAAAAACGATAGAATGAATTATACTATTGAAGTAGAAAGTAAATATTATCAACGGTGTGCCGGGCTAGTAGTATAAGCTTTCGAGCCGATTAACACCGAAAAATGAGTCAAATAACTTGTCCATAATGGCTCCGATCTGCAATCTTTTACCCTGCGAGCAGAGATTTCTTTCTTTCTTATCTCTCTTCATTCTAGGTAAGAGAAAGGAACCTCTGCTCGCAGGGTGGCAATCTTTACACATTATAAAAATAATGAATTATAAAATACAATATATATTTAAGTATGTCATGAGTTGGCAAATCACACCTCGTATTATAGAATAAAAAAATTAGTATTAACAGCAGTGTGCCGGGTTAATAGTATGAGCTTTCGAATCGATTATTATTATTATTATTAGTTTAAAAAAACGAGTTAAATATTTGTCTATAATTGTTCCAATCTGCAATTTTTAAATATATGTTTAAAAGTAATGTTTTGCAATACACAAACCTCGAGTTATAAAATACAATATATATTTATGTATGTTTGGCATTGCACAACTTGAGTTATAAAATATAATATATCTTTAAGCATGTTTGGCAATACACAAACCTTAAACTATAAAATACAATATATAAGTATATTTGGCAAATTATGCCTCGAAACATAAAATACAATATATAAGCATGTTTGGCAAATCACACCTCGTATTACAAAATACGATACATCTATTAGCATGTTTGGCAATACACTAACCTCGAACTATAAAATACAATATATGAAGTATATTTGGCAAATTATACCTCGCATTATAAAATACAATATCTCTTTAAACATGTTTTGCAAATCACACCTCGAAATATAAAATACAATATAACATATCATTAGATCATTCACTCTTAAACAATATATCTTTAAGTATGTCAGTTGGCAAATCACACCTCGAAATATAAAATACAACATATCATTAGATCATTCACTCTTATACAATATATCTTAAAGCATGTTTGGCAAATCACACCTCGGAATATAAAATACAATATATATTTTTGTCATCACTACCATCTGTTTTTTTCCTTTCCATATTTAGTCCCTATAATTGAACCAATCGCTAGCACAGTTGTTTACATTAACTATAAAGCCATTGGTACGACTTTTCATAATTGAACGAACATTCAAAGAACCAATCAGCGAGTGACTAACTGAGTCATCTTGTGATTTCAGGCGGGAGGTTCCAGCGGGCGTTGTTCTTTATGGCGCCGTGTTGTGTATTCTTCAATATGAATAGAAGGCACCTATCGAGTGCATTAATAACGCGCTTGCAATAATGAAATGGTTGCTCTTTTTCGGTTCGAAACGCCAACTCATCTAGCAGTGGAATTTGTCACGTTTTGCTGGGTTAACTGCTAGTGCGGGTTGCTAGATAACTTGTAAGATTTCTTTAAAACGAGTGATCGATCAGTATCAGCCAATTTCCCTAGCAAATTTTGAGCATTCCGCACGGCAGGTGGATTTTATATAATTACCGTCATCTATTCATTGAATATCATCCGCTTTTAAGTGTTTGAGAGCATAAGCAAGGAAGAGCCGAGAAGAAATCTCACTTCAAACAAACACCACGATTTCACTGTCACTGCTTTATCATCACTGACCAAAATGGCTGAATTTGGTTACAATAATTCCAGTGAGCACGTATTGGACTATGATCTGCCACATAATAGCATTGGTATCTTCTGGTGCTCTTTTTTGGCACTAGAAGCGCTTTTGATCACCATTTTGAACTTGTTGACAATTGGTACTTTTGTTATAAACTCTCACTTACGAAAGAGGAGTTCGTGTTGTATAGTCAACTTGGCTGTGGCGGATCTCCTGATCGGCGTAGTAGCAATTCCAATGAACGTACTGCTTCTTGGGCTCGTTTTTTCCTTCTGGGGTGACTTGAGCTACTTTTTGCTTCTCTTTTACTTTCAAACCACAATTCATGTTTTTACTGGAATGGCTTCGTTGTTTTCACTCGTGCTTATTTCCTTGGAGCGAGTTCTCGCCACTGTGTGTCCTCTACAGCATCGCACTACAAGTAACTTCACCTACGTCTTTGGCGTTAGTACTACTTGGGTATTGGCCGCGGTTGTAGCTGCCGTGTGGATCTGCACGTTTTTATACTCGAATACCGAAGTATCGCTCTACCTCTGGATGCCTTCGTTGCTGTTCTCCTTGTTAGTAATAAGCAGTGCCTACGTTGGAGTCTACGTTGCAGTCAAGCTCCATAACACTAAGCAACAAAACGCTTTAAAAAATTTCTCGTTCAAACGCGAGAAAGAACTAGCGATGACTCTATTTATAGTGGCTGCCATTTCTCTTTTAAGTTGGGTGCCCTTTGCAGTAGTTCAAGTCATAAACTTTAGGAATAACATATCGTTATCATTGAGCACTATTTACACTTCCATCGCTGTAGCTTACGCTAATTCATTTGTTAATCCAATTGTGTATGTTTTTAGAATGCAAGCATTTAGAAGCGCCCTGGTTCAATTAATCACGAAGTGTTCGCGTGATCGATTTCGAAGAAAATCCAGTTCAAATAGTCATTCGGTGACTGATGGCTTGATTTCTCGAAAAAAAATAACTCGGGCTTCTTTGATAAATGCTTCTACAGATGTTTAGTGCTACTGATATTTACTGCTACTTTTGTATGCTTTAAAAATTGAGTATTTAACAGGTTTTTTTAACAGGAGTAAATTGGTCAATTGCAAGCTTGATAAATTAAAATCACTATAATGCTAATGAAAAGAAAGTGTTCTGAATTTGTTTGTTTAATAATTTGTTAAATCATTTTTGTTATCAGTTCTTGCCTCTAAAACCCCACCCACTCATTTTCGATTTTTTGGGTTGATTTCTAGATTGGATAATTAATGAATACGTGTGTAAAATTATTTGTCGTTTAACTTGATTTTTTGTGAGTTACATTGAAGTTTTTCCTTTTCGTTTAATTTTTTCTTTCTAAACATTATTTCAAACTATTATTTACTAAACTTAACCCTGAGTACCAAAGGTTATTTTCTACTTGCTCGGCGATTGTAAAAAGTAAAAGTAAAAGTACTATTATTTAGCGTCGGTAGTTCCTTCAGCTAGAAGTAAGCTGGTCTCCCAAGAAGCCGAGGATGCGCTCTTTCCCCCCTCTCGCTCCGAAAGCCGAGCACTAAACAACTTAACTACACTTGTTCCTTATCTGGTGGTTTGTGAAGCAACGAGAGATAAGGATAACGAACACAGACGTACAAATGATAAATACAAATACTAGATATCAAAAAACCAGGCTAACTAAACATACTTACGATATTTTTAAATATTTTGGATTGATATTTCGAGGATAAAATTGCGATTTTAAAAATTTGCGTGTCTTTATAATTTTGTGGGTTTTCAATGACGACAATTAAGACACTTTTGCCTCTAGATAAAACATATTAATCTTTTTAATTCTGCTACTTATGTTTAGTGGATAAGTAAGTATTTTAGTTTTGCGTTGACAATTTGAGTTTACTGAGGTTACTGAGGTTAATTAAGTATAAAAGTCTGTGCGTCTGAAATGTTGTTGATGATGGATATTATTTGAATTCCCACCTACGTACCACACAACCCACTTCCACTTCCCCCTCGGGTGCCTTTAATTAATGCTGTTAATGATTGTTAGTTTGTGATAGTGAAATATTACTTGGACGTATTTTAATTTATCCTTTTACTACTGCTAATAATTTTTTTTCACACGAAGAAGTATTGTTTTTGTCCATGTTAACCTGATAGACCGTTCCAGATTTCGCAATCGCGTCACTGATTATGAAACAATAGATTCAAGAGATTCTGTTTCTGTTTTATGGTTTTGTTGTTTGTTTTCTTTTCTCCCCTTTTTTTCCTTTAGATATTTTTTTTTCTTCACGAAGAAGTGTTGTTTTTGCCAATGGGTTATAGTTGATAGACCATTGCAGAATTCTCGTCACTGATCTTAAAACAATAGATTCAAGAAAAGTAAAATTTCTGTTTCTATTTTATCATTTTGTTTGTTTTTTTTTACCTCTTTTTTCCCCCCTTTTCTTCTTTCCGAAATGTTTTTGTGACAAAGAAGTATTGTTTTTGCCCATGGGTTATAGTTAACTTTATAGACCATTCCAGATTTCGTGTCACTTATCTTAAAAAATAGATTCAAGTGAAGTCACCCTTAGACTTGTTTTTTTTTTTTTTTTCAAGTCAAGGCTGGAGTGGATAAATTAGTGCAGTAAATGTATAGATCAGTGGCCGGGTTTTTGTTCGGTAAAACAATACAATCATGCCCATTTACACCGGAAGTGTTACATTTCTAATTACAAGTATAGGATTGTTTAGTGCATGTTTAATAACTTTCTTTTATTTCGGCTCAACACGTTACATTTGCAGGCCAGTCACAATTTTTTGTTACTTTATTAAATTGCAGTCCTCCAGGACATGAGAAATCGTATCGCACCCCACCATGGCATTGTATGAACTTAGCACAATCGCTTGGGTTAGCGTGCATCCCATCGCCAGCCGTCGAACATGAGAAAGGACCTGAAAACAGGGATATAGTATTGAGAATTGATAGGGTATTTGCCGTTTAGGAATATCGCTGGCAACTGGATCACGATGATGAACAGAATGAGGAGGGTGTGTGTAGGTGATAGAGGTGGTGGTGATAGTTACGGTGGGAGTGGTAATGGTGGTGATATTGTGATAATGATGGTGGTGATAATGATGGTGGTGGTGGTGGTGGTAATAGTAGCGGTGATGTTGCATTGTGATATAATAGTAGTAGTGGTGGTGGTGGTAATAGTGGCGGGGATGTTGCATTGTGATATAATAGTAGTGGTGGTGGTGGTGGTGGTAATAGTGACGGTGATGTTGCATTGTGATATAATAGTAGTGGTGGTGGTGGTGGTGGTGGTGGTAATAGTGGCGGGGATGTTGCATTGTGATATAATAGTAGTGGTGGTGGTGGTGGTAATAGTGGCGGTGATGTTGCATTGTGATATAATAGTAGTAGTGGTGGTGGTGGTGGTAATAGTGGCGGTGATGTTGCATTGTGATATAATAGTAGTAGTGGTGGTGGTGGTGGTGGTAATAGTGGCGATGATGTTGCATTGTGATATAATAGTAGTGGTGGTGGTAGTGGTAATAGTGGCGATGATGTTGCATTGTGATATAATAGTAGTGGTGGTGGTGGTGGTGGTAATAGTGACGGTGATGTTGCATTGTGATATAATAGTAGTAGTGGTGGTGGTGGTGGTGGTGGTGGTGGTGGTTATAGTGGCGGTTATGTTGCATTGTGATATAATAGTAGTGTTGGTGGTGGTGGTAATAGTGGCGATGATGTTGCATTGTGATATAATAGTGGTGGTGGTGATGGTGGTGGTGGTGGTGGTGGTAATATTGGCGGTGTTACATGGTGATATAGTGGTAATGGTGATGGCTGTGGTGATGATATAGTGATAATAGTGGCGGTGATGTTGACGATATAGTGGAAATGTGGTGGTAATGGTCATGGTCATGATGGTGCCAGTGGTAGTGATAGGGAAAATGATGGTGGTAATAGTGGCAATGGTCATGGTGGTGATGATAATAGTGGTGATATAATGATGGTGGTGATAGTGGTAATGGGCATGGTGGTGATGATAATAGTGGTGATATAATGATGGTGGTAATAGTGGCAATGGTCATGGTGGTGATGATAATAGTGGTGATATAATGATGGTGGTGATTATGGTGATGGTGATTATGGTGATGGTGACAAAAGGAAAACAAGTTGATGATATAGTGGTAATGATCAAGGTGAGGTTGGATGATTTAAAAATGTTGGTGAAGGCGATGATGTTGATGATGTTGATAATGATTATAATAAAAGTGGTGTTGATAATGATGACAGTATTGTTGGTAGTAATAATGAACGAATTGTGCCCATTCTTCCACAAAGGGCAGGTCCAATCAACGTCAAAGAGAAGTGGGTTTCGTGGGTGGTTGAGTGGTTAAGTCTTTCGCCGCTGTAGTCGATCAGACGTTCATTTATGTCGTGGCTATTTAAGAAGATAGGATCAAAGAAAAAACGAAAAACTCCCCCTTTCTATTCTTGGTCTACATTTATTATTATAATTAATCTTGATTCAGTGGGTGGTTGTTGACTCGAGAGTTTGTACTACTTCAACAACCACACACACTCTATGTATTATACTTTTTCATAACTCACTACATTTAAATGTATTTCTGTTTGTAATTATGTAAATTATTCAGATTGTATTTTCTGTTATTGTTATAATGTGTGTGAATAAAATAAAATTCAAAAAAAATCAGACGTTTGTTCATACACATGTAGCAACCAATTACCTATATTAGTTTTTTTAACTTTAAAAGTCTAACATCATATTTGGAATTAATAGGCTGATTGATCCATTTAACACACAGGACATTTTAATTGGTTATTTTAATGACGTGATATTTCCATAAACAAAGATCCAACACCATATTTCAAATTTCTAAAATTTTCTGACAGGCTAGTTTAATCACATGACGTCATTTCCGATGACAAAAGTCTAACACCATATTTGGGAATTATTGAATTTTCTGATTGGCTACCACCAAATAAATTCATTTTCTGATTGGCTTCAATCCTAGCACGTGACATTAGCTGGCCAATCACAGGCTTTGATTTTACTGTTGTATTGAAGGCCACTTGGACATGAGTAACTGTACGTGGCACCACCCCAACACTGGTAGTATTTGCTGCAATCGGCTGGATCGGCGTATAAACCGTCTGCTTTGCCAGTGCATGTGAAAGGGCCTAAGAACAAATAGCAATGTAGTAGAAAAATATGAGGTGTCGACAACTCAGCGGTCAAACGACTACGCATGCGTGACAAAATTTTCAAGGCGGTAAAATGTGCCATTGAAAACATTTTAATGTTAAAAGAATTTGGGACTACTGTGTTTAAAACCGATTTATAAAAAATTCCCTTGATTTAGAAGCTTGAATTTTCGTGTACAAAACCTTTGTTATATTGTGAAGCAACCACTTTTGTAGTTTTGTTTACATTTTGAGAAAAAAGCGAAGAAAGTCGTACACTCAATAGTTTTTTATAGAGTGCGTACGAATGTCATAAGTGTGTGCTGGATCAATATTCTTTTTTTCGCGCATGCGTGGTCGTTTGACCGCTGTGTTAGGGTACTCGACAACAATTATGATGATCTTGACAATACTAACCTGTAGGAGGTTGCGTGACTGGCGGTTGCGTGACAGGAGGTTGCGTGACAGGTGGTTGCGTGCCTGGAGGTTGTGTGACAGGTGGTTGTGTGACAGGAGGCTGCGTGACAGGTGGTGGTACAACAGTTGCTCCTTTCAGTTGAGCAAAGGCGTATTCAGAGTAACGCTTTCCACCAATCATATTGTTTTGGTCCCAGGACACATCCCATAGCATGATACCACCAACATACGGCAAGTCACGATATTTCTATTGAAAAAAAAAAAATTCTCAAACCATGACTACACTTTCAAACTATGACTACACTGTAGTTACAACTCAGTATAATGTGTTAATCATAGCATTCAGGATGACATGCACTTTAAAGTGAGTAAACCCAACTTATCATAAAGATAAACGTAAATATAGATATACCATTGAGTAAAATGTACTCAATATATTGAGTAAAATCTGACTTTTACTCCAAAAATCATTGGACCAACGCATTTCGAAAAATGCCGGTTTTTGCAGTGTATCTGCATTTTATATTGCGTTTATGTACTTGACCAATTTTATATCTCAAACTAAGGTACACTAACCTGATACAAGGCTTGTAGTTCGCTTGGAGGACGGTAATATTTGGAACCGCTTGCACCCCCCGTCGCTGCGGGCATACCAATGAAAATCAGGGGTCCCCTTGGGCTGCGAGACTTGGAAAAGTCCAACCATTGTTGGAGAGTAGATTCAAACCAGTTTCCAGCACCAGTGTGGCAGTAGTTATTGTAAAACTGGATGTAAAGGTGGTCCATGTCTTCACCAGCGAGTTCAAGCCCTACAAAAATGGTTATTTATTATTTTCTGCATCGTCATGATCGTCATTAAACATAAGCATTGTGATCATCATCGTCATCATCATCATCATCATCATCATCGTAATTTCATAATTATGCTATGTTAAAGATAAGTGGTATAGCGTTACTCATGTTGTGTGACAACGGTTTGGTAAGGGACTAATGCATTTCCAAGATTTCAACTGTCTTCCTAAATTTTCTAAATTATTCCATTTTTTAAATTGTGTCCTCAAGGAAGGTTTCAGTAGATCTCATCCGTTGAATTGAGTTTACTCAAATATTATTTTAATTTATATTTTGATATTTCTATCAAAACAATGTAAACAAAACAGTAAAAATAAATTGGGAATTGAATAAAATTACTTGGAGTTCCGTGACACACGAATTGTCACTGTAACTGTCACACAAGTGATAAGTTGCGTGACTGATGTCTCCCTACCTGACTGGCCCCCAGGTCCTAAGTAGTGATCAGGATAAGGGCATTGAGGTGCTCCTGTTAGAAGATACACTTTACTCTGGTCAGCGTCCATCAGTCTTCTCATTTCTTTGATGAAAACACCATAGTGATCGCCACGACCACCTTCAATGTCCAGGTCAATACCATCCATAACAGCACTGTAAAAATAAATAGAAATATCTTGTAACCTGTTTTAGGAATTTTAGGAATTCGTGTTTCTTCGTTCCTGCTTTTCAGTCATTTGATCTTTCTTTTCCTACTTCCGCCATGTATTTGTTCGTTCGTCTCTCTTATTCTCCTTTTCATGTCTTTATTATCTTTATAGTTATTTTGTGCTTTCATATTTCTTTCTGTTCTCTTTCTCTTAATTCTTCATTTATTCGTTCATCCTGTTAATAATTTGTTTCTTCCTCTCTCATTTATTTCCTTTTCTTTCATTTGTTATCATTTGTTATTTTATGCTTTCAGATTTCTCTTTGTTCTATGTTCTTTCTTCATTTATTTGTTCATTCATACCGTCAATTATCTGTTCCTTCTATTCTCTTTTTTTTACCATGCAGTTCGTCGTTATTTTATTTTCTCGTATTTCTCTCTTTTCTTTTTCCTTTTTTTTTTCTTCCTTTTTAACCCACTCATTTCTTTTCTTCCTCTTGGTTGCCTTTCCTTCCTCATTTTATTCGCTCCTTTTTCAACAAATTTCATCTCTTTTCCTCTCGTCTTTACTTTCTTGCCAAAGTCTCTCTATTTTTCACTGCTAAAACTGCTAAGTAGATACAACTCAAAATATTGAGTAAATCATTGCATTCAGGATGACTTTTTATAGAGAGTAAAAGTGAGGTTAAACTCAACATATTGAGCACATTGTTCTCGATGGTACATCTACATCTACGTTTACTCTTTATGATGATGGGTTTACTTACTATAAAGTGTTATCCTGAATGAATGATTTACTCAATATACTGTGTTGTATCTACTCAGCCGTTTTTGCAGTGTTGTATTTCATCTCAACACGTTTAGTCGTGTTGGAACGCACATCAATGAAATCCTACTCTTTACCTTCTAAAAGGTCTCAAATTGGTTACCCCATCAAACCTGCTTCCGCCAAGGAACAGATCATAGAAGGTTTGTGCCAGTTCCCGCGCTTTTGCAGGCGAATGGAGAGTCCCATCACCTGTTGCCCCACCGACCGACATGATGACCTGTTTGCCACGGCTTTGACATTCTTTTATGCCTTCTTCTATTTCTGGGCAGCGAAGAAGGAAGGGGTGGTCTTGAGAGACGGAGGTCTCACAGTGGAAAGCAAAGTTTAATGCTGGTAGATGATCTACATTTGAATAAGACAAGATCAAAGCATTTTCATTAATATTTTTAACATTTTCTTCGGCATTTTGTATAAGATTTTCAACTTTTGGCAACAAAAAAGGAACGAAAGATCTGGGGAAACGTGGTCTCACAGTGAAAGCACGTTGAAATGCTGGTAGATGATCTACATTGGGATAAAACAAGATACAATAATTTTCAGTAATATTTAAAACATTCTTCCTTTATCCAAGTGATAGGGGTGATCGGTGTACCTTTTAGGGTTAAAATATTTCCAGTGCGTACTTTTTAGGGTCCATTTAGAGATTTGGCTTAAAAATCTGTTGTAAGGGTCGTTTACTCTGCTTTATTTGTATCTGTGCGTACCTCCGCCGATTACCCCTACCACTTGGACAAAGGTGGGGCTGAAATGCAAACAATTCTCGAGTAGGAGTTCATTCTTACCTTTGTCGCGCAGGTCCCAGAAGGCAATCACAAATGAGACAGCTATGATATCATATTTGGTTGTCCTACAGGTCTCTGCGAGAGATTTCTCGTAGTTTGCAGGTCCATTAGCTGGACCAGCACCATTTTGGCCCCAATAACCAACCAATCGCTGACGTCCTGTGTAATTCTCTTTTTGAAAAAGTAAAAAAAAAAAAAAGGAAGGAAATAAGTAAAGTTTGATGACAACGTGTTTAACTTTTCGATTTGGTTTCTCGTCAATATCGATATGACATATTTACGGGATCCGTTTGTACAGAAAAATGTTTAATAAGTATTGTTATATAGCTAATCATTTTGACTATGTAACGAGCATTCTCATTGGTTGATAGATGCTCACGTGATACTAGTTAAATCTAACTGTATCCCGACCGGGATACAAGTGCCCAGCGCATTAAATAAAAATTCAAATTCTTAATTGACTTGTCTAAAATGATTAGCTATATAACAAAACGCTTAATGACTGATCCCTCGGGAAACCAGTTAGTTTTGTTTCCCTCGAATCTATTCTCGGGAAACAAAACTAACTGTTTCCCTCGGGACCAGTCATTAAGTGTATAAGGTATCCTGGAAGTAATCCTGGAAGTCGGGTTAACGGTTAAGAAGAAACAACTTTCCAGATAACTCAGTTCTAACGTTAAAACACATTTTTGACATTAATTGTATAGAAGTTGTTCTAGTTTTATTCATTGGATAGTGCAGAATTATAATATTATACTGCAGATATATAGTATTTTAAAAAAAATACATTTTTACTTTTCACACAATTTTATGGCTTACTTGTAAATAGATTGTAGAGTTAACGTTAAAGGGGTACTTGGACGAAAATGGCTCGAAATTGTAAAAATGGATTTTAAGAGCTGAAAATTTGCTTAAATAATCTTCAATATCTAAACAATTATTGTGTAAAGTATTTTTCCGATAGTCCAAAGGAAAGTATTAAAAATTAACGGTTATTTTCCGTCCGCCATTGTTTTGCTTGTATCATGAATCCGGCTCAAGAGGATTGGGTCGAGTCAGGAAATGACATCATACCCGCAACACATAACAAACACTCGTGGCTAATATACATGTAAATCTGCTTGGAAAGTTGAAAAACTTATGTTTTAACCGAAACATGTCTTGGTGCTGCGAAGTGTATGGCTTCAGGAGTGTTGTAGACAAAGTATCTAGTATTTCTGTGCACATTTCGTCCTTAAAACTGAGGCTGATTCAGACAAATAGAAGAGATTTTTGCGCGCCCAACGAGCAGACTTCATCCTTCGGGATTATTTGGGGTTTGTTCAAAACATTTTGGATAAAAATAAGTCTGTAAGGCTATACATTTCAGAGGACAACAACAAAGGCTTGTAACGGGGGCAATCCCAACAATTTGGGTTTTTGAACAGACCGATAGACAAGCAGTGTTGAGGCGTCAGGTAAGCGAAATATTATTCGAACTGACCAAGCCATGTTCAATCAAGATCGTTGATTTCACTTCTTCTTTTTCGAATTAATATGAAAAAAGTGTTGCAGCAAAAAAACTATTTCAGACTTTGAGACATTCACTTTGGTTATATGCTATGAATTGGAATGTTGTTTTATTGAAATATTTTGGCTCGTTTACGAGTGCACCTATTGACAGTGCTTAGCCGTTTTTTCCGGTCGCGTTAATTATTTATGTAACTTCTTTCAATAGTCGATGTATATAATGTAAAAGATGTTATAAAAGACTTAGCTAGATATTATTTACCGCTCGATTGGCTTTAAAAAGACTATTAGAATGATTCAGGACTGATCTAAATTCGAAACTGTTGTTTGTTTCGTATCCGGTCGTATCGTTTTGTTTGAGTTGACATGCGATCCCAGCTTGAGTCTCGCTGACCTATTTATACTGTGGATTGATAGTTATGTCAGAAACTCTTTACTCGCTGCGTCAGCAAGCGAGGTATAAAATGCATCGAGTTTCGTGGTTCTTCGTCAGTGTCGAACTTTTAACCAATCACAAATCGGCAAGCACGTGCACCGTAATAGCATTACGTAATGTTTTAAAATGGATCAAAATGGCTAGAGAAGTATTTCAAACGCTAGATCTTCACACAAATTCACACGCTATTCGCAATAGACCCTACTAAAAGATGGTTTCAAGCGTATATTTCGGAATGGGTCGTTTCGCGAATTCAAAGGAATCAGTATAGGACTGATACCATGCATCCTCGGGAACCCAGGGGTATTCTTCTGTCGCTCGTTTCTCGCATCCACAACATATACCCCTGGGAACGTAGTCTGTTGGAGCTTGTTCCGGAAGTCAAAATTCAAACTTATTTAACGACTTTCTTTGAATGGTTATCTTGATTTTCATTGGTCGACCTAATAAGGTCGACCAATCAGGAAAGAGCTGAATTTTGACTTCCGGAACAAGCTCCAACAGACTACGTTCCCAGGGGTATATGTTGTGGAAGCGAGAAACGAGCGACAGAAGAATACCCCTGGGTTCCCGAGGATGGATACCATGGGAAATTCTGAGAATGATACCCATCATACGAGCTATCGAATACTGACTATAAAACGTATTGAAAATGTGACTCAACTGCCAAATAACATGACAAATACAGAACACGATGACTTTAATGGATAGAAGAGCAAAAAAGATGAAGAATTGAATCAGAATATTGACAGGATAACCTCGAAGGAATTAAATCGACAAGGTCTGCTGTATTTGAAAAAGCTGACAGGCGACTACACTGAGCTCGAAAGAAAACAGTTTCTTACCAATAAAAGGACTTCTTGTGGTAAACATAGTAACTATTTTTATTGTATTAATTCTGTACTGGGCTAAAGAAGCAATTTTATTTGAACTTGGAGATGTACTCATTTTCTTCGTCCTATCATTCATAGTGCTAATGAGCTTTAATATCACGTTTATGTTGTAAATTGTAAGAATTAGTAAAATATTTCATTAAAAGCAGAGTGATATCGTAGACTATGTTACAAATGATTCTACTACATCAGTAAACATTACTCAGTAAAGTAAGATCTTTCTAAGTTTGTTTACTATAAGAGTAGATACATAGTGTGATCGCGAACCTAGTAGAATTCCTATAAAAAGGTTGCACCGATTGTCATTAAAAAGCAAACATTTAATAAAAACACTCCCAGAGTTTTCAGTACCTCATAGGTTCATAAAAACTTAAAGAAGAGTACACCAAAGTCCAATATCTCCTTGTGTTATTCTCTCTCCCTCGGCCCCTCCCCCACCTTTTCTCCTGCCACAGGAAGCCCAAAGTCAAGAGTTACCTGTAGAAGAGGCAAATGGTGGTTCACGCATAGATCATTCGGCGTAAACGTACGGACTAGCATCTCAGAGAAAAATGAACAACACGCATGCAAATAAAGACGAGGTACCGGTCTAGAAATCAGTTCTAAATGTTCTTTCATTTCTTGATATTTCAAGACGGAGGACTGGATGAATAATCACATTGCTATCGCAGCGAGTACACGCCGAAACGGCGTCTAGTTTTATATAAAAGGTGCTATGTTCCAAATGATATATGTTTTTATGTTCACTGCAATTTTAGAGCAGCTAATTCATCCTTTAGCCGGCGATCTAGCCCGGTTAGACTATAGCATTTGTTTACGTGATGCACAGACTTGCGTGACTTAAATTACTTTGACGAATTTCAACCTAAACCATCATTTGTAAACTGACTAACTATAATACAGTTGGACTCCAAGGATGACACTTCTTTTGTATATAAACGAACAATAAACATGCTTTCATGTGATCGGTAAAAATATTTTCAAGTTTTACGTTCCAGGAGCATTTCAAGGCGTCAAACTTTGCCAATTTTCTCATGGTTTGCGAGACATTTGGTCACATTAAAAAATACATGAAAAATTAATACTTCGTCTTATGTCATAATAAAGGTCAAGTAATAATGCCGAAGAAAGTATTGATACTAATGAGAGCTGTGAATTTTCCTTGTTTAATAAATTCGAGTTATTTCACTCTACTTGACTTGTTTGATTTTGTACAGGAAACAGTATAATACATCTTCTTCTTTAATAGATACAACTGGCTCCAAATCTTCATTATATCCCAAATTGAACATTCCCAGGGCTCCCCATTGAACAGCAATATATAAGGGGCTTTTAAAAATACCCTTAGAGCTGATTTTTCCGCCGTAGAGAACAAGTATTGACTAGAAAACTTTAGTAAATTCTCTAAAGAAATGTACGGTGAAATGGAGACTACTTAATATTCGTTGCGTGTATGACGTCATACGGCGAGCCGCTGTACTCAATGACTTTTTGACCGTGAGACAAACAAATCAATGGCGGACGAAAACGTAACCGTAAATATTTAATACTTTCCTTTGGACTATCGAAATAAAACTTTACACAATGATTATTTAGGTATTGAAGATTATTAAAGCAAAGTTTCAGCTCTTAAAACCCAGTATTTGCCATTTTACAATTTCGAGCCATTTTCGTCCAAGTACCCCTTTAATTACAAGTAGAAAGTACCACACTAGATGTGGCACCCGAGAAGACTTACAAGTGTTTGGCATATCTTGTACTATATTTTGATGTTCGTTTTTTAAATTTTTTTATGAATAAATAACAGCAAAGAAAATACGCACAAAATTTACAATTAAAGAGTGCCACAATAAATGTGACACACGAGGAGATACATTTTAATGTTCTTGAATAATAAAAAAAGAAAATGCAAAAAGGGAAAAATAAAGGAAAGTTGAGTAAAGTGATTTTATGGCTTGGTCTAAAAGACTGCTAAAGATATATAGTATTAAGCATTCGCCTAACCAGCTCTAGCTGTTGGTAGCTTTATCTACTCACCTCGTTTAGCCCAAATTCCAGCCGCAAAAGCGACAAGGAGTACCAACAAAGTCCTCATGTTGTTTATGGCTCTAGTGCACTTTAACACTTGTGGATCGAATTGAGAACCAGAGCTTAAGTCTCGTCATGAACATGACACCCACCTTGAGTAAAGTCTCTTTGCTTGTACAGATGAGATAACAAGTATGTAATCCAGATGGGACGGAAAACAGGTGTTTGGAAAACGAGGATATGGACCAACGGAGTGATGGACGGATGAGATTTTTTAAAAGATTAGTAATCTCTGAAAAATTAGATGACAACAATGAACTTAGAACAGACCAATACCCTGAAACACAAAGAATATATCTTGGTGTTGTAAGCCTCCAAAGGCATAAAAACAATTAAATAATACCTTTAAATAAAGTTTCTTACTTACTTACTTACTTACTTACTTACTTACTTACTTACTTACTTACTTACTTACTTACTTACTTACTTACTTACTTACTTACTTACTTACTTACTTACTTACTTACTTACTTACTTACTTACTTACTTACTTACTTACTTACTTACTTACTTACTTACTTACTTACCCGAGAATAGTGCACCTTTTAAAATTATAAAGATTATTCATTTTGGATTTGAAAAACTAGATGACAACAATGAACTTAGAATAGATCATTTCCCTGAAACACAAAGAAATTGACTCTCTCTTTGTGTTGTAAGCCCCAAAGACATAAAAACAATTAAATAATATCTGAGAACAGTGAACCTTTTAAAATTATAAAGATTATAAAGATTAAAATTATAAATTTGCAAAAAATAGAAGACAACAATGAACTTAGAATATATATAGACCAATACCCTGAAACACAAAGAATATCTCTTGGTGTTGTAAGCCTCCAAAGGCATAAAAACAATTAAATAATATCCGAGAACAGTGAACCTTTTAAAATCATAAAGATTATTCATCGTGGATTTGAGATTACAGTAAAGTACAGTTTATTTGCTCTGTTGTTGACCTAGTCAACGAAGAGCCAAAGTGAACCGCTGATGGATTACTCTGCTGAACTCCTTTTGAGACTGCGTCAATTTCTTTGCCTGGTCCACTAATGTTCCCAACAGCTGTCTGATCTTTACCCATGGATCCCTGTAATATCTCCTACTCGGCTTCGCGAACAGGACCTTCTTGGTGATTGGAGATTAATAGAATATTATTTGTCTCACGATTGTCGAAGGTTTGGACTGCAATGTTTCGACTGATACTGCTAGTCTCTATGAGGCAATGAGAATGAACCTTTTAGAAACAAAAACAAAAATATAGCTGGAACAATACCCTTGTCATACAAACAACTCAATTACGAAGTAATACAATACATCGATCTCACAACACTAAGTTAGACCAAAATATCTGGGTGTTTTAATAATACAAAAAATAAGAACACAATACGGAAGAAATATTTTAGAAATACGACAAGGAAATAACAAGATGGCCGAAAGCTTTGTGTCTATTTTATAGTAAATTGAAGAAATGTTATCATCAATTGTTAACTAAATGCCTGCGTACAAACAAATATTAAACATAAAAGTCGTTCGGGCTTTCATCCATACACATCCATATCCACACAGACATATACAGCTATTTCAAAAAACGTATAGTACTGAATACTGCATACTGAATAGTGCAAGACCGAAATGCATTTTGGGTCATGGAATATTCTTTAATGTAAAATAAATAATAATCAGTTCTTTCATTCTTATTGCATTCCATTACACAACAATATACGAGCTAGTTATGGGGAAAATTCGCTCTATATATATTTTTATTTCAATTTAATGAGACCCACAATACTCTTCGGTCTTGAAATGCACTATTCAGTATTCAACATTTTTTTAAATCGCTGTATACAGCTATCTAAAAAAGGTTGGTGAAGGTTTTGTTTTATGCCCTTGTTGCATGTTGCTTACCAAACTAGAAATATGTTATATTCTAAAGAAAATAATATCAGCAGAGGATAAAATATGCTGGAGAACCATGCTAGATTTACACTCAAATTTGATTGCTATTATTCCATACTTATTTACACTCAAATTTGTCCTTTACTGTTAGAGCTGTTCTCATTAATCCGTGAAACAAAGCGTGTTAGTTAAAGTGTGATAGTCAAATAACAACAAAAGCCATAACAATGGAATGGAATTACGTTACAGTAAAGAGTAATACTCTAAAGAGTGTCTCACAGGTTAATGAGAATTATTTTCATTAGGTCACTTCCGTCAACTTTTTGATCGAATTTTCCGTATTTTTTATTATTCTTTTTCCGCCGTTCCATGGTCCATGGCTCCATTGGCCCGTTCTCATTTTCCCAAAATACTTATAGTCGGTCTCAAGCTATCAAACACACATAAACCTGTTATATAAAACAAATACTTCACTCCATGTGAATCGTTTCGCTTGTTCAGTTGAGGAGCCATTGTTTGTTAAGATGATAGAAGTTTTAGACAGTTTGCATTGGTAGTGCAAATACCTTTTTATGAGATCGATGGCATGGGCGATCAGCTCGTTGTTTAAGGGCTCTAGAATTATAATGCAAACATAAGCACGTGAAAATACTAGACTGGTTCTCTTCCATAGACGTTGACAGACAAAGATATTTTTTATTAACACCTTTTATTAACACAAATGTATACATGCACAGTATCTTTTCTTTACATGAACAGTACCTATCTTTATAATACTCATTAATAATTCATGAGAAATATACAAAAGAAATCATAACCGTTGCATACGTTTTAACTTGATATTTATCAGCGATATTAATTTTGGTAAAATATAACAGAAAGAACTGACCTAGTAGTCTTATAAGTCGTTCACAACATTCGCGTCCGGGTTGTATCACTGGCTATACAATCACTCGCCTTCGGCTTGTGTTTGTATCTGCTTATAAAATACGACTGCTCATGTTATATTTACATAAAGATGCCAACTGGAAAAAAGGACCACCAGAAACTGTTTGAAACGTACATTATTGACTATACGCATACTCTGAAATATTCAGATATGCAATTAATGGTTTTTATACATTATTTGGTATTTGAAGCTCAAATCAAGATGGCTGCCTTATTTTTTTTGCTAAATTTGATGGCATCCAGAGGAGATATATCACACATTTGATTGTGAGACTTGATATTTTATTCCCTAATTTCATTTTTAGAGTTCTTAAGTTTATAAGAAAATTTGAATAACTACGGGAAAAAAAAATCAACCAAAAAATCAAAATATCATTGAGGATAGATCAAAATAAATGTATGGAAATGTATATGTTTTGATGTATTTGAAGGCATTCAGAGGAAATATATCACACATTTGATTGTGAGACTTGATGATTTATTCCCTTATTTCATTTTTAGAGTTCTTATAAGAAGATTTGAATAATTACGTGAAAATTAAAATCGACCACAAAATGTGAATATAAATCATAGCATAGATCAAAATATATGTAAAGGTGGTTGTACGCTCCAACCCAATTCGTTATGGGATCAGTCGATCAAAAATTGACATGTAAAACCGACAGAAAACCGTCGTCTCTCTGGAAGATTAGCTTCGGCTAAAGGGACTTCCGATGTAAAATACTGTTCTTTACTTTATTTTGATTAAAGTGGCTTTAGTCGTTATTTGTATAACAAAAACTAACGCAAGTAGGTTTGTGATCATTGTAATCTTATTCTCGACGTTTCGACGCTATCCAGCGTCATTTTCAAGAGAAAATTAGTATTCAAAAATCAAAAGTCAGTTATACAGTAATAATGGTCCCATATAAAATACAAACAAACCTACTTGCGTTAGTTTTTGTTATACAAATTACTGTACTTTACAGCAATTTTTGATAGTGTTTGTTTTTTTCTCTCGTGACTGAAGCTGATAAAATAAGACATGACAGACACCATAGTCAATATCCTAGTGGTGTGTTTGGTTGAAGACAGTGATATTTGAACAGAAGGCTGTACATGGCACAGAACAAACAAGTACTGTTATCCCGGGGGTGGGGGGTTCTTCTTTTGCCCAAGTGGTAGGGGTGATCGGCGGAGGTTTTGAAAACGACCCCTAAAAGGTACGCACAGATAAAAAATACCTGCTAAAGCCTTGTCGATTTCTACCCCAACAAAGTAACAAAACAGAGTAAAAATGACTCTTAAAGGTACGAAATCATGTTACGTAACTGATTTTTGAACCAGAACCCTAAATGATACGCACAGGAAATATTTTTACCCTAAAAGGTACGCCGATCACCACTACCACTTGGACAAAGGGAGTACCCCCCCCCCCCCCCCCCCGGGACTATTATAAACTGAGAAAGCTACATTTTACAAGAGGTTGAAACGCACAACACTATACCCCTGGATGCTCTAACGCATTTTGATATGCAATTTAAGAGTTGTAATACCATATTTGGTATTTGAAACTCAAATCAAGATGGCTGCTTCAATATAGTTAATTATAAGCTTATTTAATTGAAACTTTAATAATTGTAAAAACTATTGTCTTCTCGTGTGTCACATTTAGTGGCACTCTTTAATTGTGTGTGTCTTCTCGTGTGTCACATTTATTGTGGCACTCTTTAATTGTATATTTTGTGTGTGTTTTCTTTGTTGTTAGTCATTAATAAAAAAAAATGAAAATAAGTATTTCAGAAATGTTATGTATACGGGTATATGGGTATATTGTATCCCATGCACTACCTTTTTTTCATTTACACTTTGTGCATTTGATTACACGGTGAATATGCTTAGAATGCTTAGAATATGCATTGGCTGTTGATTGGCATTTGGTGGCAATTGTGAACACAAACTTACAGTGTGAATATTTAAAAATCATTTCCGTAAATAATCATTTTAAGGTGAATGCAGTCTATAAAAACTGAACAGCTAAAAATTTATTTCAAATATTCTAAGGTGACGTGTCTCAATATATCTTTGTTTCTTATACGAAATGGCGGACCACTCTATTAGCTATGGTTTTTTTAAACACTTTTTTTTTGGTTCATGAACAAAAGCCTAATAGGATTTTCGTTAATGCCATAAAAATTTGAAAATTGCTTCTCAAGACGACTGCTTTGACCTTGGACAATTTAAAAATGGTTATGCAATTCACCGCTTCAGAGCTGGTCAATTATGCTGATCGAAGGAAAGAATCGTGAATATTTAATAAAAACATGTGACATTTAATATATTCAAAACCAGGATTCAAAATGTGTATTTATCTGGAAGATCCTAGGTTTTTACGGGACGGATCGGACTGTAAGCCTTTACATGTATAAGTAATACATCAGAATATGCTTCTTGAAGGAGTCTGGATACGTCCAGAAACGGTTTTCTGAGTATTTGCACTTTTAGAAGCTTTTTGATATACACCTATGTCAAAAAAGGTTGTCATCATTCCAAGACCTAAGTCCACTATGGGTATAACCTAATTCGTGAAATTTTCAATCATGCCAGCTCCACTAAACAACGCGGCGGATCTCCGCTGGAGAGTTATATGGCTTGTCGAAGGACTGAAAATGTGCCCAGAAGACACATCTTTTCTGCTTCTCTGTGGATACTTTAGATTATACCCATAGTGCACTTGGGTCTTGGAATGACCTATCGCCTTTCGCTTTCGGGATGTCAACCTTTTTTTAAATAGATGTATCATACATGTAGAAATATTGCTGCGAATACAACAACACCATGCTAAAGCTCTCTCAATTATCGATGTTTAAACATTTCTTCTTAGCCACAAATTCGTATTTGATGTCAGTCATCCAAAAAAGTTACTGCCAAAGTAAAGTTAATGCCAAAGTTACAATTAGCATACGTTGTATCGTGTATTATCTATGTTTAAACATTGTTTCCAAGCCATACATTAGTATTTGATGTGTCAGACAAACAACACCTGAATTTAGTATTCGGTGCAGCATAAAATTCTCCCGGGATAAAATCCAAACGCACCCTGCTGAATAGCTACTCAATTTTAATAGAAGTTATGCCAAAGTTACAATTAGCATACGTTGTATCATGTATTATCTATGTTTAAACATTGTTTCCAAGCCATACATTATTATTAGATGTGTCAGACGAACAACACCTGAATTTAGGATTCGGTGCAGCATATACTCCAAACACATCCTGACTAGGTACTGAGTCAGCAGTTTTGCCAAAGTCACAGGAATCATAAGTTGTATCATGATGGAAAATATAGTTGTTCGGTTGTTGCCACCAAGCGACAGTACATTCACTGCATGTATGCCCAATAACATTGATGTATTCCACCTTTTTACAGACATTGGATCCTTTAAAAGTGAGAAAGTCAACATCGGAGATTCTCCCACGTACATAATCCACGTATTTCAAGCCGTCTTGTGGAAAGTTACATGTGATGCGCCAGTGTGTCGACCTACATACAAAGATATACACCTATTTTAAAATCACTGTCGCTATCATAGCAAAGGATGTCGGTATTTCTTCTCTTGTTATCGAAAACCAGATAACCCAACACATCAAGCAAACTATGTTTACTTGTCGCCTGAGCCGTGGGGGATCAACCTCGTTCCCAGGGCCCTATACATTCGCTTTTGGTTGGGGCGGGAAATGGCCCTGGCATCGGCTGGTCACATGACCGCAAAATACCCTAAAATTCCGGACGGTAAGAATTAGCATAAATTGAAATTCGTGTACATTTCCCGCCCCACCCAAAAGCGAAGGGAGAGGGTCCTGGGAACGAGGTTGGCGGGGGATGGCACTCAGGTCACAGTGTTGAAAGGCTAGGCCACCAATGCAACCCATAGAGTGGCACATTGGCACATATGGCCTTAGTGGATTTAAGTAGTATGTGTGATTATGGTCAAGTCACTAAAGGAAGTCACGACAGGCCTTAGTGGATTTAAGTAGTATGTGGGATTATGGTCAAGTCACTGAGGGAAGTCACGACAGACCTTAGTGGATTTAAGTAGTATGTGTGATTATGGTCAAGTCACTGACGGAAGTCACGACAGGCCTTAGTGGATTTAAGTAGTATGTGTTATTATGGTCAAGTCACTGACGGAAGTCACGACAGGCCTTAGTGGATTTAAGTAGTATGTGTTATTATGGTCAAGTCACTGACGGAAGTCACGACAGGCCTTAGTGGATTTAAGTAGTATGTGTGATTATGGTCAAGTCACTAAGGGAAGTCACGACAGGGGTTTGTTATCTATATAAAGGGTTATTGGTGAGTGGAAGTAGTACATGTAGCACGAGCCAGTCATTGAAGGTAGTCACATCCCAGGCAAGTTTCTTGTACATACCTGCTACTGATGTATTTCATACGAGCAAGAGACAACCGGTAGTACTCCCAGTTTGGATCGTCTTCCTTCAGCGGGTCGTTGAGGTAAAATGGCTGGTTTCGAAATTGCGGTAGACCTCGATTTTTAAAACTACCAGAATCAATAAGTGTATAGACTTTTCTTGATTCGCTATGAAAGTCGCAATACACCCGGTAGTAGTTGTTGTTACCATCCCGTATATAGTAAATCCCCGATACCCGGCTACCTGATTTGTATTGATCTGTGCATGTGTTGGGATAGTTCTGAAAGAGATGAATGAAAATGTTATATAAAGTCATTTAGATCAGAAAAATATTCAAAATTGTTTAAACTATATTTATAAATGTGCACGGGTGCCTTTTTATAGAATAGTGCATGATTGAAACTCAGACTTTGTACAATTTTATGCCCGGTCAAATAGATCCCCAAATCATTTTGTAACTTCTTATTTTGTTGCTAAAATGCTTCCAGTTTTTGTCAAAAAACAAGCACAGAACTGATTTTGAGATTTATTTCTGCTACGTTTAAGACTCTTGAAAACATAATATAATATAATATAATATTTTCCACAGCAGATCCACATAGTGGTTATTCTTCTGCTGGCACTCACACTCACTACCTCTACATTAAATATTTTTAATACATCACTACTCACATGTTGATTTTTGCTGAGGGAGAAAAACCGCATAACCCGGAGAAAAACCCTCGTGGCATGGTAGAGAAGAACACATCAAACAAACTCAATTCACATATGATCCGGTGCCCGAGCTGGGAATCGAACCCAGATCACAGCGGTGAAAGGCCGGTGCCCTCACCACTCGGCCAACCATGCCACCCCATCGGCCAACCATGAAAACGACAACAAGCGGTCATTTTGTCTCTTGCGCCAAGACATACGGTCTTGTTCTCCTTCAAATGGTATCAATAGACTTCTTTACCTCCGTATGCAAATTGCCCATTACAGACCACGTGTCATTCCCTTTAGAATTGTTCTTTTATGATGAGCGTATTATATCATTTACATGTGAAAGAAACAATTCCCATCACGTGATCTGAAATGGGACAACAAACAAGGAAGGTAAAGAGGTCTATTGTAACGTGTTGGCTCGAAAAGATTATTAGTTTCAAAAACATTCTAGAGCCTTCTTCTATTATGACTGGCATCATCAACTGGCAAAGTCTCAGAAAAATGGCTTTTACTTTGAATTTTGATACACACGTCCTTAAATGGACCCCACAGTGTTTTAATTAAGTATTTAAAAATATATATATATATTCATGGTATTGAATGCATTCATTATAAATCGGTTGAGAAAACTAGTGCTGACAACCTAAATAAATGTAATTGTAATGTTTGACAAAATTTCACTAAAATTAGCTTTTTAAAAATACCTTACCATTGATGTTGATTGTATTTGTACGAAAACAGAATCCGGCTCCTTGTCAAGAATGCCTGCAAGTCCTTCAGCCATTGAACCGATTCTCTTCGAGTTCAGCTCACAGACTAACTCTCCCATTGACGACAAGTGATTGTACGAGACACATTTAGGAAACGCAGACAAACATCTTTGTGCACAACTTAGACTGGTGACAGAGTGGAAGACTTTGTAGGTAAACCCGTTCAGCTTGTAGCCCTTGATAGATATCGGTATGTCCAGTGATCCCCCAGCAACGGTATTTTGAGCTTGGGCGATGTGAGCGATGATCAAGAGTTGAGCCAAAATGGAGGCAAATTTATGCTCCATTTGTTTTCAGGTCCTTCACTTGTTTGCGTTTTGTTTCCTTTTTTTATATTTTGAATGTTCGTCGTAAATTAAGTTGACTTTTACACTTTTTTATCACATAAGGTTGCTATTCTTCTCTGCGGTGTCACGGATGTTCTGCCTAACTGAGTACCCAATCCAGAGCATTCATTATACGTTTTCTGCTCAGAATGGCAAATCAGCTGGCGCCACTCGGTTATAATGCATTGTAAATATAATAAAAATCCATTAAGACTACGGTGTGCTCTTCCATCCTCTAAGTTAAATATTAGTTTAGCGCGTTATTTTACCATAATAATTGACAAAGTAATCGCCGTATTTTTTGGCGATCTTAGGCAATTTTAGCGATCTTAGGCGATCGTGGGCGACGTTATGACTAGGAGTAGGCCCATTGTAAAGCATATATATCAATTTAAGCAATAGAAGCCAGTTCCTATGACTCTACCGGGGAAATAGAGCACGCGGGATGTTGGGAGAAACACGAGAAAAGTTATAAAATCACGAGCTGAAAGCGAGTGATTTTATAACTTTTTCGAGTGTTTCTAACAACATCCCAAGTGCTCTATTTCACTGGTAGAGTCATAGGAACTGGATTCTATTGCTTTTATAATATAGCAATGCAGGTTTTTCCATAAAAAAACGTAGTTTTATGTGCTGATTAAAATTGTAATTCTCAAAACTAACACCAGTGCCCAATGAACGAATCACAATCACTGACTATTGAGCAATCTTGAGCAAAAAGGGACCAAGGTGCTGTTCACTTTCTTCCCGGGTCTTTTTGCTAGCTAAAAAGAAGGAATTTCATATAAAAAAAAACCGTTAAAACATAGCTTTGGTTGACTTCTATGGCTAAAACAAAAACCTTTAGCTGAACTCTTGCATGAGACGGACATATATACAGCAATTCAAGCGAATTTGAATTTTATTTGAGTAGTGAAAGCCGTGCCGACTGACAGCAATATCACACTGAGAGAAAAAACAGTTTGAACAAGACAAGCTTGCTGTGTACAACGTTTTGAAGTTAAAAAGAACAAAGACCACATCTACAAGATTACTTAGGCTGCAGAAAGTATGTATTTATTTACTTTTAATCAAACGTGGTTTAAGGTTTATCAGTTTCTGTTTTCATTTTGACGAGAGGCTAGAATTGAAAGATAATTGTAAATCTGCCTTTGTGTTCACATTGCTTTTTTTTAAACATGGTGTATTTATAAGAATAAAAAACTAGAAAGCACAATTATAATTCTTAATTGATTGTGTGTTTGTTTGTTTTTATAAAACAAAATGTGATATTTTCAATTCAACGAACATGCAAGCTATTTGTTCAAGATTAATCGAGTTCAATTGCAAAAAAATCTCCCTTATTCACTATGAAATTATCTTCATATGTCAAGGATAAAATGAAGTAAAAATTATTGCCACTTTGAAACGCTGTTTTCCTTTTGTTTCTGTTTGTTTTGATCAAATTCAACTTTTGACTTCCAACTTTACAGTTTGTCTAAAGGCGGCGTATTTTCAAAACCATGTCTCTGATTTTTGTCGCATGTGAATTGCATGTCATTGCACCGTAGGCTTCAGGGTTTAGGTTAATATAAATTTCACAAGATGGAAAGTCTTTTTATATTTTAATACCGTTTTTAGTAAATGTAGTAGCTTACAGAAATAGTCTTATTAAAATTGTAAGCTGTCAATCAAAAACCATGTCTCTATTGGTGAAATAGAGCATGGCTTTTTTGAGTGAATCAACCAATCAGAGCCTACGTACTATCTAAGCTATATTATAAATTAATATAGAGTATGGATATTATCCATGATATAGAGCAATGTCCTTCGATAAAATTGCCTTAAAAAATGAAAATCGGTCATAAAGTGTTGCTCATGCAACAGCTGAATGTAATCAAAGAAGTGACGGCAATCGGCCGGATTTGTCGCTTCTTGAATTCGCGAAGGATAAAAAAATTACGAACGAAATGGGAAGTTGCCATGAAAAGATAGGACGAATAATTTAAGAATGTCAACAACAAATTATGTTGTTCTGAACATTTTGTTCCTTCTAAGCTTAACAAGGTATAGAAGAGAGCTAAAAGGAATATATAATAACGTACAAAACATCTGAAAAGCAAAAGACCCTATCCAGTTCGTCAACAGACAACAAACAGATGTGTACCTAATACACCTGGCGCGTGAGCAAAACAGCACTGTAACGAAGAGACCCATCTTTAATAACAACACTAACATCAAGACAGGAAGGCCGATGATAACATTAGAACAACAAGTATTAAAGAACATTAACATGACCGCCGATGAATAGCCGTTATTACAGTTATATGCAAATGATTTTGAACAATGGGTTGAAGTCGAGGCTTTCGGGCGAAAACAATAGGTTTGCCCGAAAGCCTCGATTTGAATCCATTGTTTGAAATAATTTGCATATAACTGTAATAACAGCTATTCGACGGATTTGGAAATGGTTGGCTGAGACCTTAACCACCAAATGGGCTAAACCAGAAGAAGAAGTAGAAGAAGAAGGAGAAGGAGAAGGAGAAGGAGAAGGAGGAGGAGAAGGAGAAGGAGAAGGAGAAGGAGAAGGAGAAGGAGAAGGAGAAGGAGAAGGAGAAGGAGAAGGAGAAGGAGAAGGAGAAGGAGAAGGAGAAGGAGAAGGAGAAGGAGAAGGAGAAGGAGAAGGAGAAGGAGAAGGAGAAGGAGAAGGAGAAGGAGAAGGAGAAGGAGTATTTGCATTTTTAGAAGCTTTTTGATATACACCTATGTCAAAAAAGGTTGTCATCGCCAAAAGCGATAGGCGATAGGCGATAGGTCATTCCAAGACCCAAGTGCACTATGGGTATAAGCCTTAGTGGTGAAATTTTCAATCATGCCAGCTCCACTAAACAATGATCTCCGCTTGAGATTTATATGGCTTGTCGAAGGACTGAAAATGTGCCCAAAGGACACAGCTTTTCTGCTTCTCTGTGGATACTTTAGATTATACCCATAGTGCACTTGGGTCTTGGAATGACCTATCGCCTATCGCGCTTTTGGCGATGACAACCTTTTTTGAAATAGGTGTATTATCCATGTAGAAATATTGCTGCGAATACAGCAACACCATGCTAATACTCTCTCAATTATCCATGTTTAAACATTTCTTCCTAGTCACAAATTAGTATTTGATGTATCAGACAAACAACACCTGAATTTAGTATTCGGGTAATCATAAAATCCAAACACATCCTGACTAAATACTGAGTCAGCAGTTATGCCAAAGTTACAATTAAAATACTTTGTATCATGTATTTTATCCATGTTTAAACATTGCTTCCAAGCCATACATTAGTATTTGATGTGTCAGACGAACAACACCTGAATTTAGGATTCGGTGCAGCATAAAATCCAAACACATCCTGACTAGGTACTGAGTCAGCAGTTATGCCAAAGTTACAGAAAGGATAAGTTGTATCATGATGGAAACGCCATTTGCCCGGTTCTTGCCACCAAGCGACAGTACATTCACTGCATGTATGCCCAATAACATTGATGTATTCCACCTTTTTACAGACACTGGATCCTTTAAAAGTGAGAAAGTCAACATCGGAGATTCTCCCACGTACATAATCCACGTATTTCAAGTCGTCTTGTGGAAAGTTACATGTGATGCGCCAGTGTGTCGACCTGCATACAAAGATATACACCTATTTTAAAATCGTTGTTGCAATCAAAGCTATTAACAGTGTGAATCGAAAAACCGTGGGCACCTAGAAATATTTTAGAAATCGTTTAGTGTTCGTTGGGCAACTCAAAAACAACTCTAACTACAAAACGTTTATCATACTACACATCAGTCAAAATGCTTGCGGTGATATAGTTGTTTCTGAGTTGTTCAACAAACAATAAACGATTTCTAAAATATTCTGGGGTGCCCATGGTTTTTTGATTCGCACTGTAAGTCAACACTCGGGAGCCTGCAAAGGATGTGAGTATTTCTTCTGTTGTTATCGAAAAACGGATAACCCAACACATTAAGCAAACTATATTCGCTTGTCGCCTGAGCCGCGGGGGATGGTCACAGTGTTGAAAGGCTAGGTCACCAATGCAACCCATAGAGTGGTACATTGGCACATAGGACATCAAGTCACTGATCGGGGGAAGTCACGACAGGGATTTATTATCTATATAAAGGGTTATTGGTGAGTGTAAGTTATACAAGTAGCACCAGCCAGTCACTGAAGGTGGTCACATCCCAGGCAAGTTTCTTGTACATACCTGCTACTGATGTATTTCATACGAGCAAGAGACAAACGGTAGTACTCCCAGTTTGGATCGTCTTCCTTCAGCGGGTCGTTGAGGTAAAATGGCTGGTTTCGAAATTGCGGTACGTCTCGATTTTTAAAACTAGCAGAATCAATAAGTGTGTAGACCTTTCTTGATTCGCTATGAAAGTCGCAATACACCCGGTAGTAGTTGTTGTTACCATCCCGTATATAGTAAATCCCCGATACCCTGCTACCTGATTTGTATTGATCTGCGCATGTGTTGGGATAGTTCTGAAAGAGATGAATAAAAATATCACTTTTATAGTAAAGTGATTAAGCTCAGAAAAATACTCAACATCGTTTAAACTATATATATTTTAAACGTTTTCTAGTTTAAACTATCCACAAATTGAGAAAACATTTTGTGAACCCCCTTAAAAAAATCTTGAAACTTCAACAACCGCCTAAAATAGGTCCTTTAAGTTTTTTGACTCCCTCCATTATTTAACCGCCCCCCCCCCCCCAAAAAAAAAACCCACCATATATAATGAACACTCCCTAAGACCCTTGAAACCGACATCAAGCGGCCATTTTGTTCAAGACACACGGTCTTGTTCTCCTTCAAATGGTATGAATAGACCTCTTTACCTCCGTAAGCAAATTGCCCATTTCCGAACATGTTTTCTTCCCTTGAGAACTGTTCTTTTTATGATGAACGTGTTATATCATTTACATGTGAAAGAAACAATTCCCATCACGTGATCTGAAATGGGACAACAAACAAGGAAGGTAAAGAGGTCTATTGTAACATGTTGGCTCAAAAAGTTGTTTTATTTTCAAAGATTATTAGTTTCAAAAACATTCTAGAGCCTTCTTCTTGGTATTGAATGCATTCATTTTAAATCGGTTGAGAAAACTAGTGCTGACAACTTAAATAAATTTAATTGTAATGTTTGACAAAATTTCACTAAAATTAGCTTTTTAAAAATACCTTACCATTGATGTTGATTGTATTTGTACGAAAACAGAATCCGGTTCCTTGTCAAGAATGCCTGCAAGTCCTTCAGCCATTGAACCGATTCCCTTCGAGTTCAGCTCACAGACAAACTCTCCCATTGACGACAAGTGATTGTACGAGACACATTTAGGAAACTCAGACAAACATCTTTGTGCACAACCTAGACTGGTGACAGAGTGGAAGACTTTGTAGTTCAACCCGTTCAGCTTGTAGCCCTGGATAGATATCGGTATGTCCAGTGATCCCCCAGCAACTGTATTTTGAGCTTGGGCGATGTGAGCGATGATCAAAAGTTGAGCCAAAATGGAGGCAAATTTATGCTCCATTTGTTTTCAGGTCCTTCACTTGTTTGCTGTTTTTATTTATTTTCCTTCATTTTTTCTTTTTCTTTTATCACATAAGGTTGCTATCCTTTTCTGCGGTGTCACGGATGTTCTGCCTAATAGTACCCAATCCAGAGCATCCAGAATTATATTTTGGCGTCACTCTGGTCCTAATACATTGTAAATATCATTAAAAATCCATTAAGGCTACGGTCAACCTTCGCTGTGTGCTCTTACATCCTCTCAGTTAAATATTAGTTTAGCGCGTCATTTTACAATACTAATTGACAAAGTATACATCATTTTAAGGCCTACTCCGGGTCCTAAAATCGCCGTAATTTTAGGCGATTTTCGGCGATCTTGGGCGATTTTATGACTAGGAGTAGGCCTATTTTAAAGCATGTACATGATCAATATAGATATGATATTATATATAGTATGGATATTAATATTATCCATGATAAAGAGCAATGTCTTTCGATAAAATGGCCTTAAAAAGATGAAAATCGATCATAAAGTGTTGCTCATGCAACAGCTGAATGTAATCACAGAAGTGGCGGCAATCGGCCGGATTTATCGCTTCATGAATTCCCGAAGGTTGAAAAAATACGAAAGAAATGGAAAGTTGCCATGAAAAGATAGGACAAATAATTTTAGAGTTTCAACAACAAATTATGTTGTTCTGAACATTTTGTTCCTTCTGACTTCAAGCCGATAAGCTTAACAAGGTATAGAAGAGAGCTAAAAGGAACGTAGCGTAGTTAAAGGAACATACATAAACGTGCTCAGAAAGATGATAAGGAGACTTCAAGAGGAGAAACTCAAATGAAGAAAATGAAGATCCAGATCAAGAACAAGACTTCAGTTATGTCCGTATAATAACGTACAAAACATCTGAAAAGCTAAAGACCCTATCCAGTTCGTCAACAGACAACAAACAGATGTGTACCTAATACACCTGGCGCGTGAGCAAAACAGCACTCTAACGAAGAGACTCATCTTTAATAACAACACTAACACCAAGACAGGAAGGCCGATGATAACATTAATTAGAACAACAAGTATTGAAGAACATTAACATGACCGCCGATGAATTCGATGGATTTGGAAATGGTTGGCTGAGGCCTTAACCACCAAATGGGCTAAACCAGAAGAAGAAGAAGATTTAGAAGAAGAAGAAGAAGAAGAAGAAGAAGAAGAAGAAGAAGAAGAAGAAGAAGAAAAAGAAGAAGAAGAAGAAGAAGAAGAAGAAGAAGAAGAAGAAGAAAAAAAAAAGGTTCTGTGCCCTCTACTGTTAAATGTAAAGCCAAGATGTGCGACAAACGAAATGAACGAGTAGCAGCAAGAGACCCTAAGCAAATTTAAACAACAACACGAGGGACATTACTAAATCAATTCCAGGGATCAGTTGATTCTCCTGGAACTTGCAAGAGCTAAAGAAAGAGAGGCGATTTCAAAGTTTGGTCTGGACATACTCGAAGGTACCAAACTCACTGAAATTCCTACCTTTATGCATTTCTAAAACGGATGTATAAAGAACATCTAATCATCAACAGTCAATAATTGTATAAAATGAATCCCACGTTCATGTAGTATTTGTTGTTTTTCTCTCTTCTATTTTTTTTTCTTTTTATTGCTTGTTACAGTTATTTTTCTTTTGTCTTCTTTTTTTCTGACCCATATGTGAACATTACGGCAACCAATTCGAAAGCTACTAATTTAAAATATGTATATATTGTTAACTACTTAATTTGTAACCATTATAATGTTGGAGTTATATCTCTATAATATGTATTCATGTAAACAGTGTAAATAAACTGAAATTGAATTGAATTGAATCGAAGGCAGTGAAGAGGAAATTAATTTTTAAACGAGCTTCTCGAACACTTTTAGAACTCTGTAAATACATAGTCTGATGCATCTAATCCCACTTTACTATAGCAATGTGAGGGATACAACATAATCTAGTTTTGAGGATATATTTCCTTACCTTATTAAAATGTCTAGAACATGTCCTGGCAGTAATGTAGGAGCACAACGTATCTTGAGACCTATTTAGATGAGTTTTTACTTGTATTTTGTCGACTATGCCTTGGTCTTTTTTAAACGACTGACACTTGGCACACTTATTCAACATTTCAGTGGCAATTTATCAAACATTATAATAAAACGGATCACGATTTTATGTTGTGCTTGGGGGACTTCCAACGTGGGCATCGAGGGAAAGAATAAAATATAACTTAATTAACTGAGGCATTCAAGGGGAGGTTTGAAAATGTAAGATGTATAATAGACTGTACACAAAGTTTAAACACCTATGAGCTTGGAGAAGCAAAATGAGCTTTATTCAAGTCTCACGGCACATATAAAGGGCTAGTGGGAATCTCCCAATAAAATGCATTGGTCACTTTTGCAGGTCAATTGTAGGGGGGAAACATATGAGACAGGGAAATTTATCATCCAAATCCTACTTTATTGAGTTACTAGAACCCCTTGATCTGATAATACATGGCTAATTATGGATTAGTATAGATCACTTTTTTAACGTCTCAATCTTCTAGTGGGACACGTATCATGTGCCCTACTAATCGGGGAGACTCACTCACACTCACTACCTCTATGTTAAATATTTTGCACACAGCTCGGCTCACATATTCATTTTTATCATAGCCGAAGTAGATTACATTACCCTGTGTCATAAACAGTAAAGACTCTAATGGACATTGTTATTATTATTTGGTTTATTCATTTATCCAATAAAACTGTTTTTGATTAAGGCTGTTAATGCTTGTGCAGCTCACTATATAATACAATTAATCATGGCAGTGGACAACTAGAAAGTATACGCTCCTTTGGCCACTGCACACAATTTCCAATTGTTGACAATGTTAAACATATTCTTGTTGCTATAATTATAGATCTAAAGGGCTGTTTATATGATGGCGAGTTGTCCCTGCCTATTGTTTTGTGTCCGGGGAATTTAAGACAGAGTTATCCAGGCTGAGGGACAACTCGCTTCCATATAAACAGCCCCTAAGTGTCATGTTATAGTTTTCTATTTTGTAAATATCTGCATGTATATTTAGGGGTTAGTGACTTACGTGAGTTCTATATCGCGGGCAAATACAGGCACGCTCTGACTGTTCAATGAACGCGGAGAAATTTTACGACCAGTATGAAGAAATTTCGAGTTCAACGAACAGTCGCCAAGTGTATGTATTCACAGATAAAGAACGAACGAAAAGTCTCTAACTTTTTTTGATATTAAAAATGAGCTCGCTGAACGTGCGCTATCGAATAACAGCACTCCATGTGATCGATTTGAGCCAATGGGGAACTCAGATTTTGTACAGTGCACGAAATTTTAATATTAAGTTTGAATAAAGAATTAAATTGTTGTACATACTTGTGGTATATTTTATACAGTCAATATATACCTATTTTAAAAATCGTTGTCAGAAAGAGATCTGCAATCTGCAATCTGAGACCGAAATGAATTCTGGGGTACGGCAGTTTTTTCTCATTGCGTGCACTTTCTGGCTTTGGATATGGCGACGGTTAATATAAATCTGCTAAGCACAAAAGAAAAAAACAGGGCCAGGACTGGTTTTTGCAGTACGCAATTTTCCCGAATTCATTTCGGTCTCAGATTGCAGATTCAGTTCTCCTTCTGACAACAGATGTATACAGAGAATAGAGTACAAATACTAAAAGTTTTCATCGTAAATAGTACTTATTATATTACTTTTTATTGTTGAATTAGTTCTAGAGTAGCATCTGCATATTGGTTTTATTATAATAAATCTTTAGGGTATTTTTCTGATCACCTACAGCCTTTCAGATTCCTTTTAAAAATGTGAAATAAACAATTTTTCTTCAAAAATCACCTTTGAATTTATATTAAAACCTTAATTGATGAATATCGGTGAATAGTAACCTTGATATTTACCTCTTTACCTATATCAGTATATACATTAATACAACAGCATAAATATAAACATTTGCAGATTAACTTATTCTCATTCTTGCCCGACTTTTCAGTCACTATTCTGTTTTACTACTACAACCAGGATGTTATTCATCTTATCATTTTTGAAAGATCAAATGAATAAGGGGGGGTCCCTAGTGGCACCGGACACCCTTACTATTCGGTGCAGCATAAAATCCCCCCGGGATAAATCCCCAAATGCATCCTGACTAGCTGCTGAATTAATTACGAGTAGTTAACAAAACCTTGCAGTGACCACTCTCAGTGCCGGCATTGGAGGTCGGCTTGCAGTATTAGAGCCTTATTAGCTACTGGTGAATGAGACGTCAATAACTTATTACAACCAGTAGTCCAAAGGATCTAGATGTGCGAGTTCCGGAGTTATGCCAAAGCTACAATTAGCATACGTTATGCATTATTACTAGTCATAGACGAATAAAAATTTCGCAAGAGGCGGACTGGACCGAGTAAAAATATCCAGCGACATTTTTACTCGTGTATAACTACAATCTTGGACAAAAATGTAGAAAAAAATATGATTTTGGAGTAAATACTGCACAAAAAAACATATTTTGGTCTATAAAATCGTCCCCCTCCCCCTAAATCAGTGTTACATGACGGTTCCAGCATTGTCGAATCCAACCATACCAACATTGACCAGGGGAGGGAGGGGGGGGGGGGGGGGGGGGGGGAGGGGTCTATGGCATGAGGGCACCCCTTTGTAGTTTGATGAGAATAATTATGACTTGTAAAATAATTGTCAACTAATTTCGTCCAAGATTGTAGCCTTTCAAGTAATAATTATTTAATAATGATTAACTTCTTTTTTTTGATGGTTGGATAATAAATAACTTAGACTGTTTGATGTGTAATATGACTTCTTATTATATAGCAAAGATATATAACGCACGATCTCATTGGTCAATAAGCGGGCCGTACTTTTTCCGTACGGACCGGAAAAGTGTGAGCAGCTTTATTTTGCAAGTTCTTTCGCAATATTTTTGCCTTTTTATTTTCTTATTTCACGGATGATTTTGAGAAATGAGAAATTTACGTTCGCAAGAAAATACGGAGAAAATAAATATTTCACTCGTTCCCTTGCATTAAAGGCTCGTCAAAATACAGCGTCGCACTCGTAAAATATCCAGCCATATTAAACATCAAACTGTCTAATAAGATATTTATCCATGTTTAAACATTGCTTCCAAGCCATACATTAGTATTTGATGTATCAGACGAACAACACCTGAATTTAGGATTCGGTGCAGCATAAAATCCAAACACATCCTGACTAGGTACTGAGTCAGCAGTTTTGCCAAAGTCACAGGAATCATAAGTTGTATCATGATGGAAACGCCATTTGCCCGGTTCTTGCCACCAAGCGACAGTACATTCACTGCATGTATGCCCAATAACATTGATGTACTCCACCTTTTTACAGACACTGGATCCTTTAAAAGTGAGAAAGTCAACATCGGAGATTCTCCCACGTACATAATCCACGTATTTCAAGCCGTCTTGTGGAAAGTTACATGTGATGCGCCAGTGTGTCGACCTACATACAAAGATATACACCTATTTTAAAAATCCTTGTCGCAATCAAAGCTTAAGTCAACACTCGGGAGTCTGCAAAGGATGTCAGTATTTTTTCTCTTGTTATCGATTTATTCATAGCATATTTTGGTTGTACGTGTTTTTGTTCTATGAACATAAAAAGTTGTTGCAGTGGTAGATGATAAAACAAATATTTCTGTAAGAAAACGTGTAAGAAATCACTAATTGTGTTTATGTAAGGGATAATTTGCACACATGTACACAACGGTTAACGATGAACTCGATTTATTCGTCAACAATATATATTCAGTAAAATCCTAACAACATAAAGAACATAGCATTACAAAAAAGACAAAATACGAGCAAGCAAAACGATGAAAAACTCACCAATTGACGAACACACTACACAAGCAATCGCACGTGCACACAGAGACGTGCCAACATACACACACAACATACACGCGCGCCTGCGATATTAGTGAACTTCAGATTTGACAACGAGTACGAGATTGAGTACGAGTACAAGTTTTTAAATTAGCCTTCTGTGTGTTGTTGATGATGAATTATACTCTTGTGTATAGATTGAGGCACCAAATATATAAAAACAAGAAGTGGAATGTAATTCAGTATCAACAATACACACAAGGCCAATTTCAAAACTTGTACTCGTACTCAATCTCGTACTCGTTGTCAAATCTGAAGTTATTTGGTTAGCGGACACACACTTTACAGTACGGCAGAAAAGAAGGCAAAGAACAAAAAACTACATTGTTGAGGGTAATAGCCTTAACAGTTCCTATTACCGACATCCCGTGCAGAATTCAGAATACGGACTGTAGCTTTGGCTGTGACAACGTTTATCAGTGAAAAAGAAGTATACATGACATATCAATGGTAATTTATATACACGTTTTACACTGGAATGAATGACTTAGGTAGTAGCAAAGCCTGGCCTCGACCACCCTTAGTGACTGGTTTATAGTATCACTGCATTGGGAAGAACCACTGAGGTAACAAATAATGATAAGCCCCTGATAAGCCTGTCCTTATAGGGGTAACGAGTGACGCGTGATTTGGCCTAACATAAAAGAGCGTGATTCGTGGAAATAACGAAATTGAGTCTGGGATTCGTGAGTTCTATATGTTGATCGTCACTGATGGCGGTCACATCCCAGGCAAGTTTCTTGTACATACCTGCTACTGATGTATTTCATACGAGCAAGAGACAACCGGTAGTACTCCCAGTTTGGATCGTCTTCCTTCAGCGGGTCGTTTAGGTAAAATGGCTGGTTTCGAAATTGCGGTAGACCTCGATTTCTAAAACTACCAGAATCAATAAGTGTGTAGACTTTTCTTGATTCGCTATGAAAGTCGCAATACACCCGGTAGTAGTTGTTGTTACCATCCCGTATATAGTAAATCCCCGATACCCGGCTACCCGATTTGTATTGATCTGCGCATGTGCTGGGATAATTCTGAAAGAGATGAATAAAAAAATATATAAACAGAGTAATTATTAAAAATTGTTAACACTATATTACTTTTTACAACACAAACAAAAATAAATGTACAAAAAGTAAAATGTCAGTCAGTAACGGACGAAAAGTGACGAATTTGTCACGCATCGAACTCAATGGTTTCTCTTCAAGCTACGGAAAATCACACAATTTACGAAAATGATCTTTTTTCGGCCGGAAAAAAAAAGAGCTTATTTTCATACAGAAATACATTGCACTGTTTGTCTTGAGAGACTGTTAAGTGAAGTACGTTAGAAAAGTAAAAGTACAAGAACGTCAAACACGGCCGATATTAATATAAGCAACTTGGTTCAGGTTTCACCCTTTCAAAAAAATTGCATTTTAAATACATTAAAACTGATCATACACAATACATGATATGTCTAACCTTTGTACAACATTCTAAGCTTTTCAAATCAGTCCTGAACGAATGGTATTGTTCGTCGAAAATGTAATTTTGAGCACGTTTTTGTTGAAGACTACAGAATTGATTGTGAGTAAAGATTTGTCGAAAAGACTGAAAAAACGCATAAAATTATAACGACAACAACTCCATGACAGCATAGTTACATTTATTACAATTTGCTACTTACAGAAAAGTAATTTCCATTGATAGTTTATCCATAAACTTGTTTTTAAAATCCTTTTTCGACGAGAAAACTTTGTGTCGATGACAAAGGCTTTCCCTCAACTCCGCACGAGTGTTGTGTGACATGATGGCGTAAGCACAGTGTGTCTGTACTCTTATTTACGACGGTAAATCAACCAATCAGCGCGCGAGAAATCACACAAGTGTTGTAAAATAAGCAAATCGAATGTGGTTTAGCGTTGTCTGTACTCTTATCGACAACGATATTCGTCATGACAGTGGTCAAAATGTCGTGGACTCACGACGCGCAGCGGAGTGAGTCAGCAACAAATTTTGACCACTGTCATGACGAATATCGTTGTCGATAAGAGTACAGACAACGCTAAACCACATTCGATTTGTTTTTTACAACACAAACCAAAATAAATGTACAAAAAATAAAATGTCAGTTAACGAACGAAAAATGACGAATTTGTCACGCATCGAACTCAATGGTTTCTCTTCAAGTACGGAAAATCACACAATTTACGAAAATGATCAGTTAATTTTTCAGCCGGAAAAAAACAAATAAGCTTATTTTCATACAGAAATACAGTGCACTGTTTGTCTTGAGAGACTGCTAAGTGAAGTTAGAAAACTAAAAGTACAAGAACGTCAAACACGGCCTATAAGCAGCTTGGTTCAGGTTTCACCCTTGGGTTGGCACTCTTTTCAATGGTAAGCATACTAACTAATTACTATGTAATTTGTTTATTGTCTGTAATCATTTTAATGTGCATGCATGAGCACATTTTCCTATAGAACAATGCAAGGGAAACGCTGAAATACACTTATTTCAGAAAAGGTCGACGGAGTGAACAGGGAATGGCGAACGACCGTAAGGAGTTGTGGGGCTTTGATATTTATTTTTTATACATTTTTTTGGCAGAAAACGAATTTACTGCATAACACCAGCCCCATATAGTAAAGAAGACCTTATAAATTGATGAAACTGTGCTTAGCAATCCAGACAACGCTAGGATATGTTGTATGCGTAACCACAATGCCTTTCGGTCGTGCAATCGCCGTTTGTCATTCGCCGTCTCAACCTTTTTTGAAATAAGTATAAATCACAAAATCCGTTTGTAACGTCTTATTTCTCAGTTTCAAAACTGCTTGCAGTTGTTGTAAACAAAACAGAAAAACTAATCTTTAGAAATATCCGAAATATCATAAAATGATAGTTAAACTTCTAGTTATCAACTTTACTTATAAAACTATTAGCCCAACTGAACATATTTACTATAATTTTTAGATTAATTTTAGCAGTCATGGAACCTTTAAAAAATATAAAATACCGACATCCTTTGCAACCTTTGGAGTTTCTCATTGTATACCCTCAGCTGCGACAACGATTTTTAAAATAGCTGTATGTTTAACTATGATTTAAATGTGCGTCCGGTTCGCACTTAAGGACACTGTAAACTAAACGACATTTATATATATAGCATTTAAGAATAGTTTGTTTACGCGAATGTAGCCAAGAAACAAAATAGAAAACACCGACATTTATACATAGCATAAAATCATAGTTTTTACGCGTACGTAGCCAAGCGACAAAATAGAAAATACCGACATTTATACATAGCATATAAAGAATAGTTTGTTTACGCGTATGTAGCTAAGCGACAAAATAGAAAATACCGACATTTATACATAGCTTAAAAGAATAGTTTGTTTATGCGTATGTAGCTAAGCGACAAAATAGAAAATACCGACATTTATACATAGCATAACAGAATAGCTTGTTTACGCGTATGTAGCCAAGCGACAAAATAAAAAATACCGACATCCTTTGCAACCTTTGGAGTTTCTCATTGTGTACCCTCAGCTGCGACAACGATTTTTGAAAAAGCTGTATGTTTAACTATATGATTAAAATGCTCGTCCGGTTTGCATTAAACGACATATAAACTATTAAAATGACATTTATGGCATAATTTGTTTACACATATGTCTAGTTTACACGGTCGCTTAAGATAAGATTGGATAGGATGTCGATAAGATAACATTATGTTATCATGTTACTGCTCTTGACTTTATTCTCAGAGAGCAGTACATGACATACCCTGCGAGCGAGGTCTTTCTTTTGTACTTCCCTTAGAGCAACCAGAAAAGTGACCTCTGCCGTAAGTCGCATGTGCTTGCAGAGATAAGCTTTCTCGTCTCTCTCAGGGTAAGAAAAAAAACCTCTGCTCACTAAGTTTTACATGATATATATAATAAAATACAATAAACTGATAACCCAGTGGACATCAAAAAAACCTAGATAACTGTATCACAAATAACTCTTATCATTATACATCATGTACTCACTATCTAGAATCAATTTGATTGGCTAAGATGCAAATTATTTTCACAATCGGATAACCAACATGGTACATATTGGTAGAGAAAAATAGGCTAGCCAATTAGCTATATAATCTGTAGTCGACTGCGCCGTAGTTGCGTTTAGCGTTTAACGTGAAAGAACTTTTGTTGGTTAATCTTCTCTAAAACAATATATACCTATTTCAAAAAACGTTGTCAGAAGTAGATCTGAATCTGCAATCTGAGACCGAAATGAGTTCTGGGGTACGGCAGTTTTTCTCATTGCGTGCACTTTCTGGCTTCGGATATGGCGCCGGTAAATATAAATTTGAAGGTGCTAAGCGCAAAAAAAAAAAATAGGGCCAGGCTTGGCTGTTGCAATAAACAATTTTCCTGATTCATTTCTGTTTTTTGAATAGGTTTCATTTTTGAAATAGGTTTATAATAAAACAATTATTGAATTCGGTTTTGTGATATCGGAATAATCAATTAAGGTCTTGGCGGTAAGTGTTGTCCTCCGGCCTCGGCTGATTACACTTAACTTGACCTTGATTATTCTGGATATCACACTAACCTCATCCAATAATTGTTTAATGTCCGCAATTAACATTTAGTAACCTGCTAAGGAAAAAATCAGGTGTTAATTATTCATTAACAGTTTGTTGGTGTTAAATTTTTTATTGCTTAAAATGTGCTAAAAAGTGTTGTTGTTTTTTTCCTTTTTTCTGATATCTTTTTATTTTAAAAATGTCAAAGAAATGATCGATGATAAATGTTTTTCTTACACCATCAATAATTTATTTGTTATTCCTTTCCCGGAATTTATTAATAGCTTTTTTTAAATCTTCTAGAAAAGCTAGAAAAAGCTAGTTAAGAAATCGTTAGCTGTATTCGTTAATTGTAAATATCCTGTTTATCATCAAAATAAGAATATTAAAAAAAAATCGCTAGCTAATAGATATCAATCTTCAAAAGTTTTAAAAATACTAATCTATATAGGAACATAAATGGAAACTAGCGAGTAAACTAGTAGAGACTGCGTCAGTGTTTGATACAAACGATAGGTAATATAATGAAATTTATAATACCGTAATTTTACGGTGTTACAAATTTCATTATATTACCTATCGTATATAGCAACAGAAAAGCTCATTAGATTAATGAGTTTTTTGAGTGAAAATTGCAGCTGCCGAAAACAATATTCTACTGATATTAAACTAAAGTTCCGTATGAACTGTATAAACGGAGAGATAGATATACATGAGAAAAATAGAGAGGTACTGACGTTTTCGACTTTAAAACACAGATAAATCCATGGTAAATCGATTAAGCAAACTACCACAAACTAAATAAATTTACATTGTAAGGTTTCAACATTTCATTAAAAAGTTTTTAAAAATGCCTTACCATTGATGTAGATTGTATTTGTACGAAAACAGAATCCGGTTCCTTGTCAAGACCGCCTGCAAGTCCTTCAGCCATTGAACCGATTCCCTTCGAGTTCAGCTCACAGAAAAGCTCTCCCATCGACGAAAAGTGGTTGTACGAGACACATTTAGGAAACTCAGACAAACATCTTTGTGCACAACTTAGACTGGTGACAGAGTGGAATACTTTGTAGTTAAACCCGTTCAGCTTGTAGCCCTCGATGGACATTGGTACGCCATCTACAGAACGTTGGTTCTTTTTAACTAAACTTTGAACAGATGACAACAAAGAGTAGAGAATAAGGAAGGCGATTTTAAACTCCGTCATCTTCGCAGGCTGAGAACAGTTTTAATACGTGTTGTATATCAAAAACGTTGTCATGTATCAAGTATAAATTGGCAGGTGGTCCGATTGACCTTAAGCTAGCCAATTTTTGTGCTGATTAAATATATTAAGATTAAAACTATAAACATATAAATTTAAATATTTGAGATACTACGCGCGCTCTGATTGGCTGGCTATACCCTGTTTATATCAGAGGAAAGAGACACTCAGTATAAAAGCTCACCGATGTTTTATAAACTAAAAACAATATAAAACGGCTAGTCTATAATTGAACACTCTGGGACCTGTAGAGCACTCTATTTCTCTACATCTCCCAGTGAGTTTATGGCACAGTATATATTTCTTAATAAATACTATATCTACTAGCGCTTGGGAGGTCGACATATGTGTTAAAAGCTTTTCCTAAAATTCATGCACTTTTAACAATTTTTTAATTAATGGTGGAAATACTTGTTGAAAAATTCAGATGAAAAACACTGAGTTGTCCATCTCTATTACATATTTTAGTCAGAATTTAAGTCACTCACACAAATATGAAAAATTAAGGCAAAGCTGAAGTCACAAGATAAACTAATTAGAAATGCCTTGTTATCGAGAACCAACATGGTGGCTGCGCCCAAGAAAAGAATATAGCTATAACTAAGCCGCCATGCTGGACGAATAAGCAAGAGAACTAACGATAAATGCCTTGATATCGAGAACCAACATGGCGGCTAGCTATGACGTAACGTGTAACCCAAGAAAAGAATAAGCTATAGCCGCCATGCTGTATGAGTGATCCGGCAATAGAAACTAACGATAAATGCTTTGTTATCGAGAACCAACATGGCGGCTATGACGTAATAACGTGTAGTCCAAAAAAAGAATTGCCATGGCGCGCCATGTTTGTTGAATGAGCAAGAAAAACCAAGATGGCGGCTATGACGTAACGTGTAACCCAAGAAAAGAATAACAGCCATAGCCGCTTTGATGAATTTGACATTATTTTGACATTTTTTCATCTCAATCGGACCAATCAGGTACAAGTTTATTTCGACAAGCGGAGTTTATATCGAGAGGCGGAGACTTTAGAAACTTTGATGTCTGTAATTGGTCCGATTGAGATGAAAACTAGACGCTCTACGGAGCGTGCACTCGTGCCCTGGATGCAAGGTGATGAGCTTGGGACAGCTGGAACTAGTTTACAGATTTGAATGGCAGAAATGCATTTAAGACAGTTATCACTGAACGCACACAATGTGTGTACGTTATGAAGTTGCTGATCAAGTTAAAATATAAATATGAAACTAGCTAGTGCTACTGGAGTACTTGGATTCTTAGCTGCATAAAGGATGAAATACTATTTCATTTGGAAGGGATCGAGACCTGAGCCACACTTCCCAGTATGATTTTACCGTCACTTGCAACCTTATTTTTTTCTTTTCGGGTTCCATATTTAATACATCTCCCGTTTTATTGTTAATTTGCATCTTTTGTTTGTTTAATTTAAATTTCGTTAAAGTATTGTGTCTTTCCTTATTTGAGAATTGGAAAGAGAATAAAATACATATTTTGCATCACATTGTGAGGTTTGTTCTTTTATGTCACAAAATGTTTTGGTAAGACAGTTGCCATCAGTAATGTTGTAAGTTGTCTTATTTTGTTGAATAATATAGTTTATAGAATAACCAGAGAAACAAAGCATGAAACCGGTTGTTTTGATATTAATACTTTCTATAATGCACTTCTTGAGGAATGTTTTACTTGAAGAACTACTTCATGTTCAGTAACTAATGTGCATAATGTGCATTCTAGGTCAATAATGGTATTATATATCTTTAAAACATTTGTAATTCACTGGCATCATTTTGTACAAAACCATTACAAATATTATACAGCTTAGCATGCTCATTAATGGAATCTAATGTTACATAATTCCAATATCCACAAGATTTTATAACACAGAAACATATAGTGTATGCTGCAATTGATAAGAAAATATGTTTTACTCTCAGCAATATATATAATTCATGTGAGAGTTTATGTTATCACTGCAACGATCAGATGCATTTATAAATGTTAAAGAATTAATTATCCAAAAAGTTGAAACATAATGTACTTCATCCACATGACCAATATTTATTGTAGTATAATTAATTCCTGTATATAGAGGACTAATCAAATTAAATGGTGCAAAGCCCTCATTTGATCACCTGCACCACCAACATCTAACAATTGTAAAACCTGATTCAGCTAATCAAGACTGCAATAATACCACAGGGAGAATTGTTGGAACAGTTTGCACAATATTATCTAGAGTTAGAGGGCAAGAATTTGATTCAATGTCACGTGAAATAAGTAATTTTCCTATAGAAAAACAATTTTGAGTACAACATTTTATTGAATAAATGCATTTGGTCTCATTACAATTAAACTTCGTCCTTGTTTTACTACAATAAGATTTACTATTGAATAGATTATTAAGACTCACTTATGTTGTTGATTTGTGAGTTAAACCAATGTTTAACTGTTTTTCATTGTAATAGTAATTTGTTTTGACGGTTTTTCGACCATCCAGGTAGCTGTAGTCTCTTCGTTTGTCGCTGCTAGGACAGTTTCCTCACGAATGGAAGGAGAAGCGACGATATGCTTGCTGATTTCTTCGTTTCTTGGAGCTAAGACAGCTTCCTTACGAATGGAAAGCGTTTTGATACGATAAACTATGTGTATTTTGTTTATGCTTTCGTAAAATGCCCGCCTTGATTATTCAGCTTGTATGTCGCAAAGAATGCTGGGTGTTAGCGCCTCGCTTTCAAAATCTTCGACGTGGAAATGAAAGTCAGACAGACGGCGTTGCATTTTAAGACTCGTGCCGGCCATAGGCCTGGGCACGAGTAAAAATGTCAAAATAATGTCAAAAATTCATCAAAAGTTTTTGTAAGTGACTACGGTACGGCGAGTCCACAGTAAAACACTTTGTAAGAACCAATTAGGAAGTAGCTACATTTAAGGCCTATACTCTGGGCTCTGAGTTCGCCTGAGATCCCCCAAGATCGCCTAAGATCGCCTGAGATCGCCTGAGATCCCCCAAGATCGCCTAAGATTGCCTTAGATCGCCCAAGACAGCCAACTTTAATATGGCTAAGTTTCCTAAAATCGCCCAAGATCGCCCAAAATTTAGGATCTCAATGATTGGACGTCTCCCTTATCAAAAGTTTTGGATTTTGCAGTGTTAGATGTTACTCTCAAACCCAAACTGAATGTACATTAATGAAGGTTTTGCTGTTATTGTTTCTTGCGCTAACACTTTGGTTAATTCGTTTTTCCGACTACAAAAAGTCCTATTTACAGACTGCAATTTTTCTAATTGGATACAAATTGCTCTGAAAATTGCTGTAAGTATTAATACATATATCAGATGTTGCTTCCGAACCAATAATTAGTATTTGAAGAACCAGACAAACAACATCTAAAGTTCGTATTCACAGAGACATAAAATCCAAAAACATCTTGGCTATTCACCGCACCTGGGGTAGCACCAAAGCCACAACTATTACTTGTTATATCATGATGAAATATAAACCCCGTACCTTGCCACCATGCAGACGTACAGTCGGTACACTTATGGTTGATAACGTGGATGTTTTCAACCTTCAAACATACACCTGCACCTTTGAAACTGAGTATATCAACATCGGAGATTTTCCCTCGTACATAATCCAGGTATTTCAAGCCGTCTTGTGGAAAGTTACATGTGATGCGCCAGTGTGTCGACCTGCGTACACAAACATGAAGTTAGTTGAAGAATATTAGAGTTGTCCTACAGTAGCATTTTTGAAAAGTATTATATGAGTAGGTTTGAGGCCATGTACTACTGTATTTATTCAGATCTTGATCTTTCGTCGGACGCCGACATCATCAGAAGATAGAAGTTAGTTATGGAGACATCATAATTAAAGTTATTATAGTGCGACCACTGAAACCGGGGCCACCCACTCAAATTTCAAAATATATTTGTTTTAGAGATCAAACAAAAAACTCGTAGAGGGTTAGATGTTTGTTATTCAACCTTGATCTATCATATTCCGTTCACATATATTAAAAACATATTAGCATTTTAGGCAAACAAATCAAACATTTATAGAGATTCTATTGTTCATATTCTCGATCGTAATTGGTTTGGTGGCCCCGGTTTCAGTAGTCGCACTGTAATGTTATCATTAATGTTATTTGGGAAGTCGATCATTTTCTGGAGCCTAACATTGGCCACCAACAATAATCATGATAATTAAAATTATTGATGTAGGGAATAGAAAACTACCATATGAATGACATTCACCATAACAATAACATGGTGATCATTAATGTTATTTAGAAGTCATATCCCACCTTCTTTTCTGGAGCCTAACATTGGCCACCAACAATAATGATAATAATTAAAATTATCGATGTAGGGAAAAGAAAACTACCATAAAAATGACATTCACCATATCAATAACATAGTGGTCATAACCAGGGTTTGGTACGTCGTCAGTGGTTCTTTTAAATACTCCAATGCAGGTTAGTGAGTGTAGTGTGAGTAGCATGACGGAAGGTGATCATGGCCAGAGTTTGTTACGTCCTCAGTGGTTCTTTAACGTCCCTCAGATTAATGAGTGTAGTGTGAGTTAGTGGGTTTGCTACATACCATTTAATTGTTAGCATGTAGCATGTCAGTCAATTTTGGCCAGGGTTTGCAGTGTTCTCAGAGGGTGCTAATGGGGTTAGCAGTTAACTAAGATTTGGCCCCAAAATTAGTAGATAACTGATATTCGGCCAAGTAAATTAGTACTGAGTTAGCTGAAATTTGTACATTGTACATACTTGTACATACCTGCTACTGATGTATTTCATACGAGCAAGAGACAACCGATAGTACTCCCAGTTTGGATAGTCTTTATTTAACGGGTCGTTGAGATAGAAAGGCTGGGACACAAACTGAGGAGCAGCTCGATTCTTGAAAGCAAAAGATGTAAACAGTGTCCAGACTTTATTTGGTTCGCTATGAAAGTCGCAGTACACTCGGTAGTAGTTGTTGTTATCATTCCGTATATAGTAAATCCCCGATACCCGGCTACCGGACTTGTAATGGTCTACGCATGTGCTGGGATGGTTCTGAAAGAGATTCAAATAGTCTGATCATGGAATTTGTAAAAGTGATGATAATGACGTGTTTATATTTTACTTGTACGATGATGATGATCATGATGGTGGTGGTGGTGGTGGTGATCAGTGGAGATGGAAATGATGATGATGATGATAATGACGTGTTTATATAAAGTTTGCATTTTACTTGTACGATGATCATCATCATGATGGTAGTGGTGGTGGTGATGATGGAGATGGAAATGATGATGATCGGGTCGATTAGATCATTATCAGATTATCGTTATTTCAGATATATATTTTTATCTTCCAAGCGTGATAACCGTTAAAAGTGTTTTTGTTTTTTGTTTTTTTTCAGTTTTTTACTGAATCATAAAAATGTATAGGTATAATGATGACGATGATAGTGGTGATGGTGATGATAGAATTTGATTATGATTATGACTACAATAATGAAAATATTAAATTAATAAAGTCTTGGTATGTAGGAATCATATTGAAAATGCACTTGTATCAAATACGTTTAAAAAGCTATGATTTTAATCCGAGCTTTCGGACAAATAGTCCATCCTGAGGGCGACACGGGTGAAAAAGACCAACTGAAGATTTTACGAAGGGTTTCGTGTTTTCTTGTGGTTATGTATTAAGCGAATTTCTCTTGTATTATATTTGACAAGGGAAAGAAAACAACTAATGTAATGTGTTAAGGAAATATAAGCACTAACTTTCCAAGAACTTTCTTAACTTTTAAGATTTATCAAACGCCGATAAATCTCCAATGGTTTTATTCAATCTCGTTCCCATTCGAATCGCCGCTAGCTCTTACTGCGCATTCTCGACGAGCTCGTCGAGCCTGAACATGCGCAGTAAGAGCTAGCGGCGAATGGGGACGAGATTGGGTTTTATTGTAAACACGACCGTCTTCCGAGCTTGCGCAGTGCGTTTGTCACCCGTGTCCCTGAGGGCTATGAGAATGGCAAGAACTCGCACGGTCCCTTAGTTGATATAAATATATTTTCAATAATAATGATGATGACCATAAATTATGATAATGATAAATGATAGCAATTAACAAGAAGGAACTATAAAGATAAATATGCCAAATATAAAATCATCAATGTTTACAAGGAATGCGCCCACGACGTTGTTCGCTTTCTCAAATCTGTCACATTTTCTGACATCCATGGAAACGTTGAAAGGTATATTCAGCTGTACGAAAAGTAAACTGTTTAGTTTAGCAGCGATAATAATAAAGAATGAAACAATCAGGCCGATCCAGTTATACGAAGCCTGAATAGCGCTATCCACCGGATAAATCCCTATCCAACGGATCAAATTTATACAAATTCTATACACTTGATAACTCTTTCCAGTGGATAACTTTATCCAGGCTTCGTACAACTGAGGGCTTGTTTATATGGAAGCGAGTTATCCCTGCTAGCCGGGATCACTCTGTTGTCTTGAATTACCCGTGGAACACAAAACAATAGAGTTATCCCGGCTAGTAGGGACAACTCGCTTCCATATACACCTAATCCAAAAAACGTTGTCGGGTCCGCCGCACAGTCCTCGCGCCAAGACCGTGAAGGAAAACACAGTGAATATTTTGATGAGATTGATAAAACAAGAAAATAAAAGTAGGCACAACACTATTTCGTTGAAAAAAGTACCACACTAGAGTGTGAACATGCAAATAGATTAGTTACTGATTAGATATAACCAATATCTTTCACAGTCTTGGCGCGAGGACTGTGCGGCGGACCAGACAACGTTTTTTGGATTAGGTGTAAGCACCCCCTAACTCCAGTTTGTCTCGGTATCTCTCAGTGAAATATTGCTATTATTATTGTTACTATCCACACATTACAACTACTATAATTATTGTTACCATTGTTACTGATTTTATATTTTGTAAGAAAAACAAGGATTAAATAAATCCCGACTTGATGAATTTTTTTTTATTTTCAATTTAGCTATGGTTTCTTCTATTTTCTTATTATTTATTCAGGTGTTTTTAACGTTCAATTCGATTAGCTAGTTGGTTGTTTAACTTTATTTCAAGTGGCCAGTTGTAAATTAAATTGGTTTTGATATTCACAATTGTAAACAGAAAAAATTAAATTAAATTTTCAAAACGGCTTAAGCTTACCACCCAAGGTTTCATTATTCGAACATTTAATTTATTATTCCCTTCAATAATTTGAATAAAACGAAAATAATAAATAATTCAAAACTCGAATATTGGCTTAATAAACATATATGGAGATACACAACCTCCTCCAACGTATTATTGCGATGATACGTTAAATAACGAGAAACTTGAAGATCTCCAAATATATAAGGAATCAATTTCGTTTTCACGCTTTCCAAAATTTTTTTCTGTTCTACAAAAATTTGGCCAACCCCATCTTAAAGATATCATATATCTAATGGTACCTTTAATAAATTTAAATAAAACCGTTAAACAACAACCTTTAAAAGAGATTGTTCAGTTTATTGACGCTATTTCTTAGTACTGAAATGATTCAGTGACGTCCTGGCTATACCGCATACTATTCAAAAACACTCAGTGAGTTAATTTTCTTTCCCTCTACCCCATATTATTAGTACTATTTATATTTTCATGTTTATATTTTCTATCTGTATAGTTCAATTTATTTATATAATTGTCATACGTTTTTTACATCAGCTTCTGGCTCGGATTTAAGGGCGACCTTATCCCACGTTATGACTTTAATAAATTGATTGATTGATTGATTGAAATTATGTTGTATTTCATAAGACATTATTGAAAAAAGCATGGTAAAAAAGTCATAGCGAGTAAAATGGTATATAGCCTCTGTTTAATATAAACACTATGCAAAATAAAACACCTTAAAAAATGAAATTCCTCTTTATTGACATTTAGAAATTCCTCTTTATTGAGCTTTAGCATGCAATAATCGAAGTAAAAGGAAAAGTAAAAAAGATGCTATATAATACTTGTAAACGTTTACTTACCATTGATGAAAATTGTATTTGTACGAAAACAGAATCCGGTTCCTTGTCAAGAATGCCTGCAAGTCCTTCAGCCATTGAACCGATTCCCTTTGAGTTCAGCTCACAGACAAACTCTCCCATCGACGACAAATGATTGTACGAGACACATTTAGGAAACTCAGACAAACATCTTTGTGCACAACTTAGACTGGTGACAGAGTGGAAGACTTTGTAGTTAAACCCGTTCAGCTTGTAGCCCTTGATAGATATCGGTATGTCCAGCGATCGTGTATCTTGGCTAACTGCATTATGAGCTTGAGCGACGTTAATAACATACAAAGAATGAGTTAAAATGAAAATAAATATCATCCCAATGAGTCTTGAATTATGAGCCTGAAATGACGTAAAACACGATGATATTTTTAAATATAAAATTCCTGTTTCCAAAGTCGTGAACATGGCGACTTTCAAATGCCCCAAACGGGAATAAAGTGTTTGTCAATGGTCTTCACCTTTCAATATCCAATAATCTGAATTTGGCTGCCAGTCTAGTTACAGCTTTTTCAATAAACGTTGTCCAAACTTATGTCCTATAAAGATGGAAAGGTTTTATTGGTATACGGCCTTTCAGAATTTATATTCCCGGTTATATCAACTAAAGGCAACGCCAACTTTCTTAGTAACAAACTTCATGTTCTTTACACATAATAATCCTCGACCTTTGGTTTATATCAATAAACCTTTTTACGGTTCTCGTCCACAACCTCAGCCTCAACCTTTGACAACCTTTTTGAAACAGGTGTATACTCCTATTTCAATTAACGTTGTCCATCTGGAATGGTTGATCTGAGACCGATAGGAATTGTGGGAGTTCATTAAATTTCAAATACATTGTTTTAATCACACTTGAATGGTGCTGAATTATGGATAGCAGTATTTCAGAAGTAAACATTAATATTCGAGCGTGATTATAATAGTGTATTTGCAGTTTAACGAGCTCCCACAATTCCTATCGGTCTCAGATCAACCTTTCCAGATGGACAAGGTTAATTGAAATAGGTGTATATTGAGACTGATGTATATATACAATAGTGTGCTTATGATATTTGCGTAAAGATAGATAGATAGACGTGTTTATCCAGGCCTCTTGCAGCAGTCGCTGAATTACATGCTGGGTCAGCACTACATATACATGTATACATATATAACTAAATGTATATAAAAAATAATTATAAAAAATAATTTGATATTATCGTTATACAATTATAAGAATTACTTGGATTGTAATAAACTATGCAAGTATCTATGTGTTACAACGTTTGAAAATTTATTAGTATTTACAACTCCAAGCAAGACATTTACTCCTCAGTGATCGATTCTATTCGGTATTACTAGCTCATTTCTTGAAACTAATATGATAAATTCTTATTTACTTTTCTTGTAATAATATATATATTGCTAAATAAACAACGCAAATAACGAGAAAATTGAATCCTTTTCCTGTTCGTTACTCCTGCTCCTGTGTCGAGAAAAAATAATTCAATAACTATTCAACAATTATTCGCCGAAGCCGAGGAGGAATTTTCACCGAGACTAAGTCGAGGTTGTTATTTGCTGATATTTATCGAGCCCGAGAAGAATAGTTTAGTTTAGTTTATTCATTTGTCACAACGATACAATTTCATTATAAAACAACTAATAAAATATTCATAATGTATATATAAATGTGACAGGAGAAAGAAATAGAACTTATCCTACTTAAAAAATATATATAACTAATAATAGAAATATAAAATGAAAAAATAACTATAAAAAGTAAGCTAAACAAGAAATACTATACAAAAATACTAATGAAAAGGTTTAAAATTATTACTATAATAACATTTGTTGATGATATACAGAGAATGCGGCTACAGGGGTGCGCTGAGATATGAAAAGAGAGTTGAAAGGATTTTCAACAGCTAGGGTAATATAATGTAAAATCCGTATCTCCTAGCACCCATGCAATATTCTGACTATTGAACAACTATCAATGAAAAAGAAAAGAAAACTTTTTCTGACACGAGAATAACCATAGTGATGATATTTTCACATGTACAAATGACATGTGAAAATACCCAACTGTTTTGAGATAAATTGAAAAAAGGTATTTCATTTCATTGATAATTATATAATAACATTGTTTTCGTATCACAGCTTATTAGTTTAAAAAAAAAGGCAAAAAAGGCAACCACATGCAAAGCAAAACAGGGGGGACTCTCTTTGTCCAAGTGGTAGGGGTGATCTCCGCCTCTTTTAGTTGAAAATATTTCTTATACGTACCTTTTAGGGTTCTGGCTTAAAATCCAGTTACGTAACATGACTCTGTACCTGTAAGGGTCATTTACTTGGCGTTGTTACTAAAAGTAAGCTTCAAAAAACATCGCACATCCGTACCTTTTAGGGGTACGGAGCTTATAATATTTATATTCCCAAGCTTTCGAGCCGAACAAGACGCTGTAGTGGTTATGACACTATTTACATCAGCCTTATAATAATTTTATTTTACCAAGCTTTCCAGCAACTTGTTCTTTTTCAGGGTGTTCAGTTATGACAAATAACAAGAAAATCACACCAGTAAATACACTGCGAGCAGTTTTAAAACGTTGATAGCTATGCGCGCGCTGTGCGAATGGATATGCGTGCGCTCTAATAACAAATATCAATAAAGCTGCGAAACCTGTCTGTCAAAGAACGGCCGGTATCTCTATTAGAAAGAATATCGAAAAACGATTAGATATATTTTATATGTCCAAGCTCTAATGTATTAATATGTTTATAATAATAATAATATTATATATTGTACATTATATATATTAACACACAGAACATTATATAAAATAAATATGTTTTTCACGTTGAAAATCAATTAAGTTTGCTTAATAAATATATATGGAAACTAGCGAGTAAACTTGTAAACTAGTAATAAATAATTAACGATTTTTTTTGTCGACCAACATTCTATAATTTCCATTTTAATTAGTAAGTTATAAGTCATTTTAAAAGTAGCTATTTTCCTTTTTTACAGATAAAAAAAAGAAAGAAATAATAGAACCACCGATAACATGAACACTGATGATACTTTCTTAATGACAATCAATATTAAGAATCGAAGATGTTTTACAGTGAGGATACTCGAACCGTGAACACTTGACTTTTTTCATGTTATTATTTTTTTAACCTTCTTCTGCTTCAAAACCTCTAAAAATGAAGCAGTGAGTTCAAATACACTAAGTGTTCATAATAAATCTTATTTCTAATCTATTCACTCATGGGATGTGGGTCAAAAAGAGTAAAAAAAACAATTCAGAGTGTTCACGGTTCGAGTATCCTTAATGTAAAGTACATCAATAATATATAGTAGGGATATAAACGCGACGTTTCGGGGTGTGTGTCCGACACCATTATAAAGCTTATTATTGAAAAGAAAATCGTCAAGGTCATAAAGTAAATAGATAATAAATTTGCATGTCTATACAAATAGTTTTGCCTGTAGTTAGGGAGTCTGATTCCACCTGTCGGACGTGCACCAAAACGTTTATATCCCACCTTGTTTGACAACCATGAAATCTGATTACGAGCTTCATATATTTTTTTACAAGGTGAAAGTTACAGGTGCATGAGACTTGACAACTAATCTATTTCTAGCAGCAGTCATCTACACATTGATAATGAAATCTTTCATATTGCCAAACAAATACAGGTTTCGAATTAATTAGTTTTTCATTCGTTTTCATTATTTACAAAGCTTAATGACGACCATTGTACGGCACTAACTGTTTGGCACAACATTCAGAGCAGAAAATAGGTACTGCCAAGAAACAAGAACAATTTTACAGGTCTTGGGATAACAAAATAATCATTTATAACACTGTAAAGGAACAAGAAAGATGCAGAATTCGGTAATTCATTAACATATACAAAAAGACAGAAGCCAGAAAGCTTGGGAACCAAAGTCAATACTGTGAAACTGCAAGAAAAGTGAGGCATTAATGAATTATAAGATCCTGTTCTTCTCCGGTTTTGAACACGGAAAAGAAAACTAGAAAATTCTAGAGAGAAAAAAAACTAGAAGGTAAGCAAATCATTTGGAAGGGAAGTGTAGAACAACCAGAACCACAAGAAATGTTCGGCCGTTTGCAAACAAAGGCATAAAACGGTATTATAATTACGAGAAAAAAAACATTCAAGAATAAATGAGCAAAAGAGCTTTTGGAAACTATCAAAGCCTTTTTGAAATAGCAGAAGAGGAACAATAAGGCTCAAAAACCATCAGATCAAGAATAACAAGAAAAAACAATAGGTCCAGAACAGAGACGTATTAAAAAATACATTCAAGAATAACTGAGTAAAAAAGAGCTTTTGGAAACTATCAAAGCCTTTCTGAAACAGCAGAAGAGGAACGATAAGGTCAGTCAAAAACCATCAGATCAAGACCAAACAAAAAAAAAAAAAAAACAGAACAGAACAGAAACTTTACAAGAAGAGCGAAGCAAAAACGAGCAACAACTAATTCTGGAACTACTGCCTATCCCGTTGCCTGGTAAATATCTTTTTAAAAAACAGAGAAAGAAGACAAGAACATAAGTAAGGGCAACAAAAAGAAAAACAAGCAAATCTCATCCAAGCATTATTAATTCAAAAACTGTTAAACTTTTATAAAGAAACCACTTAACCTTATTTAGAGAAAACATTTACCAAAGGCTAACACAAACAAATAACAAGAAGGCTAGTAACCAACAACCAGCAATACGAAAAAATACATAAGCAAACCGACAAAAATAGTTAAAATACAAACAAGACACTACACACAAAGGCGATAGAAAGAAGGAACAAGTCAGAAGCAACCCAGAAAGCAAAAATAAAAACAGCAGACAGAACGCAAACAAGTGAAGGACCTGAAAACAAATGGAGCTTAAGTTTGCCTCCATTTTGGCTCAACTCTTGATCATCGCTCACATCGCCCAAGCTCAAAATGGGGGATCGCTGGACATACCGATATCTATCCAGGGCTACAAGCTGAACGGGTTTAACTACAAAGTCTTCCACTCTGTCACCAGTCTAAGTTGTGCACAAAGATGTTTGTCTGAGTTTCCTAAATGTGTCTCGTACAATCATTTGTCGTCGAAGGGAGAATTTGTCTGTGAGCTGAACTCGAAGGGAATCGGTTCAATGGCTGAAGGACTTGCAGACATTCTTGACAAGGAACCGGATTCTGTTTTCGTACAAATACAATCTTCATCAATGGTAAGGTATTTTTAAAAAGCTTATTTTAATAAAATTTTGTCAAACTTTACAATTAAATTTATTTAGGTTGTCAATACTATACTTTGCTCAATCGATTTACCATGGATTTATCTATATATGTAAAGCCGATTTACCATGGATTTATCTTTATCATGTAGATGTGTTATGTACACCTGCATGTCACAGACCATTCACTCTTATCTATATATCCATGCATGATTTAAGCTCAATAACGCTCTCTTTTATACGTTGCCGGGTCGTTTTCATATTCCAAATGAGTGAATTCTAACCAAAAATTCAATTTGTAGAACAGTCTTTTCGACGGTAAAATAAACATTTGTACCCCAGCGAACGCCGAATTAAGTTCCCTAACATATGCAATTTATCTACGAGTGATCAAATTCTATATGTTATGAGTGAGCGCAGACAACAAATCGTTTATGAAAAACTGATAAAAATGATATTTTTACTGGCAAAATTATCGTATTTCTACATGTGTTCAAATACGATATATCTCAGAGGCAGAAATCCCTGTAAACCACAGTTATTTATATAATAAAAAAAATATTTTTATCGATCTATACGAACTATTAATTTATAACTTATAATGAAAAACAATTAACGCTCTTAAATGAATAACGGATACCATTTTACAGTTATTGGTACTTCTCCAAAAACGCCCCTGCATAAAACTTGCCATTGTTATTTTCAATAATTGCTTTTTTTTATTATTGTTATTGTTTTGCATCATTTAAGTTTCACTATTTTTAACATGTTTAATGCATTTCGTTTGAATTTCACGTTTATGACATGTCATAATAACATTTGTGTGTACATTTCGTGTGATAAGATATTGTATATATAAAGTAAAGTAAAGTAAAGAACAGTATTTTACGTCGTAAGTCCCTTTAGCCGAAGCTAATCTTCCAGAGAGACGACGGTGCGCTCATTTTACTTCCCTCTTTCAATCAGTGCTCCGTTTTGCGGTTATTTAAAGCTACTTAAAGCTACACGGAAAGAAGAGAAGTCGAAACAAGGATGTGATGTCACTAGCCTACTGTCGAAAGCCGCGCACTAGCCTACTGTGCCATCCTTGCTCCTTGTTGGCTCTTTATTGGCGCTCATGCATTGTAAATAAATTGTCACTGAATATACACATATTCACACCAAACATAATTACTCGCTCAGAATTTATTACCGATTTTTATTATGTGTCAGTTTTTATTGAGAGGGTTTCTTTGGAAGTGCTAACCCTATAACAGTTATCTTAGGCGATTTTAGCTTACCGTATTTACTTGAATAAGCGTGGCCGGAGCGTTTATTAAATTTTTCTCGATCTCACTGTCCCCTTTTTGATCAGAACTATACGAATATTGGGGAGATAACTCAATTGGCGAGCGGTAAAATATAATTACTTTGAACAGAAGAACATAGCTTTTGGTAAACATTTATTTCTAATGCTGTTCTAGAGTAACATTATAGTGCTGCGGCGCTTTTTCAAAGGCGGCGCTTATTCGAGTACGGTAAATGTCATTGCACAATAATATAACATTGAATATAAATGAATCAGTTTGAATTCTGCGCTATATAGATTTAAATTATTAAACATTATTTTTTTTAAATTAACTTCACAAGATTAAACATTTGACCTAAATAATTATAATAAATATATAGCAAAACGCACTTTTTTATGAAGAGTTCAGTTTCCGAAAACGCACTGAACATTTTAAAAGTAGTTAGAAATCTATCAGAAGTTTTGCATGGAGTTCCGCAATCAATATTATTAAAAAAATACGTTAATATGTATATTTTTATTTTGTATATTAGCTTTTTCAATTCCTTCATACAAAGGCAGGGACACCACAACAGTGGGCCCTGTAGTATGCTGAGACCTGACTGTTTTCATGGCTGAATGTTAAACAGATTCTTGTAATCTTACGAATGGCGAAAATACTTTAATTATCTTTTCGGTCATTCAATTGGATTAGAGATATTCAGATTTTGGCACATTTCGGTTGACTCATTTTAATTCTTAAAAAATGAGGCAAATCAAAATGCGGAGAGATCATGTTGAGCGAGCAGGTACTCGGATGCAATGAATTCCCAAGATGTCAAACGATATTTGTTGTGCTATTAGGACAATCCGGTCCTGTGAAGTGCCTTGTCAAGCAGTGTACTCGACTGCTATTTTCTAGAACAAAGCATGATGGGAAACTACTCACGAGTCCTTACATTAGTTGTAAATGTTTTTTTGATGGTATATTGTCATGACAAGCTAGCTGCTACAGTGATAGGTGTTGAGCAGAATGTTTCGGAAAGAACTACCAGTAATATTAAATTCGCCAATGCAGGAGTTTATTACTTACTTATGTAAATGGAAACTAGCAAGTAAACTAGTATAAAACTTACTTATGTATTTATTGATATATTTACATTTTCTTGTAATTTTAAATCTTGTATGTAGAGGGCCACAAGTTCAGTGTAAGTTTTCACTGTTAAGTGCTAACCTTTTAAAATAAAGTTGCTTATTATTATTAAAATCAAACCTCATTATAACTATTATATATAGAGAGATTATTACATGTTAAGAGTTTTTCGAATCATGTATATCGAGAACGTGCGAGGCTTTGCAAAGCCGTCCTGCATAGCAACGTGACGTCACAAAATAGTACCGGTAATGTGATTGGCTTAAACAATTTTCTATCGGGTGATGTGATTGGACCCGTGTTCTGTGATAAAGTGATATCGTATTTCACGAGTGAAATGATATCGTATCACTTCACGGTAGATATCGTTTTTATTCACAGCTTAATCACATGGACATCAATCCTTAATGTGTAATAAATATATTTATTTTCAGAACGAACCAAGGGCATGCGTAGACCTTTACAAGTCAGGTAGTCGGGTATCGGGGATTTATTATGTACGGGATAGTGACAACTACGACTACCCGGTATTTTGCGACTTTCACAGCGAGCCAAATAAAGTCTACACGCTTATCATGTCTCAAAGCTTAAAAAACAGAAACGTCCGACAGTTTCGATACGTGAGCTTATACCAGGATGGGCCATTGAAGGAAGATGAGCAAAACTGGGAGTACTATCGGTTGTCTCTTGCTCGTATGAAATACATCAGTAGCAGGTATGTACAAGCTAGAAACCCTGAGGACGTTACAAACCCTGGCCAAAATAGTCCCCTTTAAAGCGGTCCCCTGCGCCATATTAATAGGTAGCCGGGCCTTTGCATTGAAGCGAGACGAACGTTGAGCTAGCAATGATGAGACCTTTTAACACCTTGCGGGGCAATTATTCATGTGTCTCTATCATTGCAAGCTCAACGTTCGTCTCGCTACAATGCGAAGGCCCGGCTACCTTTCAAAATGGCGCAGGGAACTGTGAAGTGGACTATTGACTGGAAAGCTGACATTGCCATGTCAGTGGAACAATTAAACCCTGGCCACCTCAGCCGTGACTGGATCACACTAGCTCACACTACACTCATTAATCTGGGGGACATCAAAGAACCAATGAGGAAGTAACAAACCCTGGCCATGCATGATCACCTTCAGTGACTGGCTCACACTACACTCATTATTCTGGAGGACTTTAAAGAACCACTGAGGACGTAACAAACCCTGGCCATGCATGATCACCTTCAGTGACTGGCTCACACTACACTCATTATTCTGGAGGACTTTAAAGAACCACTGAGGACGTAACAAACCCTGGCCATGCATGATCACCTTCAGTGACTGGCTCACACTACACTCATTATTCTGGAGGACTTTAAAGAACCACTGAGGACGTAACAAACCCTGGCCATGCATGATCACCTTCAGTGACTGGCTCACACTACACTCATTATTCTGGAGGACTTTAAAGAACCACTGAGGACGTAACAAACCCTGGCCATGCATGATCACCTTCAGTGACTGGCTCACACTACACTCATTATTCTGGAGGACTTTAAAGAACCACTGAGGACGTAACAAACCCTGGCCATGCATGATCACCTTCAGTGACTGGCTCACACTACACTCATTATTCTGGAGGACTTTAAAGAACCACTGAGGACGTAACAAACCCTGGCCATGCATGATCACCTTCAGTGACTGGCTCACACTACACTCATTATTCTGGAGGACTTTAAAGAACCACTGAGGACGTAACAAACCCTGGCCATGCATGATCACCTTCAGTGACTGGCTCACACTACACTCATTATTCTGGAGGACTTTAAAGAACCACTGAGGACGTAACAAACCCTGGCGATGATCACCTTCAGTGATTGGCTCACACTACACTCATTATTCTGGAGGACTTTAAAGAACCACTGAGGACGTAACAAACCCTGGCCATGCATGATCACCTTCAGTGACTGGCTCACACTACACTCATTATTCTGGAGGACTTTAAAGAACCACTGAGGACGTAACAAACCCTGGCCATGCATGATCACCTTCAGTGACTGGCTCACACTACACTCATTATTCTGGGGGACTTTAAAGAACCACTGAGGACGTAACAAACCCTGGCCATGCATGATCACCTTCAGTGACTGGCTCACACTACACTCATTATTCTGGGGGACTTTAAAGAACCACTGAGGACGTAACAAACCCTGGCCATGATCACCTGACTGGCCATGGGTCATACTTATACACACTACACACTACACTCATTAACCTGCAATGTGGGACATGGGCTCTTGGGAAAAAGCAAAAACTTGGCCCGAAAGCCTCAACTTCAATCCATTGTTCAAAAACATATGCATATAACTAAAATAACAGCTAATATCTTAGATATTTGAATTCTCGAGCTCCGTCCTTACTATTTTTCCCCTAGTCATTTCTATCATCTCGCAGTATAGTGAAAGATCCAATTCCAGAATTGATAATAATTATCTGTGTTTTTCTTTGAAGGTCAACACACTGGCGAATCACATGTAACTTTCCACAAGACGGCTTGAAATACGTGGATTATGTACGTGGGAGAATCTCCGATGTTGACTTTCTCACTTTTAATGGGACATCAGCCTGCAAGAAAGTGGAACAGATCAATGTTATTTCACACAATTGTACCGATTGTACTGTAGGATTCTGGCAAAGTGGAGAAATGTTTCATCATGATTTAGGAACGAACATTTGTAATTTTGGCAACACCCCTGGAAACGATAAAAGTGAAGATGCATTTGGCTTTTACTCTACTATTAATAGTAAATTCAGGTGTTGTTCTTCTCTTAACTCGACGACGAATCATTGGCTCGGTAGTCAGGTTTGATGGATCGATATTCAATCGTGTACAGTTCGGTAACGTTCGTGCGAACGATATTCAATCAATTTTCTTATGCTTATGCCACGTCCACCACGAATCTTACGAATCATTGGCAGTCAAGTTTGTTGGATCGATATTTACTCTCGTTATGTTCGTATAGCATTCGTGTGATATTCGTAACATGTTTTTCTGCTACATCAGCCACAAGTAAACGATCGGTTCGTTAGCCAACTTTGATGAATCGATATTTAATCGTGCAGAAGTCACAAACGATCGGTTCGTTAGCATACTTTGATGGATCGATATTTAATCGTGTAGAAGTCACAAACGATCGGTTCGTTAGCATACTTTGATGGATCGATATTTATAATAATAATGTAATAAGAATAAACTTTATTTATTTAGCGCTAAGTCCACTACTTACCCAAAACGCTTTACATATAGTTATATAATAAGTTATATAATAAGTATAAGAAAATGTATATAAATTAACTAACATAAATATAAGAAAACGAACAATGTAGTGATAACATTATTAAAATAGAAATAACTAATTAATATAAACAAAAGAAATTTCGTAAAAAAAACTACCTATTTAATCGTGCAGAAGTCACAAACGATCGGTTCGTTAGCATACTATGGTAGATCGATATTTAATCGTACAGAAGTCACAAACGATTGGTTCGTTAGCATACTATGGTAGATCGATATTTAATCGTACAGAAGTCACAAACGATCGGTTCGTTAGCATACTTTGATGGATCGATATTTAATCGTGCAGAAGTCACAAACGATCGCTTCGTTAGCATACTATGGTAGATCGATATTTAATCGTAAAGAAGTCGTGTTGTCAAAGAATCATTACGATTGAAGACGAACTGGAGAACTTGAACCCTTCAAGCGAGATGGACCAAAATGAACTGGTACAACATTCATACATTGTAAATATCATCGCTTTGTACACTTTTCGTATGATGCTCGTGTAGTAACATTCGTTAAACATTTTGCCCCATGTAAAGGAATCTGGAATGGTGCAGGATTCCGGATCCCGAATACTTGATTCCGCATTCCATGGGTCCGGATCCCAAATTTTGAAGGTGTATTTCGGATTCAAAGTGTTGGATTCCGGATTCCGGATTCCGCTGTACCGTTTTTGACAATAGGCACATTTGTACAGGCTAAACCTCGATTTGTTGTCAAAATATTTACAAATTCCAACTAGCCAAGCATGAAAAAATGTTATCGATTAACATTAGAAAACCCAAATTTAGTCTCAATTGGGGCTATATCCCTGTACAATGCGCCTTTCTCTGTCGAATATTACAGCTACTAGCATGAGAAACAGACGTTCCTTCGCTCCTCTTCACCCGTGAGGAAAAGAGGAGCGAAAGAACGTCTGTTTTCTCAGGCTATACAGCTACTACATAATTCCTGACATCAATTTTTCCCATAAGTTTATTGCAATTACTAACTTTGTACATACATGTATGGTGTGCTGTATTCAATCTTGGAGAAAACTCCTCATTAATCTATTTACAAATAATTATCTTACGTATCTATACGATAAAAGGAATATGTCTTTTAATCAAGTAATTTGAGATGTACGAGATGCTAGTCAACCAAGGGGCCATTTGTAGATAATTTGTATAAGGTTTTTCTCAGTCAATATATTTTGATTGAATGTTTGTAGAGTAATGTTAAAAATACCCAAATCAAACTGAATAACTCAACTATAATAATTTAAATAAAATTAACTACCCCTGTCTTGACTTGACTATGCTTATTGTTTATTTTATTGAGGTGAAGCGTCAACCCTCCCAAATCAACGACCCAAATTATGTTATTTTATATGGGAAATTAGAAATTAAAGCCCTAAGTTAATTTTATGCCCGCATGATTTTCCTGTGCAAATTTCCAAATGTAGCTTCCCTCCCCCTGTCATAACGAACTACGTCTGCGTTCCTATAAAGAGGATGATAATATGATCAGTTTAGACTGAATTGGACTACTTAGCGATCTCCTATTGTACTTGACTGCTTAGCCATGAGCTATTCACATGTGTTTACATGTATGCGAGGCTAGTCAGTCAAGAAGAATAGTTATTCAAACTGTTCGCCATTTCTCGATTCTGTGCATAAGTGGTAATGAAATGAGTCGGTAAAACCGCGTTTTAACAAGCAGTTTTTTCTTGACACGTTTCCCTTGCTCGTGAAGACGATAAACAAGTTTTCCTTGACATGTTTTCGCGATTGTTATAGTCGATATAAGGTATATATGACAGTTTTCTCCGTCTTCTCGAACAAGTTCTTCTTGTCAAGGACATGTCGATGCGTCTTAGCGTTTGTTGAACTAGATACGAAGGCTTAATTATAATTCTTCTATTTAAGATGGTCAGTCCCCTTCCAGTAAATTGTTTGTGCTCTTAAAACTGGTCAGTCCTTCAGTCTTTAACCGCTTCAGTCTTTCTAACACATCAATTTGCTGTTCGAAATAATGCATGAGGTATGGCTCCGTTAACATGGATGCTAGGAACTGTTCAAATGATATCGACCAATCAGAATCAAACATTCCAGAAGGCCTGTCACTCACATCGCTATCAAGGTCTACTTCCGGTTCTTCTTGAGTCGGCGTTGTCGCCTCGTTGCAGTTTTCTTCTCCCGTTGTACTCACGTGCTGAGAGTCTATCTTAGTGTTCTCTAACTTAATGTATAAACTAGATAACGAATCTGCGACGCCGTTCTTGTCTAAGTCGAGTTGTTCAGGACTGCTGAAACCGTCGTCGCTCGGAACCATCACGAAGTCGTCACCCGAAGTACTTCGTACAGGACTGCTCAACGACGATTCACTACTGCGTGCAGCGTCGGCTAAAACTTCTTTCACCAAAGTCGACGAGGCAAGTTCGGAAGAAGTCGTAACGCCTTCGGGTAGGCTTGGGCTTTCCGAGTTTTTGTCGGAATCGAAGCTATTGGCGAGGTTATCTTCGGGGATTCCGAGAGGTGACGGAGTACAGTATTCGGTTCCGAATTCTCCGAGTTTGAGTAAAATGTTTCCGACAGTTGCTATAGCTTGGTACATTTGCTGCTCGTTCGGTAATTCTCGGAAAAGGGAATACAAGGTCTTCCAAAGATGAATAAACTGTTCCTGTAAAACATAAAATGGAGAAAGATTAAAAAAATAATAATAATAATAAAGAGGAGTCATACAAATAATGTTTTTTTCTGAACACTGAAGGCGAGGTTTGACCTTGAGTGACGATTACTATTCCCAACTTCACAAGGTAGTATATTGCAGGAAACAAATGGAATTCAAAACAAAATGGTACTAATTTTTTTCCAAAATACTCCAGTTTCACGTTGTATAGAACCGCTGTACTATTTGACAAAAGGCGCATTTCCCCAGGCTAAGCCTCGATTTGTTGTAACGTATTCACAAATTCCAAGCAAAGCATGAAAACATGTTATCGCTTAACAATATAAAACACATTTGAATATACTCTGAATTGAAGCTATCCCTGTGCAAATGCGTCTTTTGTAAAATAGTACAACGGCTCTAGATAACACGAAACTGGTCTATTTCATCATGAATCGATTATCATACTAGTACCTAACCTGAGTATCAGGCCCTCGGGGAGGGGGCGGGGAGGGACTGGGGGAGAGAGAAGAGGGAAAAGGAGGGCCTGACACAAAAGCCGTTTTTTCCTGTGTCAAACATTCAGAATATGAATGTTTTTCTGATTGGTCCATTGAACAATAGAACGGAAGTGAAACTCTAGACGCGAACTAATACGCGATCGAAGCGATCGAGGTTGCAATGTTATTTGGTTATTTATATGGTATATCTAGTATTCGTGTTCGAAAAAAAAAGCTTGTAATGAATCACAAAGAATTCGATGATGCTCTCGATCAAAGAAGCACTCGAGGTATTCCCTGGAATAACTCTCAAAAAGAAGCAGGAGTTATGCCTTAAAACATCAGATCAAGAAGAAGGACGTCCTCGGTGTCCTTTCAACTGGGTATGGAATGAGCACATTTATCAGCTCTTGCCCAAAGTTTTGAGTAGCCATTGGTTTCAAAAGACAGGGGAAATTAACGAAGTCAATGAAAATCATTGTCGTGAACTGATTCGAAAACAACAGACTAAACGATTGTGTGGTAGCGGCATTAAAGCCGCTACACTAGAAGACATGGACGAGATGGAGGCTAAAAACATCGAGGAGCTAGAGATTGTCTTCGGTAGCGCAGAACGATGGTTATCGCACAAATAGATTCAGGCTTTGAAGTCGGGAAGTCTTCAAGACGTAAATTTTCTAGTACTTGATTTGTTTGTGTATTAAATTCAGCCTTCTGCCTGATTCTGAGTATATATTTCAGTGTAAAGTTAAGCTTGTAGATTTAATATTTCAGCCTTCAGTTTTATAACTGGTATGAGATTATTTTATCCAGTAAATGTTTGCATTAAAGCCGTGTTTAAATTCATAACATTGTTGTTTCATTAGCGACATTGCTGCTCGTGTTTTGACATGACGACATGACAACCGGAAGCGATTTTGATTGGCTCCTATGTAATATCATGCTGTGGGTCAAGCGAGGGGGCGGAATGGCTTAAATCGCGTTTCGTGTCAGGCTCTCCTTTTCTTCCCTCTCTCCCTTCTTTCTCTCCTTCCCCCCTCCCCTAGAGCCTGATACTCAGGTTAACTAGTACCAAGCCTACCTGAGTCATCTTTGGAAGAGGTTGGGCTGGGTCCGCGTCTTCTTGGAACATTTCCTGGATCCTTATGCTCTCCTTGCTTTTGGCGCTCGAACTCAATGGCGTCTCTTCATCTTTTTCATCTGCTTTAGACGCTTCGGCCATCTCTTCACCAGTCCTCTCGCTGCTTCCTTCCTTTGCCTCGATACCGGCCTCACAGCAAGCTTCCAAACTATCAGTGATCGCGGGCTCAACGTGCATACTATACATAAACTGGAGTCTCTCGTGGAGGTCACCTTTGCATATTCTACCCAATGCATCCACTAGTTCTTTGAATGTAATGAAATCACTTTTGACCTGGGTTATTACCTAGATAAAAATATAAAACGAGTTAGTAAATGTAGTAATTAATTTTCGTAGCTGTAGTGAATTACTCAGTTAAAATAGCAGTGAGGAACAAATCACTGAATTTAGAAAACTGACTCATTATCTAAGTTAAAAACTGACTAAATGACTGACTGACTACAATACAGAAAAAAAAAACGACTGCCCAAACGATAACTATTCAACAAATAGTCGAACCAGCCAACCAACCGACCAACCAATACACCAACTAACCAACCAATTAAACAATAAAACCAATTTATCAACCAACCAACCGGCAACGTACCAACCAAGCAACCAACTTATCGAAAAACCAACCAACCAAGGAACCAACTTTTCGAAACAAGTAAACCGACCAAGAAACAATTCACCCGACAAACCAACCAATCATACAGCCCACCAAGCAACCAACTTACCAGTGAATAAACCAATGAACCAAACAGTTAACAAACAGACAAACAGACCAAAAAAACCTTCTAAACAAACATATACACATGTCTGTATTATGTATATCCACAAAACCTTGGAAGGCTTACCTTGAATGCTCTAAGAACCAACACATCACATATTTCACAGTTGCCCCAATCAGTCAGGCTCACAAAGAATGGTTTAAACCCTTCGAGGTCGATATTCTGTAGGTGCTGCCATTGTTGACTTGAGTCACGTGTTTCTAGACTTGGTACTCGTCCACGGGTTTGTAAATGACTCACCTGTATACGTTGGATCAAATATAATAATCAGAACATTTGTATAAAGTTTTGTATGGAAGTTTATATGAACTTGGTAGGACGTAGAAAGGACAGTTTAGTTTCCACTAAATAAGAATCAGTGTCAGTAGAAGGTTGTAAATATAACGAAATTAAAGCGACATTTCGTTGTTCGTCGTAGAATTGTCGGTTTCATCTGCTGGAAATTATCCATCCCAATATACGGATTAACCATCCAATAATACTTGACATTTACAACCATTATCATTGAAGTGCAAACCCGAAGTTTGATGTCTCGTTTGCAAACTAGCATTGTGTCGACCGTCAATAAAAATACTTGGAACGAGTTTGACTAGCCTCTGCCAGCAGGGAATGAGATTTGCTGATCGATTTACCGGTATTCAGCGATCGGTCGTGCGCCATTTTGGATCACTCGGTCAAACTCGTTCGTAGTATTTTGATTGTCAGCCGACAAAATGCTACAATCATGTGCAAAATTATTGGGACATTGTCACTTTTTATGAGCGTTTTTGTTTGCGTTTCAAAAAATATACAAAATTTATCAATTTGATTTGCAAACCCCCTTTCACCCTAAGCAATGTTGATTGGTCTTTCAAATGACAACCGTTTCACATTCCCACAATTCAACATTGATACGGGGGAGAGGGGGAAACAGAAAAATGATGTTGTAATATTTTTCATGTAAAAACCAGATAATGTCCCAAGGTATTTTGCACATGATTGTAGTTTGCAAACGAGACATCAAACTTCGGGGGTCGCACTTACGATAATGGTTGTAAGCAATTTATAACCGTTAGAAGTAGTTTGTAGACTGGGGTAATCCTACTTGTTGGTACTGATTTGAACACATTACCTTGAATACAGCATACATTTGTTCCAGTTCTTTTTGGTTGAATACAGAACTTTCAGCTCCTATCGTTCTTACTACGTTTCTTCTCATACTATCCTCAATGCCCTGAAAGATGGTACATTCATATTCACAACTGACAACTTATTTTATTATACATTTTACTAACTACATTGAATCTGATTGGCTGAGAGCACACGGCTAAATCTGAATAGCATGTGAACTTGACAGTGATAATTGCATTGTCTGTAGTTATCACTGTCAAGTTCCCAGGCTCTCTCCGTTCTCAGGGAGTTGATGTGAAAATGGCAGCGAGATTTGCTTGTTATTGTCTCTTTTACCTGATTATAATTGTACTTTTACTTTAAAAAATGTATAATAAAACAATTATTGAATTCGGTTTTCGCATGATATCGTAAATTATCAAGACCTCGAGTCAGTATTATCTGCCTCAGCCAGGAGGCTTCGGCAAATAACACAGACCTCGGTCTTGATAATTTACGATATCATACTCAACCTCAACCAATAATTGCTTAAAGTTAATTACTGTTATTATTAGCCATATTTGTATTTATTTATGGGTGGCACGATTGAGACGTTAAGAATGTGATTTATTTACTGTAACTATTTGGTCATTCATGATTTCTTCACAAATTTATTTAGACCTTTGCCAAAATCACATGACTGACTATAAAACAATTGATTCAATTTGAGGCTGGAATGGATGAATCTATTTGTATTTTATCTACCCAAGTTACAACCCCTACAACCACTATTGATTGGTGTAGTCTTAAGAAAGGCTGTTGTTATTGATGTCTTTAGAACGTTTCGACAAGTTGAATGGCACTCATCTTCAGACTAAAATTTTTTATTCTCTCATTGGTGATCAGTTAGGCGAAATTGGGAAATATCTATCGCTGTAACAATTTAGTCAAGTGTCCATACCTGCACCACTTTTAGTCTTTGAATATTTCTCATTGATTCAATGTGTTCTGATGTAATAAAGCCAAACTTTTGGTAAGACTCTAGGATAAGATTGGATACATCCACAGAAGACGAATACTACACAAAAGAAATAATAACAATCAGTCATTTGAACCCAGAATAGTCTCGTTAAAATGTTAGTTCCAGGTGATCTCGCTTTGAAGCGCACAAAGGATTGTTTGTCAAAACGAACAGTTCCAAAATGGCGCCTCGAGACAGCAACGATTTCGGGTTACTTTTAGGCATTTGTCTTTTGTTTTCATTCTTTTTTATTGCTGATAGAGCAGCAACGATCTTTTGTTATCCAAGTTAAATATAATATTTATAATGTAAAGTTATGTTCAGGACATTTATAGAGGGTCAACACGGGAAACAACTCTCTTGAACACGCCATTTTGGAATTGTTGGCGATGCGACAAAAATGCTTCTGATTGGCTTATACTAGCCGGAAGTGCGCGCGCGAAAACACCTAGATTACATCGGGTACACATAATAATAAAGAAAGCAATATACAGCTGTTTCCAAAAGGTTGGCGAAGGTTTTTTTTTGCAGTTCCCTGTGCCATCCTGAAAGGTAGCCGGGCCTTTGCATGGAAGTGAGACGGACGTTGAGATTGTAATGATAGAGACACGTGAATAATTGTCCCGTAAGGTGTTAAAAGGTCTCCATCACTGCAAGCTGAAAGTTCATCTCCCATCGATGAAAAGGCCTTGGTACCTTTCATGATGGCGCAGGGAACTATGAAGGTTGAGTACAGACATTTAAAAAGTAAATAATTAAGCTTTTGTTTAAATGATATTATTAATAATGTAAGGAAATTAATAGTGCACCCGCTGACCTCTGGACAAGGGACTCCAATACTACGGTTATTCACATTCATCGTGACAGACTGGGGACTAGCGTCTCTATTGGTCACATGATCAAGATAGGCTCCTAATATGGTCATGGCCTCCCCGTCATCCTCTACGGCCAATAGCTGGGTTTTGTTGGATTCAAGTGAAGCAAGAGCGATTTGGAATAAAACCTGTTGGTATAATAGTTTTCATCAAGAGAAGATAAGGATAATTGAACGGTCACTGGTGTGAACAATATGGGCCGAGGATGGAACCTTGAGGCAAGCAAACGAATCAATACAATGTACAATAGTCTTGAAGATGATGATGGTGGTGGTGGTGTTGATGTTGATGATGGTGGTAGTGGTTGTGATGATAATGATGATGTTCATGATGATGATGATGATGTTGATAATGGTGGTGGTGATGATGCTGATGGTGGTGGTGATGATGATGATGTTGATTGTCGTGGTGGTGATGATGATGTTGATGATGTTGATGGTGATGATGGTGGTGATGATAATGATGATGTTCAAGATGATGATGGTGGTGATGATGATGATGATGGTGGTGGTGGTGGTGTTGATGTTGATGGTGGTGGTAGTGGTGGTGATGATAATGATGATGTTGATGAGGTTGATGGTGGTGATAATGATTTTACTTGTTTGTGTAATGGTAATGATGTCGACATTTGTGGTACATAACAACAATGATGCTGAAAACAATACTATTTAGTCAATACTATGTACGACAAAAATTATGTCGTTTGTATTAGTGTTGATAATGATGATTTTAATGTCGATGGTATACGTTGATCGTTGATTCTAAGAATGATGAATGTGACACCGAGGATGATTTAATCAAACTACCAACCTTAACGCCATCATAAAAGAAACAATCCATGATACTGACAGCCGAAGCAAACGGCATGACACTGTAATAAAACAAAATAAGTATATTAGTTTTACGATCAAGATTTATGATTTCTCGATAATGTTCTTTTTGTCACTGATCTTAAGTGATACATTAGTCGTTTTGAGCAAGACTTTGGCCTTCACTGGATATGATCAGCAATCGCGCTCTCTGATTGGCTCCTCTAGGCAACCAGCTCATATACCGTGAGTAGAGAAGAAAACAAAATGGCGGCGCGTTTGACGAACTCAAAAACGGCACTTCCTCGTCGGCTATGAGCACATCGACTCCATTTCGTGAAATAATTGCAAATTAGATCAATAATCAATCATGAGAAAGATTTAATTTTAATATATTAATTTTTTAAAGCACTACATAATTTACTCTATAGCGCTTTACAACAAGGGTGACGCAGAAATAAATTGATTTCAATTAATGACGGATACCTAAGAAAGAGAGTAAGAAACCATGACAGGGATATCATGTTCAGTATACCAAGGTCTTTGAGATGATCGTATAGCTCTGGTAGATGAAGTCTGGTCAAATCCTCAAATACACCTACAAAACAAAATTGCAGTTTTATTAGAGTGTACGAGAAAAAGAAACAGCGAGAGGGGGGGGGGGGGGGGGGGGGGGTGGTCATTTAGAAAACTTTGATTCTCTGCACAACTTACCTTGATCTACAAGAGCACCTACGACCTTAGTGTTATAGTAGTCGGGTAATAGACGTTCACATACAGCAACAAGCAACCAGAATGCTTGCTCCTCGGTACAGTACAATAGCAGAACTGATGCAACGATGTTCATAGCTTGACAGTAACCTGCACGATAGATTATATCAGTGAGTCAGTGAGTCAGTGAGTCAGTGAGTCAGTGAGTCAGTCAGTGAGTCAGTCAGTCAGTCAGTGAGTCAGTCAGTGAGTCAGTGAGTCAGTGAGTCAGTGAGTCAGTGAGTCAGTCAGTGAGTCAGTCAGTCAGTCAGTCAGTCAGTCAGTCAGTCAGTCAGTCAGTCAGTCAGTCAGTCAGTGAGTCAGTCAGTCAGTGAGTCAGTCAGTTAGTGAGTCAGTGAGTCAGTGAGACAGTGAGTCAGTCAGTCAGTGAGTCAGTGAGTCAGTCAGTCAGTGAGTCAGTCAGTCAGTGAGTCAGTCAGTCAGTCAGTCAGTCAGTCAGTCAGTCAGTCAGTCAGTCAGTCAGTGAGTCAGTCAGTGAGTCAGTCAGTGAGTCAGTCAGTCAGTGAGTCAGTGAGTCAGTGAGTCAGTGAGTCAGTGAGTCAGTGAGTGAGTCAGTGAGTGAGTCAGTCAGTCAGTCAGTCAGTCAGTCAGTCAGTCAGTCAGTCAGTCAGTCAGTCAGTCAGTCAGTCAGTCAGTCAGTCAGTCAGTCAGTCAGTCAGTCAGTCAGTCAGTCAGTCAGTCAGTCAGTCAGTCAGTCAGTCAGTCAGTCAGTCAGTCAGTCAGTCAGTCAGTCAGTCAGTCAGTCAGTCAGTCAGTCAGTCAGTCAGTCAGTCAGTCAGTCAGTCAGTCAGTCAGTCAGTCAGTCAGTCAGTCAGTCAGTCAGTCAGTCAGTCAGTCAGTCAGTCAGTCAGTCAGTCAGTCAGTCAGTCAGTCAGTCAGTCAGTCAGTCAGTCAGTCAGTCAGTCAGTCAGTCAGTCAGTCAGTCAGTCAGTCAGTCCAGCTTACCAATACTAGGGTTCCTCCATGCATAGGCTGTAAGGACTCGTCTTAACGCACCGATACCAACTTCTGACTGGAATGCAGGATGTTCTGGTAAAGATCTGGAAAATAATTTTTGAAATTTGAAGGTGATTAATTTGAATCAATCAGTTTGCAAATATGATGTTTTCTTCGTTCTCAATATTTAATCAATCCAAATACCTATGTAAATCTCTTTCTATTTCTTCAGTAGCAAGAGTGGTTTTCCCTTGGCATTTCTCAACCATAGATGCATAATAACCTGGCTGCGTTTCAATCTGAAAACAAATCAAATATCGTCAAGAAATATCAATATTAACTTGAAGGCGTTTCTATGGATACAAAGGAACAGGGTACTTTGTTAGAACAAGGTAGAAAAAGCATTGCGTGACAATACAAAGGGTGAACGGAGTACACCACTTAATCTTAAGTTGGAGCAAATTTTGTATCACTAGTACTGTGAAATATTCAGTGCCTTGTCGCGACCATGATGTTTCTATAATTTTCGGACGTGGCTTGCCGTGACCATGTTCGTGGCGTGAGCTTTTCATAGTCATACGAAATCTGCTTTATTGTGTCACGTAATAACAGCCGTGACGATCCCTTTCGGGGTGTATACGTTCATTGCAAGTTTTCTGTTTAAATACAAATTGATCAACATGCAAACGCGCGTGCTTTGTGCTGTCATAAAGAACGCGCCTCAACCAATCAGATTGCATGATTTCTTATAGTTATTTTATAATTCTCAATAGACAATGTGCCATCTCTAGAACAATGCACGATACCTCGTTAATAGCTCCAGAGTATATCAGCCATATCTCAGCACGATGACTATCAGGGATTCCTTTTAGAATAAGCTCGTGTGTCTTTACTGTACGATGCATACATACACCACTGAAAATACAAAATAACATTATCTTAGTTATATGAACACAGTACGGTTTTCTATATTTCAGCGCGATTACTATCAGGGTTTCCCTTGAGAATAAGCTTGTGTGTCTTTACTGTACGATGCATACATACACCACTGAAAATACAAAATAACATTATCTTAGTTATATGAACACTGTACGGGTTTCTATATTTCAGCGCGAGTGCTATCAGAGTTTCCCTTGAGAATAAGCTTGTGTGTCTTTACTGTACGATGCATACATACACCACTGAAAATACAAAACCATATTATCTTCTTTATATGAACATAGTGTGGTTTTCCTTTACCATACATACATAAACTACTTTTTGTCTGACGTCATGCAGAAATACTCCAGTTTCACGTTGTATATTACCGCTGTTCTATTTGACAAAAGACGCATTTGCACCGGCTAAGCCTCGATTTGTTGTCAAGATATTCACAAATTTCAAGAAAGCACGAACAAATGTTATCGCTTAACAATAGAAACACATTTTAAATTTACTAAGAATGGAGATTATCCCTGTGCAAATGCGCCTTTTGTCAAATAGTACAGCGGTTGTAAATAGCATGAAACTTCAGTATTATAAGGATGGTAACTTAGGGCCCGGGCAAACGGTTTCAACATTTGCTTCAACATCCGTTCGATTTTGTTGAATGGCAATGTTTAAACGCTTTTAAACTCTTTCAACATCATTTTAACATCGATTCAACATGTTTCAACAATGTTGAAAGAGTTTAAAAGCGTTTAAACATTGCCATTCAACAAAATCGAATGGATGTTGAAGCAAATGTTGAAACCGTTTGTCTGGGCCTTTACCTGCCAAATTCAGCCAAGTGTAGTCGCCATAGGTGTTCCTTCACAGATTCCTTGACTGCGACCTGATCAGAAGATGACTTGATAAATACTTGTGTCAGCGGTGGCTGAAACACTGGTTTATCTTTAGCTGGAGGTTTTTCGTCATCGGCTGCATATTCCCATTCACCACTTACATTCCTGATGGAAGGAATGAAAAGATATATGAACGGATGGATGGACGGATGGATGGATGGAGAAATTAATGAGTGAATCGATCCATTAATGAATGGGTAGATGAATGAGTTGATGCATAGATAAACGAGTGAATAAATAAATGAATGAATTGAATGAATGAATGAATGAATGGATGGATGAAGGAATGGATTAATGAATGCATGGATGAACTGGTGAATGAATAAATAGAGGAATGACTTGAGAAATAAATCAATGAATGAAAACATGAATGAATGAATGGATAAATTGATGAATAAAAGAATGAATGAATGAATGAATGGATGAATGAATGGGTGAATGACAGAATTTATCCATATGTTTCAGCTACCTTGGTTCTGGTGTGTTTGCTAAAAAGTCTGAAATCAGTCGCATCAAGTAATCACGTTCACCAAGCGACGAGAACAAAAAGTTGGCCTGAAACATCAGAATAGAAATTATCATAAGATTGTAGTTTGATAAATTTCTAAAGTCAAAAGTGTTTTTATATTCCAACACTAGACAACCATACCTTGGATTTGGTAGTGATATGAAGTGCACTAGGTGCCATAGCAGAGGTCTCCACTTTTTCTACCAGAGTAATTTCCCTCATTGGTATTACCACTGACAGCAACTGACGAATCTGAGAAAAGGGATAGCATTCTAAATTTTCTTAAAAAGATAATTATAAGAAAGGTTTAGATTCTAAAGGATCAATGCCTGTTTTCACAATTAGCTTGTACTAAGGTTTTACACAGGTGACAGACCACTTTGGCTTGTTATTGTATCTGCTTGTTATTGTAACAGTGATTGGTGATTGCATGACCGAAAGGAATTATGGGTAATACAAATTCCTTCTCATTCGTTTTTAAATTACCCAAACAATGCCTTCACTGTTCAGTGAAACCATAGTTAATAACTATGGTGAAACCTTTGAGACACCTATTTAAGGTCATCTCTGAATGGTGGAATTAATTTAGAAAGGAATAAGAAGAAATTTGTATTACCCACAGTCCCTTTTGGTCATGCAATGGCCAATCACCAATCGCCATTCGCCACAAAAACCTTTTTGAATTAGGTGTATACCATACAGATGGGCCGCTGATATTGTATATTTTAATTACATATCATACTACGTGATTGTTTTATTTGTTCTCACCCTGCTAGTGAAACAAAGAAAGTTTGGTGAGCAGTACAAAGTCCCCATTACATGGCCCTTGCTATGTGGACTCCATAGAGCACAATCACAATGGCCGTCAAGGCGTTCTTCAATGGGCAGCCGAAACTGGTTCCTGCAAATAACAAAGACACCTTTAATTTGAAAAAGATGTATTGTGAAAATTGTATTGTTTCCATTTGTATTTTGATCTTTCTGGCTAAATATATAGTCAACAGGTTTCCATTTAAATCTGTACTTTCCCATTTAAATCTGTACTTATGCAAATTGTGTTGATGTGTGCTAAACACACAGATCAACCAATCAGAGTATATTATTTCTGAAGTGAACTTCTCTGATTGGCTGATCTGTGTGTTTAGCACACACCAAAAAGTTTGCATGAGTACAGATTTAAATGGGAAAGTACAGATTTAAATGGGAACCTGTTAGTCACTAAATAGGAACTATATTAGTTAAACTATTTTGCCTTTATTTCATGGTTTAAGTGTTTTTGCTCTATCTATAGCATTAGTTGTTTCTTACCGATAACTTTCACTTTTTGCTCTTGAGTCTAAATCCCGCTTTAGGTTTGGAATCTTCCTCATTGTAGCTCTATCTTGTTTCCTGAAATACAGTTAATGTCATTTACAATGTCCAACAAAATTTAACACTTAAAGAAATGTCATGTGATAACACATATTTAAAGTTAGATCTACATATGCTCAATACTAACATTGGTGAACATTTCATAATTTTCATTCCAAGCTAAGTGTTATTCACAATACAGTCAAAAATTGAAATTCCCACTGCTGAAAACAAATAACAAAAGATCATGTGACTGTCATTTAATTTCTGTAGTGTAAATTCTACTTGAAATGTATGTGGACAATGTGACTGTAATTAAATGAACTATTGAAATCTCTCTGTAAACTTGGGTCCACTTACTTATCAGATCAATATCATTAATTACAAGATTATCCATTAATAAAATGTCTCCGATCTGAAGTAAATAAGCAAGTAATCATCACATAATAATATTGTACCTTGGTAGAGTTGGTAAAGCAACAGTCTCTTCATATCCTTTATTGGACAGTAACCTGGACAGAATGAATAAGATTTATTATGGAGAACATTATAGTATTAAAAAAGAACATTATTATAGTAATTTAGTAAGAAAGGAATAACAAAAGAAAGGGTTCAGTTTGAGTGATCTTCCTTCATCTTTTTATGATTGTATCCCTCATTGTAATGTGTATTAAGAGGTTCATATCTGATTGAATTCTTTAGTTAGACAATAGCTAAATCTATTAGCTGATAATGAAAAACCATATATTTATTATCAATAATTACATCTTAAATGGTTAGTAGTTGTTATGCAGATTTACAGTGTGCACTTTATTAATTTTATTTCAATTTATAATTTTATATTTAAGTAAGCATGAATAGTTCTACTTACTGTCTCATTGCAAGGTTTGCAAGCTGTTCCATCAGTCCAAATGTCTCTGAAGGATGCATTAACAGTGAAAAACAGAACTAAAAACAAATAACAATGCATGAGAAATTGTACAGCTGCAATTGTTCAAAATGTATGTATCTGGTAAAGCCGAAGATACTGAAGTCCTTTGCTATTCAGGTGTGTAATTGGCTCACAGTCAACTCACCTACAGACAAACTCGCCATCAAAAATATTTACGTACCAACAATCTCCCCTTCAAAGAAAACTATGTATAACTCAAACCTCCAAAACTAAAGTAATCAAGATTTTAGTTTAAAAATAAAAGTATTGGAAGCTGAATTCATCTAAAAATGTTGATATCACTCAAAAGCAAAAAGTTTTCAATAGACTGATAATCCCGACATAAGCAACAAAACACCGTTCTCTTTTATTACTCTTGTGAATACTTGAACAATAGACCGAATCGGCTAGGATGATTCTATTTACCAAATTCAAACCCTTTGGGAATAAGATTCTTAAGTTTGTTTTATGTATTTCAATATATCACATGGGAAATGTTTGGGAAAACAAGTTCTTATTCACAGAGGTTTTGAAATGGGTCAAGCTGACATTATATGATAGCAACTTGTTAGCCGATTTGGTCTATTGGCAATAAATTAATATTATTTCATAAAAGGTAACAGGCAAGTCATTCTGGTCTTTGTAGCTATAGTATACATGGTACCATAATGCAAATCACCATTGAATGTGGATTCATGTTATTATATCCAGTTTTTTACCTCTCCATCTCTTGTGGTCACTTTAATACCATCAGCTAACAAGACACTGTTTGTCCTCTCCAAAGACTAATGAATAGAAAAAATGAATGAATAAATGAATAAATCGATGCATAACAAGGTAAATGACAAATTGATGAATAAATAAATGGATGTATGGAATATCTTTTCATGAAATGACAAATTGGTTAATAAATAAATGAATGAATTTATAGATGGATGGATGGATTGTTTGTTAAATGTCAAATGGACCAATGAACCAATGAGCAAATGAATGGATGAATGGATGAATGGATAGCTAATTAAATGAAAAATGGATGGAGGGAGTGATAGATCAATGGCAAAGTGATAATTAAATGAATGAATAGATGGATATATTGATAGAGTGATATGATATGAATCATAATGAAAAATGGATAAATAAATGAATTAAAGAATGAACAGATGGAGGAAGGCATATATAGGACAATGACAAAAAGATAAATAAATGAATGAATAACCAAATGAATAGATAAATAAGTGAATGATATCACAAATAAGGAAATGAATAGAGTGAATACATGAAATATGAATATTCATTATCTTTCTAAGTTTGCCTTACAGTAACATCAGTCCATTGTATAACTAGTCTTGCTTCTTTACCCATCAGAAATGAATAGAAACAAACATGATTGACAGATAAGTACAGCCAGCCTTGCCGAGGGACACGCCCCTTCCAGTAGCTACATGAGTAATCTGGTAGAGAAATGATAATTATATATACAACAGGTTCCCATTTAAATCTGTACTTTCCCATTTAAATCTGTACTTATGCAAATTGTGTTGATGTGTGCTAAACACACAGATCAACCAATCAGAGTATATTATTTCTGAAGTGAACTTCTCTGATTGGTTGATCTGTGTGTTTAGCACATATCATACAATGTACATGTAATATGATACAACTTATTTTATCACTTACAATTGACAAGCTTCTCATTTTCTTGAAGATTGAATAATCTGTGAAATCTTTTTGTAGCAGATTTGAACTTGGTTGTCTCATTATCTATAGAACAATGGAGGTAGGAGTCAAACCATAGAACAATGGAGGTAGGAGTCAAACCCAGATATGTTATATAGTTTTCTTTATGGACATCAACGCCACCACCACCACAACCATCATAATTATCATCTTCATCATCATCATCATCACCAGCATTATCACCAGCATCATCATCAACACCATCTTCATAATAGCATTAATATTACCATTACCATAACCACCATCATCATCATCACTATACGTACCATCATCATTATCATCTTCATCACCAGCATCATCACCAACACCATCTTCATAATACCATTACCATTACCATCATCATCACTACCATCATCATCACTACCATCATCATTATCATTATCCTCATCATCACCACCACCATCATTGATCATCATAACTATCACCATCATCATAATCACTAACATCGTTATCATCATCATCATCATCACCACCACCACCATCATTGATCATCATCATTACCACCATCATCATGATCACTATCACCACCATCCTTATCATTATGAAAACAGCATAATCAGCATCAGCATCATACCTTCCATTGTAGCGTGTTCACAATCAGCTTCAACGTTACACACCAGGCTTTCTATCTTTGCTCTGACAAAATCTCTGATGTCATCCTCACTGTCAATATTTTCTACAGACAGAAATAATTCATATTAACACTTTACAGAAATCTTGATTTTACTTTTAATTATTATTCATGTAAGTTTCCCTAAAATGTAAATTATTTCAAGTAGATTTAAAGGTGGCGGTAAACAATATTTGGATCGAATTTCTACATATAATGGCCATTCTAATCATCATGATCCCACGTCACATTACTCGGCATTGGTCATAACTTACCATATTCAAGAGCATTAAAATATCAATGTTGGTACTATTTGTTATAAAACTATTACCTGTCTGATCATTATCATTATAACCAGCTATCACCAGAATTTTACCACAATAATTGTAATCCTCATCATTATCACTCCAATTATCATCATCTTACATCATTATCATCATCATTATCTTACCTAGTGTCTCAATAAGATATTTTGTCAGCCATTCCCAATCCGTTTCAATTTCTTTAAAAGTTGCTCCATGGGAAATCACTGCAAACAATTTAAACATCAATTCAAACCAACAATCTACTCCATACACTGTATTATACATTTGAATGTTAAAACAATCTGAGTTCATTCCATCAATACAAAAACCATACACGATTGTAGACAAATGGTTTTCAAAATAACTATAGAACCTCATTCTTTGAACCTTGAACCTTTTCATTATTATAGTTACATGTATATATACAGTAAAAACCTTCAGGCTGGAAATTTGCCAATTTAGCATGCACCCAATATAGAAGAATCTGACATACATTTTTTATAAAACCACTTTGGCATGACATAGAAAATCACTGGTTCATTTACATGGGTTCTTAATGTAGTTATATTTACCATAGCTAACATCAGAGTTTGGAAGCTGAAGAAGAATGCGAAATGGTAGGGGCTGAAACACAATGATCATAATAATTAGTTATGTAATTAATAATTATAATTCAGTGGCTAAAAACAACAGCTATTCTCTTCAATTCGGACTTAGTCTGACTTCCCAAACTCAATAAGGCATGGCACACCTGGCTATGCAGGCTAATCCTGACTCTGATTAAAAAAAAATCATGATTTAGACAATCATGATTCACCATCACTTTCACATGGATTTAAACACTCAAAGTGTCTTGATCATGGGTTCAAACTATTTGCTTTCAAAGGAGATATAGTTGTGTTTTGAAGGAATATAGTAATAGTGTAAAAATGGCACCAGTGAGTTATGATAATTTGTGGCAAAAATATATTAAAAATTCACTACAAGATTTATTTTAAGCTTATTTGTACAATTGTTTAGAAACTTAAACACGCTACAAACTTGGAAAACATTTCTAGTCATAGTAAATATATTAAAAACAGAAACAGCGACTTAAACAAACAATTCGATTTCAAAATGGCATAATCATACCCCGGGAATTATAATACAATGTTTTCAGCGCTATAAATTGGAGGAATAGAACGGAAATTCAAAAACCTATTTAAAACAAACAAAGTTAAGTGTAAAAGATTTCCTTTCAAAGTAGAATAATCACAACCATTATAATATATAATATTGATTGATACAAAAGCCTAAATAAAAGAATTAAACGACGCTAATTTAGGGAAGCTAAAACGGTGACTTGAGTTTAATAGTCGTGAAAGTCAGATCGTTGTCGCAAAAGAGCATTTACCTTTGAATCTAAGACGTTATCCAAAGTACCTATTAACAACGAAGTAAGCCCACCACCTCCGTGTCCCTTTCTTCTCTGGAGTACGAAATAAGGATTTGCTCTTTCCGTGATCCTATTAAAGTAAGCAAGCAGAGGTCATTCAAGGTTCTTGTAAAAAAGTACACAAATTTTAGTCCGATTTCTATCAAATTTCTCACCATAATGCATTAGCTAGTAGTACTTCTTCTGGTTTAGTCCACATATTTTTTTGAGATTTAATATCTAATGAAATTATTATTTAAAAATTGATAATTCGTGTCATCGTTATTAAATTGTCTTTTCCCATTTGTTATTTTATCCCGGGCATGCCTTTTGTGGTTAATCGCTGACCAATACAATTCTTAAATATCGGGATCCCTGTGGTAGAATGCTCAGAAGTTCTGCAGTTGTTGCTGTCGTTTCGCTTATGTTCTCTCTTTGGCGTTTTGGCCCGAAATTCTCCACATTTAGCCCACATGTGAGACTATTCTCAATGTCTACGACTGCAATGAAGTTCTTGAATCAAACAGAAGCTCAAAATATCGACCAGGAGTTGTTTAATGAATATGCTTTCAGTGTGGATCAGCTCATGGAGCTGGCTGGTCTGTCTGTTGCTGTTGCTTTGGCAAAGAGCTATCCCATAGACGGCGGAGATAATAAAGTCCTGGTAGCTAGTGGTCCAGGGAATAATGGTGGTGATGGTTTAGTAGCTGCTAGACATCTGAAACTCTTTGTAAGATAATTTTGTTGTATAATTCCTTGTGGAATCAGCTGTCAAGTTGTAATTTCATTGGCATATCATTGTTAAATGAAGCACATAAACACGTATAAAGAGAGCATGAGAAATTATAATTTTTGGGTAATGATGATGGTGATGGTAAATATGATGATGATGAATGATTATGGTGATGATGATGCCAGTTAGATGTTGATGATGATGCTAATGATGCTAATAATGGTTGATGATGATGATAATGATGTTAATGGTGATGATGGTGAACATGGTGATGATGATGTCAGTTTTTTAATACCCGACTTTAATTTTATTCAGGGTTTCCAGCCACATATTTTCTACCCCAAAAGACCCAACAAAACATTGATGAATAACTTAGTAACACAGTGTCAAAAGATGGACATTCCCTTCCTTGATGCTCTTCCATCATCAGAACTAATAGCAAGTGAATATAAGCTGATACTAGATGCTATTTTTGGATTTAGTTTCAAAGGAAATGTCCGTGCACCGTTTGACGATGTCTTGAAGACTTTTAAAGATGTGAAGATTCCTCTTTGTTCAGTGGATGTACCCTCAGGTATGCTGATGGTCATGATGATGATGATGATGGTGATGATGATCATGATGATGATGATGATGTTTGTGATAATAGTGTTGGTGATGATGATGATTGTGGTGGTGATGATGATGATAGTGATCATTATGATGATGATGATGATTGTGATAATGGTGATGGTGGTGATACATGATGCTGGTGGTGATGATGATGATAGTTATGCTGATGATGGTGATGGTGATGATGATGGTTCTAATGATGGTGGTGATGATGTTGGTGATGATGACAATGATGTTGGTGATGATGATGATGGTGGTGGTGGTGGTGATGTATGATGGTGGTGGTGAAGATGATGATAGTGGTGATGATAATGGTGGTGATGATGGTGCTAATGATGGTGGTGATGATGTTGGTGATGATGACAATGATGTTGGTGATGATGATGTTGGTGATGGTGCTAATGATGGTGGTAGTGGGAATGCATGATGGTTGTGGTCAAGATGATGATAGTGGTGATGATAATGGTGTTGGTGATGATAATCGTTCTAATGATGGTGATGGTGATGAATGTTGGTGATGATTAATGGTAACTAATGAATGACAATGATGATTATTATTATGTTGGCTGTAATTAGGTTTATTATTATGATGATGGTGGTGGTGATGATGATAATGATAAAGATGGTTAAGATAATGAATGATAATGATTGTAATGGCGATGGCAATGATGATAATGAATGACAATGATGATGATGGTGGTGGTGACATGATGATACCAGTAATGATGATGATGGTAATGAATGAAAATGATGATAATGATGAAATACTTGCTTCTAAAAGAGCATCATTTAATATCTCTATGACCATTCCTTCTCCTTGCAGGCTGGGACGTGGAACAAGGAAACCCTGATGGCTTACAACCTGACTTTCTTATCTCCCTAACAGCTCCCAAATTATGTGCCAAACATTTCAAAGGTCGCTTTCACTACCTTGGTGGGAGATTTGTGCCTAAAGCTCTTTATGATAAATATGAACTAAATCTCCCAGAATACCCAGGAACTGAACCATGTGTGCTTCTGAAAGAATAGCTATATGATAGAGTAGAGTGTAAATTATAATATGATGAGTTGAGGTTATTGTTATCATAGTGGGAGACTTTCCTAGCACTCAACTGTGTGTGCTTCTAAAAGAATAGCTCTATATGATAGAGTAGAGTGTAAATTATAATATGATGAGTTGAGGTTATTGTTATCGTAGTGGGAGACTTTCCTAGCACTCAACTGTGTGTGCTTCTAAAAGAATAGCTATATGATAGAATAGAGTGTAAATTATAATATGATTTAAATTATAGTTGAGGTTATTGTTATAATAGTGGGAGACTTTCCTAGCACCGAACTGTGGTTGCTTCTAAATGATCAACTTCATGATGGAGTACTTCCCTGAGGTAGAATTGATTGGCGCTCCTTTTAGGGTTGAAAATATTCCCTGTGCTTACCTCTTAGGGTCTTTTTAGGGTTCTTGCTTAAAAAAGTCTTTGGGAGATTTGGATCCTTGGAAATCCAGATGTTACTCCCTGAGGACATGAGGGCATTAGGACGAGGAAACCATTACTTTTCTCCCATCCGGAAGTCCTCAAGTCCCCTCTGAGTATAGTCCCTGGATTTTGAGAGAGCTGTACCTGTAGAGAAAAAAAGTCCAAAACCCCTTAAAAGGTATAGGAAGTCCTTTTAAAGGCATGACATGGAAGATTATTAACTAGCAATTGTCTAGCTAATAGACCAGTAAACAGTAAACATCATGACTGACACTGGTTACCTATATTTTGGACTGACTAGCCTCTTATTAATTGTGTCTCCAATAATAATTGCAACAGTAATGGCAGCAAATATAATGATGCAACAGAGATGCACGAATCCAGTATTTGGTTGTTAATATAATCTTATTTTGCTTATTTAACCCCGTTTTTAGGGTTGTCACACAAGGCTTGAGAAGTGTTGCGTGACAACACTAAAATTGGCTGGGGAGGAGTAGTGTAAAAAGAAATGAAGACAATAAATAAATAGAAATATCAGTTAATATAATGCTTTTTTAATATGATAGAAAAGTTATTTGTGAAAAGCTTTTGAAGCTTTTATTTGTTTAAAATATTAAAACAACATTTTTTATATATTTGTTAATATTATTTTGTTTTCTGTTAAATTTGCACCCCTCATTTTGCCCATCAGTATTTTGCTCTATTTATATACACAGCTAACTTTTGACCCCTTTGGAAGTTTTCCTAAGTCAACCAGACGCACTATATCTACGATAAGGAGAGGTTAATTATTACGTCACAATCTTGATCATATTATCGTCGGCCTCAAAAACTTGACCATTTTTGGGCTTTTGAAATTTATTCAGACGAGTGGGGTTCCTGTGGTTGATCACGTGACATACATGTTATATATGAGTATAAATGATAATCGTGAAAACTTAAAATGACTTAAAAACCAGAAAATGGCGTGTTACAAAGTAAGAAAAACTTAACAAATCACTTGTACAAGATTTTTACATGAGTAATATCCCATTTTTGTCTTGCAGGTTCGAGTTTTATATGATTTTGATGGCGATATTAACTCTGGAGAGCTCATCATTTCAACGGATGAAGTCCTGACTGTGACTCGTACGGTATGTTTGTGCTTATACTTTCGTTACATTTTTCCTCCTTTTTCCTTGTGTTTCTTTATCGTATTGTTTTTGAACAGGATGTAGGCGATGGCTGGTGGGAAGGGACAAATCAGAATGGCATGAGAGGACTGTTTCCTGAAGCTTATGTCGAGGTAAGCGTCAGCTTAATTGAACTCTATAAGACTTATTAATTTGACAACATTTGAAATAATTTGCTCGTCGTTTTTTTTTTTAATTTAAGTTCAAATTAAATTAAACTCCACAGTAACTGTTTTTCTTATATAAATGAAGTGTAAAAGTTTTGACTTTATAGCTAATTTGAGATTGTATCGACGAAAAATTCCCTCATTTAACTTTTATTCGATTTAATAAACTTTTCAACATCATTATTTTTTTCTGAGATTTTTGAAAATGATATTTCTCATTTTTAATCGAAAATCTCTCTTGACTCTGAAGTGTGAGTGTTTCTTCAGCTAATGTTTGCGATCTCGAAGCTGCACAATATTAGGATGATGAATTTTTAATGAACTTTTTAGGAATGCTCTGTTTGGGTAGATTTTTACAATACAAATGTCGTATTATTGTTCATAAATTGTTATGATTATGTTTGGGTTTATATATTAAAAAGAAATAATATAATGTTTGGATTACGTCGTTTTATTTACGTTAATATTTATGCAGATTATTTGTTATTCTGTGCTATAAGTAGCATAATTGTAATATCCGGTTTGAACGAGTTCCTTTCAGGATAGACACGGGTGAAAAACGCACTGCGCACGCTCGGAAGACGGTCGTGTTTACAATAAAACCATTGGAGATTTATCGGCGTTTGTTAAATCTTAAAAGTTAAGAAAGTTCGTGGAAAGTTAGTGCTTATATTTCCCTAACACATTACATTAGTTGTTTTCTTTCCCTTGTCAAATAATACAAGAGAAATTCGCTTAATATATAACCACACGAAAACACGGAACCCTTCGTAAAATCTTCAGTTAGTCTTGTGTTTTGCTTACGCATGCGCCGTGCGTTTTTCACCCGTGTCTTCAGGATACGCTATGCTAACTAATCGATCAAGACTCGAATCAGTCGATAATTGATCGATTTTTATATAGAAAAAATAACAATAATAGTAATAATTTTTTTTTACAATGCAATAGGTGGGTGTTTACAAGTGTTGGTATATTGTGATGCTAATTTGCCAACTATTTTGCCAATAAATTTTTTTATTTTCTTTGTTTTAATATTAAACAATGGTTGGTTGGCAAAACCACCCATTGATATATGTTTACATGTATCCTATTGTCGTCTCTCTGTGGACTTTGTGAAACACGTCCAGAATTATTATAAATAAATAAATAAATCAAAATAAATAAATAGTATTACAATGTAATTAAGAACTGTGACTTCATCAATTTTTACTGTTTTGAAAATTAGGGTGAAAATTATAGTCTCTTAGGGACCGGTCATTATTTATGTGGGGGGGTGGGGGGGAAATTTTTTGTCTTAATCAAAAAGACTATCCCTGGCCCACCCCCTGAGGTATTACATTTAACTTTTGACCCACCCCAAACGGAATTCATTTCAGAGGCAGCCCCTCCCCCTCCCCCCTTCAGGCAGCTGTCTTCAAATTGATTAAGGGCATTACCCTAGACAGTTTCACTGTTGAAAATCTCTGTTTCCCAGAAGGCTACACGATTACGTGCACATGCACTTTGCGAAGAGGAACTAAGTAAAGATAGCCTTGCAAAGGTTTATAAGAGAAGTGCCATTAAACATTTAGAAATAATGAAGAATCAAGGACTATTTGCTCTGGATTCATATGAACTTATTGACAATACTATTGAAAGACTTCAAATGTTGTAGAAATATTACTGTTTGCTTTGCTAAACTGATAGAAACTAAAAAAAATTAATGTTGCTTTTTATACATACTACATGGCAATTAATATACTAGGTTTGCATGGAAACACGTTTTTTATCCAATTTGATAACACACAACTTACTTTATACTTTTATACATTCATGTATGTTCTCTACAAAAGAGAAATGGCCCACCCACAACTCAGTGAAATTTAATTCCAACCCACCTCCTGTCATTGAAAAATATAAGCATGGCCCCCCCTATGATTTCTCCCCCCCACCCCCCCACATAAATAATGACCGGTCCATTATACATAACTTGTGAACATTGTTTGGAAATTACAAAGATTTAAGCAAACTTTGCAATAATTCTCTCTCCAGTAATGAGTGGGAGATTGAGAACTAGTTGGACAAATGGGGACTATAGGCAAACACATAAAAGAGGGTCCTGAAGGGGGGTATCCAATCCCAATTCCCAATCAATTTTTTATCAAAATCCCAATTACCACAGGAAGCCCAAACATTAACCACAGGAAGCCCAAACATTAACCACAGGAAGCCAAAATTGAATACTAACCACAGGAAGCCCAAGATAGTTCGATTTTCTCTTCTAGTCTACTAAAACGACGTAAAATGTTGCAAATTACTCAATTTAAAACATTATTTTAGCATCTAAAGAGAAAACGAATGGACAAGAAATAGTCAAATCCTATGGACAAATCCCAATCCCAATGGACAAATCCCAATCCCAATGGGCAAATCCCAATTCCCAGCCTCGAAAAAAGGCAAATCCCAATTCCCAATTTACCCCTTCAGGACCCTCATAAAAAAACAAATAAAATGATCCAGCACACAAATCTGACATTTGTACGGACTCTATAAAAAAACAATGGAGTTGATGACTTTCATCGCTACTTATCAAAATGTAAACAAAAATACAAAAGTGTAAATTAATGGTTGCTTCACAATATAACAACGGTCTTGTACACAAAAATTCAAGCTTATATATTTAGAGAATTTCTTATAAATCGACTTCAAACACTTTCGCAATGCAAAATTAAGCGCTGTGAAGATTTTGCCACGCATGTATAGTCGTTTGACCACTGTGTTGACTACAGTAGGCTCTGTTTTGGTAGACAGATAAGACAGATAAGTGGGCATTTCATTTTGAATTTTGTCTGTGACCATAGCAACCAATCATAATCTACTTCCTCCTAAAATCTGGTGTGCTCTCGATAGTGCATGCTGCCTAGTTTTTTAATATTTTTTTTTTTGATGTTGAACTTTAAAGCATAGTATAACTATTACACCTATATCAATAAAGGCTGCCATAGGCCATGATATCACCATAGGAATTAGGTCATTCCAAGATCCATGTTCCAATAGCTGGAATAACATGTTTATGCTTCTTATTCTCGTCAAGAAGACAGAGGCTAGTGTTATATTTTGTGGAGATAGGATAATCATCGAGTTAGAGGTTGAGTTGAGTTTGAGTTGAGTTTGAGTTAACATTGAGTTAGCTTTGAGTTAGCTTTGAGTTAAGTTAAATATGAAATACAACTTTAAATATCAATATAATTTTAATATATACAATAAAACTGTAAAAAAAATACCTATAAACTTACATATTCAAAAACGAATAAAAAACTGCATTATTTCACGTAGTCAATTATAACAACTTTACCTTATATGCTAGCAAATGTAGACAGTTTCTTTCAATATCACTTCTAGTTAGATTTATTTTTAGCACATTTTCACTTAATACTTGTTATTTTGACTCTAAATAAATGTAAATAACTGTAAAAAAACATACAGACTGGCCGGTAGTCTGGCCGCCATGTTTTTTTCAACACAGGGATCCCATTCATTTTCCGTGTGTTACAACACAGGAAGCCCATTTTTTTTGGAAAAACGAAAACGAAAAATTAAAGATTTTTGTTTTTTTGTCCTGAAAAGCGGGGATTGTTTTAATTCTACATTAAGATAAATAAGAAATTTCCAATACATTTTTGATGCGGCCAGGAGAGTCAACCTCAACAAAATATATATATTAAAAATCTATAAAAATCTATTGTCAGAACTTACCATAAACTTAAACTTACACCATCTTCAAATGTATGGAAGTTGTGTTGCATGTCACTATCTTCCTTGCGATAGACTCATCAGCGATAGACTCATAAGTAGCATTTCATGTATAGTTGAAATAAAACGGCTTTCCCTTATACCCAAAACCCGATTTTTCCCAAAAACCCGAAAGAACGCCTGTTTTGCAGGCTATATTATTGTCAGAATAACAGTTTGTTCCATAACTTCTTCCTTTCCCTTTTAATCGCTATTCAGAATAACATATAAGATAGAATAGACCGGCATCAAGGGACAACTGAGCTAATTTACAGAGAATATTGTGTCTGTTTTTTGTGTCAAGAAAACGTAATGTTTAAAAGAAATTGCAGACGAAATACGAAATTTAAGCGCGAAAAAAAAATAGTTTACTCATTAAGTTTTAAAACAGCACTTACCTCGAAATTGATTTGAAATTAAAACAGCAATTAGTTAAATGCTTAACAATTAGGGAATACCATTAAAGCAGAATGAATTCATGCAATACTTACATACAAGACACGGACGTCCAAGATGAACCGCTGACAAAAAACGAGCATGCGTAGATCCACACGTGTCATGTGAAAGTTTCTCGTTGAGGTAGACTCTCCTGGCCGCATCAAAAAAGTATTGGAAATTTCCTATTTATCGTAATGTAGAATTTCGGAACATTAAAACAATCCCCGCTTTTCAGGACAAAAAACAAAAATCTTCAGTTTTCCAAAAAATGGGCTTCCTGTGTTGTAACACACGGAAAATGAATGGGATCCCTGTGTTGAAAAAAATATGGCGGCCAGTCTATCGGCCAGTCTGTATTTTTTTTATAGTTATTTACATTTATTTAGAGTCAAACTTACTAGTATTAAGTGAAATTGTACTAAGAATTAATCTAACTAGAAGTGACATTGAAAGAAACTGTCTACATTTGCTAGGATATAAGGTAAAGTTGTTATAATTTGACTACGTGAAATAATGCAGTTTTTTTTCGTTTTTGAATATGTAAGTTTATAGGTATTTTTTTTTACAGTTTTATTGCATATATTAAAATTATATTGATATTTAAAGTTGGTATTTCATATTTTAGTTAACTCAAAGTTAACTCAAAGCTAACTCAATGTTAACTCAAACTCAACTCAAACTCAACTCAACCTCTAACTCGATGATTAGCCAATCCCTATTTTGTGTTGTTTGTAGTTTACTAGTTTAAATTAGTTAAACAATTTTAAAGGCCTTGCTTATTTGTGTTTTGTTGTATGAATGACCTATTGCTGATCGCCTTTCTCCTTTGGTGATGACAACCTTTTTTGAAATTGGCCTTTACCTAAACGAGCAGAGGACTGGGTACTAGTTTTCTAAATTAATCTAATTACAAAATTAATCATATCATTGGAAAGAGCACATCAAGATATACAAGGTTCCAAAGTTTGGTTAAATTTGGTTAAATACTGGGTTAGAGGCAGTCTTTGAAAACCTTGAAAATTTACAAAGAAATGTATGGATTGGATGGACACTGTCCATCCAAACCATACATTTCTTTGTAATTCTTTGGACATTTAAAATGCTCTCATTTTGTCGCTATTTAACCTAATGTGCCCAAACTTTGAGACCTTGTATATTTCAATGTGCTCTTTCCTATGATATGCTAAATTTTGTAATTAGATTAATTTAGAAAACTAGTACCCAGTCCCCAGCTCGTTTAGGTAAAGGCCAATAGCTATCAATAATCATTTATTATTAGATTGAAGAGGATGAGGATGAGTCACCCGCTCCATCACCACCTGCAACTACCATGCCTCCTCCCATGGCCATTCCCATTGCCAATTCCATGGGTCCTCCAATGAACCCACCAACAAATGCTTACAGGGAAAACTCCGTAGATCAAGATGATGCTGATGGTTGGGATGACGATTGGGATGACAATGCAAGTAGTTACTCCGGGGGAGACTCACAGACATCAACAATGAGAGAGAGGACATCATCATCTATACAGAGATCAGGCACTGTTAGAAAGAGCATGAACAGGTAGGGTGGTAATCCAAGCATGAAGGTCAAAGTTATAGTTGGAAAAAGAAATATAATAAAACAAGATTCCGTAACTTCAAAATAAAAATAAAATTCTGTAATTCGGCCGATCTGTATGGAATATACAATGGCGAGTTGATGACAAGCTGTTGTATATCGCATACAGATCAGACGCAGATATTACAAGTATAGTTTTTATGAAAGTCCAACATTAGTTTTTTTCATATTTTTACTAAAATTGTCAAGATAAAAATAAATCTGACCAAGAAAATTCAAGTTGAAACTTATGCAAATCAGGATGAAATCTGATCAAGATCCAGGCATGACTTTTCAAGATATTGAGACATGTAACCCTCAATCTTCATTTAATTAAGATCTTCCCAAGATCCTTCCAAGAAATTTACTTGCCAAGGTTTTAGTAAGTCATCTATCCATGATCTTACAAGATCTTACAAGATGCTCAACCTGGCATACTTCATCAAATGTATTTTTCAACTACTGCTCTGCAGGACCATCAGTTTAGATGAGTTTAACTCTGGAATGATCTGAGTGAGAATCTTAGAAACATTGAACAATATCGCATATTCAAAAACTATGTTAGAAAAATATTTAAAATATGTTAGTTAAAATGAATACATTAAAACTTTTATTTATTGTGAATAATTTCTTATATTTAATATATATTTTGTAAATTGTTTCTGAAAAGCCTTGAGAAGAATCAATAAAGTACCTATTACCTAATCTTACTTCAGTCACTAATCATTTGGTGCAATGTCTTGTCAGGTTTTCAGTATTTGTCAAATCTGGTGGAGAAGCCTATCTTCTGGGTACACAAAATGACAAGACTCATTGCCCTGCTGAGGAGAGGGTTGTAGTCTTGGCACAGGTTAGTCACAGTGTAACAACTTCAATCAAGCCACCAAAACAAGATTTTTGAGGAGGCATAAGGGTTTTCATCCTCGGGAATCCACGGGTAATCTTCAGTTGCTCGTTTCTCGCACCCAGAACAAATACCCCTGGGAACGTAGTCTGTTGGAGCTTGTTCCAGAAGTCAAAATTCAGCTCTTTTCTGATTGGTCAACCCGCTGAGGGTTGATAACCATTCAAACTATTATTATTTTAACGACTTCCTTTGAATGGTTATCTTGATTTTCATTGGTCAACCTCAGCGGGTCGACCAATCAGGAAACAGCTGTATTTTGACCTTTGGAACATTAGCTCCAACAAACTATGTTCTCAGGGGTATTTTTTCAGGGTGCGAGAAACGAGCGACAGAAGATCCCCTGGGTTCCCAAGGATGAAGGGTTTTCAGTTTTGCATGTTAATTTTTTTTTTTTTTGCAGTTTTTTTTTTTCATTGATGGGACTGGTACAGTTGTATGTTGTTTGTGTTTTTTTATTTTTGGGTGCAGTGAATGGTGAAAAATTATGATTCAGATTCTACAGTGAAAAATTATCATTCAGTTTGTTTTAGTTTTCATCAAGTTTTGTTGCAGTTATGATTTTTCAGCTCCTAGATGATTTTAATTCACCATCATCACTTACACATATTAATTAGCATATAAATATGAACACATTCCTTTTTGTATAAAATAAATAAATAAATAAATAAATCACTTTATTCGTCTCAATCGTTCTAGCTGGACACGTGTGCCCTACTAATTGGGGAGACTCAGACACACACTCACTACCTACGTTAATTATTTTGCACACAACTCGGCTCACATGTTCATTTTTGCGGAGGGAGGAAAACCGGATAACCCGGAGAAAAACCCTTGTGGCATAGGAGAGAAGAACACATCAAACAAACTCAACTCACATATAATCCATGCCTGAGCTGAGATTCGAACCTGGACCACAGCGGTGAGAGGCCAGCACACTCACCGCTAGGCCAGCACACTCACCGCTAGGCCACACATGCCACCCACCATATATAACATAAAGACATGTTACTGGATAAAGTCGATTGAGTTTAAAAGGTTAATTATATTCTTCCTTGGTGTTGTAATTATTTTGTTAGGATGGTGAGGGGTCAGCATCAATGACATGGAAAATCATGGCACAACCTTTCACTACAACAGTATCTGAACCTGAGAAGAAGAGCAAATTTAAAGGAATCAAGAGTTTTATCTCATATAATGTCAGCAAATCAGTAAGGAACAACTGTGTGAATTATTTTTATATTTTATTTATTTGATATCCATTTATTTATTTATTCATTCATCCTTCCTTCCATTCATCCATTCATTCAATGATTCATTCACTCCTTCATTCATTTATTTATTTGATATCCATTCATTCATTCTTCATTCATTCTTCATTCATCCATTCATTCAATCATTCATTTGTTCATTCAATCATCCAGCCATTTGCTCATCATCCATTCAATCATTCATTAATTCATGTATATTTCATGTATTCATTGTTTTATTGAATTGATCGTCCATTCATTCATTCATTCATTCATTCATCCATCCTTCCATCCATTAATTCATGTATTCATTCATTGATTCATTGTTTTATTGAATTGATCGGCCATTCATTCATTCATTCATCCATCCATTTTTATTTATTTATTTATGCTTGTTTAGTATTGTTTGATAAGTTTAGCCTTAGATATGATAATTAAAATAATACAAACGCTAAGTTAGTACAACGTTTCGACATCGTCAGATGTCATTATCAAGTGATTTTATTTATAAGAATTACAAGTAAATAAGTAGACTGATAAAGATATGCTACATTGATTATGTACAATAAAGTGGAATAAATTAAGTGAAGAGTTTAGCTTTGATCGAGTCTGTCTGAATGTTAAGGTTGGGTGATTTTTCCTTTATCATCAACATTTCATAAACTAGGCAGTCAAATTTAGTTTTACATTTTTTCAAGATGGAAAAGTTTGTTGCCGGCGGCGCCGTTGTTAACCCGTGTTCTCTGTGACGGTGTTTGCCAATAGTTGAGTATCGGTGTTCTTCAATCCGTTTGTGCAGATGGCGTGATGTGTAGCCAACGTAACTTGCATCGCACAAGTCACACTGATATTTATAAACAACTCTTCACTTAATTTATTCCACTTTATTGTACATAATCAATGTAGCATATCTTTATCAGTCTACTTATTTACTTGTAGTTCTTATTAATAAAATCACTTGATAATGACATCTGACGATGTCGAAACGTTGTAATAACTTAGCGTTTGTATTTATTTTAATTAGTATTGTTTATTCATGTATTGTATATTTTGTGTTATTCAAGAATTGCAGTACTGTAGTCAGTAGAAGGTTCAAGCATTTTGATTGGCTGTTTAACCGCATGGTAGAGAAATACACACTAATTGCCATTCCTCCTCTCCCAGAAAAACAAATAACAGGTAAAGGTTGAGATTTAATGTAAAGGCTACATGGTTAAACTTTGACATAAATTAAAGTGTGATCCTAAACGATGTTTTGATTTGATGTTGACTGTCCTACTACTAGTCTTCATCAGGCGAATGAAGGTAGAACGTATATACACAGGAAGCCCAGGCTCTTGACTGTTGCCTTATAAAAATTATTGACTTTTTTAACTTATTAAAAAACACATACCAGTACATTTATATGTTGATTTCAAAGTGATTTGTGCTGTAAATTGCCTTATAAAATAAAATGAAATACGGCACAAATCGCTTTGATATCAACATATTAATGTATGTGTAGTATTTAGTTATCTATTAGGTGAAAGATCACTAATTAATTGATTTTTTTTATAAGTTAAAAAAGTCGATAATTTGTATTAGACAACAGTCAAGAGCCTGGGCTGCCTGTGCTCTACACCTGGGGCCGGTTGTACGTAGCCTGGATAGCGCTATCCACCGGTTAAATCCCTATCCAGCGGATAAAATCTATAAAAAACCTATGAAGTGGATAACTTTTATCTGTGGATAGCGCTATCCAGGCTACGTACAACCGGCCCCTGACCTCCTATTCCTTTGAGTATCATATTACATTCTGATTGGCTTGGCAGAATTCTTGCGAATTGTTAGCATCCACACTTCAGGATTTCAACTCTGCTGTCCCTATTGATGTTCTTAGGGTAAAGCCTTATCTAAATGGCTTCCTGGACTCTAAGTGTGTTACCAAAATAAAATAGTCACTTACTAATAATTTATATTTGTATGGTATAAACAACCTCCTCCACGTTTATGTTTTCTTTTGTTAATTTCTCATAACTTATGGATTTTATAAGTATTGTAACATGCTTGTTTTATGTGCTTTTTGTTTGATATTTCTAGGTCGTTTTGGAGAGGATTTTATAGAGAAAAGAAGAGAAAAACTGGAGATCTGGTTAAATCGTATCTGTCAACATCCAGTTTTATCAACAAGTAAAGTAGTCGACCATTTCCTCACTTGCTCTGACAGTGAAAAGGTAAAATAATTTGTATACAACATGAGCTCCCATGTTGTATCAGCTATGTAATCACAAGCTATTGGCATGTGATTATTTAGCCCATACGACATGGATGAATGTTGTAAACAACTTATAAATTCAAATTAATAATGTCGTGGTATGTAGAAATCATATCTATTTTCAGCTTATGAAATGTCTAGGTTAGTTCTTTCAAATATTACCAAAACTTTCAAGATAAAAGTAAATTTCACTGAAAAATTACAAGTTTAAACTTATGCAAATGATGAGTTACATTTGAATTACACTTGTGGCTGGTTGGTTGTTTAGTTGCATGGTCACTTAAAAGTTTGATATTTTGACTGACTGACTCTCTGACTGACTGAATCACTGATCAAGTGACTGACTGAAAAACTAATATGACTGATTGATTGATTGAATGACGAACTGATTATTGACTGATTCACTGACTGTATATTCTTTATGCAGAATGATCAAAGGATTGATTGATTGATTGATTAATTGACAGACTGATTGTTGACTGACTCACTGACTGTATATTTTTCATGCAGAATGTTCAAAGGATTGATTGAGTGATTGATTGACAGACTGATTGTTGACTGACTCACTGACTGTACATTTTTCATGCAGAATGATCAAAAGATTGATTGATTGATTCAATGATTGATTATATAATTTTTCATGCAGAATGATCAAAGGATTGATTGAGTGATCATTTTTGTTCTACAGGAATGGAAGGCTGGAAAACGAAAGGCAGAACATGACAAATTCATGGGTGCAGCTTTCTTTAAAACAGTTGATAATCCTCCTATTAAATTACCAATAGATTCTGTGTAAGTAAAGATGATGATAATGATGGTACTGAAAGCTGATGACAATGTAAAAATAATGACGACATCTGATGATTAAAATGATGATGATGACAATAATAATGATGAACTTGATGAAAGCTGATGACAATGATAAAAGCTGATGACAATGTAAAAATAATGACGACATCTGATGATTAAAATGATGATGATGACAATAATAATGATGAACTTGATGAAAGCTGATGACAATGATAAAAGCTGATGACAATGTAAAAATAATGACGACATCTGATGATTAAAATGATGATGATGACAATAATAATGATGAACTTGATGAAAGCTGATGACAATGATAAAAGCTGATGACAATGTAAAAATAATGACGACATCTGATGATTAAAATGATGATGATGACAATAATGATGATGATGCTTTTGAAAGATTATGATTCATAATGAATGTCAATAATAATGATGATGGTAATGATGGTAATGATAATTATGATGATGACATTATTACATTTCCTAGTCAGAAACAACACTATAATTTGGGCTCCCTGTGTTAATTTTTTGTCAAGCCTGGGTGCCATACGTAAAAACATAGGAATCCCGACATAGGACTGAAGTAATATGCTATCTTTTGAATTCTGTTTTTCAGCGAGCAATACGTTGAGAACTTTGGTCGATTTGTCAAGGCATCAGAGGACAGTGTGAAGACAATGATAGATAGATCAAATACACACTGTGATAAATGCATTGGATGTAAGTATGAGATATAGGAATATAGAAATGGAAAGATGAGAATGGGATGGATTGATATATATCGTCTTGTTTCACGAAAACCATCAAGGATGTTAGCAGTATAAATATTGGACACAAATTAGTTCCATCTACTAATTATGTAAAAGACCTTGGAGTTTTTATTGATAATCATTTGAAATTCAACCAGCATGTGAACAATGTCTGTAAAAATGCATCGTATGCAATTAAAAACATTGGAAAAATAAGAAAATATATCTCAAATAAGGACTGCGAGAGACTGATACATGCGTTTATCACCAATAAGCTTGACTCTTGTAACGCAATACTCTATGGCTTACCAGACACTACGATCAACAAACTTCAAAGAATACAAAACACTGCAGCACGATTGTTAACAAGAACCAAGAAATCAGAGCACATTACACCTATTTTACAAAAACTTCACTGGTTACCCGTCAAAGAACGGATCGTCTTCAAAATCATGTTACTAACTTATAAATCACTACGAGGACAAGCACCAGTTTATATTTCTGAGCTACTTACAAAATACAACCCTACACGTAAACTCAGATCATCTACTGCCAATCTTCTAACTGTTCCTACATCTAGACTTAAAAACTATGAGACCGCGCCTTTTCAGTATGCGCACCAAAACTCTGGAACAGCACTCCTGAATATGTTAGAAAAAGCGAAACACTTGAACAATTTAAGTCAAATTTAAAAACATTTCTATTCAAAACAGTTTTTAAGGATCATTAATATATATATATATTTTTTATCATATTTTACACATATTATATATTTCTTTATTAACTATTTTATTCTACCTTGTAATCATACATGTATATATTTCTAAATAATAATTACTTTATATATTTATCTATTTTTTTTAACATATTTAAATTATTTTTAAACGTATTTGTAAGAGTTTCGAGACTTTGTATGAAACTCTTAATAAAGTTATTATTATTATTATTATTGAAGATAGTGATTTACACACTGTGATAAATGCATGGGATGTAAGTATGAGATATAGGAATATAGGAATAAATAAAAGATGAATGGGATGGATTGAAGATAGTTATTTACACACTGTGATAAATGCATTGGATGTAAGTATGAGATATAGGAATATAGGAATAAATAGAAGATGAATGGGATGGAATGAAGATAGTTATTTACACACTGTGATAAATGCATGGGATGTAAGTATGAGATATAGGAATAAATAAAAGATGAATGGGATGGATTGAAGATAGTTATTTACACACTGTGATAAATGCATTGGATGTAAGTATGAGATATAGGTATATAGGAATAAATAAAAGATGAATGGGATGGATTGAAGATAGTTATTTACACACTGTGATAAATGCATGGGATGTAAGTATGAGATATAGGAATATAGGAATAAATAAAAGATGAATGGGATAGATTGAAGTTAGTTATTTGCACACTGTGATCAATAAATGCATGGGATGTAAGTATGCGATATAGGAATATAGGAATAAATAAAAGATGAATGGGATGGATTGAAGATAGTTATTTACACACTGTGATAAATGCATGGGATGTAAGTATGAGATATAGGAATATAGGAATAAATAAAAGATGAATGGGATGGATTGAAGTTACTTTATTGAGCATTGTGATAAATGTATGGGATATAAGGATATGAAATACAAAATTAAAAAGTTATGGAAGATCTGATGTAGTTGTATATACAAGCTAATACTTTGTATATTGTTAGTTTTGCTTCACGGATAAGGGACGCACTCTATGTGGGTAACGAAATATATATTTATGTCCTTTTGTTTTATCTTTTACAGCATATAAAAACGAATTCAAAAAGATCGGTTCAACGTTTGGTGGTCTTGGTCAAGCTTTCTCAACAGAAGATAATACACCAAGTAAGTGAATGGAATAGAAATAGAAATAGAAAAATGGGAAATTAGTATAGTTTTCATAATTTTTGAAATACACATTATTTTTGATACAGCTATTTCAAAAAACGTAGAATACTGAATACTGCATACTGAATAGTGCATTGCAAGACCCAAATGCATTTTGGGACAGAAAATATTGTTTAAAGTGAAATAAATAATAATTAGTTATTATATTCTTAGTGCATTCCATTCTAAACAATATACAAGCTTGTTATGGGGAGTAAATATCGATGTATATTTATATTTCATCAAAATTAATAAGACCCACAATGCCCTTTGGTCTTGGAATGCACTATTCAGTATTCAACGTTTTTTGAAATAGCTGTATACACAGAATAATGACAGTAGATCTACTTCCTCTTCCCATAGTGCAAAACGAAATAAGCCTTTTAAAATACGAAATGCTATGTTGTGGTTACCTTTGTGTTGTTCGTAGAGAAAGTGCGCACAGACGAATAGTCTATCACATTGATGAATACCCATGTTCACTTACCAGCATGCATCACGCGAAAGATTGAATCCCATGGAGCATAAAAATCGCACATTCAGTCATTTAGGTTGGTATTTACGCTCTCTCTATATCGTTTATCGTTTTGTTTTATTTGTTTTCGCGGAATACGACTGACTGCTATTTAATTATAACACTCAAATAAAAAAAAAAAGGCTCAAAGCATGCCGGTAAGTGACCGTGATTTCAAAGAAAACGATGTCGCTTTTTTCAAGGGCAACTTCGATCATGCGCTCCTTTGAACTTGGGATCCCTTAGACTTAGATTTAGAGTATGCGTACCGTTCTGACGGGATCCCTTTGGTAACTCAATGGGATCGAAATATTGGAATATCTGGATGGAAAATCTCCAATACTTGGTTACAGAATATGTAATAAGGATCCCTGTGGCAGATTGAATAGAACGTACGTCGCGTTATTCTCGGGATTCCTGTGGAAGCCAAAGGTCCTTTCAGTACCTTAGCTCGTCTTAAATCTCCAACAATTAGTTACAGAATATCTAATAGGGACCCCTATATGGTAGATTTGAAACGAGCGTCTTGTTTTTTCGGGGTTCCTGTGGTAACCAAAGGTCCTTATATCTAAGCACGTCTCAAAATCTCCAACAATAAGTTACAGAATATCTATTTAGTAAGCTTTGCCCCCTGCTTTGCGACTTTTCGAAATAAAAAGTTATCTTAACCAGGGATAAACACTCCAATCTGCTTAAATTCTGCTTGCTTTTACATTTCCTGCTAAACCGTGGCTGACCGAGTCGCTAATCTGCTCTGACCTCCCACGGCACTCGTCAAAAACAAACCACTGGCTTGAAACTAACTCCTATTACTATCATAAGCGACTTACTTTGATCGTAAATCAATCTTTATGGTTGGTTAACAGATCTGATTTGATCGCGAGATTTTTACATTTTTTTGCGCGAAATCGATCCCTTAAAGTTTGAAACAAATGTTGTGCTAGGCGTTTTTAGACATTCTGTTATTATTTTTTTCCGTAAATCAAACTTTGAGACATTTATGATGGTTGGTTAACAAATTTGATTTGATCGCGAGATTTTTACATTTTTTGCGCGAAATCAATTTTCTAAAGTTCTTAGACATATTCAACGTTATTATGTTTTTTTTTCTAAAATTTGATATGATATTTAAAACATTTTTATTGTTTAACAATGTTGTCCTTCTAAGTACAAAAGCCGACGTTTTGAGTGCAACCAAACTGGCCTCATCTTTGCTCTACCAAACAACGACCCTTACGGCCTAACACTGAAAACAAACTCCTTTGATATGGCTTCATAATCGTCCTTGTTTTTAATCCTTTAAACATCGTGATTGTTCAACAAATTTTGATCTAGATTTTCAGACAACTTTTTGCGCGAAAACAGTTCACACTTCAACAACCAACCACTAAAAACAATAATAATAATAATAATAATAATAATAATAATAATAATAATAATAATAATAATAATAATAATAATAATAATAATAATAATAATAATAATAATAATTTATTTCTTAAAAAGTGGTAACTATAATAAAACAAACTCGTAATCGACTTATCGCGCGTGTAACTCAATCGTTTAGACTTTTATCGACATTTATCGACATTTATCTTAACTGTGATTGTTCTACATGCTATGACGGAGATTTTTACTGACACATTTCAGTTTTGCGCAAAAGAAGTTTGAAAATGTGCTATCACTATCTATGTTTTTGATAGATATTTATAATCGACTTATCGCGCTTGTAAATCAATCGTTTAGACTTTTATCTTAATTGTGATTTTTCTACATGTCATTAAAAGGGATTTTTACTGATAGTCTATGACACATTTTTGCGCAAAACAAGTTGGATTGGAAAAGGATTTATGCTATAATTATCTATGTTAATGATAATGTTCTTTCCAAGGGTATTCCATCAAATATGCGTAGATTATGGGCAAATAATATTTCTATTCCTAGAAATTTCATGCAAAGAACTTGTCAAATTGTCACTTCGCCTCTGATATTTTGGCTCGAAAACTATCATCAAAAACAACTACTAGTTGTCCAAGACATATATTATTTGAGCGCCAAAAACTACTACCTAAAATACTCATTCTATCCATACCACTTCAATTGTATTTTTAAATCAATTTTTTTCCTTTAACTCTACGTGAGACACTAAACCAGTTTCTAAACTATGCAAGCCAATCTTTTGGGCTTTCTAAGCTCAAATTCAGACGTCGTATCCTTAACATCATTGGTAGATCAATTTTTACATGAGACACTAAACCAGATAACCACGAAACGCAACTATTTAATCAGTTTCGTAAGTCAATCTTGTGGCCATTTTGGCAAGGAATTTGTTCCGTAAGAATTACCTAAGATAATTGTCTTTAAATCAGTCTTGTAAGGTCTTAAGCTTTGGCATTTTCACTGACAACATTAATTGTATATGATATATAAGCCCCCAAGAAATCGTAGAGATTGGAAGCACGTCTATCAATCAGATAACCATGCACTTTTATAAGGACGTGAGAGGAACGTGAGATGGAGGGGTGGGGTTGGGTCAAACACGGCATAAAGCAAAAACACTGATAGGTGAGAGAGACAGAGAGGAAATCGTTGATATTGGAAGCACGTCTATCAATCAGATAACCATGTACTTTTATAACGACGTGAGAGGGACGTTAGATGCAGGGAAGGGGTGGGTCAACCAGGGCTTAAAACAGAAAGAGTAATAGGTGAGAGAAGCCCCCAAGAAATCGTAGATATTGAAAGCAAGTCTATCAATCATAAACATGTACTTTAATACAGGAACGAGACCTTATCATCGTTTATCACCAGTATAACCATAATCATTATCATCATTATCATCATTATCATCATCATCATCATCATCATCGTCATCGTCATCATCATCATCATCATCATCATCATCATTATCAACCATATCATCATCACCAGTATTACCTTAATTTTTATCGTCATCAACAACATCATCACCACCATTATTATTCTTATTCTTATTATTGTTGTTGTTGTTGTTGTTGTTGTTGTTGTTGTTGTTGTTGTTATTATCATCATCATTATCATCAACATCATCATCGTCATCATCATCATTATTATTATTATTCTTATTCTTATTCTTATTCTTATTCTTATTCTTATTCTTATTCTTATTCTTATTCTTATTCTTATTCTTATTCTTATTCTTATTCTTATTCTTATCATCATCAACATCATCATCATCATTATTGTTAGTAATATAATCTAGGAGTATTTTGCATATAAAACGTACTGTCATGTTGACCCTGTATCTTTTCCCTTAAACAGTTTGATACTAATTACAACAGTCGAGGACAAGTTCATATTTATTTCCGATAAAAGACTGATAATATGTCAAGACAGGTCAAATACTTGTTTCTTTAGATATTTATCTATTTAATGGATTCTATAAGGGTACATGCCAAGACATGAGTATAGAACGCTCATTTTAAATCATACATAGAATATTAGTTACCTGGTACAAGAAAAGGCCTGTTTTATAAAGGTGCAGGCCAAGAAATGAGTATAGGACGCTCATTTTAAACAATACATATAATTATATTAGTTATCTGGTATACGCCAAGACCTGAGTGAAACAACATGCAACAAGCACTGAACAAAACCTTCGCCAACCTTTTTGAAAACAGCTGTATTCTATAATGGACAAGACAAGACAAGACAAGACCTGAGTAAAACAACAAGCAACAAAACCTTCGCCAACCTTTATGAAAACAGCTGTATTCTATAATGGTATATAAGCCAAGACCTGAGTAAAATAACTAGCAACAAAACCTTCGCCATCCTTTTTGAAAACAGCTGTATTCTATTATGGTATACATGCCAAGACCTGAGTATGTTTAGGGCACTTTATTATCGAATCATTCATCAATACACATGGTAGTAGCTATCTACATTATCATTATTATCACCTTCATTATTGAAACCCTTGTTCTTGATGTTTATCTCTCTAATAGATTCTATTATGGTATAACCGGCCAAGACCTGTGTATGTTTAGGGCATTTTATTATCGAAACATTGATCAATACATATGGTAGTAAAACGAATAGCCAAACGATCTGACATACATAAATATAATACAAGAAATAATAATGACTTAAACCTGACTAAATGCAGGACTGCCAAGGCGCAGAACTCTTTTTTTTTATAGAGGAACTACAATATGGAACTCCCTGCCTCAGGAAATTAGATGTGCCAAATCAGTAACAATTTTTTAAAAGAATGTTAAGGACTATTACGTGAATAGATGGCTTTGTTAGCAATTTAATTTATCCCAATTCTTAACCGTTATTCTTAGTTTTGTATATATATTGAACTGCTATTTATATTACTATAATTTTTAATATCCCTAGTTTTTTATATATTATATATATTTTTACTCATTATATTTATCATTATATTATATTACATTATATTTGTAAATTGATAGGAAGATCCCTTCTGGGGAGTATCATTAAAGTTTATTGTATTGTATTGGTAGTAGCTACCTACATTATCATTATGATTATCACCATCATTATTGAAACCCTTGTTCTTGGTGTTTATCATATTTAATTTTCTCAATAACTAAATATATTTTAATGTTATTTTCATAATAAATTTTCCCGTTAATCAATTATATTTTAATAATATTCAGCTTCACATCATTTTTTTCTCAATAATTAATGATATTATAACCGATATGTAGGTATTTATTTATTAAAACTCTCAGTACCTTTTTACTCACAATACCTTTTTAGTTTTAGTTCTCTCATTAATAAATTATATTGATAATATTCATAGTGATGACGTTTCTTTAACCAGAATGTCTTTTATTTTCCAAGCTTTCGGGCCTAACAGCCCATCATCAGGGTTACAGTGTAAGCTTGGAAAATAAAAAACATTTTGGTTGAAAAAACGTTATCACTATGAATGAAAAACCAACCAACAAAGAAATTTTAAATAATAATATTTTAATGCGAGGCGTTTCAAAATACTCATATTTATATGGCAGTATGATATTATTGTCAAAATCGAAATTAAGGACAAGCACTTCGTAATAGCATGGAGTAAGAAACGTACGCCATAAACCTTATTACTACTAGTATGGAAAAAACGTACTGATTTTTCGAACGTTAATGGGTTTTTCAAAATTCTTACTATCAGAGCAATTTTTAGTTTTATATTTCTTCTCAATACTTCCTCTCTAACCTCTCGAAATAAAGTCACTTACTTACTTACGTACTTACTTACTTTCTAACTTACTTACTTTACTTACTTACTAACTTACTTTACTTACTTACTTACTTACTTACTTACTTTACTTACTTACTTACTTACTTACTTACTTACTTTACTTACTTACTTTACTTACTTACTTTACTTACTTACTTACTTACTTACTTACTTACTTACTTACTTACTTACTTACTTTGTGTAAATAATATAAGGACCATTTCTTAAAATAATGACTTGAAAAAAACTACAATATATAAGTATTTACTGCTATTGTAAGGCGTCCCAAAATAATCATGTTTATGGTTATTTATTTATTAAAACTAAGGACCTTTTAATTTTTAAGTTTGATTTTTCTTTTCAATACTAATATCTTTTCTATATTATAATGATCATATTGTTAAAATATATTTGTATATTCTGCTAGAAAGAAGTGTTCCATAATAATCATATTTTTGTGCGTATTTATTTATTAAAACTCACCGAGCCATTTTTAGTTTTTTCAAAAATGAGTTTTTAGCTGATATTATATAATGTAATATTATTATTCTAGAAAAAGACGTTCCATAATAACCATATTTATGCGTATTTATTTATTAAAACTCACCGAGCCATTTTTAGTTTTTTCAATGCTTAGATATTAGCTGATATTATATAATATTGTAATATTATTATGCTAGAGAAAGGCGTTCCATAATAACCATATTTATGCGTATTTATTTATTAAAACTCACCGAGCCCTTTTTAGTTTTTTCAATGCTTAGTTACTAGCTGATATTATATAATATTGTAATATTATTATGCTAGAGAAAGGCGTTCCATAATAACCATATTTATGCGTATTTATTTATTAAAACTCAAAGAACCTTTTTTAACTTTCATTTTTCTTTTCAATGCTAATATTTTCTCTAACATTATAATGATTATATAAGTATATACTGCTAGAAAAAGTCGTTCCATAATAATCATTATTTATGCGTATTTATTTATTAAAACTCACTGAAACATTATTTCAAGTTCTCAATACATAGTTATTTTGTTATATTATAATAATGATCATATTTCTTAGAGTATATTATTATGCTAGAAAAAGGCGTCCCAAAATAATCATATTAATGCGTATTTATTTATTAAAACTCACAGAAACATTATTTTACGTTTAATTTTTTTCTCAATACATAGTTATTTTGTTGTATTATAATAATGATCATATTTCTTATACTATATTATTATGCTAGAAAAAGGCGTCCCAAAATAATCATATTAATGCGTATTTATTTATTAAAACTCACTGAAGCATTATTTTACGTTTAATTTTTTTCTCAATACATAGTTATTTTGTTATATTATAATAATGGTCATATTTCTTATACTATATTATTATGCTAGAAAAAAGCTTTCCGTAATAATCATATTAATGCGTATTTATTTATTAAAACTCACAGAAACATTATTTTACGTTTAATTTTTTTCTCAATACATAGTTATTTTGTTATATTATAATAATGGTCATATTTCTTATACTATATTATTATGCTAGAAAAAAGCTTTCCGTAATAATCATATTAATGCGTATTTATTTATTAAAACTCACAGAAACATTATTTTACGTTTAATTTTTTTCTCAATACATAGTTATTTTGTTATATTATAATAATGGTCATATTTCTTATACTATATTATTATGCTAGAAAAAAGCTTTCCGTAATAATCACATTTATGGTTATTTATTTATCAAAGCTGACAAAAGTCGTTTTTTTCTGTTTTTCTTTCCAACTGATTATAAGCCCTGACAACTAATCTGACTGCAATCCTGGTCTAGAGTAAATCTAGGATTACCTACCATCCAATCAACTTTTACTTTGGTATCTGAAATCCCGGTTAATCCATGTCCTAATCCATATCTGCTGTCAATAAAAAACGATTCTTTTCATTTTCTTTTATCTGCCTTAATCCGTCTGAATCCCTTATGTTTCTAATAATCCGGATCTTTTAAATCCCCTTTGTCATTGCCAAGCTTGGACCTTCTTATGAAACATACGACTTTACATAACATCTCCCATGTGTGCAACACTCGCTAACATACAACGCCGAAGATGGAATTCACTTTTCGTACTCCTAGCGGTAGAGTAAATCTGAGTTTTGAGCCGGCTACGAGTCTGCGAGAAGTCAAGGAAGTGATAGGACGAAAGTTGAGTATCAGTGTGTCGGAGTTGTTGGTTGGTTTCCCACCCAAACCGGTCCGTGGAAGTACACTCGAAGTTCTAAGCAACAATGAAGTTATCACTGTCGCAGAAGGTAAACTTTCCCTCTTTTATTCTATGGTTTAATAGTTTATTAGTTAATTTTTGATTTGTTTGATGTGTGATGTGTTTGTTTTTTTGAATGTTATCTTGCCACTTGTTGTTGGATGGTCTGTGTTGTGCTTTGCCCTAAATGAGTTTTTTGTTCATTTGTTCATAGTGTTACGTTTATAAGGTTATAGTTTATTAGTTAATTTTTGATTTGTTTGATGTGTGATGTTTTTGTTTTTTGAATGTTATCTTGCACTTGTTGATGGATGGTCTGTGATGTGCTTTGCCCTAAATGACGTTTTTTTGTTCATTTGTTCATAGTGTTACGTTAATGTAAAAGGCGAGAAGTCAATTTTGTGTATTTGAAAGTACATGCTACTTGTTTTGCGTATTGTTTGTGTTTATTTAAAGATATAGTTTAAAATTCACGAAAATCTAATTAATATAAAACAAGGTTTGTTCAATGCTGCATAATTCCAAGCTATTTTGTGTATTGAAAATATATTTTAATTTTGTTTTTTGAAATTTCACTTAAATGAAATGAATTTAGTTAGAGTTTAGTGTAAGTTATCGTTTAAATAAACTTAGAAACAAATCTAAATACATTCAAAGTTACAAAATTCGAACTGAAAAAGCATTGAAAAATAACTAAATCATTTTGTATTTCAAAAGATAATTTATTTGAGTGTATCGACTGTGAAAGTTGCAAATGATAACGAAAAGTAGTTTTGCCCTGAGTGCAAATTTTGGTGTATTTGTAAACGACTATTGGTTGACACCTTTTTGTCTTAATTAAAGTAAAAAAAAAGTGCCAATGAATAGCAGTTGCATTCTCTCTCTTTATTCAAAATTAACTTTCTCTTAGATTCTTACAGAGTCCAGTTTTGAATGGGAACAAAACTGCAACATTTAGACTAGTAGACTACATGCAAACAATACACTCTTCATGTTAATTCTGGGCATTTTTTGGCCTTTTTTATTTCAATGAGCAAAAGCAAAATATAAAAGATTAATTATTAAAAACTGCAATGAATATTAAGTTTTTTTGGAATACTTTTCAACTTCGAGGCATAATAAACGTAACACTAAAATGAAAACCAGTTTTAGTAACCGATTACATATAAATGAACAAACTTTGACTTTTGTTGATTTTATCTCAAACGTGTTAATGACTTTTGAAAAACTGGTGTTATTATGCTTATAATGACGATAAACTTTGACTTTTTGGAATTCTTTTTGTTTTTGTATTTAACCTTTTCCTAAGTGCAGAAAATTAAGTTCAATGTTTATCAAATTTAATATTTAAAATTATTTTCTGTCGTTTTAAGTTCTTTTCTTTTTTTGTTTGTTTATTTGTTTGTTTGCTCGTTAGTTTCTTTCCTTTATTCTTAGTAAATATCTTTCATCTATTATAAACGTAAATATAGTTTTTTTTATCATTATTTCCCCAGGTCCCGAAATCGAAATAGTCAAAATCAAGGAAGAACCCACAGAGACCCGTCAGCCGCGGGACCGTCCCGTACGAGTCCTTGAAGCGAAACGACTCATCTCGGTCGAAATCAACCAACAGAAAATTGCCCAGAAAGTCATCTGCAGAGTAATCTTAGGGGTGTCCCAGGGGCGACTTTGTCAGCTAATGCAAGATACAGCTTATGATAACATGATTATTAGTAAGCCTTACCCAAATAAATCTCTAGAGCATTATCACAAGATTTACGAGTTTTTGACCCAAAGAAGCCCCATGGAAAGGTATAATCTGTACTGCTCAGCCGCTTGGAGGATTGAGAAGGAACGCTTACAAAAGAAAGATGCTTACAACTGTAGCATGGCCACTCAGTCAACCTCCAACGAACTACGAGTTTCGCCCAGGCTCCGCATTGGAACACGAGGAAAGCGGACTTACATTCCTAACTTCGCGAAGAAGGCAATGGAGAATTATTTTATTAACACAAGTCGTTTTATTACTCAAGAAACCAGGGAGTTTTTCTCGCGACAGTTAAACCTACCTGAAGAGACTGTCCAGTTCTATTTCAAGAACTTACGAGCTAGAGAGAAAAAGGGCTCTTTTATTCCTGTCAATTAGGTTTCGTATATGTACCTAATTGCAAGAACGTTGTCCTGACTTTTGTTATTTAGTGGGAAAGGAATTATTTTAAGACAAAAAAGAACTGAACTCTTTCATTTGTTATTCCTTTCTTACTAAATGACTAATGTTTATTTTTCGTGTGACAACCTTCTTGCAAGTGGGTGTATACTTTAGTGGAAAGTACACCGAATTAAAATGGTGTGGGAACTGAATTGGAATAACTGTTGTTCTGGACTGACTAGTTTCCCATGCATGTGTACCAAATTTAAATCGTCCATTTGAATCACTGTCGTACATGTACTTCACCAGATCAATAAATGGCGGTCAATTTGTTAATTATTGTTCTTGGCTGACTAGCTCCTCATACATGTACACCTAATCAAAATATGACGACCAATTTGAAGAACCGTTGTTCTAGACTGACTAGCCTCTCGTACATGCATATGCAGCGAAATCAGTTAAACAAGGCGTCCATTTGAAAAGGCTGTCAATTTGTGTCATTGTTCTTGGGTGACTAGCCTCTCATACATGTACACCCAATCAAAATATGGCGACAAATTTGAAGAACCGTTATTCTAGACTGACTAGCCTCTCATACCTGTACTCCAACTCGATAAATGGTGATAGTTTTTGTTCTTGACTGACTAGTAGCCTCTCATACATGTACTCCAACTCGATAAATGGTGATACTTTTTGTTCTTGAATGACTAGTAGCCTCTCATACATGTACACTGAATCGAAATATGGCTACCAATTTGAATAACTGTTTAAAATGTAACATGTATAATGCACATGTCAAATACGAAGCAAAAGTCTAAATTTTTCTGAAATGCTTCGAATTCAACTGAAGAAATCCTATTAAAAAATGAACAGTCTAAAAACTTGCCCGTTTGTTAGAAACTTTGTACTTTTTGAACGCTTTAAACAGGTACTATTGTTGGGTGAGCTTGATAATTTTGACGCAAATCAGTTGATAACGCCTAAAAACATAAGTGTTTTCGATTACAACTATAACAGAACGCCAAAATATGCCCAATACGCCAAAGCGTTTTCAAAGATTTTTCCAAAATAATGTTTCTTGTGGAGTGTATTTATAATATTTGTAATTAGAGAACATAGTTCATGTAATTATATGGCTTAGCGTACGTAGTGGAATTTGAATAAAGATTTTTCAAAAAAGTCTTTCGATTTTCTAAATACTTTTAAAATGCTTTAAATGTTTTTGGATATAAACTGACTTCAGTTTAAAAAAAAATCATCTTGAAATGGTCATAACCTTTGCTTGCAATTCCAGATAAATGACTCTGTAGTTCGCTGTATTTGAGCCCCGTCTGTATGCGGTAACGCATTTCCCGGATGTGCGCGCGCGCCTGTTTTTCCCGCCTTTTGGTTGCTGATACTGGTCGCTTTTCTGCTCTTGCGGCTTCTCGACTATTTAAAGAGTTGATATTACTTGCCATGTTTTCCTTGTCCATCTACATGACCAAAATACGCCCTTGACAGTGTAAAGCTAGCATGTCAGCTTATTTTTGTCAAATAATAATTGTTCCATGACATCTTCTATACATATCGTTTTTCTTGTCAAAATAATAAACATTGCTAAGATGCTATTTGTAAGGCGCTTTTGTCCGAAACGTCGGAAAGAGTTGACGTACGTATATATATATTTTTTTTAGATTTTAAGTCCTAACATCCCAAAACGTTACTGTGTTAACGTTAAATTTCTACTCCAATTGTTTCCTTAAAACCGGCACTGACGTAGCTCATACTGCTGAGTTTAACCTCGAGTATTCGTACATTTGTACTCAAAATAAAATATGTTGGAAAACCATGCAGACAAAGTGTGAAAAAATTGATATTGTTGTGACCTTTCGCTGTTTGAATTCATATCACCCATAGTGTATTTCGGGCTTTGTATATATGCAAAAAGCAACGACACTTTTCGGCGTCAAACGTTTTTAAAATAGCTGTATACGAATATCGTATTTTATTGTTGTGGCCTTTCGCTGTTTGAATTCATATCACCCATAGTGCATTTCGGGCTTTGTATGCAACAAGCAACGACACCTCCCGGCAAACGTTATTAAAATAGCTGTATACGAATGATAACCATTATCGTATTTTATTGTTGTAACCTTTCGCTGTTTGAATTCATATCATCCATAGTGCATTTCGGGCTTTGTATGCAACCTTCCGGGTCAACTTTTCAAATATAGGAATCTTATACATAACCATTATCGTAATTTATTGTTGTGACCCCTCCCAAGCTTATATATCACCCATAGTGCATTACGGGCTTTGTATCTAACAAACAACAACACCTCCCGACAAACGTCTTTAAAATAGCTGTATACGAATCATATACATAACCATTATCGAATTTTATTGTTGTGACCCCTCCCAGGCTTATATATCAATAGGCTTAGTGGGTCAGTTTAGTTAATCAGTTTAGTTCTACGACTGACAAGTAAAACGAGACTAACTGATAATCCTTTTCCTCTTTTGTTTAGTCAGGCTGGTTCTAAATCTGCTTATCCTTCTCTAAAACCACAGAAGGAATTAAGAGTGACGGTTAGGTTTCGAACAAAAACCATGCAATATCAGGCGTTACGAACAATACTCTAAGATCAAAATGTTTGAAATTGTGTTTTTTTACTCCCTATAAACCACATTCAGTTCAGAGTGAAGGCTAGGTTTCGTAAAGCTGAACAAAAACCATGCAATGTTCAGGCGCTATGAACAATACACGTTTTAAATTGTGTTTTAATTGTGTCCCCCTCAAAGCACATAGAAGGGATTTAGTTGTCTGTTGAGAGTGACGGTTAGGTTTCGTAAAGCTGAGCAAAAACCATGCAATGTTCAGGCGCTATGAACAATACACTAAGATTAAAACGTTTTAAATTGTGTTTTAATTTTGTCCCCCTCAAAGCACATAGAAGGGATTTAGTTGTCTGTTGAGAGTGACGGTTAGGTTTCGTAAAGCTGAGCAAAAACCATGCAATGTTCAAGTAAATATGGCAAGTAAACTTAACTGACAAAGTAAAAGCTGCGCCCAACAGGAGCATCAATTAGAGCAAAAAGTTTTCAATCAGTGTGCTTTTTGTCTTCCTCAATCCACATAGAAGGGATTCAGTTGAGAGTGACGCTTATAGGTTGCGTAAAACGGAACAAAAATACAGGCCTGTTCAGGTTTTTGTAGCTGTCTTAAAGAACATTCAACTCAACTAAACCATAGTTAATTTAACTATGACTAAACCTACTGAAATTGAAATTAAAAAGGTTATTGAAATTAATAACCTTCTTGCTTTCTGAAATGTTCTGAAATTAAAATTAAGCTTTTTTTTCAAAATCTTAGACTAGGGTGGGTATGTGAAGCATCTCGTTTAGTGTTTTGTAAAACGTAGCAAAAATAGTTTTTAGTCCAAGTTTTGCAAGTGACTTTATGAAAAGTAACAGTAACCATTTAATATGCTTTCAAAAGTCTTATTTATAAAAATTAAACATTTAGTCAAACCTTCGTTACAGTTTGGTGTTGTACCTTCGTTAAAAAATAAAAAGCTAAGCAAACTAAACATTATTAACACCGGAGTCAAAGATAGGTGTTCTTTTCAAAGTCATCACCACTCTCGTTATGGCACATTAGGCCATCACACATATCACTCATTATCTGTTTGAAGAAAACAAGTTTAAGACTTTCTTCAACCCAGGTGCAATGTGTTCATCGTGTTTTCTCAGCGGTTCAGGGTCACCAATCCTGATTATCCTTCCTTCTATACCACAGAGGATCTTATAAGGTTTTCATTCAATGCAAAACTAGGTCTTTGGGAGCGTCACTGCCATATGGTGTCTGATTCAACAAGATTAAGTTTTAAGTATAACACATTTACACATAACATTCTCATTTTAGCCAAAGCAGATTTGCATGGAACATTGTCGATCAGTGGTCATAATAATAATGATAATAATAGTAATAATAATCATAATCATAATCATAATCATAATCATAATCATAATAATAATAATAATAATAATAATAATAATAATAATAATAATAATAATAATAATAATAATAATAATGATTTATTTCTTAAGCGTATTCCATAATATCTCAATGCTCTTACAAATATCAATTACAGAAAAATAGATTTTAAGACATTGTTCATAAACATTGTCCACATACATAAGTTTTTAACTTTTTTAAAAACGTCCACAAATGGTGCTTTTCTTGTCTCTTGTCTCTAGATCTAGCTTGGTAACCCAAGTTTCTGGGTTGAGTGTCGACAGCTGAGCATATGTTATTTGTTACTTCTGGATTAACATTTTAAATATAATTAAAGCTACAAATAACGTTCTGCTTTTTAGCCAAAGCAGATTTTGAACATTGTTGATCATTGTTAACCCTGCAGGTCTTTAATAATAAGGTACATTGCACCTCTAAAAACCATGAAAACTATGTAGCGTAGTATAAAGAATGCGGTAAGCTTCCTAAAACCGGAAGAACAATTAGATTAAATTGAATAAGGATCAATTACGAAAACTCTTTTTAAAGCATTCAGTTCTCATTCATGGTAAGATGAAGTTGTGTCCACTGCTTCTTTGGGAGCTTCAATGTCATACACCTATTTCAAAAAACGTTGTCAGAAGGAGATCTGAATCTGCAATCTGAGACCGAAATGAATTCAGGAAAATTGCGTACTGCAAAAACCAGGCCTGGCCCTGTTTTTTGCGCTTAGCACCTTCAGAATTATATTTACCGTCGCCATATCTGAAGCCAGAAAGTGCACGCAATGAGAAAATACTGCCGTACTCCAGAATTGATTTCGGTTTCAGATTGCAGATTCAGATCTCTTTCTGACAACGTTTTTTGAAATAGGTGTATATATATTAGCGCATTTTCAATCAGTTGTAACCCAGGTCAACAAAATGTTCTGTACAATTTTTAGCTACCCATAGCATTCAAACCTTGTTCACAATCTCCCTTCCCTTGCACTGAAGCAGATTTTGAACATTGTTGATCAAGGTATTTGTGAGTGCCATAGTATCCTTATTTTCACTGTCGTGAGTTTTCTGTTTTGAATCAAGTTTTTTTTATGATTCATGTAATGCATATGAATCCCTCCATCATTTGGTTATTCAAATAAATTCTACTATACATAAAATTGCTGCAATGGGTAGAGGAGGCAGACAGAACGTCTGTTTATGCATCTGATCTAACCTTTCATATAGCCTGCGTAGCGGCTCTCTTGAAGGAAAGGGAGGGGAGAGGAGAGGAGCGGAGGGGGATTACTCTCCCCTTCCTCTCCCTAATCCCACTTCCGCTACTTATCCCCTCCCCTCCCCTCTTTCCTTCAAGAGAGCCGCTACGCAGGCTACCTTTTATGTGAATTAATTGCTTCAACTGTTATAAATGTTTATCTGTTTTATTCTATCAGATTCTCGATGTTTAACGCAGGCGATTGAACATACAGGAAAAACGTATGATGAAATTGGAGAAATGTTTGCTGAACAGGTAGCTTGATATCTTTCCTCCCTTTTCTATCTTCCATTCTATACTTCTCTCATTATCCACCTTTTTCATTTTTTCCATTTTTTCTATTGTATTTCCGTTCGTTATTTTTGTTCTGGAACTCTTTTCTTTTCTTATGTATTTTTGTCTACTTCACTATAATTGTCTTCTTTCGCCGGATTCTATACTTCAATTTTCTCCTATTTCTATCCTCCTTTCTATACCTTTCTTCTATCCCCTTACCTTAACTTTCCATATTTCTTTACCCTTCCCTTCCATTTTTTTTCTTTCCCTTTCGTTTTCTCATCCTTTTCCCCCTCCCTTTTGTTCTCCATGTCAATTTTTTGTTGTCGTTCGTTCTCTATATCAACTAAGAGCAATTATATACTGTTGAGACGTTCACATATTTCGGTTAATACTTTTGGAATAAAAAAGGATGTTTATACAATATATATTTGTTTAGGATAAACATTGATACGTTCCTTATCTTATCTTATTTCGTGTTTTCCTTTTTCTCTTCTATTCCAACTCCTTTGTCCCTTCTGCCGTTTTGTTTATTTATCCTTCCAAATACACTGATTCACATTTGTTTCTTTTAACATTTTTAACATTTTGTTTTTCTGTACTTTCAGCCCAAAGAGGATTTCGGCCCGTTAATAGAAGGACTAAAGGAGTATTCTGGGATGTTATCAACGTTCCCCGAGATACTACAAGTACATAAGAGTTCTGTTGCAAAAATCAAAGATTTACAAAGACAGAAAGATGAAGAAAAAGTAGAGGTAATTGATTTTATACTAGAATGTCATGATGATGATGAGCAGGATAGCGATAATGATGATGATGATATTGATGATGATGACTACGATGATACTGCTGGTAGTGATGGATGTACTAATGCTGATGATGGTGATCATGATGATGATGATGATGATATTGATGGTGATGATGACTACGATGATACTGCCGGTAGTGATGAATGTACTAATGCTGATGATGGTGATGATGATGATGATGATGATGATGATGATATTGATGGTGATGATGACGACGATGATACTGCTGGTATTGATGGATGTTCTAATGATGACGATGATGATGATATATGATGATAACGACGATGGTGCTGATGGTAGGGATGGCAATGACAATGATGCTGTTTGTGATATGATACTCAAGGTGGTGGTTGTCATGATGATTATGATGTTGATGATAAATGATGATGATGATAATGGCGGTACATGATGATGAAGAAATATATATATATACGTACGATTATGATGTTTATGAAAATGTTAATATGACAACCCTGCAATCAACTTCACAATCACTAACAAAATTGTCATCTCCATTATGTTATGCATTGTTTTCAATTACACTTATTTTATCCAGGACGATGTTTTAGAGGAAGTTTGTGCTCGAGCAGACACCATAACTGCAGTATCTTTTGGTGAGTTCATGTAAAAAATAGAGCAGATTTCGACCGTGCTGTTCCTAGTAATTTCACGTGCCTTGTCGTGCCTTGTCGTGCCTTGTCGTGCCTTGTCGTGCCTTGACCGCGTTCTTGCCGTGATTAGAGCAGATTTCGTATGACTATGAAAAGCCCACGGCACGAACACGGCCAAGGCACGCAATTCTTAAGCATCACGGTCGCTGCAAGACTAGCCTGCGTGCAGCCGGTTTAATTACACGTAATAATTATTACGTGTAATTAAACCGGCTGCACGCAGGCTATGCAAGACACGTACACATTTTTTTAACACGTCATTAACGTGCACGTGAAACTGGAGTATTACGTAGACTGTGTCCGGTACACGGAGACACTAAGGAGTCCAACATTTCGGGGGAGTGAAAGCTAAAAAAAGATGTGATTGTGTAGTTGGAACGATACACCGAAGCAACATCTTGAAATAGATCAGACCATTTCACAATTTCTCTTACATCAACTTCAGCCGAAAAATATATATTCTTTAGAATTCCACTACATTCCGTGAAATTTCCAAAGAACTGTGAAAAGAACTATGCTGAATTGTTTTGTTCGTGTTTTTTTTTTGACAGCCGAGATGGATCATTTCCATAAACTACGAACCGCTGACTTCAAAACCATGATGCAGAGTTTTCTACGAGAACAAATATCATTTCATCAAAGAGTAAGTAGAAAAAAACATCCACTGCTGTTATTTGATCTAAGGCGGGATTAGAAGCATCGCTACTTTTTGGGCTTCCTGTGTCAGATAATAAGGGAGCGCCACCCTTGACAAAATGCCCATTTGCATAATGACGTCATTTTACCAGTACCAGAATGCTTTGCGAATTTTCTTTCTTATTCAGATTCAGAACAATCGACACGATTTCTTTGACAAAAAAATGCGCAAAGCATTCTGGTACTGGTAGTATATGACGCTATAATGGAAATGGCCAATTGGCTGATTTTTTTGCCGTTCATCACTATTTATTTATTTATTTATTTCAATTTTCAGATAATACACAAGTTAGAAGAATCTTATAAAATGTACGACGAGGTCAAAACGAAATAATAATAACAAGACAACGAAATATCTTCAAAAGATGCTAGACCTTCAGAAATATCACTTTAGCATAGTTACGTAAGCTTTCTGCGTAGACCGTAAATAACGTTACGTTTCCGTTCCCTACTGGTTACGTAAATGCAAACCTAATAGCCTACTTTCGCTATTTTGGTCGAGTGATCATACACAATATTAACCAAAACGAGACTCTGGGGAACAAAAAGTAATGCACATTGTTTCCACGGAGCCTGTTTTAGATTCATTTGTATAATTCAACCAAAATATCGAAAGTGAGCTATTGAAACTGCTGTCGGCCATGGTACACAATGCGACCATTACGGTATTGCGTATCTGTTGCTCATGGACTTACGTTAACGAAAACGTTTGCTTTTAAACATCGAAAAGTAAACCGTTTATGTTGAGATCCGTGGTTTTTGCGTCACATTGAAAATGGGCGGCGTCCTTCGCGGTTTAATTTTTCGTTAACACCGAGCGTGAATCGCACTTCACTTCCGTAACGTTTACACAAGTGAGGAAAATATCTCAACCTTGACGCAGCCGATGAAAATGTTTTACGTCCTTTGCGGTTTAATTTTTCGTTAACACCGAACGTGAATCGCATTTCACTTCCGTAACGTTTACGCAAATGAGGAAAATATCTCAACCTTGACGCAGCCGATGAAAATGTTTTACGTCCTTTGCGGTTTAATTTTTCATTAACACCGAACGTGAATTGCACTTCACTTCCGTAACGTTTACGCAAATGAAGAAAATTACTCAACCTTGACGCAGCAGATGGAAATGTTTTGCCTATCTTTACCAAACTTTACGGATTTGTGCAAATACGCTCTTAGCTTTTCGAAAGCCTTACACGTGCATATTACACGGTTTCACGTTAATGCGAACTTCATAGTAACCTCACGCTTATAAAAATCGCGGTACACATCCGCAAGAAATTATGCTACTGACAACAGCAGTTTGAATAACGATTGGATGCGTACGTAAACACCAGCTTTGTAATGATTTGAGCGTAAGCTTTTGTAAAGCTTACGGTAGATTATGCTACTCACCTGTCAACGATCACAATAACGCGAACATGGGAAAAAGTAACTTTTCGAAACTCAGCTGCTTGCGGATGTGCTAAGGCCTAGATCAAACGAAATAATAACAAGACAACGAAATATCTTCAAAAGATGCTAGACCTTCAGAAATATCACTTTAGCATAGTTACGTAAGCTTTCTGTGTAGACCGTAAATAACGTTACGTTTCCGTTCTCTACTGGTTACGTAAATGCAAACCTAATAGCCCACTTTCGCTATTTTGGTCGAGTGATCATACACAATATTAACCAAAACGAGACTCTGGGAAACAAAAAGTAATGCACATTGTTTCCACGGAGCCTGTTTTAGATTCATTTGTATAATTCAACCAAAATATCGAAAGTGAGCTATTGAAACTGCTGTCGGCCATGGTACACAATGCGACCTTTATGTAGTTTTTACCTATCTTTTAGTTATTTTTTATCTATTGATTCCTTATCATTTTAAGGTCATACTACAAGAATTGGGTGGATACAACAATTTTAAAAAGGTTGTCAAAATAAATAGGCCATGACAAGAACAAATGGAATTATGGGCATACATCTGAACACAAATGTTACAGTGCGACTACTGAAACCGGGCCACCAAAACATTAATATCCAATCACGGTCGAGAATATGAACAATAAAATCTTTGCAAATGTTTGATTTTGTTGCTTAAAATGCTAAAAAATTTCATTATACCAGTATGTGAATGAAATAGATCAAAATTGAATAAGGAACATCTTAGCTTGTGAGAACCTTGTACAAGGTTTTTGTTTGATCTCAAAAAACATATATTTTGAAATTTGATTGGGTGGCCCTGGTTTCAGTAGTCGCACTATAAGTTTAAACTGTGAATGACTTCTTTGACTATAAGCAATACTGAATATCCCAACAATAACTTCCATGTTCTTCACACAATAATCATTGTATGCTCCTTGATTATTTGTGTTGATGTATCTTCATATCTCAACAATAACCTCTACGTTCTTGAAACAATATTCATTGTATGCTCCTTGATTATTTGTGTTGATGTATCTTCATATCTCAACAATAACCTCTACGTTCTTCAAACAATATTCATTGTATGCTCCTTGATTGTTTGTGTTGATGTATCTTCATTTCTCAACAATAACCTCCATGTTTTTGAAAAGATTTATTGTTCTAAGCACCTCGATTATTCCTGCTCAAAGATGTATCTTCATATCTAAACAATAACCTCCATGTTTTTGAAGAGATTTATTGTTCTAAGCACCTCAATTATTCCTGCTCAAAGATGTATCTTCATATCTAAACAATAACCTCCATGTTTTTGAAGAGATTTATTGTTCTAAGCACCTCAATTATTCCTGCTCAAAGATGTATCTTCATATCTCATCAATAACCTCCATGTTTTAACAAGAATAATCATTCTAAGTAGCTCAAGTATTCCTGTTCAAAGGCATATGCCATTTTTTACCTGAACAATAGCCTCCATGTTCTTAACAGGAAATAACGCAGCCCATAATGCATTTTATATTATATTTTATGTTGAGATGTATGGCCATAATTCCTTCCCGTGTTTGAATAGCCATTGACAACCTTTTTGAAATGTGTGTATACATTGTTAACTATAATGCTGGTCTCATTTAGAGGGTTTTACCACAGGTAGCCCACAAGTATGATAAAAGTACAAGGTATTTGAGCTCTAAAAGGGTTGATCCCTTGAAACATTGTCTTAAATTTTAGTGAAATCTTAATAAATTTTACTCATCATGTATTAATTGCTAGGTATAATCATTGGAATAAATTTTAAATAAAGCTATTGATAATATAATTATTTTAAGCTGTAAAGTGTAATTGATTTGGAAAAATAATTTGTGGTAACGCGTAATAATAAAATTCTGTCCATTACCATAAAATCCATTACCCTGTGAGCAGAGGTTCTTTTCACGCTGTCGCCAACCACCCCCTAAATGTACTACTAGATCTTGGGAAAAATGTATATGTTACCATATCTCTTCACTCAAAAATGATTTTCGGATCAAACTTGGGTCACGGTGAGATACTACTGGAAGCAATATATTGACATATGTTTTACTTAAAAAAATTGAAATTATGATGTCATAAGATAAATTGCAACATTTCTACGATGGTCGTGACTGAGGAATAAATTTAATTTATCTTTTAAAAATGAAAGATCAGATAGAGAGAAAATGAAAACCGAAAACAGAATTCTGTTAGCATTAATTGATGAGGAGTAAGAATTTTTTTAAAGTTAAATTAAAATTTATGACGTCATTATCCTTTGTCAATTCTAAATAATTTTTTTTTATGTCTTTCAAAAGTTTGATTAGGAACGAATACCGATTCCCAATACAGTACTAGCCCAGTGCAAAAGTTTGAGTCAAATTTAAAGGGAAATGGTTCTTTCATTCTCTTTATTTAAAAAAAAAAAAAAAAACAGTGACGTCATTTCATGACGTCATATTAAGAATTTGCTTAATTTCTCTCCATAGAGAGGGACATTCGAAAATCTAAAATCATACGATTTTAGAAGGCATTTGTTAATGTAGTTTAAACGATGAATGGGTATATTTAATGCCTTACAGAAAAATTTTAATCAAGAAGTTTGTTTTACCATACGTTTCTATAAATAAGTTATTGAGGGGGAGGGGTGGGTACCCAATCCTTTGATCTCTTATAACTTCACAAATATTAATCTTATCGAAAAACGGTTTTCACATTGCAAACCACCTTGTACTAATATTTCAAAATAAGTAAATGAAATGAACAGAATCGTGATTTCCAATTATGTAATAAAATGGTAACATTGATTATGATCATGGGCAGCAGAGTATCGTTCGCGTTTGTATTCGCTTGTAATCTCCGTGTATTTATAGCTACCAACGGTCGCTTATTTGTTTACTTTGTTATTCCATTGACCCTTCGTCATATTTCTAGCTCCTATTTCAATCTCGTGATGTTAGTCTATCTGGTATTAAAAGCGATCGTATGTCACTCGGTTACTAATCGGTAACTTCTTTAACTGCCGCCGAAGGTATATTGAAATAGGAGCTAGAAATATGACGAAGGGTCAATGGAATAACAAAGCAAACAAATAAACGACCGTTGGTAGCTATAAATAAACGGAGATTACAAGCGAATACAAATGCGAACGATACTCTGCTGCCCATGTTATGATGTCATACTATCAAATTTGTGTCATCAAAATTTATCAAAAAATATTGCCACAATAGTTCCTGTGTATTGACAAAGTTTTAGTGATTTATGTTTAAAGCTTAGAAAGTTAATAAAATTTGAATTTTAAGTAGTACATTTAGGGGGTGGTTGGCGACAGCGTGTTTGTCTTGTCCTTAGAGCAACGAGCAAAGAAGAGTTGTTCCAGGTAAGAGAAAGGAACCTCTGCAGTGTACTCATCCACTGCAGATTAGATGAGTTGGATTAAGACTGTTAATTGGCATTCTGTCAAAACTATCTGGTAGCAATATTATTGCATTGATTAAACCAATTTGACACTTGAATGGATCACTCAGGAGATGTAGAATGTCAATGTCATAAGGCAAAGATGTGCAATGATGATTGTGATGATGCCAATGGTGAAATTGATGGATGATTGTGAAAAGGTGCCAATGGTAAATTGAGGATTGTGATGAAGATGATGATGTTGATAATGGTGAAATTGAGGATTGTGATGAAGATGATGTTGATAATGGTGAAATTAGGGATTGTGATGAAGATGATGATGTTGATAATGGTGAAATTGAGGATTGTGATGAAGATGATGTTGATAATGGTGAAATTGAGAATTGTGATGAAGATGATGTTGATAATGGTGAAATTGAGGATTGTGATGAAGATGATGTTGATAATGGTGAAATTGAGGATTGTGATGAAGATGATAATGTTGATAATGGTGAAATTGAGAATTGTGATGAAGATGATGTTGATAATGGTGAAATTGAGGATTGTGATGAAGACGATGTTGATAATGGTGAAATTGATGTTGATGTTGATGATGAATTTAATGTTGACAAATTATGAACAAGTCTCACTCCCTTTTTGCGTTTTTGCACTTCCCAAAAAAGTCTCGAAAACATGTCAAAAAAATGAAAAAAAAAATTACGTTCAGTTATTTTGAAAATAATGAAAATTCTCACAAATATGAAGAACAAACAAAAGTGTTGTGGTGTTGATGATGAGTTTTATGAGGATGATTATGATAATCTTAATTGTGAAGTTGGTGATGATCACAGTGATGTTGGTAGTGGCCATCATAATGAAAAGTAAAATGATGATGGTGTTTGCATTGACAGTAAAGATGGTCAAATAGCTTTGTTCAAAACAACACAATTTTTTTTAATGAAAATTGTTTAATAGATTGAACACAAACTGACATGGCATCTACATGTAATTTGATTGCTATCCCTAATTTCTAGACTAGTATTTACTTAATAATAATAATAATTTTCTCCATAATAATATGTATTTACATTATTATCCCACTTTATTAAGTTGTAGTGAAAACCACATAAAGCATATTCAGGCACTGAAATAATTTGCCAGCTGACACTGGTCAAGTTGTCTTGTCAAGTTGTCCAGTAAAATCTAATTTTTCTTTGTATCATGTTTGTTACAAATCCTCAAAAGCCCAGGTGGTAGTTTGTGGGGTAGTGAGGGCTTGGAGCCTCACACCCACTAAGTAGCCCTGGGTTTCCAAAGGTAGTTTTTAACTGACCATTTGTTATTAAACAGTGCTCATTATTTCAACACGATATATTATTAACTTCAATAATATATATCTAACTATTTGTGAATAAATAATAATATTGCTCTATATATTGTTTTATTTCATATTAAGTATTAAACCACACACATTTAAGCCATGAAATAACCGAAATTGTTTTATATTATTTAATGACTAAAAAGTCACTATAAGTCAACCAGAAAAATAAAATACAAAGAAAACAGTACCTCACCACAATTATTAGTTTCTTTGTCTCAGTGTGACTAAGTCACCAAATTAAATTTTATTTAGTTTGGCAGCTTTGTTATTTTGTATATGTTTATAGTTTTGTTGTGGTCAATATTGAAATATGCAAACCATGCCCTTTACCCTAACTATGGCACATTTTACACAGTTCAATTTGCAACTATTATTCTTTGGGACCATTATTTACAGGGGAGGGAAGGCTGGTGCAGATAGAATGGGGACAGCATTTTAAATGCTGTACAAAGGACAGTGCTAAGACAGACAAAGGGCATTTTAGGGGGAGGGGACACAAACATTTTGTGCAAGTTAAAATCAAAATGCACCAGCCCAGTTGATACACCGAATCCAAATAAAGTGTTCAATTTTAATAACTATTGTTCTTGACTGGCTAGCCTTGCATAGATGTCAAAACTCCATTGTGTTTCAACATGAACATGAGGCTAGCCAGTCAAGAACAATAGTTAATAAAATTGGACAACATATTTTGATTTGATGTGTTTACATGTCGCTGCCATCTACATCAAGGTTGACATTGATAGAACTAGGGTCAAACTCTTCTCCTGTAATTCTCTGGTACATATCCATGATGTCTTCACATGTTGTTTCAAAGTGGGTTATAGCATCGTATGACTTAGAGATGAAGATCTAGGAATAGAAATTATACATGGGATTAAAAAGTGGATACAAATTTCTTTAAGCTAGCATTACTAACATTATTACAAACAGACCCGTTAATTTCTTGTAAAGTTATTTTATATAAAACCAATTATTTTCCAACATTAGTGGAATATTTTTTTCTAATGTTCCCTACCCTACTACCCTTATGTCCCCACAAGTTCAATGTCCCCACCCATCCCCTCACCTTAACTTATTTGCCATCACAAAGATGTCAGATACAGCTAAAAACTTATTGTCTATTGTTCCCTACACCAGTTCCCACAAGTTCAAATATCCCCACAAGACAAATATCCCCACCGCCTTACCTTATCTTCTTTGCCATCACTTATTGGTTCATGAATAAACTGATACAGCTAAAAACTTATTGTCTATTGTTCCCTACACCAGTCCCCACAAATCTAAATACCCTCGACCAACCCCTCACCTTATCTTCTTTGCCATCACTTATTGGTTCATAGATGTCAGATACAGTTAAAAACTTCTTTTCTATGGTTCCCAGGAGGTTTAGGCCTGGCTCTAGCTCTTTCTCTGGATCGTCTGTCTCTACGGTAGTGCTTACAATGGCAAGATACTTGTCTTTGGGTGAGACACAGTTGGTGTGGGATATACAGCACACAAAAATATCTGCAATAATGATAATAGTCCTTTTCACAGTTCTGTTCAGTGACTTTGAATTTTAGTTCCAAGTCAAGGTTCCACATGTAACACAATAAAATCTAAGTGAAGTGAAAAGTGAATCCCTTTGCTGCGCGTAGCAAAACTATAATTTATCATGTGCAGCAACTGGAACCTCGACTTGGAACTATCATTTGTGATTTCTGAACGGAACTGTGAAAAGGACTTTAGGGTTTGTGCTGATGTCAGTAAACAAAATCTAAGGAGTTTTCAAGGAGTTTTCAAGGATCAAAAAGTAATGTTTAAGCAATTTTTTGCGACAACTTTCATATATAATATTATAAATATATAATAATAATATACCAGTATATAGAATGATAATATTCAATGATATATAAATGATATTCCTGTCATTGTTAATGTCACACAGCGTTCTGGGACGGTTGTTCCCAGAACCCCTCAATAGATGCAGGGATGCCTGTCGGATAATTTTTAATGATAAATCATTATCATTAATTACTATATCCTAATAGTAGCCATAACCATTTTGTAATCACTAGTAAATACTGCAATCTGATTGGCTTAAAAGTATGCAATTATAGCATTAATTACCTGATTTCCTGTTGACCTGGTTCTGTGGAATAATCAGCTGACAAGACTGGGAATTATCAGTGGATGGAATAGGATGTGAAAGAATGCAAATGCAACGCACAACCTGTCCCACTTTCTTCACTTTGTCTTTAAAGTAGGATGGATCTCCAATTACAGCTTTGGCTTTTGCTGTCTCGCCTTCAGAAGTCACCAACACATTACCGCCCTCCGAAGCGATTTTCTCCACTGGTTTATTAAGCATAAAAGTTCCTCCCCACACTGCAGAGAGTCGGGCAAAGCTCTGAGGAAGCTCTCCTAAGCCATAGACTGGGTAGAGGTATGGAGATTTGCCATATCTTGACAACGAATTGTAATATAATTTAACCTTCTTGATTGTTTCGCCACACGGCTTTGATTTATGCTCATCATCTAGGTACAGTGCTATTGCATGACCTGTAAATTCCGCCGTGTACTCTCCCAGACCAAACTTCGTGAAAACATCATTCATTGAAGTTTTCTCAGGATCGCAGCCCTGCCAAGTCGAAGGATCTTCGACGTCGTAATTCAGAGCAAATATAAGGAAGCTACGAAAGCGTCGCTTTTCAAAAATGCCCATGATTCCGGACGAAATCGCCTCTTTTTCGTCGGCTGGGACTTTGTATACGCTACCACCAAAGGTTCCCTGGTAATAGACATAGCTTCCTTCGATTTGCTTAAAGTTCATGTACTTTGTAACTCCAGTGTGAACAAGAAGCTTAACCAAAGCCCCATTAGCCATTAGAAATTTAGGGATGAGATCGACATTGTATTCTCTAACCTCTCGGCTCTGTTCAGGAACATCAGGAAGTTTGAACGCTTCATAAAGCTGGTCAAGATGGAGAGAGGCGCAGTCGGCACCGTAGTACTCGTTCCGATCGATTTGGAGGATTTTTTTACCCTTGACAGACAGAAGACCGCTCAGAATACACTCCTTGAGCCCTGTTCCAAGTACAATATAGTCGTACTCCTCATTCATTGTGAATTAGGTGGAGGTTTTCGTCGTTTTTACACCGAAAATTACGCCGGTTTTTCTCTTCACCTGCGGGTGTTTTCTCCCTCTTATTTTTCTTTTTCAAAACACCACCAATACGCATGTTCAGTAGGACACCGCTGGATAATAAAGTTGGACTCGATTTTATCAGCTATTTTCAACCAATCAAAAATTTTGTTAGATTACCTTTGAATAACATAACATGGAGTTTGATTGGCTAATTCAATCTTGGCTTTTCAGAGGCGTTTCTTTACCAATCAAAAACATTGTAAGAATTCCATGATTTGACTCTGATCGAAATAACGTGGGTTTTGATTGGTTTAACCATGGACATCAACCAATCAATTCGCGCCGATCGCCGGTTATGTTGACAAGATTCCACAAGCGCCACAAGTACAAGTTTTACAACCTTTCACAGTGGTAGTGATTCTACGTTTTTTTTTAGCTCAAAACTCCTTCACAGAGCTCCAAAACACAATAATTTTACAAGTGTGACAGCTGAACTTCAAGTTTTATTTATAATTTCTGTGCAAGATGTGTGGTAAGTTTATGAAATATCACCAGTTGTAAAATGTAAATAAAAATACTGCCAACGTGGAAGGCCTCCCACACGAAGAAGATGCATGTTTTGGATGGTGCCTTATTATCTTAAACCATTGTTTACTTCTTAGCCATCAGACCAACAAGTATTATTATTAATAAATGCAAACACTGCTTATATATTTTCAGGTATTTTTGCGTATTTGAACTTCTGTGTCCCTAGAAAAAGGAAATATATTCTAGAAACTCTGTTGAAGGGTCTCAAAAGGTTGGAGTACAGAGGCTATGATTCTGCAGGTTTGTAAGACATTCTAGATATTATCCTTCACAAAATATTTATATATTGATTTCACTTTTGTTTTATATTTTCAGGAGTTGCTTTTGATTCAAACAACAATGTACTGAGGTAAATATATGCATAAAATTCATAATATTTCGTGAAAAAATGTTTGATCTGAATTTTGACCTCATTATTTAGATACTTTGGGAATTAGTTCTTTGGAACTGCTATTACTCTTTACTTTTCTTAACTTTTTAATATTTATTCCTAATAGAAAATTGACTCATTCTCTTATTTTTACTATGTAAAAATAGCAATATTTTATGCGGTATTTCACGCATTTTTTACGTACGATCTACTAGTAAATTATGACGTCGATTCAGTGGACTTCATCTCCCGTTGAAATCTCTATTCCGGTTACCCATTCTATTTTAGTATCTTCATTGATTTCTAGTTCCTATGTTCTGCTAGATTGACATTTATATTAACCCTCTTTTAAAATTTTACGTAATATGATTGATAATTTCGTCATTCAGTGGGTGTGGGTGTCCCAGTTGTCAAGGCTATAAACATTGAACAAAAATAAACCATTTTCACTTCCCCTACGTTTAGGAAACAATTTGTTCCACTGTTAACAATTATTATATTGGATGAGGTTTTTGTGATATCCAAAATAATCAAAAATTAGGCAGGTGTAATGAGCCAAATACACGTAATATGATTGACAATTTCGTCACTCAGTGGGTGTGTGTCCCAGTTGTCAAGGCTATAAACATTGAACAAAAATAAACCATTTTCACTTCCCCTACGTTTAGGAAATAATTTGTTCCACTGTTAACAATTATTATATTGGATGAGGTTTTTGTGATATCCAGAATAATCAAGTTTTAGACAAGTGTAATGAGCCAAATATATTTTCCCAAGACCATGAAAATAAACTCTAAGCCAATCAGATTTCACTTAGTGAATATAATGTATAATCAATAATAGTTTATTTTTGAGAAATGATATAAAGCAAAAACATTAAAACCATGAAATAAAAGCAAAATAGTTACTAACTAATAGTCTCTACACGTACACTCACTATCACTCAACCTGAAACATCAAATACAAAAGAAGGCAATACCTCATAAATTGTACAACCTTACTTGTCTTTGATAGTGACTTATAGTCCAAAATAAGAACTTCAAATTACACATTTAAGTATTTTTATTTTATTTTATGAATATAGTGTTTTTGCTCTATATACCATATGAAACGTTTTAAGCTCAATTTTCAACCCTTTTTATGTTAATTTCTATATATTAAATTTAGTTAAAATGTTTTATCTCTTGGTTGAGCACAACTATGTAGTTGTTCAGCTGAAGTTCTCTTTAACCTTTTGAAGTTCTTGTAGTGTAGACTTAATTAATATAAGTTTTAAGGCCATTGTGTGTTTCTTTTTAAGTTAGATATATTGTTTTTGGCCATAAAAATAAATATAGAGAGAAATTACTAACATTTCTTGTGGATCAATTCTAATACCCTCCCCTTATAAAAATGATTTAATTAAACATGCATAATACCAAAGTATACACAATCTTAAACAATGGTTATGACTTTCATTAATATGTACACATGTTCCTAAGCAACAGTTTCTACTGAAAAGTATGCAATTGCTGTTTTTTAGATTTGTTTTAAGATCCATTAGTACTCGTCTTGGCATTAGGTTTCCATATATTATAAAACTATAATTAATGTATTGCATATGATATTTGAAATCTTAATATACAATTTATAAGATGTATTTAATAGTAAAGTCTTCAGTAAAAATTTTCCCTCTTTAAACATTTAATATTTTTTCAATTTGTTAGTTGTATTATTTTCTATTACTTAATATATATATATATTAATCTGATTTTACATTATTTTATGAAAAGAACATGTGAACTTTACAAAATGTCTTTGCATGTGACAACATATCACAGGGGCGGTAAGTGGGTGTCTTGGGACAGAGTGCCCAAAAATTACAATAGCACAATAACGGCTCACGGAAATAGTAACGTTTAAATTCAAGAAAATTCATTATTTATAGATCACAAAAAATACCTGTTTTAATTAAACCCATGATTTCAGCACTGATTCGATTACAGTTAAATTATTTGTATATAGTTTATTACAATAATGTCATAAATGTACTGTGGCAATTAGTGGAAAGATAATCTAACTCTAAAGTATATGCTACATCCAGAAGATAATTAAAAAGAACCTTTACTTTAATGGATATTGAGTGGTTCATATAATATTATATATAAATTTGATAAAAGTATGATGTAATATATAATAATTATTTCAAAGACTCTAGGTACCTTTGATATATTTATAAATTATTTAACTATTTGTTTAAATATTATAGTTTTTCCCTCTTCAAAAATTTGATATTTTGAATCACACAAAAATTGAAAAGAAAAAAGATAACATCATTTATTCTTCTAAAACAAAATCAAATTCTTCTCAGTAACTTGAAAACTCTATAGTAACTGAACACAATTATTTTTTCTCCAATTTGTAATTTGTTGAATATCAAAATAATAGAAAAACAATTATTATTATAATTGTAGCTTGATTGAGCAGCCAACAGTATATTACTATTAATAAGATATGCATAGGCCGTGTTTCAATTTTCTTTTCATCAACCTAGTTATAATTTTAGTTAATTTACCAAACTTTAATTTGCTTGCTCTTCTTCAGGATAGCCAAGTTTGCTTGTTGGGTAACAAGCATGCAAGTAAAAACACTGGGATCACTTTTAAAAAGTTTTTTTTTTTAATTTTTTAATCTTATTTTAATTTGTCTATTATATAAAATGAATTTATTATTATTATTATTTTTATTATTAGCATTTTTAAATAGTTGCAAACTAAGGTTAATAATGCAAGCTAAAACCTGTTTTAGAAATTTCAGAGAAACTCATTTTTTAAATTTAGACTGTTTGGTTTTCAGTTTCAGTATTTACTGATAAAATTTATTTTTAAAACTTTGTTTGTTTGCTTATGAACTGCAAGGTGTGACTTGAACTAGTATTTCTGCTCTTTCTCAGAAATATCTGAATTTTTTCCTTGTCTTATAAATGTGCTGAAACGTGATCTATATAGTCATCTTTATTTTTAACTGTTTGAGTGCCTGATTTTGATGATCAAACAAAAACAAGAAATATTATAATTATAAGTTGTGCTCTTGACTTGGACACATTTAATTATTGCTATTTAATAATTCAAATTATATCTAGTACATGTACATAGTCACATGTACCGATGACATTTCTCAAAACATATTGTTTAAAAATAACTACTTTGCTAAGTCTCATAAATCATTAAATTATACGCATTTTCGATAAATTTAAGAGGTCTTCTCGAATAGTTGATCATGACCTGTTATTGATCATAATTTATACCAAATTCTCAATAGTTTTCTTTTGAATTGGAAAGGGAGTTTGATATTAAAAGAGTTTAGATAGTTGTTTAGTTTGCCAAAAATAGTCCATTTATTCCATTTTGTGCATTTTTCATATTTCATCAAATGATATAACCTAATCACTTTAATAACTTACAGCACAAAGCCCAAAAGTATGAACGGCAATAATTTATTCATATTTTCTCTACATCTTTTCAATCAACTCCTCTAGATTAAATGTCAACATTTCTCACTGTGAATCACAAGACAAGAATGATGTCAATCTTCAGATGAATTTTGAGGTTAAAATAGCTAGAATGAAGTCCATTTGAATCCAAAGCAGCTACAGACAAACATGTCAAAAGAATGTGAATAAATTATCTGCGGTCACACTGTCTTTTGGGCTTTGCGCTGTAATGATATTAACAAATAACTATAAAAACTCTAGAACTGCTGATTAAAAAAGTTACTAAATATATAAATGCTCTTGTTGAAATTAGAGTGACATTTATTTATCAAAGAAAATATGTAAGTTAAAATGTTTTGTATACAGTCTAATGTCCAATTAACCAACAACTGAACCCAGCAATTAAAGCACATGGCTCAAACTAAGAAATTAATTTGGCCTGACACTTCCAGATGCAGAAACCATGAAATATGATTTCCATAAATTGTGACTGCAATTTTATTATCCATTTGGCAATTCATAATTATTTTTGGCTGTCAAACCTAAATTTGGCTTGTCATTTGGCCATTGGCAGGCTGCTATTTAGTGCTCTGAGGCACTAATATTGAGTACTGTAATTATAATTGCTCCAGTGATTTTGAATTGACAATTTTATCATTAGTTCAGTCAAACACCATAATTATTGCAGGATGTGACCAAAATCCTGAATATGGTGGTTGGCTGAACTAATTATTAAAATACGTCAATTCAATATTATTGATACTTGAACACTATAATCACTGACGAAATAGTAAAAATGAGAAGTGTTTATAATAATCTTTATCGGTCATTATACACTAATTATTAGCTGTGTACGTGTATATACACATATTTGTTATATAATTAAATTCATGGATGAAATAGTAAAAATGAGAAGTGTTTATAATAATCTTTATCAGTCATTATACAATAATATATCTACGTGTATACACATATTTATTATAGAATTAAATTCATGGATGAAATAGTAAAAATGAGAAGTGTTTATAATAATCTTTATCGGTCATTATACACTAATTATTAGCTGTGTACGTGTATACACATATTTGTTATATAATTAAATTCATGGATGAAATAGTAAAAATGAGAAGTGTTTATAATAATCTTTATCAGTCATTATACAATAATATATCTACGTGTATACACATATTTATTATAGAATTATAAATATACACAATGACAGATGTGTATTTGACAATTAAAATAATATGATTACAGCTATTATGCCTAAAATGACCTGTGGCAGTTTACAAGCACCATATCAAAACATCATTTAGGATTGGTTTAAATAACAATAGATTCTTGCCAAAACAACTGCCCTAAACCTAACTAAACAATAGCAGTACTCTATTAGGGGGCCAATCAATACACACCTTCTGTCATGTGCTCTATTACTGATGTCATAATGTCAGCATGTACATCATGAAAGAGGAAAAATACTTTCTTGAAATCATGACAGGATGCATGCATGATTTTCAGGAATTTTCTAGTCTGTGCTAATTAAGTCCCTTTTATCATAGATGTCAGACTAGCTCAAGGGTCTTTCGATTATTATGCACAAGTTTCCATTCACTCAACAGCAATTATATGTCATGATCGAAGTTTAACGTCACAGTTCAATATTAATAGTGTCTGAGACTTGTACAATAATTTTTGTGGTGGTCAATTCAGTTTTTTATGCCAGTTTCAATACTAAGAGTATGTTATTGGGGTGAGTAATTAATTTTGTTAATAAGTATTTATTAATATTTACAAAAAAAAGGTTTTGGTATGTGAAATGTTAAGGTTATTCCATTAACTATATTCCTTTGATATGTATTTTGTACCAATATATTAATTGAGAGTAATACCACTGGAGTGGGTTACTAAATACTTAATTAACTATATAGATGATCCTAATTATAGTTATTTATAAATCTACTTTATAAATATTATTTTAGAAGTTCAGAATATTTCTAAAAAAAACCGTAGGCTACTTTCATTGATTTTAATATAAAATATATTAAAATTCATTCAATTTTATATTGCAAATACTAAAAGTATTAAATTTTCAGAAGTATTTAACTATTTATTGAAACATTTACAAAAGGTTTCTGGAGAACACAGTGTGTTGAAGTCCTTTCAATACTTTTTAAAACTTTAATATAATATAAATTAACATGCATTTTCATTTTTACATATTAGCCAATCTTAATAAAGTTGGCCGTTTTTAGATATTTTTTTGATACTTATGAATAATTATAAGGTTTTTTTCAGCTACCTTCATTCAATTATGTAATTTTTTTTGAGATGTTCAGAGAACAAATAATTTCATACATCAAAAGTTGAATCTCTATTTATTTATTTATTTATTAATTAATATGATTATATGATATTATACTTTTGTTGCAGAATTGTGAAGAAAAGAGGCAAGGTTGCTGCTCTTTCAAAACTAATTGAAGGTAAATCAAAATAGTCTTAGTTATTTTATGAATCATACCTCATTTTTTGAATAATTTCTCTACAATTATTTCCATTTTTCAATTCAATCATGATTATGTTATAATAATAATTAATAATTTAATATTTAATATAATTTAATATAATTTAATATAATATAATTACACTAAGTAAGAGTTAAATCTCTCAAAAAATTGCCAAACAAATGGTATTTTAAAAACATCCCCTGTGTGTACCATTAAAACTATTATTAACAAAGAGTACAAACACTAAATTAGTGACTAATAATCTGTTGTTTTCTATTCTTTAATTAGCACTATTTAGAACTATAAATTGAAATTATTGAGTAAACTGTATAGGCTGCATCAGTGTTTGAAAAAACAGTAAAAAGGAGTGCAATAGAATGAAATTTGTAACACTGTAAAACATGATGATAGTCTAAAGCTTTGAAAAATGTCAGTAAAGTTAAGTTAACTTTTTCTATTGTATAACAAATTTTATTCTATTACCTACTATTCACAGGTATATTATTTGCACTCTAGTTCAAAATTTACAGTTTTCATGTGTAAAATTTTGTAAATATGAAGAATGCCTCAGATGTAGTTGAAGCTCCATTATAATTACAATGTAATTTTATAAACTATTTGTTAAAACTGTAAATTTCCAAGTATAAACACTTTAAACTATTATTGTTTAGACCAAGAAGAGTTCAAATGTGACGATGAAGTGGATGTGCATGTTGGTATAGCACACACTAGATGGGCAACCCATGGAGAACCAAATGAAAAGAACAGTCATCCACACAGATCAGGACCTGAAAATGGTAAGAAAATATCACAATACTTGCATGTATTCATAACTATTGTCGCAGACAAACACTGTCTAGCTTTGTTCATATTGGCCCACACATTGGATAGTTCACATGTATGCAAGGCTGGCCATATAAACAAAACAAACGTTGTTCAAATAATGCAAAATAAGGAACAGTTCATTATTTATACCTCAGGGGGGAGGGGGGAGGAGGAAAATTAGGGGGGCTTCGAGAAAAAAAATTAAAGGAAGGGGGGGGGGGGCTTTGAAAATAATTTCTGAAAGCTATTTTTTTTCTGTTTTTAATTTCCCTCATGCTGATCCGATTTGAATATTGTATATATACTTAAGTGAAAGTCCAATGTTGGTTCTTTCATATTTTTACTAAAATAGTATATTTACTAAGTAAATCTGGTAGATAAAATTCCAGTTAAAACTTATGAAAATCAAGACGATTTTGTATCTAATCGTCACGGACATAAATTCTTTTGTTAATTAATTTGATTTTTTTGTAGAATTCGTTGTTGTGCACAATGGAATTATCACAAATTACAAAGATATCAAGGTTTTCCTGGTAAGATGATGTAGTTTTTTATAATATTAATATATTGTATTGATAATGGCAGTGATGGCTTTGTTTAATTAAAGTTCATAGTTCATGAATGATGATAAAAATTATATTACTAGTAAATAGATAAAGATTGAGCTTTTGAGTCTTTTAGTTGTATACTAACTATTCTGAGCTTTCTGCTCACACTTAAGCCTTGATCACTGTCTTTAGTTTAGTTTTAGTTTTAGTTTATTTGCTCTCTTTGAATATTACAATTTATACATAGAATTAGTAATACTAAAATGATTTACAGTTTTTATTTACAGTTTGGTTTTAATTTATATAAGAAAAGCCTGGGGGCTAAATTAACAGTATGATGATGATGAAAATGATGAATATAATAGGGTTGTTAAATGAATTGAAATGCATTTGATGTATAAGTAAAAATTATATTAATATAGATATATGAAAAAAATATCATATGCCCTTGGCAAGAATTGAACCCTACGGTTTCGGCATTTCAATTATTTATTCACTTCCCTCCGCATTTCCATTTATGGTGTTCAAAATTACCTAAGAGATTAATATACTACTTAATCTGGCTGCGTATCCAGCGTGGTCATCCTAGTGGTGTAGTGGCTAACACATTGGACTAGAAAGCCGAAACTGCGGGGTTCAATTCCCGCCAATTACAAGGGCATATGATATTTTTCTCATGTATCTGTATAGTAATAGTGTTTTTAATGAGGATAAAGATGATGATGATGATGATGATGATGATGATAATGGTAATATTATAATGGTGATTATTAATACTTATAGTGAACAATTGTATGATGATTGTGATAAATATTAATCATAATTATTAAGTAGTCAAAGCAGTAATGAATTATTATAATTATTATAGCACAATGTAATCACAACATGCACATTTTCAATTATTTTACAGGAAGGAAAAGGTTTTAGGTTTGAATCAGAGACAGACACTGAAGTCATTCCCAAGTTGACAAAATACATCTACAACAAATCTGTAAGTATATTTTGATCCAAATATTCTTGACCAACCCACCCCTCCCTCATCTATCCATTCATGAACACCCCAAGAAACCCTATTTTGAACCACGTATGTAGTATAAATTAATATGATTTTTTTTTAATATTTTTATTTCAATAATAAACATTATTTACAATTAACGAATACAGTACTAAGTAAGTGCATACTATATATTTTCCTATTGTTTGCAATTAATAAATGCTAAGTACTGTATCCTAGATGTTTTCTTCTATTGTTTACAATTAATAAATGCAGTACTAAGTACTGTATCCTAGATTTTGTTTCTTAAATTGTTTACAATTGATAAATGCAGAACTAAGTACTGTATCCTAGATTTTGTTTCTTCAATTGTTTACAATTGATAAATGCAGAACTAAGTAGTACTGTAAATCTGTTATAGATTTTTTTCTTCTATTGTGTACAATTATAATTAATAAAATTAATGCAGTATAAAATTACATGTAAGTACTGTATCCTAGATTTTTTTCTTTTGTTTACAATTTATTAATAAATGCAGTACTAGGTACTGTATCCTATATATTTTTACAGACTAGTATGATAATATTTTTGCTCTTTGAAAATTTCAGTGAATGTCGATTGCAGGAATTGTTGTGAAGAAATAGAAAATAATACAGCATGATCTATCGAGTTTATAGAGAATGCAGACATTTTTAGAAGATGAGAGAAGCATTGGGAGAAGACGTGTAGCGGAGTGCTTCTCAGCGCTTCTTGAGTCTTCTTAAAATACCCAAGTGATTTATAACTCGACAGATCACTGTTGCTGAATTTTCTATTTCTTTTATAAAAAAAATTATTTAATTAATATTAAAAAATATTTTTCAATAATAGAAAGCAGAGAACAAAGAGCTTCAATTTAGACAGTTGGTAGATATTGTTGTTACACATTTGGTGAGTAAAATATTAAAATGAACATGATGGTTGTAGTGGTAGTGGGTGTGGTGATGTTGGTGGTGGGGTGGTAGTAGTGGTGATAATGATAGTGGTGGGCATACTGTGGTGATGATGATGATGTTAGTAGTGGTGATAATGATTGGTGATAATGATAGTGGTGAGCGTACTGTGGTGATGATGATGATGTGAGTAATGGTGATAATGATTGGTGATAATGATAGTGGTGAGCGTACTGTGGTGATGATGATGATGTGAGTAATGGTGATAATGATTGGTGATAATGATAGTGGTGAGCGTACTGTGGTGATGATGATGATGATGATGTTAGTAGTGGTGATAATGATAGTGGTGGGCGTACTGTGCTGATGATGATGATGTTAGTAGTGGTGATAATGATTGGTGATAATGATAGTGGTGAGCGTACTGTGGTGATGATGATGATGATGATGTTAGTAGTGGTGATAATGATAGTGGTGGGCGTACTGTGCTGATGATGATGATGTTAGTAGTGGTGACAGTGATTGGTGATAATGATAGTGGTGGGCGTACTGTGGTGATGATGATGATGTTAGTAATGGTGATAATGATTGGTGATGGGGTGGTAGTGGTGACAGTGATTAGTGATAATGATAGTGGTGGGCGTACTGTGGTGATGATGATGATGTTAGTAATGGTGATAATGATTGGTGATGGGGTGGTAGTGGTGACAGTGATTAGTGATAATGATAGTGGTGGGCGTACTGTGGTGATGATGATGATGTTAGTAGTGGTGATAATGATTGGTGATAATGATAGTGGTGAGCGTACTGTGGTGATGATGATGATGTTAGTAATGGTGATAATGATTGGTGATGGGGTGGTAGTGGTGACAGTGATTGGTGATAATGATAGTGGTGGGCGTACTGTGGTGATGATGATGATGTTAGTAATGGTGATAATGATTGGTGATGGAGTGGTAGTGGTGACAGTGATTGGTGATAATGATAGTGGTGGTGGTGGTGGGGTAGTGATGATGATGCTATGGTGGTGGTTGTGATGATGGTAGTAGTGCTGACCGACAGTGGTGTTGGTGATGATGATGATGATGTTAGTAATGGTAATGGTTGTGGTGGTGATGATGGTGGTAGTAGTGGTGACTGGCTGCTGGTGGTACGGGTGGTGGTGGTGCTGATGATGATGATAAAATAAAATGATCCAACCCAGTCTAATAATCCATCAATAATTCAACCATCCAGGAAGGAGCATTTGCTTTGGTTTTCAAGAGCAAGTATTTCCCAGGACAGATTGTTGCTACAAGGTTTGTCAAATATTGATATTCTTAGTGCAGTGTTCTCCAGAAGCACCAACTGCTTGAACTGTAATGCTAGTTATTGAAGAAATAAAAGTGTTAAGAGAAGTGTTAAGAGAAGCACAGCGTGAAGCGGAGTGCTTCTCAACACTTCTTGACTGTTCTGACAATCCCCAAGTTCTTTATAACTGCATACAGCACAGAAAGCAAGTTTTCTATTTCTTTTATAAAATACAAATTGATCAACATGCAAATGTGCGTGCTGTGTGCTCTCATAAAGCAAGCGCCTCATCCAACAAAATTTGTGATTTCAAATAGTAATTTTATAAATACAGATTATTACTTTGGCACGCAGAGATATGAAATTTATCTTCGAGTGATCAACTTGATGTTGAGATGAACACAAGAAGATAAATTTCATATCTCCAACCAACCATGTATTAATCTGTTTATTATATAACAAACAATGTTTTAAATCAAGACACGTGTGTGATACAATTTTTATCAATGTGTGAAATCCCTATAACACACTGTATGTTATATAGCAAATTCAGATGAATAATGTTTTTCATTGATAAATGGTATGTTTGTTTTTTGTCTCAGACGAGGTAGTCCCCTGCTTGTTGGTATTTCCAGCAAGAAACCTCTAAAAGCAGACAAGCTGCCTGTTTTATACAGTGAAGGTGGGTACAGCTGACATTATGTAGTTAAGAATTAATTAATGTCCTTTTGAATCACAGGTTCCATTCATTGATAAACCTTATAACATTAAACCTATAAATTTTATACTTACATAATTTTTGCATTGAATGTATATTATTTTTTTATTTACTTTGTCATAATTTATGCATTGCCAAGTATATATTTTTTTTGTGGTTTGTTTTCTGTTTTGTTTAATTTGTTATAATTGTGTGTTTGTTCACTCCTTCATTCAGTATGATTCTTGATTTTATTTTATTAAAAAAACATGTTTTTCTTCATTCCTTTCTTTCTTTCTGTATGTTTTTTTGTTTTCTCATATTTTTGTTTGTTTCATAAATTTGTTCATTTGCTAATTTTAATGTTCAATTGTTTGTCTGTTTGTTCATTCTTTAGTTTGTTTGCTTATTGATTGTTTGTTTGTATCATTATTTTTTACTTTTCTTGTTAATTTGTTTGTACATGTTTGTTCATTTTATTTATTTGTTCATTTTGTTTGTTTATTCTTTTGTATGTTCATTCATTTGTTTGTTCTTTTGTTTGTTTGTTCTTTTGTTTGTTTGTCCTTTTTTTTTTTTTTGGTAATTTGTTTGTCCATTCATTTGTCCATTTATTTGTTTGTTTGTTCGTTTGTTCATTTATTTGTTCATTTTATTTGTTTGTTCATTTTATTTGTTTGTTCATTTTTTTATTTGGTAATTTGTTTGTTTGTTTGTTCATTTGTTTGTTTGTTTATTCTTTTGTTGTTTTTTTGTTCATTTGTTTGTTTGTTTGCTCATTTGTTTGTTCATTCAATGACTTGTTTTTTCATTCTTTTGTTTGTTCATTTTTATGTTTGTTCATTTGTTTGTTTGTTTATTCTTTTGTTTTTTTAGTTCATTTGTTTGTTCATTCGTTGTTGTTTTTTATTTTTATGTTTGTTCACTTTTATGTTTGCTCATTTGTTTGTTTTGCTCATTTGGATCAATCATTGTATGTTCTTCATGAATTCAATGCCTGGTTATGCAACAATTCTTTCATCAACCTTTTTATTGGAATAGCTGGAATTTCTATTCCAATAACCTGGAAATGGTACCAGCACCAACTGCAAACCTACTAAACGCCACATAAAATATTTGCATAGGCACTATAAATGTTAATGAATATGTACAATATATAATAATATTTTAATTAATATTTTGAGCTCTCATTACTTTACAGTGCGACTACTGAAACCGGGGCCACCCAATCAAATTTCAAAATAGATTTTTTTTGAAATCAAACAAAAAACTTGTAGAAGGTTCTGTCAGGCTAAGATGTTTCTTATTCAATCTTAATCTATTTCATTCACAAAAATAATGAAATTTTTTAGCATTTTAAGCAACAAAATCAAACATTGGTAGAGATTCTATTGTTCAAATTCTCGATCATGATTGGATAATAATGCTTTGGTGGCCCCGGTTTCAGTAATCACACTGTAAGTAATAATTATTGTAAAGAAATTTAAAGAACAAAAATGTTTTTCCATGTTTAATACTCTTATCTGAACACACTGGATGTTGATCATGAGCATATCATGGAAACAACTACGAAAACAAGAGTAGTTACCAGCTTCTTATGTGCTCTCTCAACATTGAAGTATTTAGATCAGAGAATCAAACATGAAAAAATGTTGTTTTTCTTAATTTAACTTAAATGTCTTAATACTTTTACTTTAAAATTAAAAATAATATGATTTCATTGTAACTCTTGGTATTATACTCAGATCTCTGCCTAAGCATAAATGCTAAATTTGAGTTAATTGTTAGGTGTATGAACCATATGTAGGGGACTGACTAGCTATCTCATTTTGTTCTCTCACCTGTATATAATAATGTACAGCATATACCTAATTCAAAAACAAGTTGAAGGGGTTAACAGTGATTGGTGATACCCAAACAATACCTCCACCATCCAGCAATGACCTTAGATGGGTGTCTAAGGTTTCTCAGGATAGTGGAGACAATATTGTTTAGGTGATTTAAAAACGGGGTTCGTGCTACTCCTTAAACTCCTTGAAAACTCCTTAAATTTGATTTACGTTTTTAAGGGCACTTGAAAAGCCCTTGAATTTTAGAAAATCAGCAAAAACTCCTTAAAAACTCCTTAATTCTAGATAAAGTAGGGTAAAAATTCTAGATAAAGTAGGGTAAAAATTCTAGTATTGCAAATTAAAGTTAAGTAAAAATTCTAGTATTGTACATCATTTTCGTAAATTCGTAAATTTTCGTATATCAAAGTTGTCGCAAAAATTGCTTCAAAATTACCTTTTGGTCCTTGAAAACTCCTTGAAAACTCCTTAGATTTTGTTTACTGACATCAGCACGAACCCTGTAGAAAGGAATAAGAAGAAATTTGTATTACCCACAGTTCCTTTGGGTCATGCAATCAACACTGCTCGCAACCTTCAACCTTTTTGAATGAGGTGTGCATGTATCTTTAAATAAATACAGTAAATTAAAGTGAACTAAATAATAACTGTTAAATTAAAAAATCCTAAAAACCCTAATTTCCTATAATTTGCTTTTAAAAACAACTCTGCCTTTTACATCCTATTTCAAATATTAAATTGTATGTATAAGGTAAATGTTGCTTTCTGTTAATGTCATAATTAAATCAACAATTATAGCTCTCAATGCATGTGCTAAGACTTTACTTTCAATAACATAATAATATATCTAAGTTGCTGTACACTTTTGTAAATTAAATAGAGGATATTACATGGGTGCGCTGAGATACCAATTTTATCTTCAAGTGTTGAAATGATCTTCAACAGGAGAAGATAAAATTTGTATCTCCAAGCATCCATGTAATGTTCTGTTTATTATATAATTATCAATGAAAATATAATAAAACTTTTTTTGACACAAGAAGTTTCCATAAAGCTGTGTAACCATAGTGATGATATCTTCACATGTGAAAATAACATGTTATCTTCACATGTGAAGATATGAAATTTTTGAAACAGAGAAATTTAGGTATTTCATTGACAGTTATATAATAAAACATTCTTCTATACTCCCGTCTCAGGTTATCTAGCACCGCTGTACTTTTTGACAAAAAGCACATTTGTACAGGACAAGGCACAATTTGTTTTTAAAATATTCACCAACCCCAAGTAAAAAAACACATTTGAATTTTCGCTCAATCAAGTTATCCCTGTACAAATGTGTCTTGTGTACAAACAGTACATCATTGCTAGAAAACATGAATCTGGAGTATTGCACTTGTATTTGCTCTTTGCACTCTTTATTCTGTTAACTAAAACTCTTGCCTTTCATGTGGTGCTGGGAATTTCTAGAGCATAGTTTAGATGACTCCTCCCTGGGTAAGTCCTTCATGTTGTCTAAACAACTCAATATCTATAGATTGGTACTACAAGCAATGTGTACACCTATTTCAAAAATCGTTCTCGCGGCTTAAGCTACAAGCATCAAGGCATTGGCGGATCTAGGGGGTGTCCCTTAGGCAGGGGACACCCTCCTAGCACTGCAATAACCCCTATTTTATTTAAGACATTTAGGGACTGGATACACCCTAACACCTTAAGAGCCCTCATTTGCAATTGGGACACCCCTCAGAGGCGTAGCATCTATTACGCAAATACGCACATGCGTACTTGAGACTGGAAATTTTCAAATGTTTTATAATTGTTTTCCATATAATTATTTTTGTATTCGAAAATCAAAAATCCATATCCGTGCGTAGTTGTCAAAATGACCACGCTACGCCCCTACCCTCTGACAAATTTCTGGATCCACCCTTGCAAGGCCTCAATGAATGCTGTTTTTGTGCTGGTAATGTATTGAAATCTGACTTGCTTCTAAAGAATTCGAACAAATAACAAAAATGCTAGTATTTTCATACTTTCATGCTTGTAATTGTATTACAATGAATTTTGTTGACAACAAGTGTAATTTCAATCCATTACCAACATGAAACCAGTCTTTGCTTGATGCTTGTTGCTTAAGCTGTAACAATGACTTTTGAAATAAGTGTACATTACCAGGCATGTAATGTCTTCTTGCTCAGTAAGCAAGAAACAAGGATGGCACAGTTGGTGAGTGAATGACCTTCAGTGCAATATATAGGTGCCGAGTTTGATTCCCAGTGATGTCACATTCTTGTTTTGACTTCTCTCCTTTCCATGTAGCTTCAATAATTTTCACTGATCTTTGTCTTTTGTATATATCACATCGAATTTTCCGGAACACAAGTTCTTATTCACTAGACTGCGAACAGTCCCTTCTTTTCCCTCCGGATTCCGAGGAAAATGAGAGAAAAATGAGCATTTAAATAAAACATGGACAAGCGGGGATTAGGAACCAAAAGGGGGATGAGCGATAGGAGTACTTTTCCTCTCTCCTCCTCCCCTCCACAACTTTCACCCATTCCCTGCTCGCTCGTATTATTGAATTTAGAATTTTCTGATTCCGGAGGGAAAAGTAGGGACTGCTTGCAGTCTATTATTCCCAGAGGTTTTGAACTGGGTGGAAACGTACATAGTAACATGTTAGCCGATTAGGTCTATTCTTTGGTGATTATTTTGTTTTTAAATTTACTTGCGCTCTTCCCAAACATCTTTGCTACACATTAATACCTTAAAATAACTTTCCAAATGAATATTTTAAATGTTATAAATGACCTCCCATTGTTCTTGACTAACTAGCCTCATGTTCATGTTGGAACACAATGGGTTTTTCACATGTATAATAATAATAATCATCATCATCATCATCATAATAATAATAATAATAATAATAATAATAACAACAATGATGATGATAATATTAATAATACACTTTATTACATGAGGGAATTACACTTGACAGCCAAGGCTGATAAACTTGTGGCCCTTGATAAACTTGTATGAGAGGCTAGCCATTCAAGAAGATTAGTTATTCAAATTGGTCATCATATTTTTATTTGGTGTATAGTTATTATCATTTTGTTGTGTGATTGTCATCGTCATTATGATCACTGTCATTGTTATAGTTATTATTTACACCTATTTTAAAAAGGCTGTCAGTGAGTTGTGTTTGCATGAAAGGAACTGTTGGTTTAGCAGAAAACAAATTAACTGCACAACGCCAACACCATTAAGTGAAAAAGAATGTGTAAATGACCAAAATCCAAAAGACCAAATCGGCTAACACGTTGCTATGTATATTTCCACCCAATTCATAACCTCTGGGAATAAAATGTTTTGTTTCTAACATATTACATAAGACAAAGAACCTTATAATTTCCCAAAAGATTTGAATTGGGTGGAAACTTACATAGCAACGCGTTAGCCGATTTGGTCTATTCCTAATGATTGTAAAGATATGATGTGAGGTGTGTGCTCCGACAACCCTTTTTAAAATAGGTGTATTCATATTGTTAATGTTGTTATAAATAAGTCATGATCATTACCATCATCGTTATCTTTGTTATTATTTATAATATAATTGTTATTTTTTACATGTATTTTACCACAATAATAATCATCATTATTACTATTATTTTCAATGATTATTATTATCATCATCATTATTACTATTATTTTCAATGATTATCATCATCATCATTATTAATATAGAAATAGAAATAGAAATAGAAACTTAAGATAATAGAGTACAAACACTAAAAGTGTGCAACACTTTGTACGATTTACCACTAAATAGTGTTGATTAAGCAATAGAGAACAAAAGAATTTGCATAATTTAGCAGTTTTAGTGGCATTTATGTTGCACACTTTTAGTGTTTGTACTCTAACTATTTTGTTTTTATTTCATGGTTTTAGTGTTATATTGCTCTGTCATAATACCACAGTCATAATTCATTGTCATTGTTTGTAATTGTCTTTATTGTTTCTGTTAACAGCTGCAGGCAGTGATGACGTCATCAAGAATGAGGATGATGTATTCAATGATAAGTGGTCCATTCTACACGAGGAAGGGGCTGCTATCGAATACTACTTTGCTTCAGATGCAAGGTAATTAATACATTTTTTTTCAACTGGAGATGTTGGTGGAGGTGGTGATAGTTGAGGTGGAGGTGTTGGTGGTAGTAGTAGTGGTGGCGGTTGCAGTAGAGATGGAGGTGGTGGTTGAGGTGGAGATGGTGGTGGTGGAGGTTGCAGTAGAGATGGTGGTGATGGTTGAGGTAGAGATGGTGGTGGTGGTTGAAGTTGCAGTAGAGATTGATGTGGTGGTGATGGTTGAGGTGGTGGTGGTGGAAGTTGCAGTAGAGATGGAGGTGATGGTTGAGGTGGAGATGGTGGTGGTGGTGGTGGAAGTTGCAGTAGAGATGGAGATGATGGTTGAGGTGGAGATGGTGGTGGTGGTGGAAGTTGCAGTAGAGATGGAGGTGATGGTGGAGGTGGAGGTGGCGGTTGGGTGGAGCCGGTGGTGATGCTGATGACAACGATGATGATGATAATAAATATGATTGGTTAACATACTGATGATGGCAATGTAGATTATGACGATAACATTAACAATGCCGGCACTGAACGTTTCACAGTCATGAAAAGTAAGCGCTGTGTGCGTTAGTCTCCGCGCCTTGACTGCGTTCGTGCCGGGAACATTTTATAGCTATACGAATCTACTCTGAAATGATGACAAGGACTTTTTAACAAGAAAGTACACTAAGTACTGTGTTTGTTTTCAGTGCTGTGATTGAGTACACTAACAGAGTGATATTCCTAGAAGACGATGATGTTGCTGCCGTCGTCGATGGAAGTAAGTACACCACCACATCCCTACTCTGTGACCCTCAATCTATTATAGACCTTTACAGGCCCCCGGGTACAGCACACCCCTACTCTGGGACCCTCAATCTATTCTTGACCCTTACAGGCAGTCGCTCTTAAAATTCCTAAGTGCTCTATTTAACAAATAGATGCCATTTTACCATCTTTCTATACTCTTATAGATGCACAGATGACTTCAAAATGTAGTTAGAATAAAGAATTACAAACGATATTCGATACAGCACTGCTGTTGAATGCGAGTCTGAAAATACATTGAGACGTTAAAAAAAGAAAAGTGATTTATCTTATTCAATTTTTAAGAAATATTCAGGAGCTAATAGAGTTATAGAGAACTCTTCTCAGCCAATTAGAGTGCGCAATGTATATCAATTGTTTTATAATTCACTATATCGTTTGTTTACCAAATACTACCTTGGAAACATCAATGCAGTCTGTCTATTTATAACGTCATACACTCAACCCAAATATGCAGCTCCATTGATTTATTTTTAATATACAATTGAAATATCTCGATATTATTGTTCTACAATGAAGAAACACTTGCTAGAAAATAAATATTTGGCTTAAGCGCTGGTCAAACGGCTATGATAGTTGATGGTAGTTGAAGGTGTCTCAACTACCATCAACTATCATTCGCGCAGTCAAACGGCAAAAGCTATCATGTGAAATTTGAACATGTTCAAACTCTATGATAGTCCATGTTAGTGCATGATAGTTGGTGGTCAAACGCACATGATAGTTGGAACTATCATCAACTATCATTGCCGGCTTTAAACACATATCCTTCATATACTGTTATCATCAAAGAAAGGCAATAATTCAAGAAGAAACTGAACGTAATGTATGAAGCTGAATGAATGTTTAGCTTGTGTGTATGACGTCACTCCACCCTATTTGATATAAGTGGCTTTTTACTTTTGTTAAAACACTTTTAATTGATGTGATGGATTATGCAATCTTTTCAAATCTCACACAAAAATAGAACAATGGATTCACAAAACGCTTCTGTATTCTTAGTATTCTAGATCATTCAATGAAGTAAATTTGATTGTTTTATCGTTGAGTACGTGACGCTATAGCACAATACATGACAAAAACCGCCTTACATTACAAATTACTTGGTTCACAAAACGTTTTTGTATTCTTAGTATTCTAGATCATTCTAATCCAGTCAATTTGATAGTTTTATCGTTGAGAATGTGACGCTATTTGGCAATACGTGACAAAAACCGCCTTACACTACAAATACTTGGTTAATGGTAATAAGTTTGATATCGACGTATAAAAGAATTGTACAGTTGTACATAAATTTGATTCAAAATGCTTCAAAGTTTGTCAGCTATAAATATTGGCAACGGGCTAGGATGTCAAAAGCACTCCAAGACAAAAAGCGGTAAATGATTTTAAATAGTTAACTTAGACTTTCAAGAAGTTTTTTTAATAGCACAGGTTGATCTGATCATATCGTAAAGCGATCTTAATGGATGTATGGAAACGACTGTCCGGCTTTGTCTCTGTCTATCTGTCTGTCCGTCTATGTAACACTGCCATCTTTTCATTGTGTAAATTTGGAAATCAACTGTTTGTTTTTGTCTTTCTCTCTTTCTTTCCATCTGTCTGTCTAACACTGTCATCTTTGTCTTGTAGATTTGACAACCTACCTTCTCCATCTGTCTGTCTGTCTAACACTGTAATTCGTGTTCTGTCTGTCGCAGTGTCCATGCATCTGAATGTTTGTCTGTCTGTCTAACACTGTCATCTTTGTCCGGTGTGTAGATTTGACAATCTACCATCTCCATCTGTCTGTCTGTCTAACACTGTAATTCGTGTTCTGTCTGTCGCAGTGTCCATCCATCTGAATGTTTGTCTGTCTGTCTAACACTGTCCATCTTTGTCTGTCTGTCTGTCTGTCTGTTAATTCGGAGCGTCTGTCCTTCCCAGTGTCCATCCATATAAATGTATATCTGTCTAACACATATTTGTCGTTTAGATTTGACAATCCACCGTCTTAAGCGTAACGATGAATCAGACGATGATTACTACCGTTCAGTGCAGACGCTACACTTGGAACTACAGCAGATCATGAAAGGTAACATTATGACACTTTTGATGATGACTTAACCTGCACTTGGTCACTGGTTCGCCAGTGTCCTTGTCACATATGATTATTTTAGATTCATTTTTATTTATTAATTTAGTTTATTTTAACAATTATTATCTTTATAGGTTAGAGTAGACGCACTTAATCCGTGAACATTATTTAATAGTAAATAGTACTGACCTAAGCTAAATCCTTTGTTTTCTATTGTTTAATTAGCAATATTTAGTACTAAATAGTATTAATTGTTTCACGGATTTAGTGTGCTCACTCTACAATTGTCTATTATATAGTCCATTATATAAGGGAGGTGCCTTGCATGGGACGTAAGGCCCGTTAACACTAGCAATTTTGTCGCGCGATAAGAGCTGCGATTTCAATGGCGATTTTATCGCAGCTTTGTCACCGCATTTACGAATACGCTCGAATTCAGGAGACAGAAATCGCAGCAAGTTGCACTAAATTTCGAGCATGTTCAAAGTAGCGTTGACAAATCTGCGATAAAATCGCCATTGAAATCGCAGCTCTTGTCGCGCGACAAAATTGCTAGTGTAAACGGGCGTTTAGAGTCCCGTTCGCGCTTTCCCCTTTGGGTGATATATGGTGATGTATTACTGTACGTTACAGTCATCATTATCATTGATGATGATCATTATTACTATTATTATTTTGTTACAAGTTAAAATACCCGGGGTTTTTTTTTTCAGGCAACTTCCAGTCTTTTATGCAGAAAGAAATCTTTGAGCAGCCTGAGAGTGTTTTCAACACAATGAGAGGCCGTGTCAACTTCGAAGACAACAGCGGTAAATATCGCATTTTTTATTTGTTTTACATGTAACCATCTCTCAATTCTTTATTATTCAATCCGATTATTTATTGACTTTTTTTTCATCAATTTATCTATACATGCATTCTTTCATTATTCCATTCTTTATTTTAACATATTTAACATTCCTTATTGATTTATTCATTCATTCATTTTCTTTTTCTTTTATAATTTATTTATCCATTCATTCATCCATCCATTCATTTATTTATTTATCCATTCATTCATCCATCCATTCATTCATTTATTTATTCACTCATTCATCCATCCATTCATTTATTTAGTTATTCACTCATTCATCCATCCATTCATTTATTTATTTATTTATCCATTCATTCATTCATCCATCCATTCATTTATTTATTTATCCATTCATTTATTTATTTATCCATTCATTTATCCATCCATTCATTTATTTATTTATCCATTCATTCATCCATCCATTCATTTATTTATTTATCCATTCATTTATCCATCCATTCATTCATTTATCCATCCATTCATTCATTTATTTATCCATTCATTTATTTATTTATCCATTCATTTATCCATCCATTCATTTATTTATTTATCCATTCATTTATCCTTCCATTCATTCATTTATTTATCCATTCATTTATCCATCCATTCATTTATTTATTTATCCATTCATTTATCCTTCCATTCATTCATTTATTTATCCATTCATTTATTTATTTATCCATTCATTTATCCATCCATTCATTTATTTATTTATCCATTCATTTATCCTTCCATTCATTCATTTATTTATCCATTCATTTATCCATCCATTCATTTATTTATTTATCCATTCATTTATCCTTCCATTCATTCATTTATTTATCCATTCATTTATCCTTCCATTCATTTATTTATTTATCCATTCATCCATCAGCCATTCATTCATTTATTTATTTATCAATCATTCGTTCTTTACGTCTAGTTTTACTTGGTGGTCTTCGAAGTCACATGAGTACCATAAGAAGATGTCGTCGCATCATGCTTATCGCTTGTGGAACAAGCTTCCATAGCGCTGTGGCTGTAAGTAACATTTCCGTAACATAACGTAACCTCACGCAACAAAACGTAACAGCCAAAACTCGAAATAACGTAAAATCTCCTAAAAGCGTTATTCGACATAGCCCGTGCATTATTTAACTCAGCGTTTATACGTAACGTAACAAATTCTCGAAATAACGTAGCATATCTTATGCACAATTCTCAATACAACCCGTAGTTTGATTAAATCTTGTCATTTACGTAACATAACGGCGAAGACTTGAAATAACCTAACTATCAAAACGTAACAACTTCGCCAAAATATACTTTAAATATGGTGCCATTTAAGTGTCTAAGGGAAACTAACAAAACAGGATATCAATTTTGGAGGCAGTAACGTCGTTTACGGACAAAGTCTCTATAAAGGTGCATAGAGCTTGCGTAATGTAATGTACATTACGTATTGTAACGTATTATCACGTAACACCGTAACGCTTCTATAAAGCCTAACGCGAGATAATGTTGTGTCAAATGAACTCATTTGTGATGTTTTTATCGTTGTTTTCCAGACAAGACAACTTCTTGAAGAGCTAACCGAACTACCTGTAGTGGTTGAATTGGCCAGTGATTTCCTGGACAGACGAACACCGGTATTCAGGGATGATGTTTGCTTCTTCATCAGCCAGTCAGGTTGGTCTGATTATCCTTGTTGGCCATTGCCGTGATTATCATTACTGCCGCCACTATCATCATTAGCAACAGCAGCACCACCATTGCCATCATAATCACCATCATTGAAAATGCCATCCTTACCATCCCCATCCCCATCACCATATCATTACCACTAAAACAGTAGCAGCAGCACCAGCAGTACCATCATTATCATGATTGTCATCATTATCATCACCATCATTGAAAATGTCATCCTTACCATCCCCATCCCCATCACCATATCATTACCACTAAAACAGTAGCAGCAGCACCAGCAGTACCATCATTATCATAATTATCATCACCATCACCATCACCATATCATTACCACTAAAACAGTAGCAGCACCACCACCATCATTATCATAATTGTCATCATTATCATCGCCATCACCATCACCATATCATTACCACTAAAACAGTAGCACCAGCACCAGCAGTACCATCATTATCATAATTGTTGTCATCATTATCGTCACCATCATCATAATAATCATCACCATCTTCATTGTCATCATAATCATCACCTATATAATTATATGACCACCATCAACATCTTCATCTCCACTATCTCCACTAGCATCAACATCGTTGTCATCACAATCATCATAATCATTATCATCACCATCAACTTTGTCATCATCATCATTGTCATCAGCATCTCCAGCCTGATCATCATAGCTGTCATCATCACCATCATAATCGTTTTCATCACTATCATCGCCGTCGTAATGCTTTACGTATACGCCCGTAACAAGGATACGTTTCACGTTCGATTTTATTTGATTCCAGGCGAGACAGCAGACACATTGATGGCTTTGCGATACTGTAGGACACGCGGGGCTTTGATCGTTGGTATCACAAATACAGGTATGGGAAGGACCATAGTGTGTTTCAATTGTTTGAAAATTATCAATTTTATGATTGAAATAAAAATTGATTGAAATAAAAATTGAAATACTGTGCATAACCCACGTGGGTTCTTGTCTCGCCAAAAACAATTGATATTTTTCTCATGTATTTAAATTTTATGATTGTTTTGGCTGTCTATCTGTAACGATTGTTGCTTGTTGTGTTAGTTGGCAGCTCGATATCTCGTGAGAGTGTCTGTGGATGTCACATCAATGCAGGACCTGAAATCGGCGTCGCTAGTACAAAAGTAGGTTGACATTCTCTTGTGTACTTGTTTATATATCAATATATTATCATCATCCTACCACCACCACCACCACCACCACCACCACCATCATCGCTATCGTGTTCATATTATGTCTGTCTGTCTTATATCTGTCTGTCTATTTGTTGCAGGCCTATACTAGTCAGTTTTTAGTTCTTATCATCATCACTATCATCATCATCATCACCACCACCATCATCATCGCTATCGTGTTCATATTATTTATGTTATTTGTTACAGGCCTATACTAGTCAGTTTCTAGTTCTTCTTATCATCATCACTATCATCATCATCACCACCACCATCATCATCGCTATCGTGTTCATATTATTTATGTTATTTGTTACAGGCCTATACTAGTCAGTTTCTAGTTCTTATTATGTTTGGTCTGATGATGGCTGAAGATAGAATCTCAATGCAAGAAAGAAGAAAACAGATCATAGCTGAAATGAAACGTCTTCCAGGTACAAAGAAAATCTCCCAAAATATCATTAAATATTGTTTATCGCTTTATTGAAACAAGCAGTGACCTTTTACTATTATATTATAGCTGCTGTGTTTTGATTCTGGAACGTAATTGACGTTATGGATCGCTAATTCTATGATACATTTGGTTAATGATGATGATGATAATGATGATGATGAAAAAGACGATGAGCGGGTGTATGAATATAATGAATGATAGTGCTGATGATGAAGATGATGATGATGATGGTTATGGTTGTGATGATGAAGATAATGATGATGAAGATAATGATGAAGATAATGATGATGATGGTGCTGATAAAGATAAGCAAGTGTATGATAATGATGGTGATGATGATGGTGATGATTTTCAAGTCAGATTTTTCCGTTCAGCATGCGTTTTCTAAATGTTATGTCATTGTATAATTTAACATTTACGCTCAATCAACATAAGAATTCGTTTTGTTTTATAGAATTAATTAAAGAAGTTCTAAAGTTAGACGATCAAATCAAGTCACTTGGAGAAGAACTCCACAAACACAAGAGTTTGTTAGTCATGGGTAGAGGGTTCCAGTACGCTACTTGTCTTGAAGGCGCTTTGGTAAGTTAGCAAGTCGGTCTGTAATTTGCTATTATTATTTTGCTGTTGTAGTTGTTTTTTTCCGTTGGCTCGTTTCTTTGTTGTTTTTCTCCTTGCTTCCCTCCTTGCCTTCCCTCCTTGCCTTCCCTCTTTGCCTTCCCTCCTTGCCTTCCTTCCTTGCCTTCCCTCATTGCCTTCTTGCTTCCCTTCTTGCTTCCCTCCTTGCCTTCTTGCTTCCCTCCTTGCTCCCCTTTTTCCTTCCCTCCTTGCTTCCCTCCTTGCTCCCCTTTTTCCTTCCTTCCTTGCTTCCCTCCTTGCTTCTCTCCTTGCTTCCCTCCTTGCCCCCTTCCTTACTTGGCATGGCCTATGACGCAATTAAGAAACCTACTCATTACACTGGAGTTGTGATCGTCTCTAGAGATACTGTCGATTACTGTCATCTATAATATATTTCAACTGTGCATTCTCTCTCTTAGAAAATCAAAGAGTTGACGTACATGCATTCCGAGGGTATCATGTCTGGTGAACTGAAGCACGGCCCACTTGCACTGGTAGATAAAGATATGCCTGTCTTGATGATAATAACCAAGGATGGTGTACACCCGGTACGACTATACATCTTATAAATCAACAAGAGTCTTTTTCGCAATTCCGTTCAGTGACCACGAATAATAGTTCCAAGTCGAGTTTCGCGTTGCTGCGCATGATAAATTATAGTTTTACTATGCGCAACAACGCGAACCTCGACTTGGAACTATTATTCGTGGTCACTGAACGGAACTGTGAAAATGTCTATTCGCCTAAGGCTAGGTGAATATCGACGAACAATAACCGAGACAAAGTCGAGGGTATTTTTTCACCGATATTCATCGAGCCTGAGGAGAATATTTGTTTTAGTATAAATACAAAGTCATATTATTTATATGAGATTTATATTTCACATTCAGAAATGCATGAATGCTCTTCACGAAGTTACAGCAAGAAAAGTAAGTACCTTCATGAACTGATCCAGCCTGCTCTAATCCTAAAAGCTTGTTGACATGTCCTTTCTCGTGTGAAAAAGGTTCCTAGGAAATGGTATATATTGTATATATTGTTATCATTGTACAGTAGGATTGTCCTGTTGTGATTTAACTTCTAGAAACTTTTAGGCTTTTCTTTTCTCTCGGTGCTTTTCTAGGAAAGAGTTTATAAGGGTTTTTATTATTATTGTACTGTAGGATCGTCATATTGTGATTCAGTTAACTCTTTTTTTATTTAGACTTCTCCTTTTCATTTCTCTAGATACGTTTCTAGAAAAAAGTTTATGTTCACTCAACCGCATTTATTTTACTATGCAATAGGGTCACTCGGTGCTACCCTTTCTCTTGGAAAGGGTATATGAAGTTTTTTTCTGTCAGTCTAAGGGTTTTTATTTTCATTGTGCTGTAGGGTCGTCCTATTGTGATTCAGCTAACTCTTCTCCTAGAAACCTTTTTTTTTCTCGGTGATTTTCTAGGAAAGGGTGTATAAATATTATTTTTCTTTCCCTCTAACAGTATTATTTTCATTGCGCTGTAGGGTCGTCCTATCGTGATATGTAATCCAGGTGATGAGGACGTACAACACCATGCTTCTCGTATCCTCGAAGTTCCTCAAACAGTAGACTGTCTACAAGGACTGCTGACAGTCATCCCGCTACAGCTTCTGTCCTTTCACCTCGCTGTCATGAAGGGATATGATGTAAGGGGATTTGTTATCATCATCATCATCATTATTATTGTCATCGTCATCATCATTGTCATCGTCATTATCATTATTATTATCACCATCATTATTGTCATCATCATCATCATCATCATCATCATTATTAGTGTCATCGTCATCATTATTGTCATCATCATCATTATTATTATCACCATCATTATTGCCATCATCATCATTATTGTCATCATCATCATTATTATCATATTCATTTTTATTATTATTATTATTGTCGTCGCCATCATTATTGTCATCATCATCATTGTTATTATTATCATAATCATTATTATTATTATTATTATTATTATTATTATTATTATTGTCATCGTTATTGTTATTGTCATCATCATCATTATCATCATTATTATCATCATTATCATCATTATTATCATCACCATCATTATTGTCATCTTATTTTTATCATTAGCATTATCAGTTGATATCATTATTTTCGTCAGGAAAATCATCACAATCATTCTCATTAGCTTAGTAGTTGCCATCATAATCGTCATCTTTTACATCATCACCATCACAGTCATCATCATCATCACCATATTCATTCTCACTATAGTTTTCCCTTAACACATCAACCCTGAATTGAATTATCTCCCATATACACTAACCAAGACTTTTCTCTTCTCTTCACACAGGTTGACTGTCCCAGAAATCTAGCCAAATCAGTCACAGTGGAGTAGCCGTCATCACCATATTCACCCTCATTTAATGTGCTTCACCATGCCGCAATCTCAATTATTATTTATAATTCAATGAATAGATTTTAGAACTCAGTGGGTTTTAAAAACGCCTCTTAATGCAGCAACCAAACATGGCGGATAAATTTGAATAATTTAGTAAAATTTGGATAGAGAAAATAGCTAAAAAAATTGGCTTAAAATTACATAAAATAATCTTTTAACTCGGAAAATCGGTAAAGTTTCTCGTAGTAGATGTGGTAAACAATCTTCCTCGGTATCGCTAGCGCTTTGCCACAAATGAAAAACATGCAAAGGAAATTCAAAGTATACAAATCTTTCTCCGACGAAAGGCTAAAGCTCTTTACGTCAGTATAAAGTTTCGCTTAGTAGGAAGGTGAAGTGGTACAAAATATTTGCCACCGAAAAACATACAAAGGAAATTTAAAGTTTGCAAATTAGTAAAGTTTCCCTTGGTATGCAGGGTCAAAATGATTGAAAGTGTAAAAATGTATTACAAAAAATACGCGTAAAGGCATTTAACGGTCTTCAGCATTGTTCAGTATTCTTAACATTAGCTAATGTTGCTTTCTTTTTAAGGAAGCAATGTTGAGAGAAAACAGGTTTTTAATATGATGTTATTGATTTTGAAAATAATTCTAAACAACAAACAACTACAAAATATTTCGTTGTTTGGTCGTCCAAAATTTCGTGCTTGATTTCGCTTGTTTTCATTTCGCTCCAAGTTTCGTGCTTTCGTGAGGTTTGGCGATTATGTCTAACAAAAATATACGTGATTTCGCAATTTTTGTTTAATGTAATTGTCAATTGTAATTTCGCCAATTTCGCATGAACATTTCGTAAAGTTTACTGATTTCGCTATTTCAAGAAATGAAAAAAGTAAAACCAAACTTAAATTTTGACAAAAATCCGACACAATTTCACGATTTTGTAGAATAATTTCGTAAAATTTGCAGAAAATTGAGCGAGCTTTAAATTTCGCGTTTAAATGTCTCGAAACATTGCTGTTTTCGTTACGAAATTTCGGTTCGAAAAGCAAAAACAGAAATTATTCGCTATTTCAAAACTATAATCAATAAAAGGTGTATTAAATTTCTTATTTAATAAGATAACGTATTTTATGCATTAAATGAGGATACAAAATAGCAGTTATTAGCACATTCGATGGTAAATATTTTCGTCTAGTCCTCACGTTCGTATTAGCCGAGAATTTGTTGTACAAAGTGAACTCTTCGTAAACACAGCATCTCAGGGATCGCGGAACACATTCATTTCCTGGCATTCATTTCCCGCGAAAACCACAGGAAACCCCCCTCCCCCTTCTCCGCGGTCCTTGCATCTACCCATATAAAACTACGAGCAGTCGTGAAGAGGTTTTCCGTTGTATCTTGTCACACCAAATTAACTAGACAGCTAAACAAACCATTGATATAAGGGGTGGACCATTAGATTTTTGAGGTTTTTAGATTTTTTTTTTTTTTTTTCAAATTGCACGAATATTTGTTTTGTCATTGTTGCTGTGCACAATTTTTATTTTTTTTCCTTAATGCTGTGCCTCAAAAGTCTAATGGTTCACCCCTAAGTGTTTTTTATTTTAAAAATGTTATCTATATAACCACACTCGATTTTGTTGTACAAAGTATAATCTTCGTAAACACAACATCTACCCATAAATTCTGAGCAATTGTAAAGGGGTTTTCCCTTCCAACACCAAACCAGACAGCTAAACAAACCATTGATATATGTGTTTTTATTTTACAAATGTTATCATAACTACACGCGATTTTGTTGTACAAAGTTTAATCTTCGTAAATACAACATCTACCAAAAAACTCCGAGCACTCGTGAAGGGGTTTTCCGTTGCAAGTTTGAATACCGAACCAGTATTCACCTTTGATACCATGGCATGTACAGCCAATGCCTCGCTTGATGGGCATCATGTCGTAGGATTCTGGTGATGAGAATAATGACAATAAGCACTTATTGGATGAGGTTTTTGTGATATCCGAAATAATCAAGGACGAGGCAAGTGTAATCAGCCGAGGCCAATAATTGTTCTATAATACATTGTTTTGAATTGTAGAGTACAAACACTAAAAGTGTGCAATACTTTGTACTATTTACCACTAAATAGTGTTGATTAAACAATAGAGAACAAAAGAATTTGCATAATTAAGCAGTATTTAGTGGTATTTATGTTGCACACTTTTAGTGTTTGTACTCTAACAAAAGATTAATCAAATTAAGGAAAGAGTGCAAACTAAAACTTTATTGCGTTACAAAATTTACGCTGTTTGCCACGAACGGTCTTTGTTTTTGGCTCCTTTTGTCAACAATGCATTGCGGGCGCAACCTACAGATTAGTGAATAGGTTATTGGCTAGCCAATAACCTATTCGATAATCTGTAGTTAGCTTGATTTCTAAAATAAAATGTATGCTATCGACCAATCAGAGCAAAGATCGTAAGTACAATGTATTATAATGGTGGTGGTTCTGTAATAATGATAGTGACGATGATAATGGTTGTGGCATTGATGGTATAATGATGTGTGTTTGTACTAATGAAAACGATGGTATTCATGAATCGAATGATGATGATAACCACGGGTAATGCATGGTGATAGTCAGGGTTCCCACGGTCAGGGAAAAGTCAGTGAAATTATAATTGTTTTGAAGGTCAGGGAATTGTCGGGATTTTGGTCAGGGAAATTTGCAATTTATTAAAGTCAGATAATTTTTTGTCATCATTTTCAAATTCTTTTTTGGTGATAATTATGTTATTTCACTCCTAAACAAAACTTCTAAAGGTTTCCGATTTTTCATCAAAAGGATTAAATAGAAGTGTGCCAAAATTGGTTTTGGTCAGGGAAAAGTCGGGGAATTCTACTTTTTCATATGGGTGGGAACCCTGATAGTGATACCGATGGTGATATTGACAATCGGGGGTTGAAATATTCCGTATTCCATAACTTTTTCCCTCAAATATTCCGTATTCCACAATATTCCATTCCGGATTCCGCTTCAACCCCCGATTGACAACATAAACGAGGTTGTTCCAAAGCTGACATTACCTCTAATATCCCCTTCGTTGTCTTTTAACGTTCTCCTTGCTGTAGCGGCAGCCAAACAGCACACGAGTAAAACAACAACAGTCTTGTAGGATTTCATTATCATCGAGGTTTGGTCTTCGAACCTTTAGAAATAAACAAGTTATTTATATGGGTGGCCTAGCTGTGGTCCAGGTTCGAGTCCCGGCTCGGGAATGGATTATATGTGAGTTGAGTTTGTTTGATATGTTCTTCTCTCCTATGCCACGAGGATTTTTCTCCGGGTTATCCGGTTTTTCTCCCTCATCAAAAATGAACATGTGAGCCGAGTTGTAGTGATTGATCGAGTCTCCCCGATTAGTAGGGCGCACTGTGTCCAGTCCAGAAGATTGAGACTGACGTTAAAAAAGGTTATTATTTTAACGAAAGTTTAAAAGCAAGCATAGAGAGATTTTGCCGAGCAAGTTTAAACGGAAACTTTATAAAATAAAACTTGTTTATCATGTGTTGATTAAGAATTCAAATTAGCAGTTAGTTTGAAACATGAAGTGCCTGGTATGACGTCACAGTCATTAACATATTGGAAATATAAACCCTCATAACTTAAAGACGCATCACTCAAATCCAGAAATATTTCACAATTCAACTATTCACTTCATGTAGAATCGATACAGAAAGTATTGTATTAGGGGTGAGATGCACTTTAAAAGAGGGCAGTTCATTAATTTGGCCTAATATATTAACTAGACCCTGTGACTAGGGTTAACCTGTGCCCAGGTATTTTTTAGTGTCAGTATGTCATGGTAAGAATTTGTTTATTTGTTCTGTCAGTTACTTTTGACTGTGTTTGCCCAGGTTTTTGTTTTTTAGAGGCGGAGATCTCACGAAGTGAATTCATAACATCTCACGGGTCACATGATGTATGGCGTCATGCGCTATGATTGACAAAACAGATTGAAATTCCGCTAGGATACATCAGTTTCTCATGGGTCATGTGATATGGCTGCACATACCATGATTGACAAAATTATGTAAACAATATTGGACAGTTTGTTTCAGTAGATTGGACAAGTTTACTGAATCATTTTGAGTACGCAACCTTTGTCCTGTCCATATTATATTAAATATACTGTAAAGTAATTCATTTTCCTCATCCTATTTTTTGTAAATTTTGCAATGATTGTCTGATTTACTTGGCATAATTCTTTGGGGAGACCTTGATGCAGCAAACATAGTAGTGTATTTCCACTTCCTACAATACACATGAATACACAATGAGATATGGGAAGGACGGAACGGCTCGCCCAGTCCCCACACTGGGCTGCTAAAGGCCCTGCGCTCGCCAATAAAATCACGTCAAGTCGTACATTAGGGGTTTTAATTATTCTCCCATTCTACATCCTATGGCTTGAGGTTGAAGGCGGGGGCTACCATTTCCTCCCCACCCTAAGTGGCCGCCTCTCCGTATTTACCCATTGGATTGTTCTCGGTTCTTGTGAGGTCGGGTCCAACTTTTGGTGTTTTTCAAGTTTTTCTTTTTGGTAATAATGGTAGGACTAGTATTAACATCTTGGTGTTCTGCTTCTGATCGTGTATATCCGGAAAACACGGAGGTTGCGGCCACCGGTAGGCGAGAAGAAAACGGCAGCCCGACCCAGTAAAACCGGGAGGAGAGTTGTACCCCTGTATCAAGCTGCCCTTTCCCTCAACCGTCCAGTGCCGCTTGCTGATTGCCTTTCCTTAATTGGTGATCTTGTTGCCCGGATTAGGAGAACAAATCGAGTATTCCGAGAGTCAAAACTGCCCTGTGATTACCATACGAACAATGGCTATTAATCCCCTGTGGGAAAACAAAACTTAGATTATATGAACGAAGCTTTTTATTGAAACCGTGTAATTACATAACAAGTGATGTAATTTGTAGCGCATCTTAGCGTGTCGGTGCAATTGGAAATGATAATAATGATGAAGAGAGATAAATAAACAAGTATGAGACTACTTAAAATTCTATTTGCTGGCCTCGCCTGGGCTGTATTCCACAAGTTAGTTTATCCTAGACTGTTAAATTTCTGGCCTCGCCTGGGCTGTATTCCACAAGTTAGTTTATCCTAGACTGTTAAATTTCTGGCCTCGTCTGGACCGTATTCCACAAGTTAGTTTATCCTAGACTGTTAAATTTCTGGCCTCGCCTGGGCTGTATTCCACAAGTTAGTTTATCCTAGACTGTTAAATTTCTGGCCTCGCCTGGGCTGTATTCCACAAGTTAGTTTATCCTAGACTGTTAAATTTCTGGCCTCGCCTGGGCTGTATTCCACAAGTTAGTTTATCCTAAACTGTTAAATTTCTGGCCTCGTCTGGACCGTATTCCACGAGTTGTTCTCTCCTGGACTGTTAAATTTCTGACCTCGCCTGGGCCGTATTCCACGAGTTGGTCTCTTTTAGACTGTTAAATTTCTGGCCTCTCCTGGTCAAGTCAGTCTTTTTCCTTTTTTTTTTGTATTCCACAAGTTAGTCTCTCCTGGACTGTTAAATTTCTGACCTCGCCTGGGCCGTATTCCACAAGTTGGTCTCTCTTGAACTGTTAAATTTCTGAGCTCGCCTGCATGGGCCGTATTCCACGAGTTGGTCTCTCCTGGACTGTTAAATGTTTGACCTCGCCTGGGCCGTATTCCAAGAGTTGGTCTCTTTTAGACTGTTAAATTTCTGGCCTCTCCTGGTCAAGTCAGTCTTTTCCTTTTTAATAAACATATTTTATTCACATATTAACCCCAAGAGCAAGAGCTCATCGAGGGGGTCTATATATTATTTACAATACAACAAATTAAATTAATTAGTTTTAGGACTAGAACAAAGTATACATAATAAATATAATGTAATAAAGAAAAGTGAAGCAAAAAAAAGTACATGAAAGGCAATACACATTATTAAGTTAGTAATTTCACGAAGAAAAACGGCTAGAGTCAATTATGTACTGCTGCACCGCAAAAAATAATGTTTTATTATCAGAAAAAGATATTTCATGCATTTGAACCGATTTGAATCGTGCAACAGTAAAAAAAAGTGTTTTCTTAAAATATAAGTTACACCAATTATCAATAAGTTGTGCAGCAGTCAGTCTCTCCTGGACTGTTAAATTTCTGGCCTATTTCACTTTGTAAATGTCACATTTCAGTTACCTTAGTTGTTGGCCTGCTTGTCCGAACGTCGCTTCAGGTCTCGTTGACAGTTGACAGTCTCGAAGTGCTCTTTCCGTGGTTTGGACGAGAGTGAACAAAGCCGGCAGTTCCCGGTAATATATACAAAGCGAGGAATTGTGGGATACTCATTGTTATGTAAATTTCACGCTCTATTTCCGGTAGTGAAAATAGTGATAGGGCTCCTCTTCTCCCTCAGAAAAAAAGTTATAAAAACGATTGTAATCTTTATGCATTAAATGAGGATACAAAATAGCAGTTATTAGCACATTCGATGGTAAATATTCTCTTCTAGTCCTCACCTTCGTATTAGCCGAAATTTTGTTGTTACTAAGTTTACTCTAAGTGTCCGCAAAAACCACAGGAAACTCACTATCCCCCCCCCCCCCCCGCCCCCCCCCCCCTCCCCTTGTCACATTGTCACATCTTGTCACACTAAACCAACAAGACAGCTAAACAAACCATTGATCATTGTTGATATAAGTGTTTTTATTTTACAAATGTTATCATAACTACACACGATTTTGCTGTACAAAGTTTAATCTTCGTAAACACAACATCTACCAATAAACTCTGAGCAATTGTGAAGGCGTTTTCCCTTGCAACACCGAACCAGACAGCTAAACAAATAATTGATCATTGTTGATTTAAGTGTTTTTATTTTACAAATGTTAGCACAACTACACACGATTTTGTTGTACACTAGTTTAATCTTCGTAAACACAACATCTACCCATAAACTCCGAGCAATCGTGAAGGGGTTTTCCGTTGCAACTTTGAACACCGAACCAGTATTCACCTTTGATACCATGGCATGTACAGCCAATGCCTCGCTTGAAGGGCAACGTGTCGTAGGATTCTGGTGATGAGAATAATGGTTATAATCATGTTAGTGATAATGATTATGGTGGTGAGACTAATGTGTATGTAATGTTGAAGTGATCGATGGTGGTAATGATTATTATGGTGGTGTTTGTAATGATAATGGTGGTGATAATGATTATGGTGGTGATATGGGGGGAAGATTATCATGGTGAAGGTGGTGTAGTGTTGAAGTGATGGTGTTGGTGATTATGGTAATGTTTGTAATGATAATGGTGGTGATAATGATTATGGTGGTGATATGGGGGGAAGATTATCATGGTGAAGGTGGTGTAGTGTTGAAGTGGTGTTGGTGATTATGGTGGTGTTTGTAATGATAATGGTGGTGATAATGATTATGGTAGTGATATGGGGGGAAGATTATCATGGTGAAGGTGGTGTAGTGTTGAAGTGATGGTGGTGTTGGTGATTATGGTAATGTTTGTAATGATAATGATTATGGTAGTGATATGGGGGGACGATTATCATGGTGAAGGTGGTGTAGTGTTGAGGTGTTGGTGATTATGGTAATGATACTGATGGTGATATTGACAACATAAACGAGGTTGTTCCAAAGCAGACATTACCTCTAATATCCCCTTCGTTGTCTTTTAACATTCTCCTTGCTGTAGCGACAGCCAAACAGCACACCAGTAAAACAACAACAGTCTTGTAGGATTTCATTATCATCGAGGTTTGGTCTTCGAACCTTTAGAATAAACAAGTTAGTTATGGGTGGCCTAGCTGTGGTCCAGGTTCGAGTCCCGGCTCGGGCATGGATTATATGTGAGTTGAGTTTGTTTGATATGTTCTTCTCTCCTATGCCACGAGGGTTTTTCTCCGGGTTATCAAGTTTTCCTCCCTCATCAAAAATGAACATGTGAGCCGAGTTGTGCGCAAAATATTAAGTGTAGAGGTAGTGAGTGATCGAGTCTCCCCGATTAGTAAGGCGCACTGTGTCCAGCTAGAAGATTGAGACTGACGTTAAAGAAAGTTATTATTATTTTAACGAAAGCTTAAAAGCAAGCATAGAGAGATTTTGCCGAGCAAGTTTAAACGGAAACTTTATAAAATAAAACTTGTTTATCATGTGTTGATTAAGAATTCAAATTAGCAGTTAGCTTGAAACATGAAGTGCCTGGTATGACGTCACAGTCATTAACATATTGGAAATATAAACCCTTATAATTTATAGACGCATCACTCAAGTCAAGAAATATTTCTCCATTCAACCATTCACTTCATGTAGAATCGATACAGAAAGTATTGTATTAGGGGTGAGATGCACTTTAAAAAAGGGCAGTTTATTAATTTGGCCTTGAATGTTAGGCCTAGGTTATACGTCGAATCTCACTTGTGCCGAATGCAATTACAACAAAGAAGACCGCCTAGTTATCTATTGTTTGATTTGTATTCGGCACAAGTGAGATTCGACGTATTACCTAGGCCTTAATTAGCAATTATTCCACAAAATCGTGCCGTTTATGAGCCAAGTCGGCTATTAGCCTTGTACGACGAGATTGAGTAGGATAATTGTTTTATTGTATGTCAGACTTTAAGGTTCCAGCGATCTTCTAAATGTCAAATTAATAAAAGGAGAATTATCCGAAAGTTAATCATCTGTCAAAAGTTCCTTTTCTATATAAATTGCTATTGCCCAATTTATTTAATTTATGCTAAATCAATTTAAAAGCAAAATCCAAAAATATCCTTTAATGTGTCCCACATATCCAAATCAACTGCATTGTGAGAAATGAAAAAAAAATTACATGAAAATAAAAATTAGAAAGTGGCATGCAAAAGTGACTGGAGTAGTATGATTTCTTTTTTGGTAAAAATCTGTAAACATAAATCTTGAAACATGAAAAATCAATTATATTTACTTATCATAAAATCATTTTGTTTTGTTTTGCATTTTTGAAGTATTATTCATTTTAGAAAAACTAGATTTTTGGTCCACATTCAGTGCGACCATTTTGTTTTCTTCTCTGCTCACGGTATCTATGAGCTGATAGCCTAGTAGTATAGGAACCAATCAGAGCGCGATTGCTCATATCCAGTGGATGTGTATGGCAATAAACCGAAAACAAATTAAAAGAAAAACAAAGAGTACTTTCGTCAGCAGATGTCGTCACAACTGTACTCCGTTCACCTATAAAGCACAGCGCTCGACCAATCACAACGCGCGTATTTTCTCTCATCTTATCTATCAGAAATTTTATAAGCAAAATTGTAGTCTCGAGACTGCCATTTTAAAATTACTTTTTTAATCATATATTTGTGTATAGTGACACGGCCATGCAAACATATTAAAAATTCACGTCAATTACTTTGTTTAATAAATGTTCAATCATCTCTATAACTTGCTTCAGTAGTTAATAAAATTGCTATTAATTAGTGGAATTCACTAGCAACGGATCGAAAAATGTATTGAGAAATATTAGTATAAGTAAACCGAAAACATTTTCAAATGAAATCAAATTGTGACTGTGCACATGTAATAGTTGTTATATTTAGTGACTATATGGATCACTGAAAGACAAGTAGATTTGAAACTAGCTAGGTACTGTCTTTTTTTCGCTTTTGTTCTTGTGAAGGCAGGGTCACGACTACTCTGCGAGCAGAGATTTATTTTTCTCTTACCTGGAACGACGAGGAAAGAAATTTTCTCGTCGTTCTAGGTAAGAGAAAGGAACCTCTGCTCGCAGGGTATAGGTCACCACAACAGCTTGACTCCAATTCTCATTTCATGTGTCATTTTATGTTTCTTGTTGAACACACCCTAGTACCAGGGTTCATAATTTGAAATAGCTAGAGAGAGAGAAAATACGGAAGACCGACTGGGAGCAAGTATAGGTTGAGTGATATACATGTAGTGACTAAATATAAACTATTATTATTTTTTGTTACTTCATGGTTAACTTTTACTCGAATTTACTAATATCTTTCTGATACCAGCCTAGTTGCTGAATGGACCACCCTGCCTAAATAAACTAAATAATTCCCCCAAACGATTGCTAGATTCATTAACCTTAATGTCTGGTAAATTCTAGTCCGGAATTCCCCAAAAAATTGCAAGAGATAAATTCACCAAAAGCTAGCTGCTAGATTCACTAACTTTGATAAATATCTTGTAAATCCCCCCAAAATTGCTAGATTTACTAACCTTAAATGTCTGATCTGTTATACTCTCTTGGTTGCGCTTTAATCCCAAACGCTCGTTGAATACCTTGTTTTTATATAATAACCTAGTGGGCTTGGCCCATTGATAGTGGGCAGGTGAACCAGCTTGTAATAGGTTAACCAAATTCAAGAACAATGTGATCTTTAGGATAGATTAAATGCTTATAGAATTAACCTATATTGAAGTAAATTGATCATTGTTTTGGGGCGTTACAAAGGAACTTGTTAGATAAGGATTAAACTTTAATAAGCGTGCAGTAATATTAGGGACAGGTGACTAACATCTTGCTTACTATTGAATACTATACATTGAAAATAGAACAACAACAGTATGATTGGGGATTCAACCATCGTTACTTTCTATTGCTGAAACAGTGCTACCGTATGTACTCGAATAAGCGCCGCGCCGCTTATTAAAATTCAGGGGCGTAGCGTCTATTACGCAAATACGCACGTGCGTACTTGAGACGGGAAATTTTCAAATGTTTTTCAATCATTTTCCATATATTTTTGTATTCAAAAGTCAAAAATCTATATCCGTGCGTACTTGTCAAAATGACCACGCTACGTTTCTGAAATTTTCTCGATCTCATCGTCCCCTTCTTGATCACAACTACGAATATTGGGGAGATAACTTAATGGGCGAGTGCGGGATAATTACTACTTTGAACTAAAGAATATAGCGTTTGATAAAAATGTATTTCCAATGCTGTTCTAGAGTAGCATTATAGTGTTAAAGTGCGGCGCTTATTCGTGGACGGGCACTTATCCGAGTAAATACAATAAGCCAAACGTTTTAATGCTTTTAAACTAAAAAAAACTGGTATCTTAAATTACTTAATACTATAAATTAGGAAAAATAAATAAATAAATAAATACCTGTAGTTTTGAAAGCCTTAACTTTCTCTTACTAAAACAGTGATAGGCCAAACTTTTTTAACGCTTTTTATCTGATAAAATAACTGGCATCTTAATTCCTTACTACTACAAATTAGAAAAAATAGATAAACAAATACCTGTAGTTTACTTTCTCCGTACTAAAATAGTGATAAGCCAAACATTTTTAACGCTTTTTATCTGATAAAATAACTGGCATCTTGATTCCTTACTACTACAAATTAGAAAAAGATAGATAAAAAATAAATGCTTGTAGTTTTGAAAGCCTTAACTTTCTCTTACTGAAACAGTGATAAGCTAAACATCTTTAACGCTTTTTATCTGATAAAATAACTGGCATCTTGATTCCTTACTACTACAAATTAGAAAAAAATAGATAAATGCTTGTAGTTTTGAAAAGAGTGTAGCTTGGTTGGTTGGTGCGCGGCTTTTTATGTCAGCGACCATACACTTGGTATGTGGTTTTGATTCAAATTTAGAAATTACATAAAAACTGACATATTCTAGTCGAATTTCTTATTGCTACAAAGTAAAACAACGACAAAAGCATAAGCTACAGTGAAGGCATTTAACCCGTGAAATAGAAATTGCTTGTAAAGTGTAATATTCAAATAAACTCAAAAGAAAAGAATGGAATTAGGGTCTACTAAAGTGTATTAGACTAATGTCTATTTCACGGGTTAAATGAATTCACTCTAACGAGCTTGCAGTTTTGAGCAACTTTAATTTATCTAACTAAACAATAATAATAAAGTTACAATTTTAACCGCTTATAAACAGCGATAAGCCACAATTTTATAAAAAAAGACAATGGTTTTCAACCTGAAAGGTTTATTTTGTCCATGTTTCGGCACACTAACGCCATCATCAGTGTTTAAACTATGAGTAAATGATGATGGCGTAAGTACGCCGAAACATGTCTGGACCGAATAAACCTTTCAGGCTGAAAACCATTGTCTTTTTTTATAAAATTATTAGTTTCGCTGCTAACCCAATGACCACAGTTATATGCTTTTTAATTCAGCTTAATTATAAAATAGAAACTTTGCTGTTGTAAGGAAAACAACAAAAAGCTTATAACTCGCTTTCCTTGCTTTTACTGAAACAGGGATTAGTCAAATGTAAAGCTCGCTTTTAAAACTTGACGCAAACTTTGGTAAACAAGCCGTTGCGGTATGTACATCTTGCTGTTACAAAGGAAAACAAGCTTGCAGCTTGAACAAGTGATAGGCCTTTAAACAGGGATAAGCCAAAATTACAAACGTTTTAAAAACTTGAGACAACATTTATAAAACAAGGCCTCATCAGGTTACATCCTGCTGGCTGTTAAAATGAAAGAAAACAAAGAATAACTTTCAGTCTTCACCCCAGGGGGGGGGGGTTACTCACTTGAGGGGTGATCGGCGCAACCTTTTAGGGTTAAAAATATTTCCTTTGCGTAGCCGTTTAGGGTTCTTGCTCAAAAATCAGTTACGTAACATGACTCCATACCTTTGAGGGTTATTTTTTACACTGCTTTGTTGCTTATTGTAAGCTTGTCTGGAAAGGTACCTTTTAGGAGTTGAAACCCCCCCGGGGGGGTCACCATGTTTTTCATAACCAAAACAGTGACAAGCTAACATAATTTTAAGCGCTTTAATTAAAACTTGAGGCACAATACACCTTTTCACGTCTTTTTATCAGCCTAAGTTTCAATAGTGCGTAATGTATTCTTTAGAATTTGTTAACAGCTTGTGGTAATCTAAGAAATGAACACTTGAAATTGAAATTGAAACACTTTCTGTACAAATGCCGTACTGCAGGCAAATTCTAAAGAATATATATTACACATCGGACAGTGGAGTTCAATTCCCGCCAAGGGCATATGATATTTTTCTCATGTATCTGTATTTCACTTATACACCAAACGCATTTCAATTCACTAAATCACACGCTATATATTGAGGCTGAGATTGATAGACGAGAACTGTGAAATTGTATATTTAACAAAATGACATGGCCATCGAAGTTTGTACTTTTTTGAGCGGCAAGGAAAACAAATCAAATAATTCCTCACTATTATTTAAAGCGTTTTTCTTCCTTTTACATAATGATTGATATCTCTCTCTTTTTCTTAAATTTATCAATGTTTCTGTTCAATTTTCAAGTTTTCCGCCATATAATGTGCACTACTACATTTCTTGACAGTACAATGAGCACATGTTATGATCATTATTATGATTATTAATAATATTTACTCCCTATGGCATTCAAAGCATTTTGTCTTCCTTTTACATTTCTCTTATTTTGTTTAATTTATCGATGTTCTAATTCAATTTAAATAGTTCCGCCATACATGTACATGACTTTATTATTATTAATAATATTTACTCCCTATCATTCAAAGCATTTTGTGTTCCTTTTGCATTTCTCTCTTTTTCTTTAATTTATCGATGTTTTGTTCAATTTCAATAGTTCCACCATACATACACGTGTACGTGACTACATTTGTTGACAATATTGTCTTTACAAAAAGCACATGTCAGTAATGATGATTATTATCGATGTGTGGCCAGTAAATTATTTAGCGATCCTTATTGATGATTATCGAGAATACGTTTTGTAAACTGAACATTTAATTAGCTATAATGGAACTTTGATTAAGCTGATAAATCGTTTCCGATATTTTTGAATTACACATTCCTTTTGAGAGACCTTATTCTTAGACTGCGAACAGTCCCTTCTTTTCCCTCCAGATTCCGAGGAAAACGAGAGAAAAATGAGCTCTCCCCTCCTCCCCTCCCCAACTCGCCCCCAATCCCCGCTCGCTCGTTTTATTAAAGTTAAAATTTTCTGAATCCGGAGGGAAAAGCAGGGACTGCTCGCAGTCTACCTTATTCTCTTCACACAATGTTTTTCCAATACATCCCTTTTGGAAGATCTAGATCTAGATTTCCCAAAAGGACTGTATTTAGAAAACCAAGGGGAAATGAGTATGTTCTATCTCCCAAGAGAATTGTATTGGGAAAACATTGAGGCAAGTAAATAAGGTCTATCTCCCAAGAAGATTGTATTCGGAAAACATTGAGGCAAGTAAATAAGGTCTATATCTCCCAAGAGGTTTGTATTGGGAAAACATTGAGGCAAGTGAATAAGCCGGGTCTATCTCCCAAGAGGTTTGTATTGGGAAAACATTGAGGCAAGTGAATAAGCCGGGTCTATCTCCCAAGAGGATTTTATTCGGAAAATATTGAGGCAAGTGAATAAGGCCTATCTCCCAAGGGGATTGTATTGGGGAATTGTATTGGGGAAAAATTGAGGCAAGTGAATAAGGTTGACCTTACAAGTGAATATTGTGTTGTTATTATTGGAGTGAAACTGCAGCATCAGCAAAATCGAAGTAATGTTTTATTTGCGGGGTAAAAGACATCATTATGGTCATTATGGTTTTGAAATTGAAAATACAAACACGTTTTGTGTGGGAAGATAGTGAGTAAGTTCCTAAATTAGCAAAACTACGCTGTCTTAATGCGTTTACGCTTAAAAACATCATACACTATTTTTGCAATAAATAAACATCTGACAGATAATTATATATAGTCTACCTTGACATAGGGGGGGGGGGCAGCTATTAGAATCCAAATCAAACAAATTTGAAGAAAAAAGAATGCATTATGTTTATGCCAAAATAAAGAATAATACAAAATCCACTAAGTAGAGCTGTGCCTCAAGTAACTGAATAAATAATGCATTCGCGGCTATGTATTCACAGATTTTTTCAGAATCTGATCTTCAAATAAAAATTCAAAAAAAGAAATAATTGTAGAATTAAGATTAAAATTCAAATTAAACCTAAGATATAACAATATTGAATTTAAATTTAAAAAACAACAACCTGATTAATTTCAAGAGTCAGTTTATTACGCAATTACATGACTTTTCGACGCATGCGTAGTAAAGCACTATTACTCGTAGACACAGCACAGACACAGAAAACAGCTTTCGTGGATGGCTTTATGATCAGAGCATTGACCTGTGAATGGGTTGTAACTACCTTTTTTACCATTGCAATGACATCCATCTGGTACAGAGAGATCAAAAGTGTCAAATCAAAACACAACATTCGATGATGGTCATGGTCATGGTGGCAATGGTGATAGTGATAGTTACAGGTGCTTTATTTCAAGTGCCGGGGCACAACGACCCTAGGGGGAGAGGGGACGACTTGGAATCGAAAAGCACAGGTTTGCTGGCCGTTCCTTTTAATGGTTGAAAAGGGTGATTTGGTATGGGCGTCAAAAATCTAAATTTCCTTCTAGAGACAGAGCTGGTATCTTTAAGGGGATTCGATTTCAAAGGTGAATATGCTTTACCCGAGATTGAATTATATACAATACAAACCTCCTTGTAAGAGCCTGTTTTTTAAGAACCTGTTTTAAGGAACTGCTTTTAAGGTGTTTCCCAGTAGTGTTTTTAATAACCACACTTCCCATTCTCATTCAGCAAATTAGTCAACTTTCACTGGTCTGATCAAGATGTCTTTCACACCAGATACAAAGCATAGATGGAAGGTTTGATTGATATGTCAATCTCAACTCAATTGGTGTTTCTCCGGGCTATCCGGTTTTCCATCCTCCACAAAAATGAATTGTTTGCAAAATATTTAACGTACGGTTACCCTGGGTTCCAGAGGATCTAGAGGGGATTGGGGAGAGAGAGCGGCGGGGAGGCGAACGGCGGAGAGAGCCTCTGGTCTCTGGTTTCTTGTACTGCTAAAACGTCTTTCCTTTTTAATAAAGCATAAAAGGGCATCTTCTTCTTCCACAACTCTTCTCTTCTTGAACAAACATTCACAATTTTTCTTGTGAGCATCAAGTCACAGGAAAACAAAAATTTCGCTTTTTGTGTCAAAAAATCGCTTTACTTCCAAATATTATGAGTTTCAAAAACATTTTATGGCCTTCTTTTATTATGACTGGCATTTTCTACTAATTTTCTTTCTTGTTTTTGCCATCAAGAATGCATTCCGACATTGCCGACTTTGAGGCCATTTTGCTCGAAAACAACGACGGTGACCCCCAATTTTTATTAAAACTGAAATCTAAATCTAAAACAACAACAACGTCATTAATTTCAATGAGTCAGTTTATTTCGCATTTGCATCATTACATGACTTTTACCGACAGCATGCGTAGTAATGCACTATTACTCGTAGACGCAGCACATTATCATTGTATAAGGAGTACATTCATGGATAGCATTACCAGGGCATTGATAAGTGCCTTGGTAGTCTGCATAGTACCTGCCTTGTTAACCCTCGCAATTGCAAAAATCTGTGAACAAAATCAAAAGAGTTAAAGTGCACCTGACGCCCTTCATGATATTTTGCAAATCTGTTTGACATGAGGTGTATAATAAGTGTACTTAATTTTTCTTGATGTCGACATCTCCTTTCTGAGATATAAGCATTTGAAATCTGAAAATGCAAATGAAGTGACGTCTACCCAGGCCTCATTAAATAGTACAAAAGTTCTCTGGAAATAATTATAACAATTTTTTAAAGCTCAATATCTGTATTACTAATATTTACACTACCATTAACATTTTTACTTCTTTACAAAAACAAGCTTGCTGTCAGCTTTGAAACAAAACTTTGACAAATTCCTGGGATGACGTCACCTCATTTGCATTTTCAGATTTCAAATGTTCATATCTCAGAAAGGAGGGGTCGACATCAAAAAATATTAAGTACACTTATTATACACCTCATGTACAACAGATTTGCAAAATATCATGAAGGGCTTCAGGTGCACTTTAATAATGGTATTGCACAAAGTTCTCTTATCGTTATCATTTTCTTTATCGTTATCGTTATTCCTATCGTTATTACTGTCGTTATCGTTATCATTATCATCATCATTACCGCTATTACTGTCGTTATCGTTATCGTTATGTCTATCGTTATTACTGTCGTTATCGTTATCGTTATCATCATCATTACCGCTATTACTGCCGTTGTCGTTATCATTTTCTTTAGTTATCGTTATCGTTATTGCTATCGTTATTACTGTCGTTATCGTTATCGTTATCATCATCATTACCGCTATTACTGTCGTTATCGTTATCATTTTCTTTAGTTATCGTTATCGTTATTGCTATCGTTATCATAATGCTATAATCAGTGAATGTCTTACTAAAGTTATCATTGCTCAGTTTGCTCTCAATTGTCCTGGATGTAGCGACAGCCAAAAAGCAGAGTAGCAATACCAAAGCAGTCTTCATTGTCGTTAACAATTGTTCTTGAACCTGTACAGATATATATACACAAGCAGAAAATCTTATAAGTACCACTTCAATGAAACTGAAACTAGAGCAAATAAAATAATTGAAAATAATAACAACAAAATAGTAAATTGATAACTCCTGCCTCGTATCAAAGATACCGTAACATTGAAAACAATGCCATTACCATATATGGTATTGTAGGTGAGAAGTAACAAAAGACTTTGATTAGCGCGCGAGATTTTTTTCTTTTTTTTAACAGGTTGAGATTGCAACAGAACAATAGGCATATCTTTGATACGCTTTTTTCGTCAAACTTCATATGGTTAAATAAGACCATCATATAGAAGAGCAATAAAAAATGGTGGTCAACGTTCTCGTTAAGAGTTGATTTGTTATAATATGTACGGTATTTTTCTTCTAGCTTGTGCACAATTAATACAAGTTTAAGGTTTTAGAAGTTAATTAAATTTGTAGATATTTGTATTGAACAAATGGGAAAACGAGCTCGAGGCAGCGTGCTCTATTGAAGAAATAGAAAACGAGTATTCTTAAAATTCTTTAAAATAAGTGATCTACAAACTCGATAGAGCACTGCTGCCGAGTTTTGTATTTCTTTTATAAAATATTCAGTAGTTAAAAATCAAGCAAATCGACGCTTCAATCAGAGCGCGCTATTTATGTCAAATATTTGATAACGAGTTATTGAGCACGAGGGAATTCAGAGCACTGCTATATTATAAAATTTTTAGCAGTTAAAATCAAACGAATGGACGTTTCGCGCACTGTTGAGTTATAGAGAACGCTTTTCAGCCAATCAGAGCGCGCTATTTATATCAAATATTTGATAACTACTTATTGAGCACGATTGAATTCAGAGCACTGCTGCTTGGTTTTCTATTTCTTTTATAAAATTTTTAGCAGTTAAAATCAAACGAATGGACGTTTCGTGCACTGTTGAGGTATAGAGAAAGTATACATTTCTATACATGTATCATGCAGATAACCTTTCTGCAACTTTTACATGTCTTAGGGGCTGTTTATATGAAGGCGAGTTGTCCCTGCTAGCCGGGATAACTCTATTGTTTTGAGTCCCCCGGGGAATACAAAACAAAAGAGTTATCCCGGTTAGCAGGGACAACTCGCTTTCATATAAACAGCCCCTTACTAACCTTTAGTCTTGTATCTATTTCACCGTTCAGTCGCGTCTGTCAACCAAAGCGTTTTGTCTCCTTATATATCCTGATATTGCATAATTACTGTACAAAGCCATTATCTTTAAGGGTGTTTAAGTCTAGTAATTAAGAAACATAAGATACAATGATAACAACCAACATGCTATTCAGCTATACCATTTAGTTACACTTCCAAGTTCAAACACATTGATAAGATTTATTGTACAAATCCGTTATCTTTAAGGGTGTTTAAGTCCAGTAATTAAGAAACATAAGATAATAAGATAGCAGCCAAAATGAAAAATAACAAGAACCTGACACCTTTTAGGATTGTATATAACTTTTGATTTATATGACTAACTGGACAAGAATCTGGTACCTCTTTAAGGTGGAATATAATTTTTGATTTACATGCCTACCTGGACAAAACTCTGGTACGTTTTTAGGATTCACGTTTTAATCCTTGTACGTTTAACCTGCCCTTTTACATATTCATATATCTTATATGTCAAACCTCCTCTTCTTATATTAGTATGCCTATATCCCGTATATCTCTATAATTATTTTTATATAATTTTAAAGTTGAATTTATCTTTTAATATAAATGCCTAACTAAAAATCTAAAATAAAAATCTGATACGTATTTAGAGGTCATTTTAAATCCTTGTTAAACCGGCCCTTTTAGATATTCCTATATTTTATATGCCAACCCTCTTCTTCCCAGTATCCCAATATCCCGTATATGTATATCCCTATAATTGTTTTTATATATTTTTATAACTTTGCTAATCAATATTCTGTATCGCAGTGGAGACATAGAAAGACGTTATATTGTTCAAAATCATATTTATTAGTTCTATTTTTTTTTTTTTTTTGTCCTTTTTGTCTAAAGATCTTATTGATGAGATATTTATCAAAATGTCTTGTATTTTTAAAAAGCGTCAATCTCAGTCCTTATAAATGCTATTAAAATTTAGCGTCTCAATTAAGTGCAGTATTTGATAGTAACAGCTAGGATTATTTGATTATAATCTTCGCCAAGATTGCTGTAGAGGTGCCCCAAGGCTCCATACTTGGCCCTTTGCTCTTGCAAACAGTCCTTTAAAATATTTGACTTTCATCGATTTTCTGACGATACAAACCTGAATAGCCCGATAATAAAATTCAATGAACAACTATCTCTGGTTCATGATTGGCTGTGTGCCAACTTAATACAACTAAATCACCACCAACATAGCTAAATATCGAAGCCGGGCGGGATCAAGTACGAAGTCTAGGTGAGAAGTTTTTCGGATGCCCTTGTGCTGAAATTTAGCTATTCAAGCAATGGTTTGCAACAATTAATTCTGTCAATTTTTGCGAAGTTAAGCCATAGTTACAGCATCGACGAGTTTCTTTGCCCTTCCCTCCTCCCCTTCGGCGACATTTACAAAAGTATAGAGTTTCCTCACTCTCTCTTAGTCTTGACAAAATTCGATTCCCCCATAACTAGACCCGCCAAGGCAAAGAAAAGAAGGGCTGCTTTGGGGGTGAAAATGATGTACTATCTTTCTTCCCCCCCCCCCCCCCCAAAAAAAATCATATTAAAAAACCGTAAAGATAAAGTTATCCAAAATAATCAAAGTATAACATCTCTATAGAGAGCTGTACATGTCTCTAGATGCTAGTTTAGGATAGTCACTAAGGGGCTGTTTATATGAAGGCGAGTTGTCCCTGCTAGCCGGGATAACGCCATTGTTTTATATTCCCCAAGGGACACAAAACAATAGAGTTATCCCGGCTACCAGGGACAACTCGCCTTTATATAAACAGCCCCTAAGTAAGAACTACAACACAATAGTAGTTTGATTATATTTCATGGATATGGTGTTTTCGCTCTATATATTTTCATTAATCCTTTTTGTCAAAATCAAAGAGAGACTATTAGACATACATGTAATAAATTAAAAATTATAAGATAGATATCATATTTAAAAATCAATCAAAATCTACTTTGTTCTTCGTTTAGCAACTAAATGACGAGTTTGATGTAATAGCTTAAAGTGCACCTGAAGCCCTTCAATATTTTGCAAATCTGTTGTACATGAGGTGTATAATAAGTGTACTTAATATTTTTTGATGTCGACCCCTCCTTTCTGAGATATGAACAAATGAAAATGCAAATGAGGTGACGTCATCCCAGGAATTTGTCAAAGTTTTGTTTCAAAGCTGACAGCAAGCTTGTTTTTGTAAAGAAGTAAAAATGTTAATGGTAGTGTAAATATTAGTAATACAGATATTGAGCTTTAAAAAATTGTTATCATTATTTCCAGAGAACTTTTGTATATTTAATGAGGCCTGGGTAGACGTCACTTCATTTGCATTTTCAGATTTCAAATGCTTATATCTCAGAAAGGAGATGTCGACATCAAGAAAAATTAAGTACACTTATTATACACCTCATGTCAAACAGATTTGCAAAATATCATGAAGGGCGTCAGGTGCACTTTAAAGCTCTTAATAAGCCATTGATCATTTGTACTTATTTTCTATCTAGCCTTGTATTTACTTTACTGCTTTTTATTAGTATTTCATTGTAAATAATATAAAACACAAACTTGAAACTAGCGAATAAACTAGTTTAGGCTGCGTCGATGTTTGATATAAACGATAGGCAATATAATGAAATTTTTAACACCGTAAAAATGTTAACTTAACTGAGTTACAAATTTCATTATATAACCTATCATAAAATACAAACCCCAGACTATTACAGCCAGCTACTACAATAAACTATTTGAAATTATATAAGTGAGGAACAGGTGTGCCTTCAAATGTTTTTTATCAATTATTTACTACTACGGCTTTTATTATCTGATGCATATTATTGGAGGTTCTTGACCAGGTAGACTTGTATATCAACAAATGATATTCAACCCAAAGAAGTATCAGTTTCTAGTCCAGGTGGACATGTATATCAAAAATTATATTCAACCGTAAAGATGTACCAGGTTCTTGTTATTTTTCATTTTGGCTGTTATCTTTTGATTTTATGTTTCTTTTAAAATTACTAAACTTAAACACCCTTAAAGATAACGGCTTTGTACAGTAACTCTTATCACTGTTTGACCTTGGCGGTGCTTAAAAACTTCTCAATAAGTTGTGATCTAGTCTCTAGTTTCAAAATGGTTGTCCTTAGCAATATCTGATGCATCCTATTTACTGGACACTCAACGATAACGGCTTTGTTCCGTTCAAACTAATCACTGTTTGACCTTGGACATACTTTTAAAAAAACTGGAAATCATGAATGGTTTTCCCTAGTAATATTTGTCCTTGAACCATTCAAGGGGGAGGGAGGGGAGGACTCAGGGATAAAAGTATCGTTTATGTTGGTTGTATCTAGCCTCCTCCGCAGGCTACTCCTTTTTCTCTTTTGGGATTCCTTTGGGTTTCCAAAAAAGGAAGCCCAAAAGTGAAAAAAGTTGCCTGCGGAGGAGGCTAGGTTGTATCGCTTAGTGGTAAAAATCAGCATTTTGTATTTCTCAGGGGTTTAAAATCGAAGTTAAAACTTTGGCCGGACATCTTTTTAGTGATATCTTGGTATTTACTGCATCGCTTCTACCTTTAGTTTTTAGTTTGTGAGCTCAGATTACTGAGTTTTCTGCATCTTTCTCTGTAGACGTTCAAGCATAACCCATTAAGCCTGGTTTTCACTAGCGACGCAAGCGCAAGCGCAGTCGCAAACGCAAGCACAAGAGGCCTTATTTCGTAGTGAAAACCGCCCACGCAAGCGCAAGCACAAGCGCAAGGTATCGAACATTTTCCTTTTTTCTTGCGTTTTCGCTTGTGCTTGCGCGTGGCACTAGTGAATAGTTTGTTTGCGCTTGCGCTTATTCACGTCTCGTTTTCACATGCTTGTGCTTGCGCTTGCGTTTGCGTTTGCGCTTGCGTTTGCGCTTGCGTTGCGTCGCTAGTGAAAACCAGGCTTTAACGACAATGAAGGCTGCTTTGATGCTGCATCGCTAATGGTGTTTTTGCATAATTATCTGGCTTATTGAAATTAAGGTTGATTGCAAACACTCATTAAACTGTTTTGATAGCAAATAATCCATAACATGAATGTGTTTTGCATAACAGTTTGTTAATCAATAGGAGTGGCGATTTTCTAAAGGTGATCAGTTCCATAGATTCTTATCAGTGTTTTCGAGGTCGACTATCTTATTATACTAATCTTGTACAAAATTAGTTGGGTCGTTATTGAACTTTGCAACACAAGCATGGTTGTAAGGTTTCCGGACAAAACAACGCGGGTATAAGTATAAAAGAGGGTTTCGAGGTCAAGGTCGTGGGGTGGAGTGGGGTTTAATGAGGTTTGAGAAGTCGTTATTTTTAAAGCAGGAGATAAAGCAGGTACCTCGTGAAAAGGCCGATCGATCGGTTTAATGAGTTTTGAAAAATAATCGGTCAGTTTAGTTATTGGAGTTTAAAAAGTAGTGAAGAATCATCACATCTCAAGTTATGTTTATCGATCGGTCGATTAATTGAGGTTTGAGAAATCTATGAGAATCATGAAGTCACAAGTTATATCTATCGATCGGTCGATTAATTGAAGTTTGAGAAATCTATAAAAATCATAAAGTCACAAGTTATCTTCATCGATCGGTCGGTTTATTTGGATGGTACAGTTTTAACACAATCCACAGGTTTTCTTGCAGTTAGCCTTGACATAGCCGTTGATTTTACAGTATTGAGTCCAAATACTACAACGTTTTCCCTTCAGGTCCACGCAAGAAGCTGCAGAAGAAATAGAATGATTTCCTCAGTTATCATTTTTTTTAATCAACGTTAAACCAAACAAGATTATACATTCATTTCAGGAAAGTTTGACGGTACAAACGGTGAATGGCAAACGACATTTGCACGACCATAAGGAATCGTGGGTCTTTGATATTTATTTTTTATAGATCTTTTGTGGCAGAAAACGAATTTACTGCATAACACCAGCCCCATATAGTAAAGAAGACCTTATAAATTGATGAAACTGTGCTTAGCAATCCAGACAACGCTAGGATATGTTGTATGTGTAACCACAATTCCTTTAGGTCGTGCAATCGCCGTTTGTCATTCACCGTTCGCCGTGTCAGCCTTTTTTGAAATAAGTGTATGTAACTTTTGAACTCATTTGGGTGAGGCTTTGAACTGGAAGTGTCACACACTCGCTCACTCACGCACTAGAGTATAATTGTAAACTTTTGAGCCCCAAGATAGTGGTACACCGCAATAACAGCCCATTAAGGCTTACGTACTGTCCTAGCTTCCTTCATTCCTTTCTTGTTTAAAAAGACACTAAAATATGTTTTTTACAAGCGTTTTCAAAAACAAATAGTAAAACAATACCGAGCAAACAAGCAAACGTTCCTACATAGATTAATTTTTAATCATAATTTCGCTATTTAGTGTTATTATAAAATGGACATATATATAATATAGTGTACGTCATATATCCGTGAAACAACTACTTTTATGACGTATATAGTAGTGGGAGAGGCAAGAATCTTAAACGCTCGACAATCGTACTCCACCCGTCGCATTCGTTTGGCTCATTAAAATTATTTTGACTTATACAAAGGTTTCAAAACTTACATCCTCCTCCTCCTCCTCCTCCTCCTCCTCCTCCTCCTCCTCCTCCTCCTCCTCCTCCTCCGCTGCACTCTGATTTATAAAGTAGGTTCGCCTGCTTGGCATCTATGTCACTGAGTCCTTTTCTTTGTCCAATGGTTACCTTTATTCCAATGCAAGACATAATTAGTTTTTTTGTGTGTTTTAATTAAAATAGATTGGAATGTCACTGAGTCCTTTTCTTTGTGCAATGTCTAGCTATATTCCAATGCAAGACATAATTTTTTTTTGTGTGTGTTTTGATTAGAATAGATTAGCGACGGAAAATTTAATATACTATAAGGTGACTTTGAATAGTCCCCTTCACAGTACTCTGCGCCATCTTGAAAGGTAGCCGGGCCTTTGCATCGAAGCGAGACGAAAGAAACAATGAAAGAAACATTTTAAAACCTCGCAGGACAATTATTCATTTGTCATTGCAAGCTCAACGTTCGTCTCGCTTCGATGCAAAGGCCCGGCTATTTCAAGATGGCGCAGGGAACTGTGAACGGGACTATTTTTCTTTCCGTATTTAAAAAAAAATGATCGATCGATTTCAACGTTTTTGAAATATATATCCAAGTCCATAATTCCTCAGCTCGACGTCATAAAATGATGAAAAAACATCAACCAATCATAATTGAGGATTCAACATCATATTTTGATTGGAATTTCCCATTATTCTGCCAAGAGAATTTATGAAATACAAGTTCTTCCTTCTTTAAATTAATAGTAAACGCTAGTCAAACACATGGTGGGATTATATTTCAATCAACAGGAAATGTCTACATTGTATATATCTCAAAAATTGCTAACCAAAAATAGTGACCCACAAATCCTATCGAGGAAGGCGATCAACTCAGCTGGTTTGAATAGGTTGTAAACTGCTGGTTCTATTTCATTATGATACTGACTAAGCCGATACTCACACCAGATTGTTTGGGCACAATTGTTGCTTTTCTATTCTTACTGAATGCAAGTGGGCCGTAGTGCATGATGGATCCATAGTCATATGGGGTACCCAGAGAGTCAATGGTTCCTCGGTCATACTTTTTGAAGTTGCTCTTGTTGTCTAAATAAACAAGAATAATATGGTTTAGGACAATTGGTTCCCTGCCCACCCCAGTTTAATTCATATGATATGTAATCTTCCTTTGTGTATTTGGGCGAAGGTAATTTATAACATAGATGGTATATAACGCACGCTGTGATTGGCTAACATCTATGAACTAGATTTGGATATACCACAGGCACCCCAGGATCCAGAAACAGGCGATTTTTAATTGATTAGAACGCGCGCGTATATATCGAACGAGCGAAATTAGCGAGCGAAAACTGAATTTGGGCTTCCTGTGGTGAGTTGGCAGTTTTTTTAAGGACCATTGGGAGAATTTTTTTTTAAGGACCATTGGGGGAAAACGAAAAGTCGAAAAAAGTGAAATAAAATCGCTAAATCTTGAAAAATGACTATCAAATTAATTAACAATGTAAGTTAATGAACATTTTGAGCCGATTTCCGGCCTTCTAGGTGCCTTAAATCGCGCGTTTTTCGCTTTTCTTTTTTCAACGAGTTGAAAAAAGGTCGCATCCAGTTTGGGGGAAAACGAATAGCTAGACGCTTCGCGTCGTGCCACTCATTACGCTATTTTTCGTGCTTAGCAACCTCCCGCGTGCATGTAGAACTGGATATACGCACGCTATCTATGCCCACCCCAGTTTAATTCATATAATATGTAATCTTCCTTTGTGTTTTTGGGCGAAGGTAATAAAAAAAATGAAAAACATAAAAGAAAAAATAGAGATATAAATGTTGATTGTTTTGGAAGAAAGAAAGGAAGGATTGTTTTTGAGAGTCGATGGTTCCTCTTTTATATTTCTTGAAGGCTTCCTTCATGTCTAAGGAAAGGAATGGTACGTGTTTTAACACACACAAAAAAGACAACCAAAAAATGAGAACTGAAAAGCGAAAAACAAAAAATAAATAGAAAAAGATACAACAATAATACGTAGTGTGTACACCTAATTCAAAAAAGGTTGACGGGGCGAACGGCGATTGGCGATTGGTGATTGGCGATGGTTAATATGAATTCCTTCTTATTCGTTTCTAAATTACCCAAACAATGCCTCCACCGTTCAGCGAAACCTTCGAGACATACATCTAAGGTCATCGCTTAACCATGTTTGGGTAATTTAGAATAGAATAAGAAGAAATTCGTATTATCCACAGTCCCGCAATCGCCAATCACCAATCGCCAATCGCCGTTCGCCCGTCAACCTTTTTTGAATTAGGTGTATAACATGAGCGGCCCATCTGTACGGGGTATAAAGGGGGAGTCGAAGACAAGATTTTATAGTACCAAAAATCTAACGATTGTTCTTTCATATTTTACTACGATTGTCAAGATAAACGTAAATCTGTTCGAGAACATTCAAGTTAAAACAACCCTAGTCACGGACGTCCTTCCAGACCATACATTTCCTTCTATTTTTAGGCATTTTTATTAGGCTGTATCTTGGTCAGAATACAACCAAATGCAATCAATCTCGTACATATATCGTGATGTGCTCTATTTAATTATGAGGTTCATTTCCTAATTACATTAATAAGGGAAACTAGTGCCCAGTACTTTACTCGTTTTGGAAAAGGCCAATTGAATACGTCATATTGATATGTCATCAACAACTAAATTGTGTCATATACCAAACCTACGTTCAAAGATGTTGTCCCACTTGATAGTGACGTAGCGGTCACGGTCAGGGCGTGACTGTTCGTGGTAGAAACCAAGAGCGTGACCTGAAGAAAAAGCGCAATACATCAACAAGAATCTAACGTTTTTGAAAACTTAACTTAGAGATAAAAACGTTTGTAATTGATTCAAAGAGTAAATGTTAACGACGCTATGTTTCACGTACCAATTTCGTGAGCCACGATACCAACTTCCCAGCAGCCATTCCCTAGATTAATTGGTTGACGGTCTCCAACATATCCAAGTAATGACGCACAACTGCTAAAATTGAATATCATCTTAAATATAGAACACAAGCACTATTTAATTATATTATTATATTGTGTATGATTAATAATGTGAATATTGCAATTATAGAAGCCCTAAAAAAAATTTCGGGACTTCAACGGGATTTGAACCCATGACCTTTGCAGAACCGGTTCAATGCGGCAACAAAGTTTAGTTTTAGTTTAGTTTAGTTTATTTGTCACACTACTACAATTACAATAAGAATACTATTAATACAAAACAAACAAAAAAAGGATATATAGATGTGACGGGAGTAGGAAACAGAGCTTACGCCCCAATTGCATATCCTACTCCTACGTAAAAATATATATAATAAAAATATAAATATGAAATATAAATTGCAAAAAATACTAACGAATGTAACAAACTGAATACTAGGCTTAACAAGAATTACTGTAAAAATACACAATTGAAAAGGTTTAAAATTATTAATATTATATTTGCACACAATCTTAGAATAATAGAATAATGATAATAACATCACCTTTGTCGTATACACGATTTCAGAGAAACTTTGTCACCCGTAAAGTGAAAAGCTAGTAGCACCTGGAACCATGGGTAACCTATATATACTTTATTAGAACGCAGGGATTTCATGTTTAAATCACCACACTTGTCAATATGTTATTGATAATTGACCGTTTTGACTTAACATAGATAAGAAAGGCGCTCTGAATGTTCATTTAATTTCTGAACTGATCCATGATCCTTTGCGCCACTAGCTTGTGTGCTTTTCACGGGTGACAAACTTTCTCGGAAAGGTTGTTTATATTGTTTATTTGTGGCCGTTATAGCATTGTAAATTAATGCTACTAAACAATGCCTGTGCTCTCCAAAAGTCATGTTATTGCCCTATTATCATCATCATCCTTTAAATAGGTGTAATGTAATCTCACCCTTGACCATACCGGAAGTAGACGTATCCTCGTTCATTGGTTCGTTTTTTGAATGTGATGCATGTCTTGGAGGACCATTCTTTGAAGGCTCCATTGATAATAGCCATTGCTTGGCTATTACTAGCTGAAATTTATTAAAAAAAAAAATCACTTTTTTAACGTCTCAATGTATTTAGCCAGTGGCTAATTGGGGAGACTCAGACACACACTCACTACCTCTACGTTAATTATTTTGCACACAACGCAGCTCGCATGTTCATTTTTTTCATTAATCAATCTTTTCATTAATTTGTTCATTCATAATTTCGTCTGCAGTTAGGTGGCCGTTAGGTTTGGTTAAATAGACTGTACCATTCTACTAAAATATTAAAACCATGAAATAAAAACAACATAGTTACTAACTACAATCATGTGCAAAATACCTTGGGACATTATCTGGTTTTAACATGAAAAATATTTCAACATCATTTTTCCGTTTTTCCCTCGTATCAATGTTGAATTGTGGGAATGTGAAACGGTTGTCATTTGAAAGACCAATCAACATTGCTTAGGGGGGAGGGGGATTGCAAATCAAATTGATAGATTTTGTATATTTTTTGAAACGAAAACGAAAACGCTCATAAAAAAGTGACAATGTCCCAACAATTTTGCACTTGATTGTAGTTTCTGTTTATTGACTATTTAGAGGGTCCTCGAGGGGTAACATGGGAGCTGGGATTGGCCTTATTTTTGACTGGGAAATGGGATTGTAGACTGGGATTTACAAATAAAAGAATGATAGAAAATGGAAATAGGATTGAAAACTTGAGCAAAACTGATGGGATTATGAGATTTTTGACTGGGATTTGCTCCAAATATAAACTGGGAAATGGGATTCGAACCCCCCTTCAGGGCCCTCTATTTAGTTTTTTTTTTTCCTTTAACCGTAAACGACCTGCTACCAAGCTGAACGACGTGCTAAATTCATACAGACGAACTTGCTGTCCTTGAAATAATGTTAAGCGGGGCCGCTCCAGATTGGAGGCTCCTTACTAGTATGCAGCGGGGTGACTGGGATTATTTTACTACTCAAGTCAATCTATCAAATATACTGACTGTAATTCAGTTCCGACTGCAAAAGGGTGAAATAGGCAACAGTTGATTTTTTGTTTCTATGCATTAATTATTTCTCATCCTTACCTATTTTTGCATCGATTTCATAGACAACCACGCCACCAGGCCATTGTCTGTTTTTGATCGATCCTCGACCAAGAGGAGCATCAACGTCCCCACCGTTTAAGGCCGCCATTTTCTGCTCGGGTGTCAGTATCATATCACCTTCAAATACATCTGGGTTTTCTTCGTTTTCTTTTGAAATGAAAAGAAAAGAAAATACAATTGGCAATTGTGTTCTATGAAAAAGCATGATCAGACACTAAGCCCTCCCCTATATATTTGGCTTTGTGGTATCTCCAAGTTTAAATTGTGAAAAGAAAAAGTTTCCGTTTGTTCTTAATCATCTGCTATATAAACTAAATAGTCACTTTTCTTGCATGTGCGAAAAAGAATCACTCTAGTGCTAGCACTATAGCCTACCTTCAGGGTTGGTTGCAAAAGCAACTCCCAAGAATACACAGACTAGTATCCACTTCATATTATGATGTGAGTCACTAATCGCACACCCTCACTTGTTCTTATATGCCCCTCTGTACCCGTATACAGTCAATTAAAAAATGGTTGTCGTCCACCGGATGCAAATCTAAGCGCCAGGACCGAAAGGGAGCATGGGTAGAAAACACTGAAATGGCTGATTATCATACATGTTTATAATAAGTTGTTTGGGTGCACATGGTAATTAAGGAATGAATCCATATTAAAAATAACGACGGGCAAAAATTTGTTTTTAAATCTTCTTTCAGTAAATATTTAGTTCTTCAATTTGTATGTAAAAGTAAATATTTAGTTCTTCAATTTGTATGTAAAATACCACCCAACCAGGGTCTATTATTGTATCTAATTAGATACTTGATGGTTGTACCCATGCTTCCTTTCGGTCAGGTCTCGTAGACTTGGAGCCCGTAGACGACAACCGTTTTTTAATTTGCTGTAAACAACAGCTACTCAGCTGTACACGCAATGAACGTTCCTTTGATAGCAAGTGGAACTGAGTGCACACCATTGACAAGCGATCTTTGTCACAAAGAGACATATTTGCAGCTTTGAAAATAGTAATAAGCAATAAGATCTCGTAGACTTGGAGCCCCTAGACGACAACCGTTTTTTAATTTGCTGTAAACAACAGCTACTCAGCTGTACACGCAATGAACGTTTCTTTGATAGCAAGTGGAACTGAGTCCACACCATTGACAAGCGATCTTTGTCACAAAGAGACATATTTGCAGCTTTGAAAATAGTAATAAGCAACTTGCATGTTCAGGGGTCTAAACGGCACGAATGAGCTAATGAAATAAAACAATAGAGCGATGATCGTCGCGATGGATTGTACCTCAAAATACATCTCAACTTTAGCAAATATTTTTTTAATTTCTTTTATCCGATGCAATTTTTTCTTTTGTGTCGATTTGATTTTGACTCAGTATCAAACTTTGAATTGTTTCACGGTTTTAGAGCCTTCACTCTTATTATAGTATTTAATTTATTATTTATTTTATTGATTAGTATTAGTATTTAGTATTTAATGAGAGGCAAGACACTTCACTCGCTCAGTGCCCCCTTTTCTTTGGATAAGGACGTAAAGCAGGAGGTCTCGTCTGCCTACACTCTAATTCTATATATATAAGGTGGATAGGTAATATAATGAAAGTTATAACACCGTAAAAAATGTTGACTTAACTACATTTTTAAGGTGTTACAATAAAAAATAAAATAAATCACTTTTTTAACGTCTCAATGTATTTAGCCAGTGGCTAATTGGGGAGACTCAGACACACACTCACTACCTCTATACGTTAATTATTTTGCACACAACTCTGCTCACATGTTCATTTTTGTGGAGGGAGGAAAACCGGATAACCCGGAGAAAAACCCTCGTGGCATAGGAGAGAAGAACACATCAAACAAACTCAACTCACATATAATCCATGCCCGAGCCGGGACTCGAACCTGGACCACAGCGGTGAGAGGCCAGCGATTTAACCGCTATAGGCCACCCATGCCACCCATAAACAACTTTCATTATATTACCTATCGTGTATATCAAACCCCGACTCAGCCTTTACTAGTTAAATTACTCGCTAGTTTCCATTTACACCTAATTATAAGAACGTTGTCCTAGCTTTTGTACTTTAGTGGAAAAGGAATTAAATTAAAAGACAAAAGAAGATCACTCAAGGTGAACTTTTTTTTCAAGAATGAGTCCAGGTTGAGTGATATTCTTTTGTCTTTTAATTAATTCCTTTCCACTAAAGTACAAAAGTCAGGACAACATTTTTGCAATTAGGTGTATATACTGAGGTGGACGTTAATGATCCTGTTGTGCTATATGTTCGGAAACAGTAAGGGATTGTCTCCTGGTACAACAGTCAGGCCTCGGAGGCATTCACTAAACCCATTCATGATTGTAAGCTGCTGATTTTCAGCAGTCCGATAAGTCCTCCATATACATAATAGTGGGTTTGTAAAGCGCTATAAGCTATTCAAGGATTCAGCGCTATAAAAATAATTAAGGCACATTATTATATAATATCAGGTGATATATACGCAGTTGATTATACTAATTTGCTCGAGAATTTCGGCTCTTTTATTTTTATTCTTTTTATTCTTTTCATTAATTACCTGGCTGGCTTTTTTTATTGTTTGAAATAATAATCTGTGTATCTCATACAATTATTCGCTTCAGGCTCTATGAATATCGGCGATTGTGTTAAATGTGTTGCTCTTGATTAGCTGTTATATTATATCATTCAGGTGTACCACAATGCTCGATATTAGGCCCCTTTGTTATTATTTTAAACTTTTGATTTTCAAGAAGTTTTATTTTTTTTCTCGATCGATAAAAAGTTTGCTCGGTCCAAGGTTATAAACAATCTTAAGTATATAGAAATCATCACGCACTAGTACAATCTTTTCGATCAAACGTTTTACGAAATGGCAATTAAAGCATTTGCCTCATTAATAGAGATTCAGACTCAGATTTAGGTTCTGTTGGTTTAGTAGGGTATGATAAATCTATAAAATCATCATGTCTCAAGTTATATTTATCAATAGGTCGGTTTATTTGGGTTTGATTAATCTATAAAACCATCATGTCTCAAGTTATATTTATCAATAGGTCGGTTTATTTGGGTTTGATAAATCTATAAAACCATCATGTCTCAAGTTATATTTATCAATAGGTCGGTTTATTTGGGTTTGATAAATCTATAAAATCATCATGTCTCAAGTTATATTTATCAATAGGTCGGTTTATTTGGGTTTAATAAATCTATAAAACCATGACGTCTGGAGCTTTATTTATCGATCGGTCAGTTTATTGGGGTTTGAGAAATCTATGATAGTCATGAAGTCACAAGATATATTTATTAATCGGTTTGTTTATTGAGTTGATACAATTTTAACATAATCGACAAGTCTTTTTGCAGTTGTCCTTGACGTATCTATTGTTTGAGCAGTATTTAGTCCAGCCTCCACAACGGTTATCCTTGTCGAAGCAAGTGTCTGCAGAGGAAACAAACGAACTATTAAAATCGACTAAAATCAGCGAAAAATTAATAAACATATTTTTTCCTAAAAGCTTTCCAAAGATAGACAATAATAAGAGGGTATTAACCGAGCGTGCACTTTGTACGTGAAAACTGAGGTCTGATAAGTTTAATCACTGTAAATTTTGAAATTGTTGTGAAACTTACATCCTCCTCCTCCGCCGCCGCCGCTTCCCCTGCACTGTGATTTATACAGTAGGTTCATCTGTTGGGCATCAATGGCACTGAGTCCTCGTCTTTGTCCAAGAGTTACCTGTACAAAAAATTAGAATTAGAATTAGAATTAGAATTAGAATTAGAATTAGAATTAGAATTAGAATTAGAATTAGAATAAGAATTAGAATAAGAATAAGAATTAGAATGAATAAGAATTAGAATTAGAATTAGAATGAATAAGAATTAGAATTAGAATTAGAATTAGAATTAGAATTAGAATTAGAATTAGAATTAGAATTAGAATTAGAATAAGAATTAGAATAAGAATAAGAATTAGAATGAATAAGAATTAGAATTAGAATTAGAATGAATAAGAATTAGAATTAGAATTAGAATTAGAATTAGAATTAGAATTAGAATAAGAATTAGAATTAGAATTAGAAGTGAAATAGTGAAGTGAAATTAATAGTGAAATAGGACAATTTTGGACATAGTTTACACCGTTCCAAGTAGAAGTGACTATAGGACGCAAAGTCCTTTACAAAGATCGTTATTCAGAGACCAAGCAGTAAAGCAGTAATATACTGTTTGCACTCAGTCTTTCGTACGTATTATAAAACACAATCTATGGATTTTGACTATTTTGAAATTGATATTAATAATCCCTTGCCAGCCGTGAAAAATCATCCATCAGTATATGACAACCTTTTTAAATATGCTGTTGTCTTTTTCCTGTCCACTGGACAAAATTTTTAAAATATATTTATTTTTGCATTTCCTTCCTAGTCTATCCAGTCTTCAAACATGTTCAAATGAATTATCTCTATGGAAAACATTTTTAAAATAGATCTAATCCTGAAATTCCTTTCCTTCCGCCTTGAAATGACCTTATAAACCGTTTTAAAATGGGTGTATACTGCCGGTTCTAATTGCTTGTAATGCTGATACTTACACCAGATTGTTTGGCCACAATTGTTGGTTTTCCATTCTTACTGAATGATCGAGCGGTGTAATGCATGATTGATCCATAGTCATAACTGGTACCCAGAGAGTCAATGGTTCCTCGGTTATACTTGTTGAAGTTGAACTTGTTGCCTAAAGAAACAAACAAGAATAATATGGTTTAGGACAATCAAAAACATAAAAGAATAATTAGAGAGATAATGTTGATTTTTTTCGGAAGAAGAAAACCTGGAGAACTCTCTTCACGCATCATTGACCTGAAAGAAGCGCCTCAGGCAAACTCGCATGTCTGAGTCCAAAATGGTTTCTCGTTCAGTCAGAAGCGTGGATTTTTCGCGGCTGACAAGGGAACTAACATTCTGCAAGGATCCGCTGGGCATCTATAAAATCATGTTTTGATGTTGAGATACAGGGGCGCAAAGTTTAGCTTCTAATGATTATCGGGCCTTTTTTCGATGTATTAGAAGAACCAGGGAACGCTCAAAATGGAAAAGTTTAATGTTAACTTATTTTGATTTTTCTACTTGTGTATGAGATTTGTATCCTTAGTCGGAAATTGTAAAAACTTATTCGAGTTGTTTGATATTCGCAAGAAAGTGTCTCCATATCTTTCTTTATATTTTTATTTGCCTAGATTGGATAAATCCGCTTGATGCACGCGGGCTCAAATAACCGTCATTTCTGGGCATGTATTGACTGGACTTTGCTTTTCAAAGCAGGTGCAGAGTATGTGTTGAAACAGCCTAATAAACGATACTATGTTGTCAAAATAAATAGAAGAACCTACGTTCAATGATGTTGTCCCACATGATAGTGACGTAGCTGTCACGGTCAGGGCGTGACTGTTCGTGATAGAAACCAAGAGCGTGACCTGAAGAAGTAACACAATAGGTTAACAACAAACAAACAAACAAACAATCTAGCAAGCAAACAAACAATCTAGCAAGCAAGTAAACAAGCAAGCAAACAATCTAGCAAGCAAGTAAACAAGTAAGCAAACAATCTAGCAAGCAAGTAAACAAGCAAGCAAACAATCTGAGCAAACAAGTAAACAAGCAAGCAAACAATCTGAGCAAGCAAGTAAACAAGCAAGCAAACAATCTGAGCAAGCAAGTAAACAAGCAAGCAAACAATCTAGCAGCAAACAAACAATCTAGCAAGCAAGTAAGCAAGCAAGCAAGCAAGCAAACAATCTAGCAAGCAAACAAACAATATATCAAGCAAGCAAGCAAGCAAGCAAGCAAGCAAGCAAGCAAGCAAGCAAGAAAGCAAGCAAGCTAGCAATCATGCAAACAAACAAATAAACAGACAAACAACCTAGCAAGCAAGCAAGCTAACAAACAAACATACAAACAAATAATATGCAGAGGTTTATGAAAATCTTCAAAACGATGAAGTCATGCTCTACGTACCAATTTCATGAGCCACGATACCCATATGCCAGCAGCCACTCGCTAGATTGATAGGTTGACGACTGCCAGTTCTTCCAACATTTGACGAACATCTGTTGATGTGGAATATCATCTTAGATATAAAGCTTATGATGATTATGATTATGATCATTTAACTGCATAACGAGTAACAGTGAGCATGATATAAGAATTATGAAATCCATGTTCACAATTATTAATGCTAATATCGTGCTTTCAGAGCGAATTTATGTGGTGTCACGTGACAGTTAATTTTGAAGTCTTGTTTGGTGGACAACGTTAATGACATTGACTGTAGACCAACAAATGAGGTTACAGAAGAAGAGAGAAATAGTAAATAAATAAATAAGTAAATAACAAAATAAATAAATAAATGAATGAATAAATAAATAAATAATTTAATGAATGAATGAATAAATAAATAGATAATTTAATGAATGAATGAATAAATAAATAAATAATTTAATGAATGAATGAATAAATCAATAAATATATAAATGAATAAATAAATAAATAAATAAATGAATGAATAAATAAATGGATAAATGAATGAATGAATGGATGGATGGATGGATAGATGAATGGATGGATGGATGGATGGATGAATGAACTGGTATCTTGATCTCCATGGAGGATATCGATGCGTTAACGTCGCTTCGTGTGCATTGCTTCAAAAACACGTCGCCGTGACAATAGTTCACTCTCTGTTTTGCTGAGACCTGATTCAAACCACTAAAACTCTATGTGCACACGAGGGATATTTTCCGTGTCGCCTCATCACGTGGCAGCGACTTGTCGTCTACAAGTGTGTACTAGACCATTAATGTTACATATTCTGTATTGTCTCACCCTGATCCCTTCTGGAAGTAGGCGTATGCTCGTTCGTTGGTTCGTTTCTTAAATGTGATGCATGTCTTGGAAGACCATTCTCTGAAGGCTCCATTGATTGCCGCCATTGCTCTGCTATCACGAGCTGAAATTAAAGTACGGGAAATTGAAATCATTTCAGCTATCTATTTAGATCTTAATTTATGCATTCGTTTACCTATTGATCCATTCAACCATTCGTTTATATATTCATACGTTTACTCGCTAGTTAGTAACTTCATTCATTCGTCCATCCACTTATTTATCTATTCATTAATATTCATTCATAAAATCATATATCCTTCTTTCCCACTATCCATTCACTCATTCATTCATTCACTCATTCATTCATTCATTCACTCATTCATTCATTCATTCATTCATTCATTTATCCATTTATCTATTAATTCATTCATTCATTCATTTATTCATTTATTCATTTATTCATTCATTCATCCATTCATCCATTCATCCATTCATCCATTCATCCATTCATCCATTCATCCATTCATCCATTCATCCATTCATCCAACTATGCATTTGTTCCATCCATTGAATTGTCTATTTATCTATCATCTATTTGCATTCATTTATTTATTTTGATTTTCTGTTTTGATGCATAATATATTTTTATCCTTACCCAGAGCTCCATCGATTTGATAGGCAAGCACACCACCAGGCCATTGCCTGCCTTTGGTCGCTCCTCGACCAAGAGGAGCATCAACGTCCCCACCGTTTAAGGCCGCCATTTTCTGCTCGGCTGTCAATATCATGTCACCTTCAAATGCATCTGGGTCTTCGTCGATTTCTTGGAAATGAAAAGAAAATGAAAAAAACATCGACAATTTTCTGAAATAAATCATGGTGAGAAATTCAATCTTCTTGCACATGTGAGAGAATATCAATCTAGTGCTAGCACTATAGCCTACCTTCAGGGTTGGTTGCAAAAGCAACTCCAAAAAATACACAAACTATCATCCACTTCATATTGTGTTGTGAGTGATTAATCCATTCTCAATTGTTCTTATATAGCCGTATAATAGCTGATCAGCTGTACGTTGGGCCACTATTAAATGCAAACACACGTTTGATACAAATAGAACTGAATCCACACCATTGACAAGCGGTGTTTGCCACAAAGAGACAACTTTGCAGCTTTGAAAATACCAATTAGTTGAATGTATATTCAGGGGACCAAACAGAACGAACGGATTTGTTCATGCATAATAAATACAAATAGACTAAAACACTTTCGAAGTCACAGGAAACGAGACGGCGTGCTCCAAAATTCGAACGATAGAACACTATACTGCAGAGTTATCTATTTCTTTAAAAAATATATTTTCGAGCTAAAATCAAACGTTCCATGCTTTGTTGAGTTATCGAGAACACTCCCCAGCAAATCAGAGTATCCGATTTGTATCACTAATTCTATAATACACAATGTGTCTGCAAAACCTGAAATAACATTTATCATATTTGTTTATCTTTTGCGTTATTAAACTTTTGGTTCACAATCAATCTGCAACACTCCCTTTCGAAACGATTTATTTCCTATCCTCCATATTGATTGTTTTTTTCTTTTTTTTTATGCTGCTGGTGTTGGGTTTTGTATTTTTTATTTTTTTACCTCAGAATGAAATATAATTTTTCAGTTTAGAGTAAGGATAGTCGAACCATGAACAGCTTGATTTTTTTGTTCCTTTTTTAACCCACATTCAATCACAGGGAGCCCAAGCTCGTCACTTGTGATGTTTTACAGTAAATGTATGGAGACGCGAAATACCCTTTCGCTGTGCCTCAAATATACAATAATAAATACGTTTTTACGTAGATAGTGGGGTATAACTGTTTACTAGTCAAAATCGCTCTAGTTGAGCTAAAACTCGGTCACAGACTAGAAAACAGTTATACAAGACAAAAGAATTCTGTGCGATGTTAGTTGTATTTATTCATACATTACATTTACACACAGTATTTATCTTAAGGCTTTAATACGTTTGTCTCAAAACATGTTTGGCAATCCATTCGGTTTTTCTACCAAAAAATGACTTTTACACTCGAATTGTTCGTATTGCGCGCAAGCGATTTTTGACAAAAAAAAGATTTCAATTTGAGATCATCTCACCCCTAAACGAGTACGGTGACACCCATGTTTTATTTACTCACGAAACTTGTATGATGATCGTGCTTGATCATGCGAAGTTTGAAAAAAAACTATGGTTAACTTATTTGCCGGCGAACGTCCTTAAAGGAGGACGATTTTTTCGTACTATAGCGTGAAAAAGACCAATGACTCAATCTAGAGACACGTTGCACCATACAGTGAAATTCGCAAAAAGAACCAGTGGTTAGCCAACCCTAGTTCTGCACAGCTGAAGTTTTCGCCAAATCCCATCCCCAATAGTGTTTTTTTTAAGAAATTCTAAGTTCGTAATATCGCATTGATAAAAAAATGTACGGTCTTTGTAGGAGTAAAAATGCAATTTTAAAGACAACAACTCAATACTAGAGCTACAAAAGACCAACCAAATACTGCATGTGGCAGTATTTTCATTTCTTTATTTTTCATTACCGTGTTTTCTCGAATAATCACTGTCCCCTTCTTGATCAGAACTACGAATATTGGGGAGATAACTTAATGGGCGAGCGGTGAAATATAATTACTTTGAACTGAAAAATATAGCTTTTGATAAAAATTTATTTCCAATACTGTTCTAGAGTGACATGTAGCATTAAAATGCACTTATTCGAAGGCGGAACTTATTCGAGTAACTGCGGTAGGTCAGCAATATGCCCAGGCGATGTACTCGGGGGGTAAAATGACGGGGGTGTCCGACGGAGCTTCATATTTCAACCCCCAAAAATACTCAAACCTGAAATTTTACACCCCCCCCCCCCCCCCCCCCCCAAAAATGGCATGCAAATTTCGAACCCCATAAAATACGAGACTTAAGGTGGTATCGGATACTTGGATTTCTTCATTGAATTTTTTTATTAGTCCTGTCATTTATAGATCATTGTTAGGCAAGTCAAAAAACGTGAACAAATATTGGGGTCACCGTATTGGTTATAGAGTTATAAGATTTAGTAAAAGTAGGTATTTGCAATAATTTGCTGTGATTTGCTCAAAAGTACCTATTCAAAGCAGTCATAATATATAATATAATATAATATAATATAATATAATATAATATAATATAATATAATATAATATAATATAATATAATATAATATAATATAATATAATATAATATAATATAATATAATATAATATAATATAATATAATATAATATAATATAATATAATATAATATAATATAATATTATAATATAATATTATAATATTATATTATAATATAATAATATAATAATATAATATAATATAATATAATATAATATAATATAATATAATATAATATAATATAATATAATATAATATAATATAATATAATATAATATAATATAATATAATATAATAATAATAATAATATAATAATAATATAATAATAATATTCTGCTAGGAAAAGCATAAGATTATATCAAACGATAGATCTAAGGGTTATCTAACATTTCCTGTCATAAAAATCGTTGAATCATTTCCATATATGGGTATAAGTGAACCATAGAGGCACAATTCTACGCAATTACGCACCCTACATGTGAATAGAGTTGTAGCATTTGTAAAATTTCAGAAAATCAAATCAATGAATATTTTATTTTTTATTCTTAATCGTAAGAATATTAAATGCAGTCTTGAATAAAAAGAAAAAAAATTGGGGATCACCGTACTAATAGGCGAGTTATAAGCGACAAAATCCATTTTTTTGTCAAAAAAAAAAGGTAACGGTCCGCGCGGGACTGGGTTCTAGTACTTTAAACATCTGCTTGAAACTTGTCAAAAATTATCCTTGTCATATCTTCAGAAACCCTAAAACCTATTTTGTATTAGTTTTACGACTAAAGACGTCCAAATTATATTTTATCTGTTCATTTTTACAAAGTTGTAAATTTGTTGTTTTGAGACAAAACAGCGACCTTGTCAGGTAGTGAAAATCTGAGCATGTTTCGAAAATTGTCCCATTTTACCTCCAAAGTTGCATGAAATGACATAATACTTTCTGAAGTTATAGATAAGGATTCAAATTAAGATATTATTTAGATAAATTTTCAAAAAAGGGCAAATAAATGATGAAAAACGAGATGCGCGAAATAGATGCGCAGTAGCAAGAGTCCGGATGTTTTTTGGGAAAGGATACAAGTCGGCAAAGGTTTGTCAGTTTTCTTGCAAAACTTCTAATTTTTACTGCTGAGCACGCTAACGAAAAATTCTGAGATAGATTTCTTTTATTTTTTAGCTATCAAAAGTTCACCATATTTTCAAGTGCGCCCCTAAATTTTATAGCGATTGAAATATTTTCAGGCGGTCAAATAAAATTCTGAACGTGGATATATTTGCCTTCGTTTTGCAGCGGCTGGTTTGTTTTTATTTCACCTTCTTCGAGTTATACCATGGATAATAAAAACATTATCCATGGTTATACATATTTGCATGCTTTTTTACGAAACGCACGCTGACTAACCAAGCGTGGAAATTTATATCACACCTCGCAAAACTTTGATTATAAGGAAAGTTAGAATATTACTACTATTTATGCTCACTAATGTTTGCGCGTGTATAAATCTTCGCTTGATATGGTTCCTGTGTAATAAAAAACAAGCCGAAAATGGTCAATAATAGCAAATCAAGCAAACGAAGGGCAGATATTTGTTTGGCTAACAAAGAAAATATAAAAAGAATGAAACGTGGAAGAGAGAAAAAAGGTTCTGTGGTAAGTTTTAATACCTGTGAAATTTTATTATAAAATAATTGGGATAGTACGCGCGCGTTGATTGGTCAAACAACCGTGTTTCATGAGAGCATGAAACACACTCGCGCCATTTTCTAGCGCGCGCGCTCATTCAACGGTCAGTTTATCCGTTGTTTTGATCTTTCGCGCGCGCTTATTGGTCAGTTTCGAGAAAAAGCAACGTAGGGAGAAATGACATCGTCAAACGAATAAAAGGGCATTTTTTTCGTCTTTTCGCGCGATTGTTATTTTATAAAAGAAATGAAACACGTCTTCTGTTTTTTCACTGGCTTATGAAAACCTCGATACGTTTGGGAGAATTCTCGAGCAGGTCCAAACACTCGACTTCGTCTCGTGTTTGGACTGATCTGCTCTCGAATTCTCCCAAACGCATCTCGGTTTTCATTAGCGCGTGAAAACACAGAAGACGTATTTCATTTCTTAAATAACTTTGAAATAGAGTGCTTACACTATATGTCCATGAAATAAAATCTAAATAGTTACTAACTAATAGTTTTTATTTAGTGACTATTAGTCACTATCACTCAACTGAAACAGCTTTAGTAACAATACACAAGGGAAATCAAATACTCAAAACCATAGAAAGTTAATACTTTATTCATTGTGTATTGTTACTAAAGCTGTTTCAGTTGAGTGATAGTGACTAATAGTCACTAAATAAAAACTATTAGTTAGTAACTATTTAGATTTTATTTCATGGACATAGTGTAAGCACTCTATTGAATTTAGGGCCAGTGATTATATAAGGCCTCGTCTACACGAATCCGATCCGGCTGAAACCGCATAGAAATATTTGCATCCACACGAATCCGCGTATCCGGAGGATTCAAGTAAAAGTATGCGGTTTCGGTGACCGGATTCACTAGATTCGTGTGGACGATAGGCCGATTCGCATCAAAAAGTATGCGGTTTCAAAAGTATCTGGATCCGTGTAGACGGGGTCTAAGTGATTTAAATTTTCACGCTTGGTTAGTTAGCGTGCATTTCGTAAAATATCATGCAAAAATGTATAACTCGAAGAAGGTGAAATAAAAACAAACCAGCGCACCGCTGCAAAGCGAAGGCAAATTACCCAAGTTCAGAATTTTATTTGACCGCCTCAAAATATTTCAATCGCTATAAAATTTAGAGGCGCACTTGAAAATATGGTGAACTTTTGGTAGCTAAAAAATAAAAAAAAATTATCTCCGATTTTTTCGTTAGCGTGCTCAGCAGTAAAAATTAGAAGTTTTGCACGAAAACTGACAAACTTTTGCCGACTTGTATCCTTTCCCAAAAACATCCCGTGGACTAAATTTGTTGAAATTCACAGACAATGTAGAAAAATGTCCTGTTAATACCTGGCTGGAAGGATTTTGATTTATCTCTTCAAAGTCCGTTGTTATCGGTAAATATTATAAAACAATGAATTTTTGCTAGGAAAAAGATTGTCCCGTTTTTATTCAAAATCGATGGGATGAATTTTTTTTAAACTTTGCCAGATTGTTGACCTAGGTAACAGCTTTAAAGTAGGCTATGTGGTTTTAAAAGTTTAGGTCGATTTTTTCCTTTCGTTATCATTTGTCGGCTAAAATATTATCGATTTTAGTAAAAATAACTTTTTAAAAAACGTTATTCTATATGTAGACAACTGTTAAAAAATCTTGTCAAAATACCCTCTGACGCGGGAACTACGGCCTTTCAAACGTCGCTGGGTGAGCGCGAAAATTACTGACTCGAGCCTCCTTAAATACCTCATAATTGATTTATTAAATGACATAGTATGTTTCTTTATACGAATTAAAAACTCACGCCTTGCTGAAAAAAATTTCAAACGAATTATTTTCTGATACACTGATCGAAACAAAAATTGAACTCGGAGATGTGAAAACCCCCAAAAATACGGGCTTCTTTTTAAGACCTAAAAATATACGTGGCAGGTCTTTTGACCCCCCCCCCCCAAAAAATATACCCAGAACGATAAATTATCAACCGCCAAAAATACGTCGGACCTCCCCGTCATGTTACCCCCCGAGAACACATCGCCTGGGGCAATATGCTCTACCGATTCATTTGCATAGTATAAGCCACTCTCGAAACGAGCAAGCAGAGATTGTGGCGAGGTTTTAGTTATAATCGAATTAGCAATAATACATAAATAATTTACAGTGTGGTCACTTGAACAATGAATGATTTAAAGGTTTTTTTCTGACATAAATTAAAACTAACCAATCAAGTTCGAGAATTAACAAATTAAAATTAACCAATCAGATTCGAGAATAAATAAATTAAGACTAACCAATAATATTCGAGAAATAAACAAAATTTATTAGAGTAGGTTTGAGGCCATGTACTACTGTATTTATTTGTATCTTGAGCTTTCGTCGGACGCCGATATCATCAGAAGATAGAGTGAAAAATATAACACGAAATTTACATAGTTATGCGAGTAAAAGTGTCAAACAATAGAAAGAACTATTGAAAGAACTATTATTTTGACACCATTGTTTGACACTTTTACTCGCATAACTATGTAAATTTCGTGTTATATTTATCTTCTGATGATGTCGGCGTCCGACGAAAGCTCAAGATACAAATAAATACAGTAGTACATGGCCTCAAACCTACTCTAATAATTCCTTTCAAAATGCTACTGAAGGACAACTTCAATATTCTTAAACAAAATTTACTGATCCGATTCGAGATTAGAAACGAAAACTATCGACATTAGTTTACTGCTGTTATTTCATTCGGGTGTACCACAATGTTCGATTTTAGGCCCCTTATCATTTTAAATTGATGATTTTCTGAAAGCTTCAACTTTTTTCTCGATAGATGAAACGTTTCGGCCAATTGTCGGTTTATTTTGAACGATCTGAGGAATAGACCCTTTTAATAAGTCCCGAAGTGTTGTGTTTTCAAATTTATTCTTTTGAAAGTTGTATAATATGAAAGGAATTGAAAAGAATAAATTTGACGTCAATCGCGGAGAACACAACACTTCTGGACTTATTAAAAGGGTCTATATAGAAATCATCACGCAGAAGTGCAAGCTTTTTCGATCAAACGTTTTACAAAGTGGCAATTAAAGCATTCACGTCATATAGAGATTCAGACTCAGATTTAGGTTCTGTTGGTTTAGTAGGGTATGATAAATCTATAAAACCATCATGTCTCAAGTTATTTTTATCAATAGGTCGGTTTATTTGGGTTTGATTAATCTATAAAACCATCATGTCTCAAGTTATATTTATCAATAGGTCGGTTTATTTGGGTTTGATAAATCTATAAAACCATCATGTCTCAAGTTATATTTATCAATAGGTCGGTTTATTTGGGTTTGGTTAATCTATAAAACCATCATGTCTCAAGTTATATTTATCAATAGGTCGGTTTATTTGGGTTTGATAAATCTATAAAACCATCATGTCTCAAGTTATATTTATCAATAGGTCGGTTTATTTGGGTTTGGTTAATCTATAAAACCATCATGTCTCAAGTTATATTTATCAATAGGTCGGTTTATTTGGGTTTGATAAATCTATAAAACCATCATGTCTCAAGTTATATTTATCAATAGGTCGGTTTATTTGGGTTTGGTTAATCTATAAAACCATCATGTCTCAAGTTATATTTATCAATAGGTCGGTTTATTTGGGTTTGATTAATCTATAAAACCATCATGTCTCAAGTTATATTTATCAATAGGTCGGTTTATTTGGGTTTGGTTAATCTATAAAACCATCATGTCTCAAGTTATATTTATCAATAGGTCGGTTTATTTGGGTTTGATTAATCTATAAAACCATCACGTCTGGAGCTTTATTTATCGATCGGTCAGTTTATTGTGGTTTGGTAAATGTATAAAAATCACAAGTTATATTTATTGATCGGGTTGTTTATTAATCAACAAGTCTTTTTGCAATTGGCCCTTACATGATCTATGGTATGAGCAGTATTTAGTTAGTAAATCATTGTTTTACGTCGAGAGAGGGAGTCACCGAATCTACCTAACCTGTGGCTAAATGTTAAAAAATATATTTCCAGCCACAAAGTCTTAAAAAAAAATATTTCCAATATGATGGCCAAAAAAAATTATTTCCTCTTTGAAACTCCCCCAAAAAAGTTAGTGCCAGGCATTTCCAAAAGCTGGTGTTCCATACAATAGTAACACTTTTCGTGCTTTGGACCAGTAAACAGGGCGTTGCCTTTCTGGTATGACTTAATCTGGATAAATGTTTTTGCTGTTGAGTAACAAATACAGCTTGTCGTTGGTTGGTTCAATCTTTTGTGATTGCAAAGACAAAACAGGGTTAAGAAACTGAAATATTTCACATCAAGATTAAAGTGAAAAAGGAACTGTGTTTAAGGTACTTTGAAGATGAACAACCTTTTTAAAAATGATGTATTTATTTCATAGAAAATGATCCGTTGTCCTATTCCCTTATCAGACGTTTTTGAATTATACCATGAAATGTGGATGAAATATATAACGTATCAGTTTCGTTAGAAAACCTTTTCAAAAATGTTGTACAGCCTTTATTACACATATATTTCTTGAAAGACATTGCTCTTTAATATTTTCATCTATAGTATTCTTTCTACTCCAGAATCGCCTTACATCATGGTGAGCCACCTAAGAGTAGTTCTGCTGCTCACCGTGATAACCACCTGCACTATGGGGGAAGACACTTTTTCAAGCTCTTTAGCGAAACTTATCCTAACCCAAAAGCAAATGTTGGCAGACATGAGGGCTATAACACCCAATATTGACCAGTTGAATGGACTGACGAAGTTTATCAATACGGTGAAATCTCTTCAAAGAGAACTTAGTACTTTTATCAGTACCGACCCAACGGCTCCTGAACCAAGAAAGGCAAAGGAGACTTTACAGAAGGTGAAACATAAATGCTGATGATGGTGATGATTCTTATTATCTTTATAAGAGTGATTTATTATAATAGTAAAAATACGAGTCTACTACGGATGTGACGCAGGTTAGTATATAATTGAAAAACAATACAACAGAAAAATATCAATTGGGAACCCGTTACTGGCGTTTTTCTCTGTGGGTTTTATCCCTGCCTAACGTAATTTAAGAGCGTTCGCGGGCATTGTTTCAGCGCATCCTTTACGCGCTCTCCGTGGAACGCCTGGAGGATTTCGTTTAATTAAAGAAAACATCCAGGCGTTCCACAAAAGCAAAATGGCGACCAAATATTGAAAGTTTGTGTGACCCCCATTTTTTCTTACTTAAAATCAAGATATCAGTAAGTTCTACAAAATATGCGAAGATAGAAAAATCGACATCACAGGGGGGAAAATGACAGCATTAAATATTCGATTTACACTACTTTTTTCTAGCATCACGCGAATTCAAAATTATTTAATTGCCATGTTTTCTTTTACCCGATCTATTTGTTAGCCTTTGTGTTAAATATACTAATATCCGACGTCTAAGTGTCATATTGCCCGTTTAATTGTAATTTTTGTTGTTGTTATGCTTTCTGTGTGGCGAATCTTGTAAATAAATACATAAAACAAAAACAATTGTCCTTAGAGAGACTACAATCACGGACAATATTGTTTGGGACAACATTAACAATTCGAATAAAAACGTTACCCTTTATCTTTTTTAGCCCTCCCCTCCCCCCTCCATTCAATGTTGACCGTTCATGAGTTACATGTTTCATTGGTAGGCATTCCTTTGTCAAATCAACATTGAGATAGGGGGGGAGGATATGATGAAAAATAAACAGTTATATGTGAAAAAACACTAATAACCTGCTGTGTCCCAATATTTATGTCCATGATTGTAGTTTCCACGGTTTCAGATTTCTAGTCCGAAGTGTTAAACACTACACCACAAGGACCAACCATGCTGGATATGCAGCCGGACAATGTAGTATATAGGGTAACTCTTGGGATGTCAGGGCGATATTAATCTCTAATGGTAATTTGAAAACCGTACTAAAATGGAAACGCATAATTGAAGTGAATAATGAATTGAAATGCGTTCGGTGTATTAGTGAAATACAACAACACTGATATGAACAAAATATCAATTGTCCTTAGTGTTTTCATTTAAGGTATTCAAATTACTGTTAGGTTAATTGCTAGTTTCTTATGTATTGTAAAAGTCTAATAATGATAATAATAACGGTGTTTGAAATGCCAATAAATGGGTTCTATCATTTCCCCTAGGTCGCGCAAAACGATAGAGAAATGGCTTACTCGGTCGACCACAAAATGCAACAAAAGCAGCTCCAAGTAATCCACAAATTTAATGAATTATTATATGAATTTGAAAATTTACGTGATTACATGGATCCACCAAGTCACTATACCAAGCAAGTTATGCCCAACACTGTAGTATCAAAAGAAGATCTCCCTTTCTACAGTTATACCCTGGCAGAGAACAATAATCGAAGAATATGGGTAGTTTTACAAAAGCTGGGGAAGTCTCCATTTGTTTCTTTTGATTCTGTTTGTCCGATTGCAATAACACAACAGGTTAGTTTAATGTTCTTAAATAATTTGCAAGGTGAACTTAACAGAAGTAATAACATAACACCGAGATTATTCACCGATATTAATAATCGAGACTGATGAGCTAAACAAATTAATTAGAAACATCAATCCTAATTGAAACAAATATTAAAAAAATGTATATGAACATTAGCAACATAAGAGGGAGTTTGATAACGAAGACCCCTTTGTTGACTGAAGAACACACATTCAACCAACAAAAGCTTAAACCTCTCTTTTAAGGCGTTATTGAGACCCTTTTTCGACACAAGAATGCATAGTTCAAACAATTAAGGTTTAAATCTAATATAGCCCACAAAGTAGCTACATGTTGCTCGCGCGCGCGAGTTATACTCTAAGTTCTAGTAGTGCATGAATTGGTGCATGATGATCAGTCAATTGCTGTGCGCGCGGTTTTCAAGCCTTACCTTGACGAGGAAGTGATATAAATTCAGTGAGTTTTGGCTAACTTGACACCGAAGACCATATATCAATTTACAAGGCACCCTCATTCCTGAAAAAGACTAGACAATGGCGCAACACCAATCAGCATTAAAAATACCCAACAAAAACTATGCAAATACCGAAATTGTAAGTTGCATTTCCGTGATCGCGTTCTAGAGGGACAATTTTTAATGACTATCAGATGCTGCCTGCATTTTATGAATTGAACATTATTAACATAAAAGGGAGTTTGATAACGAAGACCCCTTTGTTGAACAAAAGCTTAAAGCTCTCTTTTAAGGCGTTATTAAGACCTTTTTCGACGCAAGAATGCATAGTTCCAACAATTAAGGTTTAAACCCTTTTTAAGATGCAATTTCTCATATGTATGTATTTTTTTATTTCACACAGATCAATATTAATAAGATGTCCTTAACCAATATATGTGCCGATGTCTCATCCTGTTCAAAAGTTCACCAGCTTTTTACGCCTACGGTCGACGACTCAGCATTCAAACGAGGATTCTTTGGTGGAATGGTAACAGCACAGCACAGCACAGCACAGCACAGCACAGCACAGCACAGCACAAAATCGCGATGCATGCATTGCAAAGCAGTGCAGTGCATGAAAGCAATACAATCTCATACACTATGCAATTAATTACATGTTGATTTCTTTTTTGCATATATATGCTGAAGGAAATTCAAAGTAAACTACAATGCCAGCCAAATGGGTCAAACCTTGGCCAGACTTTTTAATACTATAGTAATATGCCTCATTTAGATAGACTCTAGAAATTAAAGGGAAAATGTGAAAACAAAAGGAGAAAAGAAGAAAAGAAATTAGAGAAAATAGAAAAATGAAGGGAAGAAGCAATAATCGTTGATATAATATGAAGACGTACGGTAGAAAAATGCATTATAATAATAATAACAGGACAATAAGGAATAATATGTGTTGTGTTTAATGTACTCCAGGGAAGGACAGATAGACTTTCAACTTATAGGGAAAGAATCAGGAAGTTCGAGATAACAAGGGAACTCGATAGGACCATGGATGAAATCAATAAAATCCGCTACCCAGAAGAAGACCCATCCAAAACCTGCATGGCCAATAAACAATGCGATACCAGTAAGGCACTACCGATGATGACACGACTACTATGGTATCAAGTCAACGAGCTGTTGTTCCAAAAGATGTGCCCTAAGAACTGCCAGAATGGTCACTGCAATGTTGCTGCTACTTTTGAAGCGGTGATGAAGGATGTAGAGCGACTTATTCTCTTCGCTTCGACCTTCCCTTCGTACATGAGGGAAACATGGAATCCGTTCTTCATAAAAGCACTATCTGTTAAAGCGTTCTCGAACGTTGACACAGCTTTGTCGGTTATTAAAGAAAAGAGCGCAGATTTTGAGATCTCGCTCGGTCAATGCGCGGAGATTAAATTCCCGAAGGGGTGCGAATACAGTGCTCTGTATCAACAGTACAACTTGATCAAGAAGGTCCAGCAAAAGAACAGCAACAGGGATAACGATGTGAAAGATCTAAGACACTTCTCACAAATGGACTTTAAGCAGATGATTCATTTACAAAAGGATAACATGCAGCATTTGGAACTACTTGGAAGTATCAAAACACTGGATGATAACCTCCAGGCCTCTGTCTCGGGAATTTCCAGGTAACAATGGTAATGGAGATAATAACATATATAGCCTACTATGCAGGCTGTGAATGGTCTGATCCCAGTTATAATCGATGTAGATGAGGCATTATCGTCCGGGTGTTGTAGTCTTGAGAAAGACTGATGGTGTTGATGTCTGACGTTTCGACAACCTGTATATGCTGATGACTCTACTCTGGTATCAACAAATGCTGAAGACTTCAAGCAGATGATTCATTTACAAAAGGGTAACATGCAGCATTTGGAACTACTTGGAAGTATCAAAACACTGGATGATAACCTCCAGGCCTCTGTCTCGGGAATTTCCAGGTAACAATGGTAATGGAGATAATAACATATATAGCCTACTATGCAGGCCACCGATCGGGCTTCCTGTGTCAAGACTAATGATTAGTGGTTATAATACTGATTATGATATTGACAATAACAATGATTATGCGGTGGTGGTGATGGTGATGGTAGTGCTGCTGATGATGATGATAATGGTTATGATGATGATGATGATGTTCATAATTGTAATAATGATAATGCTGATGATGGTGACGACAACGATGATGATTATTATTATTATTATTATTATTATTATTATTATTATTATTATTATTATTATTATTAGCGGAGCTCCGCGCGGGCCGAAGGCCCGCGCAAGCGGAGCACCATAGTTAAGAAAAAATGGTAACCCATCGAGTTGATTTTTCATGGACACCACATAGGATCGCGGGCGCGCACGTCCGTACAACGGCGTACGTCCGTGCCCATCGCGATACTGATTGGCTGTTACATTTCGGCGGGAAAGTGATGCGAATAGCAGAGCCCGATCGAAAGCAGGTTGTTCTTTTATCGACAAAAAAAGTCAAACAAACAACAACAAAATACAATATTTAAAATATCAACTGAGAAAGATGAAATGTGGTTAAATAAAATATTTAAGCGAAGTTAAACTAAGACATTAGTACGTATCGTCCAATTCCCCTTGCCGAGATTAAACGACACGCCCTGAACGTCATCCCATGACAGTTCCTTATCTACAACAGCAGCTTGAGCACATGCTATTTTAATACACAAGCTAGCCACATTACGATTGGTCCGCGTACTAAACTATCATGCTCAGTCTAACGTGCTCGAATGACACAACGCAAGCTTCGCATAATTATGCTCTATGCTACACGCTTAGCACACGTTCTCGCAAGCTACAAGAAACTTTGTTTAAAATGCCTCGCCCTCACACTCGTGCCGTTCAAGGCCCACAAGCAGCTTCCTCCTCTATACCACAGGAAGAACGGGAAGCCCTTGTCAGGGACGTCGTGCAAGCAGTTCTTGCTGTCATCTCTTCTGCCCCTACAAGCTCGACCCCTACAAGCTCTGGAGTACAGTCAACACCGTCTACAGGTACGTCGCTGTGTGTACCCAGTTTTGCCAGCACGTTCACCTTCCCCTCCTCTACCGCACTACCGCCATGCACTGTGATGTCCAGCACAGCGCCCATGCTTTCTACATCGCCATCAGTTGCGCCAAACTCCTCTTACGCTAACGCAACCGCAACTAACATCAGTGTGCCATCCATCGCCCCTATTTTACACCAGCCTTTTGTTGTTGGCCCTGGGTGTTCTCCGGTCCCAGCAAAGATAGTAGCACAAATTGTGAGCGGGAAGTTTATTGACTTGAGCGAACTCATCTCTGCCAACATGACTGAAGTGGAAAATGAGCCTCAATTACTATTAGATGGGCGCGTGGTCCTCTCTTCAACGCCAAAAAGATCCCGTCGTAAGATCGAGGACATCGTCACCTGGGTGGAGGCCTTCAACATTTACATGTTGGTTCTAACTTTCCACTTTCCTCAACGTTGGAACGATCTACTACATTACCTAATGCTTATAATGAGGACGTATCGACAATTTAATGGCACGGCCTGGCTCTCCTACGACAAGGCGTTTCGCGAAAACGCCGCCGCCACTAAATTGGCAGATTGGTCGGGAATAAATACCCAACTGTACAGTTATTGCACGGCTGGTTCCTTCCCAAAAACCCTCAGTGGTCAAGGAGACCTTCGACCACAGGGTACTCCATCAAGCTCCACCATTTGTCGGTCCTGGAATAGAGGCAAGTGTTCTTCCCGCTTCGCGTCCTGTAGATACGCCCATAAATGTTCATCGTGTTCGGGCGATCACCGGCTAGTGGATTGCCCTAAAGTCTTCGCCACGAGGGATGACACCGGGCCGTCAAAACGCCGAGCTCCTTCGCCAGTCGAAGATAGAAATAAGCGTCGATCGCGATAGTCAGCGTTTAAAAACGCTAGCCAAGAACACGTTGACTTAAGTAATGTACTGGATTGATTGTTATTGTAATATGGATGCAATTTGTACGTCTAGCCTGTAAGCCTTGCACTCGTGAACGTTATCACGCTGTAATTTTGTTGTTGTTGTTGTTGTTGTTATTCTACTTTGCAATATTAAATGTATGCCTTGGGTTCAATTACTTTGGTGTTCTTTATTTGCGTACAACATCAATTTCTCCGTTCTAGCTATTTAAATGTAATCACGTGCTGGACTCACATGCGCAGTATTTCAGTAGTAGCTGGCGGTAGAAAACCATCGGTAGTACTCCCATATACATTTAACCATAGGTAGACTATCTCACATACATTTAAGAATATTTTATTTTTAGTCGCTACTCCTTTGCCGCCTGCAAGCTCGATATCATGAGTAATTGTCAATCTCTGGGTGGGCTGATAAGTGATAAGCTTTCCTGTCGCGTCGCCTAATCTGAATCTTATCGCAATGACCCGTCATCACTCTTGATTGTGTAGGCTTTGTTGCGATAACCACGGCCACGTTATTCTGCGCGTACAACAAGAGTCACGCACTCGCTATATTTGTCCCCTAGTGAACCTAGAAGCAGTTGCTACCTGAACTCATCTCTACACAGAGACGCTAGTATCTATGCTGTCTCCGAACAACGCATTTTGGTAACGCAATCACACGCTATATTGGTGATATCGCTAGCGTAGCAGTTGATATCCGAACGCATGTCTGCACAGAGTCGCTAGAGACAACGCTGTCTCCACACGACGCATTTTGGTAACGCAATCACACGCTATATTGGTGATATCGCTAGCGTAGCATTGGATATCCGAACTCATGTCTGCACAAAGTCGCTAGAGACAACGCTGTCTCCACACGACGACTTTTGGTAACGCAATCACACGCTATATTGGTGATATCGCTAGCGTAGTATTTGATATCCGAACTCACGTCTGCACAGAGTCGCTAGAGACAACGCTGTCTCCACACGACGACTTTTGGTAACGCAATCACACGCTATATTGGTGATATCGCTAGCGTAGCATTTGATATCCGAACTCACGTCTGCACAGCGTCGCTAGAGACAACGCGGTCTCCACACGACGACTTTTGGTAACGCAATCACACGCTATATTTGTGATATCGCTAGCGTAGCATTTGATATCCGAACTCATGTCTGCACAAAGTCGCTAGAGTCAACGTAGTTTAATTGGCGACGCCACACGACGCCTTTGCTAACGCAATCACACATGCTAGCTTTGTGATCACGCAATCCAATGTGTGCACAGATTCTTAATTTCGCGTGACAACCTTGTAACGCAACTGCACGCTCTTATAGTGACAACGCCATCCAAACTTCGTCCCCGAACGTATACCTAGATTTTCCGATCTCAAGTGGATTCACAACACTATATTACGCATTACAAGCGTCCTACGCGGTCAGGCTATCGAGACATTTGGTAATTCAAATATGTGTGTTAGGTTTAAAATTTCAAGACGACTCCGCTACGCCTTGATTCGCCGGCTACGTAATGATTCGCTGGCTGTGCGATGACGCTATCAAAACGTCTTACCGCCCAACAACGACGACTATCTTCCACCCTCACGTTACCAAGAGTACACTCATTAAAGATTGGGTGCTGCGCTGATATCTATCGCCACTTATTACTACTTAATGCGTCCTAATTCCATTGAAAAAACATCTGATTTTACTTTCAGCCCCGTTTGGTCTTCCTCCAGTCTCATTCGTCACACCTCTCAAGGTCGCTTACCTCGAGACAGAACTGGCATCGCACCCCAACAAGGCGAACGTGCAATACGTTCTCAATGGTATACGAGAGGGTTTCCGCCTCGGCTTTAAAAACCACCAGGCACTACGATCATCACAAAAAAACAAACAATCTGCCATACATAATCCCCAGGTAGTCGACAAGTACATAGACAACGAAGTCCGCATGGGAAGAGTGGCTGGCCCCTTTGATGTACCCCCACTACCGGGTCTACAAATAAGCAGTTTTGGCGTGATACCCAAACGCGGCCAACCTGGAAAGTGGAGATTGATTGTCGACCTCTCCTCGCCCAAAGGCTTGAGTGTAAATGATGGTATCGAGCGAGAGGAGTTTACTCTCCAGTACGTACGCGTGGACGAAATTATCCAAATGGTCTCCAAGTTGGGTCGAGGTGCCTTGATGGCCAAATTTGATGTCGAAGCAGCCTACCGTAACATCCCGGTGCACCCAGAGGATCGATACTTACTCGGCCTGAAATGGCGTGGCAACTACTATGTCGACCTCGCTCTGCCATTCGGCCTTCGCTCTGCCCCCTTCATCTTTGACTCGGTCGCGTCCATGGTGGAGTGGATTCTAACAAACAACCACGGCGTATCCAATCTCGTACACTATCTCGACGACTTTATAATGGCTGGTCCCCCTGACTCGCCAGTTTGCGATTCGAATCTGCGCACTTCTGTTTTCGTGTGTCAACAACTTGGTCTACCTCTTCACCCGGATAAATGTTTTGCCCCCGCTACCACCATGACAGTGCTAGGAATTGAGCTGGACTCAATTAATCGAATTGCCCGTTTACCAGCGGAAAAATTGAACGAACTTTATCTCCTTATACGCAGTTGGCGACATCGCCGCAGGTGCAACAAGCGAGAGTTGGAATCCCTAATTGGCCTCCTTCATCATGCAGCTAAAGTAGTATGGCCAGGGCGCACGTTCATCCGTCGCATGATTGATCTGTTGTGCTGCTTTCGTTCTCCAGATCACCCAATTCGTCTGAATTGTGAATTCCGTCGTGACTTGGAATGGTGGCATGACTTTCTTCTTACTTGGCATGGTGTCTCCTTTTGGCTATACCCAGGCATCCCGACAGTGAGTGACATAGAGGTCGTCTCAGACGCATCGGGTTCGATCGGTTATGGTGCCTTTTTCAACCAGCAATGGTTCAACGGTACCTGGAGCGAAAGTCAAGTTGCAGAGTCTATTGCTTACAAGGAGCTATTCCCGATAGTTTTGGCGGCCAACGTCTGGGGGCATACATTTGCGAATCAGCATATATTGTTTCGCTCTGACAACGAAGCTGTCGTGTGCGTCCTTAACCAAAGGACTTCGAAAGTACCTAGCATAATGCGCCTCCTTAGAAATCTCTTGTTGGTTGCCGCTCGCTGCAATTTCTCATTTTCTTCCCAGCACATTCCAGGAATCACTAACATTATTGCTGATGCTTTATCCCGTTTTAAATGGCAGGAATTCCACCGAGCAGCACCTGCAGCCAGGAGGTATCCTGTCCTGATCCCACCTCATCTTCTGGCACAGCTAACCAGTACAGTTTAGCGTCCCAGTGCAAGCAGTTTCTAATCGCTGGACTTGCACCAAGCACTCGCAGAACCTATAACACAGCTCAGCGTACATTCTGGGACTTCTGCACCCAACGTGGCATTCCTCATCCCTGCCCAGCTTCAGAAGAGACTCTCTGCCTTTTTATCACTTCCCTCGCGCGCCGCATTCAACATCGTTCGATCAAAGTGTACCTATCAGCGATCCGTTCGTTGCATATAGAACAAGGCTTTCCGGATCCTCTCTCGAATTGCTTGAGGCTCCAGCAAGTCTTCCGCGGCATTAAAAGAACACAAGGTTCGCCTTCCATGGAGCGCTTGCCCATAACGGACCACCTAATGCTAACTATCTTCCGAGGGCTTAACACTCTGTATTATGATCACCTGATGTTCTGGGCGGCGTGTTCTCTCGCGTATTTTGGTTTCCTGAGATCTGCAGAGTTTACGGTCCCAAACATGTCAAGTTTTGATCCTTCCATTCACCTACAGCTGTCCGACCTAGCCTTCGATAAACTGACCGATCCATCGTGCATGCGAGTGCTTATTAAGGCATCCAAAACCGACCCGTTTCGCAAAGGATGTGACATATACATCGGCCGTGGTCACTTCCCACTATGCGCAGTTTCTGCACTGTCAGCCTACTTACACCAGCGAGGTGATCGGCCGGGCCCTCTCTTTGTACTACAATCTGGGCAACCACTCTCCCGCGAACAGCTCACCTCTCGGCTCAGATCAATCTTGACATCAGCGGGTGTACAGGGCAGTTTTTCGAGTCACAGCTTCCGGATTGGTGCCGCAACAGTAGCTGCCAGGAATGGTATTCCCGACCATATAATCAAGGATCTCGGAAGGTGGTCAAGCAATGCCTACCAAGGATACATCAGAACACCAACAGAAACATTAGCCTCAATGTCTACGCAACTGTCAACAAACTTTGCTCCTGTTAACAGTTAATTAGTTTTCTTTAATATATGTAAAGGTGCTTGGGATGGATTGGTGGAAGGTACCGGTAACCCTGTCCCTCTCTCCAAGCACGGAAGAGAAAGGTTTGGTGATGACAGGGTTCCCATGGCTACCGATACCAGTCCAACCAACGCAAAATTGTCAACCAAGCACCTAATGCCAAGCTCATCTAATGTTGATGAGTTTAAATGTGGTTAAATAAAATATTTAAGCGAAGTTAAACTAAGACATTAGTACGTATCGTCCAATTCCCCTTGCCGAGATTAAACGACACGCCCTGAACGTCATCCCATGACAGTTCCTTATCTACAACAGCAGCTTGAGCACATGCTATTTTAATACACAAGCTAGCCACATTACGATTGGTCCGCGTACTAAACTATCATGCTCAGTCTAACGTGCTCGAATGACACAACGCAAGCTTCGCATAATTATGCTCTATGCTACACGCTTAGCACACGTTCTCGCAAGCTACAAGAAACTTTGTTCCCTCCCACCCACTCCTTCATCTGGTACAGGTAAGTACTCCACTGACAGGCGTCAGTGTGACAGGTGCTTGGTTGGTGATGACAGGGTTCCCATGGCTACCGATACCAGTCCAACCAACGCAAAATTGTCAACCAAGCACCTAATGCCAAGCTCATCTAATGTTGATGAGTTTAACATCGAAGAAAACAAAGATAGTTTTGGCCGAAGAAGAAAATAAACTTGGAAATTTAACAGTAGAAAAGAAAACGACTGAAAGGCCAAGAAAACGTCTGTAGCTTCTTGGATGAATAAAGACTTAGTACCAAAGAAGAAAATAAACTTGAAGGAGACAAAAATGAGGAAATTTAACTAAAGAAAAGGAAAATAATGAAAGGCCAAGAACACGTGTCTGTGGATACAACTTCGTAGAAGAATAAAGACTACAGCAACGTAAAAGATTTGAAAAAGAAGCGACTTTATTCGTTATGAAAACTATCTTCAAAATGCTTCCTTCAGCACAGTTTATTTATGGATTTTCAAGCTTGGCAGTTCAACTATGACCCATGTTTAATTCATCAAAACTGATTCAAGTAATTACATACATGTATTCGTCAAAATATTATCGATGTCATTGAGAAGAAGAAAACCTCGACAGGAAAATAATCACCGATAAAGTAAGTTCAACGAATCATTTTTTCAAGTCAGTTTTTTGAGAGAAAAATTGTTTGATAACGAGCGTGAAAAAACACCTAAAAACTTGAAATAATTAAGCTTCAAAAAAGGAAAAATACTTTCTCCGTTTTATCTCCTAGCTTTAGATTTACTTTTATTTCGTTGCCTTTGGTCGATTCAAAAAGAAATTTATTCAAACTCATAAACGGTTAACATTAAAGATGAATTAAAATACAAACATATTTCAAAATTGGTTGAATATTTTTGTTTATTTAACAATTATTCGCCGAAGGCGAAGTGATTATCGGTGAATATTTACCGAGCGGCGAGTCTTCGAGCTGCGAGGTAAATATTCACCGATAATCACTTCGCCTGAGGAAGGTGATTATTTCAAAAAAGAAAGAAGGAAACAGCATTGAAAGTGAAAATATTTTATTTTTTAAAAGCGCGACCGTCACGCGAAAGTGGCCGGCTTGCATTGTCTCGCTTAATGACAAAAAAACAACGTGAACATTTACTATGATACCTTTAAATAGCTTGACACCAAACTTTGTAGCTTCTTTAGTAGCTTCTTTTAGTTAGTATAAATACAAAAGTGATTACTTCAAAAAAGAAAGAAGGAAACAGCATTGAAAGTGAAAATATTTTATTTTTTAAAAGCGCGAACGTTACGCGTAAAAAGTGTAAACTTTGTCTCGCATAATGACAAAAAAAAACCGTGAAAATTTACTATGATACCTTTAAATAGCTTGACACCAAACTTAGTCGCTTCTTTAGTCGATTTTGGGACAGCATTTTCTTTAAAGTTTTCAATTTCATCTTCGCTAACAAGTGACAAAACGACTACTGGCAGCCATTTTGTCCGAAAAGGTGATTATCGGCTGATAATCCGAGATAGCAAACCAATCAGCGCGCGCGATTTTCTATAATCACCTGCGTATTTATACTAATTAGCAATATTGACTATTTTATGGTTACTAAACGAGCCTGTTTTTTTTTACAGAACAAAATGATGTTTTACACAAACTTTTTCATAATAAAATACCTTGTTTTAAGATCATTTTCTTTTCAAATCGATCCTGTGTTGGTTGATACTTGAGGTCTTTAATTCCACTTCAAAAGCACTTTCAGGTCGTTTGTGTTTTGTTTGAATTTTGAAGATTTGCCATAACTACTTTTTAAATAGTAAATCTAATGCGATGAAAAGGTTTTTTTTTAAATAGAAATGTTCTAGAAATCCGGGTTTTTTTCCTTTTAATACATAGTTACCAATTTTCAATTTTCTCATCAGTTATTTCAAGACCCCCCTTTTTTGTCAATATGAAGCTCAAAATCTTGATTTTTCTCAGCGTTTTGTCTTGTGTTTGAATCGAATTTGAAGGTGCCTTGGCGGTCGCAAACACGCCAATGTACGCGTGTCGTGACACAAAGTCACGCTGTCACGAAGTTTTCTGTGATTTGAACTCAAAAAGTAAAATCTAAAAATTCATATCTTTCAAAAACGCGTGAATACCCCTAATTTTGTTTCTCTAGAAAAGTTATAGTGATATCGAAGTTTTTTTCTAGGCTCATATTTTATAAACAAAAAGTGTTTGGTTTGGATTTTTAGTCAATAATTCATCATGCACATAAAATACCTTTTTCATAATTTGAGCATAAAATTATTGAAAAATATAGTACGTTGTATGCGTGATAAATAAGATTTTTGAATTTTTATCGAAAATATATATATCGCAGATTATTATTTGCTCATAAAGTAAATAAAATTAAAAGTCCGTTCCACCTATGTCTATGATTTGGTAGTTGTCTTTTGCGGTTACATAACTAAAAAAATTACAGTTAAGATTGGGCATGGCCCATGCACAAAAACTATTTACATGCACATCTTGATGTTGAAAGAACAATTTAAACTGGGAGCTCCGCTATTAGGTATTACCTAATTTGTATATTATATCATATTATATTATCATATTATCATATTATGATTATTGGAGATTCCAGATTCTTGTCCAAGTGGACTAAGTAGGTACAGATTCTTGACCAGGTAGGCATGCAACAAATGATATTCAACCCAAAGAAGTATCAGTTTCTAGTCCAGGTGGACATGTATATCAAAAATTATATTCAACCGTAAAGATGTACCAGGTTCTTGTTATTTTTCATTTTGGCTGTTATCTTTTGATTTTATGTTTCTTTTAAAATTACTAAACTTAAACACCCTTAAAGATAACGGCTTTGTACAGTAACTCTTATCACTGTTTGACCTTGGTGGTGCTTAAAAACTTCTCAATAAGTTGTGATTTAGTCTCGCTGGAAATCAGGACTGAATACTCGTCATTCAAAATGGTTGTCCTTAGCAATATCTGATGCATCTTATTTACTTGACACTCAACGATAACGGCTTTGTTCTGTTCAAACTAATCACTGTTTGACCTTGGACATACTTAAAAACTGGAAATCATGAATGGTTTTCCCTAGTAATATTTGTCCTTGAACCATTCAAGGGGGAGGGAAGGAGGACTCAGGGATAAAAGTATCGTTTATGTTGGTTGTATCGCTAAGGGGTAAAAATCAGCATTTTGTATTTCTCAGGGGTTTAAAATCGAAGTTAAAACCAAGCTCACTATTTGTGTTGATTTACTATAGAATATATGGGGATTTTTCAACGTACAATTTTTTGCCTTAATTCTTAATAAAATAAAATGAAACTCTTACAGTGTCTTTTTGTTGCTCTCATCAACCGTCTGACTGACTTTCAGCGATTTTCGTTGGAATTTAGTAAAACTTTGGAAATTTTTTTAGTGATATCTTGGTATTTACTGCATCGCTTCTACCTTTAGTTTCTAGTTTGTGAGCTCAGATTACTGAGTTTTCTGCATCTTTCTCTGTAGACGTTCAAGCATAACCCATTAACGACAATGAAGGCTTCTTTGATGTTGCATCATTAATTTTTGCATAATTATCTGGCTTATTGAAATTAAGGTAGCCTGATTTTCAGAGCGGGCCTGGGTCCTACGCTATCGCTTTCTCCCCACACTCCATCAGACGGAGTTTGGGGAGAAAGCGATAGCGTAGGACCCAGGCCCTCTCTGAAAGTCAGGCTAAAATTAAGGTTGATTGCAAACACTCATTAAACTGTTTTGATAGCAAATAATCCATAACATGAAGGTTTTTTGCATAACAGTTTTGTTTTGAAAAATAATCGGTCAGTTTAGTTATTGGAGTTTAAAAAGTAGTTAAGAATCATCACATCTCAAGTTATGTTTATCGATCGGTCGATTAATTGAGGTTTGAGAAATCTATGAGAATCATGATGTCATAAGTTATATTTATCGATCGGTCGATTAATTGAAGTTTGAGAAATCTATAAAAATCATTAAGTCACAAGTTATCTTCATCGATCGGTCGGTTTATTTGGATGGTACAGTTTTAACACAATCCACAGGTCTTCTTGCAGTTAGCCTTGACATAGCCGTTGATTTTACAGTATTTAGTCCAAATACTACAACGTTTTCCCTTCAGGTCCACGCAAGAAGCTGCAGAAGAAATGATTTCCTCAGTTATCAATTTTTTAATCAACGTTAAACCAAACAAGATTATACATTCATTTCAGGAAAGTTTGAAGGTGCAAACGGTGAATGGCGAACGACATTTGCACGACCATAAGGAATCGTGGGTCTTTGATATTTATTTTTTATAGATCTTTTGTGGCAGAAAACGAATTTACTGCATAACACCAGCCCCATATAGTAAAGAAGACCTTATAAATTGATGAAACTGTGCTTAGCAATCCAGACAACGCTTGGATATGTTGTATGTGTAACCACAATTCCTTTCGGTCGTGCAATCGCCGTTTGTCATTCACCGTTCGCCGTGTCAGCCTTTTTTGAAATAAGTGTATGTAACTTTTGAACTCATGGATTGAAGATCCTCTAGTTATTGGTATGGGGCTTTTGAACTGAAACTGTCACACACTCGCTCACTGACGCACTAGAGTATAATTGTAAACTTTTGAGCCCCAAGATAATGGTACACCGCAATAACAGCCCACTAATATAAGGCTTACGTACTGTCCTAGCTTCCTTCATTCCTTTTTTAAAAAGACAATAAAATATATTTTACAAGTGTTTTCAAAAACAAATAGTAAAACAATACCGAGCAAACAAGCAAACGTTCCTACATAGATTAATTTTTAATCATAATTTCGCTATTTAGTGTTATTATATAATGGACATATATATAATATAGTGTACGTCATATATCCGTGAAACAACTACTTTTATGACGTATATAGTAGTGGGAGAGGCAAGAATCTTAAACGCTCGACAATCGTACTCCACCCGTCGCATTCGTTTGGCTCATTAAAATTATTTTGACTTATACAAAGGTTTCAAAACTTACATCCTCCTCCTCCTCCTCCTCCTCCTCCTCCTCCTCCGCTGCACTCTGATTTATAAAGTAGGTTCGCCTGCTTGGCATCTATGTCACTGAGTCCTTTTCTTTGTCCAATGGTTACCTTTATTCCAATGCAAGACATAATTAGTTTTTTTGTGTGTTTTAATTAAAATAGATTGGAATGTCACTGAGTCCTTTTCTTTGTGCAATGTCTAGCTATATTCCAATGCAAGACATAATTTTTTTTTGTGTGTGTTTTGATTAGAATAGATTAGCGACGGAAAATTTAATATACTATAAGGTGACTTTGAATAGTCCCCTTCACAGTACTCTGCGCCATCTTGAAAGGTAGCCGGGCCTTTGCATCGAAGCGAGACGAAAGAAACAATGAAAGAAACATTTTAAAACCTCGCAGGACAATTATTCATTTGTCTCTGTCATTGCAAGCTCAACGTTCGTCTCGCTTCGATGCAAAGGCCCGGCTATTTCAAGATGGCGCAGGGAACTGTGAACGGGACTATTTTTCTTTCCGTATTTAAAAAAAAATGATCGATCGATTTCAACGTTTTTGAAATATATATCCAAGTCCATAATTCCTCAGCTCGACGTCATAAAATGATGAAAAAACATAAGGTCAACCAATCATAGTTGAGGATTCAACATCATATTTTGATTGGAATTTCCCATTATTCTGCCAAGAGAATTTATGAAATACAAGTTCTTCCTTCTTTAAATTAATAGTAAACGCTAGTCAAACACAAGGTGGGATTATATTTCAATCAACAGGAAAAGTCTACATTGTATATATCTCAAAAATTGCTAACCATAAATAGTGACCCATAATTCATTTCGAGGAAAACGATCAACTCAGCAGGTTTGAATAGGTTGTAAACTGCCGGTTCTAATTCATTGTAATGCTGACTAAGCCGTAGCCTGCGAGCAGAGGTTCCTTTCTCTTACCTAGAACGACGAGAAAAGTAACCTCTGCCGGTACCCGATAATTACATCCAAGTTTCTGGATGTAAAACATTATGGGCTATCTAATTATAAACTGGTTTTAAACTGGTTTTTCAACCATGCGATGACAGAAAACATCACTTTCCCAAGCGTTAATTAACGTTGATGTTTACTTTTGATTTCAATCAGTCGAGGCCAGTACCAACAAGATTTAACATTAACAATCGCTTTAGCTCTACGCAACATTAGATATAATCTACTCACTAAACAATGTCGTTCTTATATTTCTTAACTGGAGTTTTTGACGACATTAAACGGAGAGCATTTCGCCATCTTTGCTCATTGTACGAAATACGATATTTTAACTTGTCACGCAAAAACCTAATCAGTTGACCTTTGGAAAACGCGCATGCTCAACAGGAATAACAACCGGTTGCCGGCAGAGGTTTCTTTTCTCGTCGTTCTAGGTAAGAGAAAGGAACCTCTGCTCGCAGGGTAACTAAGCCGATACTTACACCAGATTGTTTGGGCACAATTGTTGCTTTTCTATTCTTACTGAATGCAAGTGGGCCGTAGTGCATGATGGATCCATAGTCATATGGGGTACCCAGAGAGTCAATGGTTCCTCGGTCATACTTTTTGAAGTTGCGCTTGGTGTCTAAAGAAACAAACAAGAATAATATGGTTTAGGACAATGGGTTCCCTGCCCACCCCAGTTTAACTCATATGATATGTAATCTTCCTTTGTGTTTTTGGGCGAAGGTAATAAAATAAAATAAATAAATGAAAAACATAAAAGAAAAAATAGAGATATAAATGTTGATTGTTTTGGAAGAAAGAAAGGAAGGATTGTTTTGGAGAGTCGATGGTTCCTCTTCTATATTTCTTGAAGGCTTCCTTCATGTCTAAGGAAAGGAATGGTACGTGTTTGGTGTTTCGATACAGTTTTTTTTTACCCCTACCAGTGCAAAACAAACGGCTAAAAAAGCACTTTACTGAAGTCGTAGCCAAACGATTTTACGGCAGCTAGTTGTTAAAGGTTTGAAGTTTATGTGGTGGGTGTGTCATGGTAATCGGTTGTAATTTATGCATGTTATGGGGAAATCCTGAAAAACAGTTTTTTCGTAAAATCTCCAAAAGTTTGCCATATAATGATTAACGAAGCTAGAACGGTTATCTTGGGGTTATTGCCTAACTATTCTGAAAGTTTTGATGATTTTGATGTCGTTAATTCGAAATTACGAAGTCCTATTTCGGGGACATATGTTTTAAGCGCGTTTCTAAACAAGCAAACTAAAGACATTGATAAAATTCGATTTTTTGTTGCACAACAGTCGATTTCACACCAGAGACTTCTTGTTATATCTTTGAGTTCACTGACAAGTTTCATGATAGTTTGTTCTTTATTTACAAAACTACAGTTTTCCAAAGTGAACCGATGTTTTTACAAACATTTCAACAAGTTTGGTACCCGGAGTCAGAACATTTTTCTCTAAATGTACTCCATGAATTCTTTTTAAACTCTTTGAATACGAAATCTAACCTTTTCTGATTTGGTAGCTTTAAATTTTGTTTGGCTAGACATTTTAGAACGAGCGCAAGAGCACTTTCAAAATGCTCCTTATCCGTTGAAAGAAATTGTGTCTCAACTCAGATAGCGCGCTAGCTAATGTTTTGGTTCTGCCGTATTGTACTCTGTAACAATAGTGGGATTAAAGGATTTTCCGCGTGACTGCATTCGGTCACGCTGTATTCGTAAGATCGACTTTTGTGGGGCGCTTCCCTAAAATCAATATTTACTTAAAAAAAAGTATTCGTAAGACGGATAAAGGCAAATCGAAAGTGAACTTTTATCAAGTAAGTCTTGATCAGCCTTACGAATACAGCGTGACCGAATGCAGTGAAAACCTTTAGCAACTAGCTGCCGTAAAATCGTTTGGCTACTTCAGTAAAGTGCTTTTTTAGCCGTTTGTTTTGCACTGGTAGGGGTAAAAAAAAAACTGTATCGAAACACCTTAACACACACAAAAAAGACAACCAAAAAATGAGAACTGAAAAGCGAAAAACAAAAGATAAATAGAAAAAGATACAACAATAATACGTAGTATATATAATATGAGCGGCCCATCTGTATGGGGTATACAAAGGCGAATCGAAGACAAGATTTTATAGTACCAAAAATCTAACGTTAGCTCTTTCATATTTTACTAAGATTGTCAAGATAAACGTAAATCTGTTCGAGAACATTCAAGTTAAAACAACCCTAGTCACGGACGTCCTTCCAGACCATACATTTCCTTCTATTTTTAGGCATTTTTATTAGGCTGTATCTTGGTCAGAATACAACCAAATGCAACCAAACTCGTACATATCGTGATGTGCTCTATTTAATTATGAGGTTCATTTCCTAATTACATTAATAAGGGAAACTAGTGCCCAGTCCTTTACTCGTTTTGGAAAAGGCCAATTGAATACGTCATATTGATATGTCATCAACAACTAAATTGTGTCATATACCAAACCTACATTCAAACATGTTGTCCCACTTGATAGTGACGTAGCGGTCACGGTCAGGGCGTGACTGTTCGTGGTAGAAACCAAGAGCGTGACCTGAAAAAAAAGCGCAATACGTCAACAAGAATCTAACGTTTTTGAAAACTTAACTTAGAGATAAAAACGTTTGTAACTGATTCAAAGAGTAAATGTTAACGACGCCATGTTTCACGTACCAATTTCGTGAGCCACGATACCAACTTTCCAGCAGCCATTCCCTAGATTAATTGGTTGACGGTCTCCAACATATCCAAGTAATGACGCACAACTGCTAAAATTGAATATCATCTTAGATATAGAGCACAGGCACTATTTAATTATATTATTATATTGTGTATGATTAATAATGTGAATATTGCAATTATAGAAGCCCTAAAAAAAATTTCGGGACTTCAACGGGATTTGAACCCATGACCTTTGCAGAACCGGTTCAATGCGGCAACAAAGTTTAGTTTTAGTTTAGTTTAGTTTATTTGTCACACTACTACAATTACAATAAGAATACTATTAATACAAAACAAACAAAAAAAGGATATATAGATGTGACGGGAGTAGGAAACAGAGCTTACGCCCCAATTGCATATCCTACTCCTACGTAAAAATATATATAATAAAAATATAAATATGAAATATAAATTGCAAAAAATACTAACGAATGTAACAAACTGAATACTAGGCTTAACAAGAATTACTGTAAAAATACACAATTGAAAAGGTTTAAAATTATTAATATTATATTTGCACACAATCTTAGAATAATAGAATAATGATAATAACATCACCTTTGTCGTATACACGATTTCAGAGAAACTTTGTCACCCGTAAAGTGAAAAGCTAGTAGCACCTGGAACCATGGGTAACCTATATATACTTTATTAGAACGCAGGGATTTCATGTTTAAATCACCACACTTGTCAATATGTTATTGATAATTGACCGTTTTGACTTAACATAGATAAGAAAGGCGCTCTGAATGTTCATTTAATTTCTGAACTGATCCATGATCCTTTGCGCCACTAGCTTGTGTGCTTTTCACGGGTGACAAACTTTCTTGGAAAGGGTGTATATTGTTTATTTGGGGCAGTTATAGCATTGTAAATTAATGCTACTAAACAATGCCTGTGCTCTCCAAAAGTCATGTTAATGCCCTATTATCATCATCATCCTTTAAATAGGTGTAATGTACTCTCACCCTTGACCAAACCGGAAGTAGACGTATCCTTGTTCATTGGTTCGTTTTTTGAATGTGATGCATGTCTTGGAAGACCATTCTTTGAAGGCTCCATTGATAATAGCCATTGCTTGGCTATTACTAGCTAAAATTCATTAATCAATCTTTTCATTAATTTGTTCATTCATAATTTCGTCTGCGGTTAGATGGCCGACTTAAAGAAAGGGTTTGGTTAAATAGACTGTACCATTCTACTAAAATATTAAAACCATGAAATAAAAACAACTAGTTACTAACTAGTTTCTGTTTATTGACTATTTAGAGGGTCCTCGAGGGGTAAAATGGGAGCTGGGATTGGCCTTATTTTTGACTGGGAAAATGGGATTGCAGACTGGGATTTACAAATAAAAGAATGATAGAAAATGGGAATAGGATTGAAAACTTTAGCAAAACTGATGGGATTATGAGATTTTTGACTGGGATTTGCTCCAAATATAAACTGGGAAATGGGATTCGGACCCCCCTTCAGGACCCTCTATTTAGTTTTTTTTTCCTTTAACCGTAAACGACCTGCTACCAAGCTGAACGACGTGCTAAATTCATACAGACGAACTCACTGTCCTTGAAATAATGTTAAGCGGGGCCGCTCCAGATTGGAGGCTCCTTACTAGTATGCAGCTGGGTGACTGGGATTATTTTACTACTCAAGTCAATCTATCAAATATACTGACTGTAATTCAGTTCCGACTGCAAAAGGGTGAAATAGGCAACAGTTCATTGATTTTTTGTTTCTATGCATTAATTATTTCTCATCCTTACCTATTTTTGCATCGATTTCATAGACAACCACGCCACCAGGCCATTGTCTGGTTTTGATCGATCCTCGACCAAGAGGAGCATCAACGTCCCCACCGTTTAAGGCCGCCATTTTCTGCTCGGGTGTCAGTATCATATCACCTTCAAATACATCTGGGTTTTCTTCGTTTTCTTTTGAAATGAAAAGAAAATGAAATACAATTGGCAATTGTGTTCTATGAAAAAGCATGATCAGACACTGAGCCCTCCCCTATATATTTGGCTTTGTGGTATCCCCAAGTTTAAATTGTGAAAAGAAAAAGTTTCCGTTTGTTCTTAATGATCATCTGCTATATATAACCCTCGTGGCATGGTCGAGAACAACACATAAAACAAACTCAATTCACATATGACTCGTTGCTCGAGCTGGGACTCGAACTTGGACAACAGCGGTAAAAAGCTGATGCTCTCACCACTCGGCCAACCGTGCCACCCGAAATAGTCAATATTATAGTAAGTAGTAGAAAGAACGCTTTGTTCTTTATCGACCATACAAAATAATTAGTCTTTCTTCTTGCATGTGCGAAAAAGAACCAGTCTAGTGCTAGCACTATAGCCTACCTTCAGGGTTGGTTGCAAAAGCAACTCCCAAGAATACACAGACTAGTATCCACTTCATATTATGATGTGAGTCACTAATCGCACACCCTCACTTGTTCTTATATGCCCCTCTGTACCCGTATACAGTCAATTCAAAAATGGTTGTCGTCCACCGGATGCAAATCTAAGCGCCAGGACCGAAAGGGAGCATGGGTAGAAAACACTGAAATGGCTAATTATCATACATGTTTATAATAAGTTGTTTGGGTGCACATGGTAATTAAAGAATGAATCCATATAATTAAAAATAACGACGGGCAAAAATTTGTTTTTAAATCTTCTTTCAGTAAATATTTAGTTCTTCAATTTGTATGTAAAAGTAAGTATTTAGTTCTTCAATTTGTATGTAAAATACCACCCAACCAGGGTCTATTATTGTATCTAATTAGAGACTTGATGGTTGTACCCATGCTTCCTTTCGGTCAGGTCTCGTAGACTTGGAGCCCGTAGACGACAACCGTTTTTTAATTTGCTGTAAACAACAGCTACTCAGCTGTACACGCAATGAACGTTCCTTTGATAGCAAGTGGAACTGAGTGCACACCATTGACAAGCGATCTTTGTCATAAAGAGACATATTTGCAGCTTTGAAAATAGTAATAAGCAATAAGATCTCGTAGACTTGGAGCCCGTAGACGACAACCTTTTTTGAATTGACTGTAAACAATAGCTAATCAGCTGTACATGCAATGAACGTTCCTTTGATAGCAAGTGGAACTGAGTGCACACCATTGACAAGCGATCTTTGTCACAAAGAGACATATTTGCAGCTTTGAAAATAGTAATAAGCAACTTGTATGTTCAGGGATCTAAACGACACGAATGAGCTAATGAAATAAAACAATAGAGCGATGATCGTCGCGATGGATAGTACCTCAAAATACATCTCAGCTTTAGCAAATAATTTTTAATTTCTTTTATCCGATGCAATTTTTTCTTTTGTGTCGATTTGACTTTGACTCAGTATCAAACTTTGAATTGTTTCACGGTTTTAGAGCCTTCACTCTTATTAGTATTTAATTTATTATTTATTTTAATGATTAGTATTAGTATTTAGTATTTAATGAGAGGCGTTATGTGTCCTCGGGCAAGACACTTCACTCGCTCAGTGCCCCCTTTTCTTTGGATAAGGACGTAAAGCAGGAGGTCTCGTCTGCCTACACTCTAATTCTATATATATAAGGTGGATAGGTAATATAATGAAAGTTATAACACCGTAAAAAATTTTACCTTAACTTTATTACATTTTTTACGCTGTTACAATTTTCATTATATTACCAATCGTTTATATCAAACCCCGACTCAGCCTTTACTAGTTTAATTACTCGCTAGTTTCCATTTACACCTAATTACAAGAACGTTGTCCTGGCTTTTGTACTTTAGTGGAAAAGGAATTAAATTAAAAGACAAAAGAAGATCACTCAAGGTGAACTTTTTTTTCAAGAATGAGTTCAGGTTGAGTGATATTCTTTTGTCTTTTAATTAATTCTTTTCCACTAAAGTACAAAAGCTAGGACAACGTAATTGCAATTAGGTGTATATAAAGTGGAAGTTAATGATCCTGTTGTGCTATATGTTCGGAAACAGTAGGGGATTGTCTCCTGGTACAACAGTCAGGCCTCGAAGGCACTCACTAAACCCACTCATGATTGTAAGCTGCTGATTTTCAGCAGTCCGATAAGTCCTCCATATACATAATAGTGGGTTTGTAAAGCGCTATAAGCTATTCAAGGATTAATTATATAAATAATTAAGGCACATTATTATATAATATCAGGTGAATATCACGCAGTTGATTATACTAATTTGCTCGAGAATTTCGGCTCTTTTATTTTTATTCTTTTTATTCTTTTCGATAATTACCTTCAGCGCTTTGAGCTTATTCTAACATACGAAATAAATAATTTTTTTTCGGATGTGCCCGGCTGGCTTTTTTTATTGTTTGAAATAATAATCTGTGTATCTCATACAATTATTCTCTTCAGGCTCTATGAATATCGGCGATTGTGTTAAATGTGTTGCTCTTGATTAGCTGTTATATTATATCATTCAGGTGTACCACAATGCTCGATATTAGGCCCCTTTGTTATTATTTTAAACTTTTGATTTTCAAGAAGTTTTATTTTTTTTCTCGATCGATAAAAAGTTTGCTCGGTCCAAGGTTATAAACAATCTTATTAAACTATATAGAAATCATCACGCACTAGTACAAGCTTTTCGATCAAACGTTTTACGAAATGGCAATTAAAGCATTTGCCTCATTAATAGAGATTCAGACTCAGATTTAGGTTCTGTTGGTTTAGTAGGGTATGATAAATCTATAAAGTCATCATGTCTCAAGTTATATTTATCAATAGGTCGGTTTATTTGGGTTTGATAAATCTATAAAATCATCATGTCTCAAGTTATATTTATCAATAGGTCGGTTTATTTGGGTTTGATAAATCCATAAAACCATCATGTCTCAAGTTATATTTATCAATAGGTCGGTTTATTTGGGTTTGATTAATCCATAAAACCATCATGTCTCAAGTTATATTTATCAATAGGTCGGTTTATTTGGGTTTGGTTAATCTATAAAACCATCATGTCTCAAGTTATATTTATCAATAGGTCGGTTTATTTGGGTTTGGTTAATCTATAAAACCATTATGTTTGGAGCTTTATTTATCGATCGGTCAGTTTATTGGGGTTTGAGAAATCTATGATAGTCATGAAGTCACAAGATATATTTGTCGATCGGTTTGTTTATTGAGTTGTTACAATTCTAACATAATCGACAAGTCTTTTTGCAGTTGGCCCTTACGTATCTATGGTATGAACAGTATTTAGTCCAGCCTCCACAACGTTTATCCTTGTCGGCGCAAGTGGCTGCAGAGGAAACAAACGAGCTATTAAAATCGACTAAAATCAGCGAAAAATTAATAAACATATTTTTTCCTAAAAGCTTTCCAAAGATAGACAATAATAAGAGGGTATTAACCGAGCGTGCACTTTGTACGTGAAAACTGAGGTCTGATAAGTTTAATCACTGTAAATTTTGAAATTGTTGTGAAACTTACATCCTCCTCCTCCTCCGCCGCCGCCGCCTCCCCTGCACTGTGATTTATACAGTAGGTTCATCTGTTGGGCATCAATGGCACTGAGTCCTCGTCTTTGTCCAAGAGTTACCTGTACAAAAAATTAGAATTAGAATTAGAACTAGAATTAGAATTAGAATTAGAATTAGAATTAGAATTAGAATTAGAATTAGAATTAGAATTTGAATTTGAATTTGAATTTGAATTTGAATTTGAATTTGAATTTGAATAAGAATAAGAATAAGAATTAGAATTAGAATTAGATTTAGAATTAGAATTAGAATAAGAATTAGAATTAGAATTATAATAAGAATTAGAATTAGAATTAGAATTAGAAGTGCAATAGTGAAGTGAAATTGATAGTGAAATAGGACAATTTTGGACATAGTTTACACCGTTCCAAGAAGTCCTTTACAAAGATCGTTATTCAGAGGTCAAGCAGTAATATACTTTTTGCACTCAGTCTTTCGTGCGTATTATAAAACACAATCTATGGATTTTGACTATTTTGAAATTGATATTAATAATCCCTTGCCAGCCGTGAAAAATCATCCATCAGTATTTGACAACCTTTTTAAATATGCTGTTGTCTTTTTCCTGTCCACTGGACAAAATTTTTAAAATATATTTATTTTTGCATTTCCTTCCTAGTCTATCCAGTCTTCAAACATGTTCAAATGAATTATCTCTATGGAAAACATTTTTAAAATAGATCTAATCCTGAAATTCCTTTCCTTCCGCCTTGAAATGACCTTATAACCCGTTTTAAAATGGGTGTATACTGCCGGTTCTAATTGCTTGTAATGCTGATACTTACACCAGATTGTTTGGACACAATTGTTGGTTTTCCATTCTTAGTGAACGATCGAGCGGTGTAATGCATGATTGATCCATAGTCATATTTGGTACCCAGAGAGTCAATGGTTCCTCGGTTATACTTGTTGAAGTTGTACTTGCTGCCTAAAGAAACAAACGAGAATAATATGAGTTATTATATCATTTGAGCATTTTGGAAAATGCGCTTTATAAATAAAGTTATTATTATCATATGATCCGTTTTGCCCGGCGCGCGCTCTTAAGAAGATCTTCAGAAAAAGTCACGTGGTGGGGTCCGTACGATTTTTTTCACCTGGCCCGTACAAACACGTACGGACCCGCTACTCGAAACATCACAAAAATGGCCTTTAAATTAAAAAGAGTGGGTCATATGATAACAAACTTATTGAATTAGGTCGGGCCTTACGGGAAAATATTTGGCTCTTGGTCATTTGTACGTCATGACCGCGACAAATATTTTCCCGTACGGCCCTCCCACGCAGTCGCGATCAACAAGTACTTATTAGGACAATCACAAACATAAAAGAAAAAGTAGAGAGATAAATGTTGATTTTTTCGGAAGAAGAAAACCTGGAGAACTCTCTTCACGCATCATTGACCTGAAAGAAGCGCCTCAGGCAAACTCGCATGTCTCAGTCCAAAATGGTTTCTCGTTCAGTCAGAAGCGTGGATTTTTCGCAGCTGACAAGGGAACTAACATTCTGCAAGGATCCGCTGGGCATCTATAAAATCATGTTTTGATGTTGAGATACAGGGGCGCAAAGTTTAGATTCTAATGATTATCGGGCCTTTTTTCGATGTATTAGAAGAACCAGGGAACGCTCAAAATGGAAAAGTTTAATGTTAACTTATTTTGATTTTTCTACTTGTGTATGAGATTTGTATCCTTAGTCGGAAATTGTAAAAACTTATTCGAGTTGTTTGATATTCGCAAGAAAGTGTCTCCATATCTTTCTTTATATTTTTATTTGCCTAGATTGGATAAATCCGCTTGATGCACGCGGGCTCAAATAACCGTCATTTCTGGGCACGTATTAACTGGACTTTGCTTTTCAAAGCAGGTGCAGAGTATGTGTTGAAACAGCCTAATAAACGATACTATGTTGTCAAAATAAATAGAAGAACCTACGTTCAATGATGTTGTACCACATGATAGTGACGTAGCTGTCACGGTCAGGGCGTGACTGTTCGTGATAGAAACCAAGAGCGTGACCTGAAGAAGTAACACAATAGGTTAACAACAAACAAACAAACAAACAATCTAGCAAGCAAACAAACAATCTAGCAAGCAAGTAAACAAGCAAGCAAACAATCTAGCAAGCAAGTAAACAAGTAAGCAAACAATCTAGCAAGCAAGTAAACAAGCAAGCAAACAATCTGAGCAAGCAAGTAAACAAGCAAGCAAACAATCTGAGCAAGCAAGTAAACAAGCAAGCAAGCAAGCAAACAATCTAGCAAGCAAACAAACAATATATCAAGCAAGCAAGCAAGCAAGCAAGCAAGAAAGCAAGAAAGCAAGCAAGCTAGCAATCATGCAAACAAACAAATAAACAGACAAACAACCTAGCAAGCAAGCAAGCTAACAAACAAACATACAAACAAATAATATGCAGAGGTTTATGAAAATCTTCAAAACGATGAAGTCATGCTCTACGTACCAATTTCATGAGCCACGATACCCATACGCCAGCAGCCACTCGCTAGATTGATAGGTTGACGTCTGCCAGTTCTTCCAACATTTGACGAACATCTGTTGATGTGGAATATCATCTTAGATATAAAGCTTATGATGATGATGATTATGATCATTTAACTGCATAACGAGTAACAATGAGCATCAAATATGAATTATGAAATCCATGTTCACAATTATTAATGCTAATATCGTGCTTTCAAAGCGAATTTATGTGGTGTCACGTGACAGTTAATGTTGAAGTCTTGTTTGGTGGACAACGTTAATGACATTGACTGTAGACCAACAAATGAGGTTACAGAAGAAGAGAGAAATAGTAAATAAATAAATAAATAAATAAATAACAAAATAAATAAATAAATAAATGAATGAATAAATAAATAAATAATTTAATGAATGAATGAATAAATAAATAAATAATTTAATGAATGAATGAATAAATGAATAAATATATAAATGAATAAATAAATAAATAAATAAATGAATGAATAAATAAATGGATAAATGAATGAATGAATGAATGGATGGATGGATAGATGAATGGATGGATGGATGGATGGATGAATGAACTGGTATCTTGATCTCCATGGAGGATATCGATGCGTTAACGTCGCTTCGTGTGCATTGCTTCAAAAACACGTCGCCGTGACAATAGTTCACTCTCTGTTTTGCTGAGACCTGATTCAAACCACTAAAACTCTATGTGCACACGAGGGATATTTTCCGTGTCGCCTCATCACGTGGCAGCGACTTGTCGTCTACAAGTGTGTACTAGACCATTAATATTACATATTCTGTATTGTCTCACCCTGATCCCTTCTGGAAGTAGGCGTATGCTCGTTCGTTGGTTCGTTTCTTAAATGTGATGCATGTCTTGGAAGACCATTCTCTGAAGGCTCCATTGATTGCCGCCATTGCTCTGCTATCACGAGCTGAAATTAAAGTACGGGAAATTGAAATCATTTCAGCTATCTATTTAGATCTTAATTTATGCATTCGTTGACCTATTGATCCATTCAACCATTCGTTTATATATTCATACGTTTACTCGCTAGTTAGTAACTTCATTCATTCGTCCATCCACTTATTTATCTATTCATTAATATTCATTCATAAAATCATATATCCTTCTTTCCCACTATCCATTCACTCATTCATTCATTCACTCATTCATTCATTCATTCACTCATTCATTCATTCATTCATTCATTTATCCATTTATCTATTAATTCATTCATTCATTCATTTATTCATTTATTCATTTATTCATTCATTCATTCATTCATCCATTCATCCATTCATCCATTCATCCAACTATGCATTTGTTCCATCCATTGAATTGTCTATTTATCTATCATCTATTTGCATTCATTTATTTATTTTGATTTTCTGTTTTGATGCATAATATATTTTTATCCTTACCCAGAGCTCCATCGATTTGATAGGCAAGCACACCACCAGGCCATTGCCTGCCTTTGGTCGCTCCTCGACCAAGAGGAGCATCAACGTCCCCACCGTTTAAGGCCGCCATTTTCTGCTCGGCTGTCAATATCATGTCACCTTCAAATGCATCTGGGTCTTCGTCGATTTCTTGGAAATGAAAAGAAAATGAAAAAAACATCGACAATTTTCTGAAATAAATCATGGTGAGAAATTCAATCTTCTTGCACATGTGAGAGAATATCAATCTAGTCTAGCACTATAGCCTACCTTCAGGGTTGGTTGCAAAAGCAACTCCCAAAAATACACAAACTATCATCCACTTCATATTGTGTTGTGAGTGATTAATCCATTCTCACTTGTTCTTATATAGCCGTATAATAGCTGATCAGCTGTACGTTGGGCCACTATTAAATGCAAACACACGTTTGATACAAATAGAACTGAATCCACACCATTGACAAGCGGTGTTTGCCACAAAGAGACAACTTTGCAGCTTTGAAAATACCAATTAGTTGAAAGTATATTCAGGGGACCAAACAGAACGGATTTGTTCATGCATAATAAATACAAATAGACTAAAACACTTTCGAAGTCACAGGAAACGAGACGGCGTGCTCCAAAATTCGAACGATAGAACACTATATACTGCAGAGTTTTCTATTTCTTTAAAAAAATATATTTTCGAGCTAAAATCAAACGTCCCATGCTTTGTTGAGTTATCGAGAACACTCCCCAGCAAATCAGAGTACCCGATTTGTATCACTAATTCTACAATACACAATAATGTGTCTGCAAAACCTGAAATAACATTTATCATATTTGTTTATCTTTTGCGTTATTAAACTTTTGGTTCACAATCAATCTGCAACACTCCCTTTCGAAACGATTTATTTCCTATCCTCCATATTGATTGTTTTTTTCTTTTTTTTTATGTTGCTGGTGTTGGGTTTTTTATTTTTTTACCTCAGAATGAAATATAATTTTTCAGTTTAGAGTAAGGATAGTCGAACCATGAACAGCTTGAGTTTTTTGTTCCTTTTTTAACCAACTTTCAATCACAGGGAGCCCAAGCTCGTTCGCTGTGCCTCAAATATACAATAATAAATACGTTTTTACGTAGATAGTGGGGTATAACTGTTTACTAGTCAAAATCGCTCTAGTTGAGCTAAAACTCGGTCACAGACTAGAAAACAGTTATACAAGACAATAGAATTCTGTGCGATGTTAGTTGTATTTATTCATACATATTTACACACAGTATTTATCTTAAGGCTTTAATAGCGGAAGGCCCGCGCGAGCGGAGCACCATATTTAAGAAAAAATGGTAATGCATCGAGTCGATTTTCGATGGTTTTCACACAGGAATCCCAAGCGTACGTCCGACGTCCGACGTCCGACGTCCGCGCCCATCGCGATGCTGATTGGTTGTTATATTTCGGCGGGAACGAAAGTGACGCGCGCGCCAAATAGCGCTAGATCAACAAAGCAAAGTTTTTCTTTTAATTTATCGACAAAAAAGTCAAACAAACAACAACAAAATAGCAGAGCTTACATTAATACAAAATAACAACGGAGAAAGATGAACTTCGAAGAACAAAGAGAGTTTTGACCGAAGAAGAACATAAACTCGAAGGACACAAAAACGAAGAAATTATACTAAAGAAAAGCAGAAAAGACTGACTCCAAAAGATAAAGAAAACCTATTTGTAGATACCTTCGTGAAAGAATATTAAAAGACTACAGCAATTCAAAAAAAAAAATTGATAAAGAAGCGACCTTGTTTGTTATGAAAACTGTCTTCAAATCTTCCCTCGGCACAGTTCATTGGAGGATTTTCAAGCTTGGCAGTTGAACTATGAACAATGTTTAAACCATCAAAATTCAAGTTCATACATTTATTCGTCAAAATATGATCAATGTCATTGAAGAGAAGAAAATTTCAGGAGAATAATCACCGATAAAGTAAGTTCAAGATTATTATTTGTTTCACGTTTTTGAGAGAAAAAAAAAACTGCTTATTTGATATACCGAGCGTGAAAAAAAAAAACACCTCAAAACTTGCAATAATTAAGCCTCAAAAAGGAAAAATCCGTTCTCTGTTTTATTATAGAAAGAAAAGAGAAAAGGTTTATCTCCATTTTATTTACTTTTTGAGATTATAACCGTACATGAAACGATGTTTGTGCATGTGTAAATTGTACTTTGGTCGATTGAAAGGTGTTTATTTATGTACTTTTTAAACCTCATAAACGGAAAACATCAAAGATAAATTGAAATACAAACACAATTTAAAATTGGTTGAATAACTTCTGTATATTTAGCAGTATTGACTATTTTATGCTTACTAAACGAGCTTTTTTTAGTAGCTTTTACTTCAAAGTCGAAAATGATGTTTTACACAAAGTTTTTCATAATAAAATACCTTGTTTTAAAATCCTTGTCTTTTAAAATCGATCTTGTGTTGGTAGAACTTATTCTTGAGGCTTTTAATTCCACTTGAAAATAACTTTTTGTTTTGTTTTGAAGATTTGCCATGACTACTTTTTAGTAAATCCAATACGATAAGGGGTGGACCATTTGACTTTTGAGGGGGGGTGGGGGGGGGGGGGGTAGATGATTTTGAAAAAAAATTTCCTGCACGGCCCGAAGGGCCAAAAAAAATTTCCTGCAAGCCAAAATCGCCACTCAAAACTTTGCATTTTTATCAAATAAATTTCGTGCTCATGGAAGCGGGCAAAAAAAAATTTCCTGCACAGACCAAATCATCCACCCCCCCCCCCCCCCTCAAAAGTCAAATGGTCCACCCCTAAGGTTTGGTGAAAATCAAAACAAAATGATGTTTTACACAAAGTTTTTCATAATAAAATACCTTGTTTTAAAATCCTTGTCTTTTCAAATCGATCAGTTGTGTTGGTAGAACTTATAATTTTTGAGGCTTTTAATTCCATTTCAAAAGAACTTTTTGTTTTGTTTTGAAGATTTGTCATGACTACTTTTTAGTAAATCTAATACGATGAAAAGGTTTAACCTTTTCTATCCGGAATCCTAACTAACTTTGGAAAATAAAAGAAGGTAAAAAGCGGCCTTAAAACGTTCAGCCACAGCACTTTTTCAAGGCGTTATCAAAAGCAAAATAAGCTTAATGACTTAAAAATAAAAGGGATAATAATAAGGCTATTCACACTATCGTTTGGGAATGGTATTTTCCATAAAAAACATTGCTGAACACTTTTTTGTCTGAACAAAACTATTGACTGAAGTGACAGTTGAAAATTTGAGAAAAAGATGAAAAAGTGCATAGAATGAAAACGATAACCAACCTAAGAAAAGACAGTGAGATTTATTACAATGTTTTACTTACATTAAATCAATTTCCATTCATGAATTGTCCATTAACATGCTTTTATGGGACTTTTTTCAATGAGAAATCCCCGCCCCTCGTGTAAATGACAAACTTTCCTTTCGTGCGTTTCGTTACATGATGGCGTCATCTACATCGATAGCCAATGAGGTTTTTGACATTATGTCAATCAAAAAGAGAGCGAGAAATATCTTACATTTTACTGGCTTTTCCAGGGCTTTGTTTTGATTCTCTCTCCGCGCGCTGAATCTTCGAAAAGTTATATTTTTCGATTAAAGATGCTATAGAAATTACAATAAACAGTTAACAGTTTTTTTTTTATATATTTTATATATTTTTTGATAGTTTTTTACACTTACATAAACACAATTACAAAAAACTAAAAAAGGACATAATATTAAATTATATTGACTAAATTATGAATAGCTTTGGGTTTTCTCTTATTTTTTCAAATGAGTGTATAGCTTGTTGTTATTTTTTTGCAATGATGTATTCGATTTTTTCATAGTCTATTAGATTTATTTGATAATATTTAATGACAGGAAGTAACTGTTTTTGTTTGCAATTATAAAGTACATATTTGTATAGTAAAAATAAGAAACCTTCCATAGTGTCTTCAGAACTCCCTATTAATGAGAACATTTTTAAAACTTAGCTCTGGTATTAACTTTACATTTGCGCTGCTTAGACATTGGTTAATGTTAAAGTATAGGTCCTTTGATTTTACACATTCGACAAAAAATGTTCCATAGATTCGTTTGATGTTTTACAAAATGTGCATAAAGGCGAGTCCACTATTTTAAATTTATATAACTTCATGTTTAAGAATAAACAGTTATTCAGTATCTTATATTGGAATTCTCTTAATCTAAAATTATTTGTTAAGCTATACACTCTTTGATAGACTGATACCCACTCAATGTCCTTATTGCCCGGCAAAATACGTAAGCAACTCGTAAAATATCAGCCCGTAATACCCAAGAAAATATCTAATAAGTGGTATTTACATGCACATATTGATGTTGTAACAAAAAAATTAAACTGGGAGCTCCGCTATTAGGTATTACCTAATTTGTATATTACGTTTGTCTCAAAACATGTTTGGCAATCCATTCGGTTTTTCTACCAAAAAATGACTTTTACACTCGAATTGTTCGTATTGCGCGCAAGCGATTTTTGACAAAAAAAGATTTCAATTTGAGATCATCTCACCCCTAAACGAGTACGGTGACACCCATTTTTTATTTACTCACGAAACTTGTATGATGATCGTGCTTGATCATGCGAAGTTTGAAAAAAACTATGGTTAACTTATTTGCCTGCGAACGTCCTTAAAGGAGGACGATTTTTTTCGTCCTATAGCGTGAAAAAGACCAATGACTCAATCTAGAGACACGTTGCGCCATACAGTGAAATTCGCAAAAAGAACCAGTGGTTAGCCAACCCTAGTTCTGCACAGCTGAAGTTTTCGCCAAATCCCATCCCCAATAGTGTTTTTTTAAGAAATTCTAAGTTCGTAAAATCGCATTGATAAAAAAATGTACGGTCTTTGTAGGAGTAAAAATGCAATTTTAAAGACAACAACTCAATACTAGAGCTACAAAAGACCAACCAAATACTGCATGTGGCAGTATTTTCATTTCTTTATTTTTCATTACCGTGTTTTCTCGAATAATCACTGTCCCCTTCTTGATCAGAACTACGAATATTGGGCGAGCGGTGAAATATAATTACTTTGAACTGAAAAATATAGCTTTTGATAAAAATTTATTTCCAATACTGTTCTAGAGTAACATGTAGCATTAAAATGCGCTTATTCGAAGGCGGGACTTATTCGAGTAACTGCGGTAGGTCAGCAATATGCCCAGGCGATGTACTCGGGGGGTAAAATGACGGGGGTGTCCGATGGAGCTGTATATTTCAACCCCCCAAAAATACTCAAACCTGAAATTTTACGATTTTTAAGAAGGTGAAATAAAAACAAACCAGCGCACCGCTGCAAAGCGAAGGCAAATTACCCACGTTCAGAATTTTATTTGACCGCCTCAAAATATTTCAATCGCTATAAAATTTAGAGGCGCACTTGAAAATATGGTGAACTTTTGATAGCTAAAAAATAAAAAAAAGTCTATCTCAGATTTTTTCGTTAGCGTGCTCAGCAGTAAAAATTAGAAGTTTTGCACGAAAACTGACAAACTTTTTGACAAAGATTGTCCCGTTTTTATTCAAAATCGGTGGGATGAATTTTTTTTAAACTTTGCCAGATTGTTGACCTAGGTAACAGCTTTAAAGTAGGCTATGTGGTTTTAAAAGTTTAGGTCGATTTTTTTCCTTTCGTTATCATTTGTCGGCTAAAATATTATCGATTTTATTAAAAATAACTTTTTAAAAAACTTTATTCTATATGTAGACAAGTGTTAAAAAATCTTGTCAAAATACCCTCTGACGCGGGAACTACGGCCTTTCAAACGTCGCTGGGTGAGCGCGAAAATTACTGACTCGAGCCTCCTTAAATACCTCATAATTGATTTATCAAATGACATAGTGTATTATTCTGTCTCAGTCATTGTTATTAATAAGATATGGGAACGCAACTCCGACCGGAGCCTTCTCCGGCACGAAGTAGCGGAGGGCAAAATAGTCTGCCCCTGCACCCCGGCTGAACTCTGGGCGGGAGGGTGGGCGCGATGTCCACTTCGGTCTTCGACTGATTGACCAAGTAATGCATGCAAGGCGTCGTTTTAATTTATACCCACCCCGAACCAATCAGAGTCGTTTATTTTCCCGCCAGAGACCATTTCTTCGTGGGAATGTGTTATAAATAACATTCCTTCAACATAATATACATATTCAATGACTTTGCATAGTGTATTATTCTGTCTCAGTCATTGTTATTAATAAGATATGGGAACGCAACTCCTCCCTTCGTTCTCTCACCCTTAGGACGCAAAGACATGACTAATCCTCAATGAACACAATACTTATTTATTTATTTATCACTTGAATTATATCGTAATCACCCTTGTTCTTCCCAATCCTTATACATCAAAATCCCCGTAAATCAAACCAGCCTAGCTAAGGAAATGCCCTTGCAAAACCCTTTAACTGGTCCATAAATCTATATCCAAAACCCACACTACTGTCCAAGTTAGCCAGTTTGGCTGTCGGTCCTGCAGGATTAACCACTTGTCCTACCTTTATATAATGCAATGCTGTCTTACTACTTTTCCAGCCCACATGGTCCTTAATTACACCAACTAATGCCATTGAAATGGCTGCTCCGCTCCTAAAGCCATGCAGGGTGAATTTGTTCATTAGATAGAGAACCCTTTATATCTGTCACGTAAGCATTTAACCTAGCCTGCGCTGCCAGTGGTTCAAGCGCTCTTGTGGTTATCAAACCCTCCTTCGATAACGCAAAGTACCCCGTCAAAACATCCACTGACAAAGATCTACAAATGTTGAAATATAAATCTAAACCGCGTGAACTGGGTATACAATACTGTTTGAGCCCATCTTAAGTGCAAAACATTTGAGTTGCCAATCAAACAGAAGGGTGGAAAACATATGGATTACACAGGTCCAGGCATTCGATCTTGAAGGCACAACTACGTAGACAACTCAGGAACGTTACCCTTAGACAGTATATCCTCTACGGGCAAGAAGGTAGCACCTCCCCCTGGACAGGGATCCCATCCATAGATAACATATGGTCAAAGTTACGATCAGCAAACTCCCATTGAGTAATCATAAACCTGGGGCAAACCTCTACTCGACGTCGTTTGCTCTATATAATGGAACAAAGAAAAACTAATCACTATCACTAATCCCGTGATAAAACACTGAAATGCCCCCCAAAAGGATGGGATCCCTGACCAGGAGGGAGTAACTACCACGCCCACGTGAAAGCGGAACGCAACACAAGCAGCCCAGATGAGAGGCGAGCCTATGCGAGTTACTCTCCCTAATCCAGGACGAAAAAAGTTTCAACCCGAAGATAAAACAAATAAAATAACAACCGAAAGAAGTTAATTTAATAACATTCAAACAATTCAGCTAGAAGCAAACCATTCATTGATTTCAATTTTTTACAAATCCGATGAAATAAGACAGTCTATCGGCGAGGGCCCTGTCCCCTTGCTTGCCCTCTTCCTTGCTCCCCTCTCATGCGAGCATAACAGTTCCTCTGGTAATGGCCAAAACCATTGCAATAATAGCATTAAGCTTGAACTCTGATATGGCTTCAATCTTATCATTCCCCGCGATGAGTCACGATCCCTTTTAGCCAGAGTTGCCTTGTCAACCTGTGACAACCTCTTGAAGACCTCCTCTTGGTCTTTATTCCCAAGCAAACCCGCTATAAAATACTTGAACTGTTCGTCAGGGACGGTCATTTTCTCTCTGATAAACGTTAGTCACGCTCACGGACTCTTTCAATTATACTTTCCAACAAAAAACAAAAAACCATAAACTACAGTCACGTTCACGGACTCCTTTATTTATGCTTTTAAACAAACCCGTAAGCATTTCGCTTTACATACCATAAACTATACAGTCACGCTCACGGACTACTTCAATGATACTTTCCAACAAAAACCGTAAGCATTTTACTTTACAGACCATAAACCACAGTCACGTTCACGTTCACGGACTACTTCCTTTATACTTTTAGACAAGCACCATAATCATTTCGCTTTACATACCATAAACTACAGTCACGTTCACGGACTACTTCATTTATACTTTTAGACAAGCACCATAATCATTTCGCTTTAAATACCATAAACTACAGTCACGTTCACGGACTACTTCATTTATACTTTTAGACAAGCACCATAATCATTTCGCTTTACATACCATAAACTACAGTCACGTTCACGGACTACTTCATTTATACTTTTAAACAAGCACCATAATCATTTCGCTTTACAGACCATAAACCACAGTCACGTTCACGGACTACTTCATTTATACTTTTAAACAAGCACCATAATCATTTCGCTTTACATACCATAAACTACAGTCACGTTCACGGACTACTTCATTTATATACTTTCAAACAAACACCATAATCATTTCGCTTTGTACAAATCATTAACTACAGTCACGTTCACGGACTCCTTTATTTTTACTTTCGACAAACAAACCCGTAAGCATTTTACTTTAAACTCCATAAAACTGCAGTCACGTTCACGGACTCTTCCCTTTAGACTTTTAAACAAAAAACACAACCGCGAAAAAAAACAATTATCCTAAACTAAGCATCAAATGAAAGATCACTTCGTCTAAACTTACTTCGGGTCGAGCCTCAGCATGCTCGCCTCAACCTCTGGAGGAATCACTGCAGGATTTTGAGCTTGAACTGGCGGATTCGCATTAACTAAAGCTTCAACAGCGCCAGGATCCGGCAAAGGAACTTGGTTATCATCCATCTCAAAAACGTTCAGCCGGGGTGCAGAAAACAACACTTGAGCGATGTCCACTTCGGTCTTCGACTGATTGACCAAGTAATGCATGCAAGGCGTCGTTTTAATTTATACCCACCCCGAACCAATCAGAGTCGTTTATTTTCCCGCCAGAGACCATTTCTTCGTGGGAATGTGTTATAAATAACATTCCTTCAACATAATATACATATTCAATGACTTTGCATAGTATGTTTCTTTATACGAATTAAAAACTCAAATTTCAAACGAATAATTTTCTGATACACGGATCGAAACAAAAATTGAACTCGGAGATGTGAAAACTCCCAAAAATACGGGCTTCTTTTTAAGACCTAAAAACATACGTGTCAGTTCTCTTGACCCCCCAAAAAATACCCAGAACGAAAAATTATCAACCCCCAAAAATACGTCGGACCTCCCCGTCGTGTTACCCCCCGAGAACACATCGCCTGGGGCAATATGCTCTACCGATTCATTTGCATAGTATAAGCCACTCTCGAAACGAGCAAGCAGAGATTGTGGCGAGGTTTTAGTTATAATCGAATTAGCAATAATACATAAATAATTTACAGTGTGGTCACTTGAACAATGAATGATTTAAAGGTTTTTTTCTGACATAAATATAATAATAATAATAATTTAATGATTTATAAAGCGCAGGTTCAATAAAAATTATCACCTGCGCTGTAGTATACAATGAATAAAATGGATAAAATGAAAGATTATAACAATGTAATATAAGAAAAGTGTCATTGTTCCAATAGAGTTTGCTACTATTAAAAACCATAAAAAGCAATAATGATATTATAATTATAATATTGATAAGTAAAATTAAATAAATTATTTATAATGCTGTTTAAAATAGTAAGTTTTCAGATGTAGCTTAAATTTAGTAATAGTGTCCAGTTCTCTGATGTTGATGGGCAGGGCATTCCACAGTTTAGGTGCCGCCATAAGGAAAGATCTATCGCCAAGTGTAGCCTTTGATTTTATAGATGGTACAGACAGTAGTAGTGAATTAAAACTAACCAATCAAGTTCGAGAATTAACAAATTAAAACTAACTAATCAAGTTCGAGAATTAACAAATTAAAACTAACCAATCAAATTCTCTAGAATAAATAAATTAAAACTAACCAATCAGATAAATATATTCGACAAATATTGATTAAAACTAACCAGTCAGCTTCGAGAAAAATAAATTAAAATTAACCAATCAGATTCGAGAATAAAAAATTAAGACTAACCAATAATATTCGAGAAATAAACAAAATTTATTAGAGTAGGTTTGAGGCCATGTACTACTGTATTTATTTGTATCTTGAGCTTTCGTCGGACGCCGACATCATCAGAAGATAGAGTGAAAAATATAACACGAAATTTACATAGCTATGCGAGTAAAAGTGTCAAACAATAGAAAGAACTATTAAAAGAACTATTGTTTTGACGCACGTTTTTTATTGAAATATTTCAATTTTTTCTTTCGTTTGATGCGCGGCCAGGGTTGCCGGTGAGTGATACGCCACCGATACGTTAAACTTCGCTCTGATTGGTCAGTTTTGGTCAGGTGACGGTACCAAAGTCTACTGACCCTCTCGTGGGTAACTGCGAACTTTTGTCAACAACGAACGACTTACCGGGGGTAGGGAATTCAAAAAAAGTTTACTGTCCCCGTAATAGACAGTCAAAATGGCGCCCGCCAAATCCATACACTTGACACTCGATGAAACAAAGTTGAAACACAGTTTTTGTCATTTTTTAGCATAATTTGATAACCAAAATCAACCAAGATAAACCTGGATAATCTTCATGTCAAATAGTTTGGGTAGGTTTAGGAGAATACGTGTAAAAGATTGTGTTTTTTACTTCATAATTTCTTACTAAATTACGCATTCAAAATGCAAACACTTTCCCCTTTTATATTGTACAACTAGTCGTCTGTAGAAAAATATATTTTCGCTTGGTAAAGTATACATAAACTCAACGGAAAAAAATCTTAACGCTCTTCTTTCTTTTTCGCACAGAGCGTAAATTACAGTGATTTGTATGGGGAAATTATATATTCAAGTCGCCATATCTCAGCTGCTATTTGGCCAATTCTCTTCACATTTGGAGTGTGAACGTCTTTTTTAAATGTCCACCACAATTGGCAGCCAAAAAGTGTTAAAGCCAACATTTATTTTTTCGTGACGTCACACTTTACCACTCTATTGCTAGTTCCTCATGTATTGTTATAGTCTAATAATGATAATAATAACGGTGTTTGAAATGCCAATAAATGGGTTCTATCATTTTCCCTAGGTCGTGCAAAACGATAGAGAAATGGCTTACTGGGTCGACCACAAAATACAACAAAAGCAGCTCCAACTAATCCACAAATTTAATGAATTATTATATGAATTGGAAAGTTTACGCGATTACATGGATCCACCAAGTCACTATACCAAGCAAGTTATGCCCAATGCTGTAGTATCCAAAGAAGATCTCCCTTTCTACAGTTATACCCTGGCAGAGAACAATAATCGAAGAATATGGGTAGTTTTACAAAAGCTGGGGAAGTCTCCATTTGTTTCTTTTGATTCTGTTTGTCCGATTGCAATAACACAACAGGTTAGTTTAATGTTCTTAAATAATTTGCAAGGTAAACTTAACAGAAGTAATAACATAACACCGAGATTATTCACCGATATTAATAATCGAGACTGATGAGCTAAACAAATTAATTATAAACATCAATCCTAATTGAAACAAATATTAAAAAAAAGTATATGAACATTAGCAACATAAAAGGGAGTTTGATAACGAAGACCCCTTTGTTGACTGAAGAACACACATTCAACCAACAAAAGCTTAAACCTCTCTTTTAAGGCGTTATTGAGACCCTTTTTCGACAAATCGACAAATATGAGCATCAACGGACTCTTACTTTTTGAGATCACCACCCACTCGGTTTTGGCTCCAAGAAGACCAAAAATGACCTTAATTTTAGGCTGCGTTCATTATGTATGGCAGGGGGGAGGGGGGGGGGCAAGTTAAATTGAAGGGGATCTGGAAAAAAATGAGTGGGAGGATACCAAGGGGGAGTGGATAAATGTTTTATTCTTGAGAGGGGAGATTGTTAAATTTTTTGAGAATTGTGATGGGGGTGTTGGGATTTTTTTTTTGCATTTAAAATTTTCACCTGCCCCCCCCCCCCCCCCCCCCCCCCCCTCTGCCATACATAATGAACGCAGCCTTAGTTCAACTTTGAGTGGTTCTAAAATCCAAAATATGCTCATCGACTTCTTTTTTCACATATTTTGACGTCTAAATAGTACATCTATTGTAATCAATAATTATTTTAAAAAAAACATTTTTTGTCAGGCACTTTATCGTCTACACGTCTCTCTATACGTCTCGCGACGATGTGATCTTAGCCAAATTTAAAAACTGTTTTCTCAAAAAGGCGGCAGTTTTTTTGCATATTGCAATACAATAACTTTTTCTTGTTGTCTTAAACAAACTAGACTTTTATTGGAAAATAATACAGGCTCAAAGTCAACGAATTTGACTTCATGACATCACATAGGAAAACAAAACAAAGCTTCCCGCGAAAGTCAATCTTCAGCTCCATTTATTAGTTATATTGTATTTTTACTAAATCTGGCAAACAATTACTTATATAAGCGACAGATTTTAATTTTGCCATATATACCGAATTTTTTTTAAATAATCAAATATACACAATTAATCGATTCTGATTTAAAAAGGTTCAAACGTTACATATGTTATAGAACAGGTCACTTCTACGGGTCAATTAATTTTGTATAGCAATTGCTCATTTACAAATAATTATAATTAATAATTCATGAGCATATTCATATTATATATTGCACTTCACCGAATATCATCAATACAAAATCGATCTTCTCGTACAATTTGTAACTAATAGATACTCGTAATGTTTTAAAAGTTATCAAATTGCATTGGACTCGCCTAAAGGCTCGTCCAATTTTGAAAACTTTCAAAACATCACTCGTCGTACCTATTAATTACGAATTGTTATACACCGAATCGAAATATGGCGGCAAATTTGAATAACAATTCTTCTTGCCTGTCCAGCCTCGCATACATGTGAAAACTCTATTGTTTTCCAACGTGAACACGAGGCTAGACAGTCAAGAACAATAAGAGTACGCCATATTTCGATTCGGTCTATAAAGATTGTGTGATTTCCTATTGTTATCCCCCCATATAACAGTGACATGCCAATGATTTCGAGCAATGGATTCAAGTCGAAGATTTCCGTCCAACCTGTTTGTTTTTGCAGGAAAGCCGTGATTAAATCTTCACTTTACTTTATTACTTTTATTGTGCTGATTTTAAAAGATTACACATCAGTTGGTCAACAGTTGTTTGAACACATTTGCATGTAGATATAACTATAACAACATTTATTCAATTAAATTTGATTTAATGATTTAATCTTCTTGTCCATCGCGACACAATGCTTTTACTGTGCATCATTAGGCTGACAGTATAGGCCACCAAGCATAGCAATAGTTTCTTTAGGACATGGAGAGCAATCGTCCGTGTAGACAGATGTTCTGTAGCGATTATCCTTGCAGCATCCATCCTGAGACACGGCGACGTCTGAACGTTTTGGTATTTGAGGAGGGACAACAGCTTTCTTTTTCGCTAAGTATGGGATCTTTAGCGTTGCCTCAGCTCGTAGAAGAAGCCGTGTCTCATGAGCAGGTGCATCGTAATTAATCTAAGAAAAGATGTAGATATGTTGTTAAATGATATGCTATAGTAGTTTACTAGCTAGTTTTCATTGATATGTTATAGTGTTAAACTAACACGTGTAGATCAGTTGGCTAGTGCGCAGGTTTCGGAGCGAGAGGGCCCGAATCCGAGTTGCCCCAATTATTTAGCCCTCTTGTCATTTGTTGTAGCTTTAAAAAGCTTTAAATGCCCATCAAAGGAGCACTAATGGACGAAGGGAGAACATCCCACCGTCGGCTTCCTGGGTGAAGTGTATGGCATAGAAGAGAACAACACATCAAACAAACTCTATTCACTTGTCACCCGAGGAAACGAACCCAGGAAACATTGGTGAAATTTAAGGCCAGCGGTCTCACCGCTATAGCTAGGCCACCCATGCTCACCTTCATTGGTCCTCGATAAGACACTGCTTGAAGACTGAAAGTAGAGAGGACGGTAGGAAGAATATTGTTGCCTGTCATTCGCCGTGTTGTGTCACAGATTTTGGGTAGATTGTTACAGAGGCTGTAGGGGTTATCTATTTCATTCTTGCAACTCGAATAACCTGGTGATCAGAAAAAAAACATAAATATCTAGTCTAATTACAAATATACTAAGCATGCTTTGGTTGAAATCAGGGGTGCATCAGTGGCGGATCTAAAAGTGGTGAATAGGGTGGCTAGCCACAACCATTTTTGCTCCGTTTTCTGCTTTTTATTGTCTTTATTTGATGAGTAACATATGAACAATGCACAAATACCAAAATATACGCTTCACATTCACCCCCCCCCCCCCCCCCCCCCCCCCCCCACCCTAAAATATTCCTAGATCCGCCACTGTGCATTCCATCGAGCAAATCGATCTGGCTGGGAATTCGTTTTCAAATAGTAAACGGCGATTTTATGATCAGGTAACCTGGAAACCTGGAGGAATTGTAGGGAGACCTTAGTTTAAAACCAAAACGAGTGTGAAAAGTAGATGACCTAAATCTCAAGTCCGAGATTTCCCTTTCGTCGTTCTCAAGATTGCACTTAAATACGACACGGGTGAAAAACGCACTGCGCACGCTCGGAAGACGGTCGTGTTTACAATAAAACCATTGGAGATTTACCGGCGTTTGGTAAATCTTAAAAGTTAAGAAAGTTCGTGGAAAGTTAGTGCTTATATTTCCCTAACACATTACATTAGTTGTTTTCTTTCCCTTGTCAAATAATACAAGAGAAATTCGCTTGATATATAACCTCACGAAAACACGGAACCCTTCGTAAAATCTTCAGTTAGTCTTGTGTTTTGCTTACGCATGCGCCGTGCGTTTTTCACCCGTGTCCTTAAATACCGGACGATCACAACCGATCTACATCTCTTAGCTTTCTCCTCAAGCAGCTTCTTTTCCGCCTTTGGGCTTGGTAAAGTTTTCTCTGAACGTTAGGAGACTGAGAATGACTTTTTCTCGTCCCATTCTCCCTCTCCACTCTTTCCTAAACGTTAACAGCACGCCCGTGACAATAATGATTGCGGATCGGAGGAAGCTAGGATGGTTCCGACCTATTACCCCGAAGATTACTTCAACTCAGGTTGTCGAAATGCCAGACTCCACCAACGAACAACAGGCTTCAACTCATCAAGATTTTTTTTTCGTCTTAAATAGTTCCCTTCACAGTTCTCTGCGCCATCTTGAATGGTAGCCGGGCATAAATTTGCATTGAAATGAGACGAACGTTCTGCTTGCAATGATAGAGACACTTGAATAACTCCCGTAAGGTATTAACATATCTCAAACATTTGGAACTCAATGATCCTTGTGCTTCAGTGCAAAAAGCAGACTATTGAAATATCACCTTTCACAATATCTAATATCTAAACATAAAACTTTAATTCACAACATAACAATATCTAAACATAAAACTTGTAGATCAGTACCTACCTTCGTGATAGATAGTGCGATAAACATTTAGTTCTTTGGGAAGAATGTACACAGCGCCTGTATTTGGAGTGACCACTGAAACAGCGCTACCAGCCACGGAAGACAACGTAACAGTTGTAGAAATAAATGCTTGATTAGTGTAATTTCTATGAGGGAGGAAAACCTTGATGCTTTTCACAAACGGGATTGCCTCTTCATTAGGTTTAATCCAGCCATGATTGGTCAGCCAATCACGGTCGACAGGGACTTTGAAAATGACGGTTTCTCCTTTGGCCAGCGCTTGAAGATCAACGACTCCTGTGTCACCCTTGCTACCAGATCGTGTTGGAATGAACACATTTCGATCGACTTCGTCGTATGGGGTTTGTTCAGAAAAAGCAATTAGACTGTCAATATTTTCTTTCCTAGAAATAAATCAAAATAGTTATAACGTCTTAGCAATATCTGTCTTTTTAATGAGTGTGTGAAGGGAGGGGTTCCACTGTATTACGTTCTTTCTTGTTTTACATACCTGTACAAGCCATCAACAGTTGAGCAGGGAGTGACAGGTTTTCCAAGATTTTTGTACTCCAGAACATCGCAGAATACAGAACAAACTGTTTGGATCTTACTTTGCATCATCATGAACCCAGTCATTAAATAACTCGCTGGTAAAGTATCATACTTTCCTTTAATATTCTGAGCAAATCTCTTTGCAATGTTTCCTCGTGTGACGGCAGCTAATGCGTCCACCATTTGGAACTGGAAGTCAAAGATATCTTCTCTTAGAGTAAAAAACTGGGCCAAGGATCCGTCGAGTCTTTCACAGAGAAGCTTTCCGCCAGCTATGGATTTTGGAATCGACCCTCCAACCCCTACATCTCCATTCAGAACATCACACATTGCGTCTTTGAAGGCCGACCACAGAGCGTCGTTAGCGGCCAAAGTAGAGCGATCCATTTTTGGAGTATAGTCCCCGTACTCTTTAAGAAATTTGTCCGCGTCGGCTCCGATGTCGTTGCCTTGACCAAGTTTAATTTTATCAACTACCTGGGTCATGGATTTGATTTGCTTGGCATTGTCCCAGAAGGCTGCAGCCAAATTCCTAGTGTCAAGGCCGAGTGCTTTGAGGGATAGGATTAAGGCAGAACCTTTGACCAAGTTAGACGCAGCGTTGGCAACAGATCCAGCCCTGTCCATTACATCTAAAACATCAGGGCCTGAGAAGATCAACTTCAAGGGATTACTATTGGATAAAACTGACGCAGCAAGTTTGGCAGATTCTTCAACCACGTTTGCCGTTAATATAATTGACATTAACTTCATTCCTTCGTCGAAACTGTTTGCAATTTTTGTTTCGACCTTTTTCAAGGCCTTTTCGTAATATTCCAGATCTGCTTTGATAGAGCCCGCGTCAGCTTTGGCAATACCTTCGTCAAATTTGGCAAGTCCCTCAAAATACCTAGAAGAAAGCACAGTTTTGAGAAATGGAAACTAGCGAGTATATGAATCACTATAATTTTAATCTCCACCAACACTATCATCATCATTGTCACCTTAATCATCATCATTATCATAACTACAGTTAATCCGTATTAAGCGGGTAAATTTTATAGAAATTGCATTTCGTCGGGACCTGAAAAACTGGCCGCAATAACAGGGTGGCCGTATTAAGCGGGTGGCCGTAAGGCGGGGTTCCATTGTATGATTATCACCATAACCATCAACATCTGCATCTTCATGATCATCATCATTATCATCATCATCGTTATCACCATCACCATAATCATCACCACAATTCATCATCATCTTCATGATCATGATCATGATCATGATCATTATCAAAATCATCATCACCATTATCGTCATCATTATCATCAGCAGCATTATCACCATCACCATAATCATCACCGATTAACGGGTTAGCTCAGTTGGGAGAGCACGGCCTGTTAACCGGGAGGTCGGGGGTTCAAACCCCAGCCGGACCATCACTCAGGGTCTTTAAATAATTGAGGAGAATGTTATAACTTTGTATTTATTTCGGTTTATAATTGTTAGGCTTCGCGTCCTCTCGGATAAGGACGTTAAATCGGAGGTCCCGTCTCGCCACTCACACACTAACCATTAATCGGGGGGACGTAAAAGAACGACTGAGGACGCAGGTCACGACCATCCTCATTGAAAGGCCTACACTTACACTAATATATACTAACTACTAACAGCTAACTACAATGTGTAAAGCGCATTTGAATATATACATATAGAAAGTGCGCTATATAAATACATTATCATTATTATTATCATTATTATCACCTCCACACTAACACCATCATATTCATTAGTCTTGACACAGGAAGCCCGACCGGTGGCCTGCATAGTAGGCTATATATGTTATTATCTCCATTACCATTGTTACCTGGAAATTCCCGAGACAGAGGCCTGGAGGTTATCATCCAGTGTTTTGATACTTCCAAGTAGTTCCAAATGTTCCATGTTATCCTTTTGTAAGTGAATCATCTGCTTGAAATCCATTTGTGAGAATTGTCTTAGATCTTTCACATAGCTATCCTTGTTGCTGTTCCTTTGCTGGACCTTCTTGATCATTCTGTACTGCTGATATAAGGCACCGTATTCGCACCCCTTCGGGAATTTAATCTCCGCGCATTGACCGAGCGAGATCTCAAAATCTGCGGTTTTTTCTTTGATAACCGACATAGCTGTGTCGACTTTTGAGAACGCTTTCGTAGATACTGCTTTCGTGAAGAACGGATTCCATGTGTCCCTCACGTACGAAGGGACAGTCGAAGCGAAGAGAATAAGTCGCTCTACATCCTTCATCACCGCTTCAAAAGTAGCAGCAACATTGCAGTCACCATTCTGGCAGTTCTTAGGGCACATCTTTTGGAACAACAGCTCGTTGACTTGATACCATAGTAGTCGTGTCATTATCGGTACTGCCTTACTGGTATCGCATTGTTTATTGGTCGTGCAGGTTTTGGATGGGTCTTCTTCTGGATAGCGGATTTTATTGATTTCATCCATGGTCCTATCGAGTTTCATTTTCATTTTCTCCCTCTTGATTCTTTCCATATAAGGAAGTCTAGCTGTCCTTCCCTGGAGTACATTAAACACAACACATATTAAAATAACGTTATTCCTTATTGTCCTGTTATTATTATTATAATGCATTTTTCTACCGTACGTCTTCATATTATATCAATGATTATTGCTTCCTCCCTTAATTTTCTATTTTTTCTAATTTCTTTTTTCTGCTTTTTTCTCTTTTGTTTTCACATTTTCCCCTTTAATTTCTATTGAGTCTATCACACACAACCGTACGCGCGTATGCTGATCGGATTCGGATCGGATTCTGGGCCTCCTGGTCTGGGTTTGATTCCCGGCCCAGCCGATTGCGTTGTGTCCTTTACTCTTTACTCAAGACACTTTACTCTCTATGTGCCTCGTCATCTGGGATAACGGCGTAAAGCCGGAGGTCCCGTCTGCTTTCTTTTCTAATCCTATGTAAGATGGACGTTAAAGATCCTGTTCGTGCTATTCGCAAATAGTGGGGGATTGTCTCCCGGTACAACAGTCAGGCCTCGGAGGCATTCACTAACAACACTCACGATTGTAAACTGCTCTTTTTCAGCAATCCGATAAGTCCTCCATATACACATTATTAGATTGTAAAGCGCTATGAGCTATTCGAAGATTTAGCGCTATATAAATGAGGCATATTACTATAGTTATTAAAAAGTCTGGCCAAGGTTTGACTCAGTTGGCTGACATTGTAGTTTACTTTGAATTTCCTACTGCATATATATGCAACATATATGCAATAAAAAAGAAATCAACATGTAATGAATTGCATAGTGTATGAGATTGTGCTGTGCTGTGCTGTGCTGTGCTGTGCTGTGCTGTGCTGTTACCATTCCGCCATGGGGCCATCCAAAGAATCCTCGTTTGAATGCTGAGTCCTTAGGCGTAAAAAGCTGGTGAACTTTTGAACAGGATGAGACATCGGCACAGATATTGGTTAAGGACATCTTATTAATATTGATCTGTGTGAAATAAAATATATATATATTTTAATTTTTTTGATATTCGTTTCAATTAAGATTGATGTTAATAATTATTTTGTTGAGCTCATCAGTCTCCATTATTAATATCGGTGAATAACCTCGGCGTTATCGTATTACTTCTGTTAAGCGGTTCAACTTGCCTTGGCAAATAATTTAAGAACATTAAACTAACCTGTTGTGTTATTGCAATTGGACAAACAGAATCAAAAGAAACAAATGGAGACTTCTCCAGCTCTTGTAGAATTAACCATATTCTTCTATTATTGTTCTCTGCCAGGGTATAACTGTAGAAAAGGAGTTCTTCTTTGGATATTGCAGTGTTGGGCATAACTTGCTCGGTATACAAAAATAGTGCCGGATCGCCTAACCTTTCCAATTCATAGAATAATTGATTAAATTTGTGGATAAGTTGGAGCTGCTTTTGTTGTATTTTGTGGTCGACCGAGTAAGCCATTTCTCTATCGTTTTGCACGACCTAGGGAAAATGATAGAACTCATTTATTGACATTTCGAACACCATTATTATTATTATTATTATTATTATTATTATTATTATTATTATTATTATTATTATTATTAGACTATTACAATACATGACAAACTAGCAATTAATCCTAAAAGTAATTTGAATACCTTAAATGAAAACACTAAGGGCAATTGATATTTTGTTCATATCAGTGTTGTATTTCACTAATACACCGAACGCATTTCAATTCATTATTCACTTCAATTATGCGTTTCCATTTACGTACGGTTTTCATAGGAGACTAATATCACCTTATCCAGCATGGTTGGTCCTTGTGGTGTAGTGGTAACACATCGAAATAGAAATCTGACACCGTGGGTTCTAGTCCCGCCAAGGACAATTGTTTTATTTTTTTATATATTCACAAGACTCGCCACAAAGAAAGCATAAAAAAAACAAATATTGTAGGGTCGATTTTTTTTCAATGCTGTCATTTTTCCCCCTGTGATGTCGATTTTTCTATCTTCAAATATTTTGTAGAACTTACTGATACCTTGATTTTATGTAAGAAAAAAATTGGGGTCACCGTTTTCGTTTCCGAGATATTGCAAACTTTCAATATTTGGTCGCCATTTTGCTTTCGTGGGACGAAACAAAATCCTCCAGGCCTCCACTGCGAGCGAGGGAAGGATGCGCAGAAACAATGCCCGCGAACGTCCTTAAACTGCGTTAGGCAGGGATAAACCCCACAGAGAAAAACTCCAATTACGGGTTTCCAATTGGTATTTTTCTCTTTTATTGTATTTCACTTATACACCGAACGCATTTGAATTCCTTATTAGACTCGTATTTTAATTTTACTATATTACAGTCGAAACACTTGAATTGTGAACACGTAGAACTCACTATTGAGTTAGGTTTTTGAAATTTGTTTCCATAAATCGATTTGAACTTGGAATATTGAAAACGAAGATTTCATTATTCAAAACTAGAATAGTTTGAAAGTTTGATTGTTGATTGGACATAATCAATAAAAATCCAATTTATAGAATATATATTACAGTTAATGATTCAACCATTAGCTTAAGGTGGCTCGACTGAGTATTTTTGAAGGGCCACCGTCGCTGTTTGATCGCAAAATGCGTAGCGCATAGAAAGAAAATTTCAAATTAATTTCCATAGCAAGTTCAGGCATAGATTGAAGTTTGTTCTGATGTTTGAAATATTGCAATCGCAACTAGCAATAATATTAAATGATAGAAAAGTGGTTTTGACAAATACGACAATCTTAGGCGAAATAGAGTTTTCTATAAAACCGCATTGACTGTTTCACAAACTCCAGATCAAGGTCTTCGTTGTTGCTGAAAATAAAAGATATATACGGAGGCATTTTGGAATAAAACGCTTTTAAACATTTACACAGCAAATAAATTAATTGATTCAAGCATCCATTTCACTTGACCAAAAACATCACTACAAAAGCTCAGAAAAAGTTGCTTTTGGTCTCATTTGGTCAACATATGTCTCAGTTATCCGTCTGACGAACATGAACGAAATCACTTCAGGCTATTAGGACATATAAGATTTTCCGTTTGGTGAGATATAACTGCGCTTTTTCTTCTTTTGTCTAATATTGCACACATTTTTACAAAAGATTTCAAAACTTAAAATTTCCCTGATGAATTTTTTTCTTACCGCAGCATTGGCTTTTTTAAATAGTTACTCGTCGGGCCCTGCAGTTGATACATTGGAAGATATCGAAAATTGTTTTCAAAACAGGTAAACTTTTCGTCTGCTTACTCAAGGCTCGCACTGTTTTGGTTGTAAATCTTTTATTTTCAGCAACAACGAAGACCTTGATCTGGAGTTTGTGAAATAATCAATGCGGTTTTATAGAAAACTCTATTTCGCCTAAAATTGTCGTATTTGTCAAAACCACTTTTCTATCATTAAAAATTATTGCTAGTTGCGATTGCAATATTTCAAACATCAGAACAAACTTCAATCTATGCCTGAACTCGCTATGGAATTTAATTTGAAATTATCTTTCTACGCGCGACGTACTTTGCGATCAAACAGCGACGGTGGCCCTTCAAAAATACTCAGTCGAGCCACCTTAAGGTAGTTCGGGCGTCATGGATTCCTTCGTTAGATCTTTTTGAAACTTCTCATGTAAAAAGAGCAAACTAAATAAAGTTCAATACTAAAATAAAAATAATGGGTCACCGTACTCGTTTCGGAGATAAAGGCGGTAGACTGGGGCCCATTTTGGTCATTTTTTGTGACAACAATTGTCGGAATTTGAAACATAAAGCGCTTTTTATTCTATTTTTCGCGATAGCAAACTTTTTAACAAGCATTTGCAAAAGAAAGACACTTTCCTAACAAACATATTATTTGCCATGTTTTACTCAAGAAAATCCTTTTGGCAAAAAAAACTATTGCGAAAAGTATGAGCATGTCGAGAATTTTGATGCAAAAATAAACTTAAAATGTGAAAAATACTACATTTTGCGCTCGAAAGCCATGTCGTTTTTATTTCACGGAATGAAAGGTTCTGATAAGGAAAATCCATCTATAAAATAAAAATGGGGTGACACCGCGCTCTTTTCCGAGTTATAGCACGGAAACCCTTTAAATTTCTTATTTCGTGAACCTGTTTTTTGTCCGTGAGGGACTGGTAACTAGTTCCCTATAAGATCATCGAAACAAACTTTAACATTTGTTGGTTCTCTGGTATATCTAGAATCGATGTAAAGCTAATTATGACCAGTTTAATTCGTAATTCTTGCCCAAAACACTAATTTATGTGACGCATTATAGTTCCAACGCGGATTTGAACGCGAAAAAATCCTGACTTTAGCGAAAAATCTTGATTTCTCGTGAACGTGGGTCTAAATTCAGGAGATTTTTTGCAAATTTGATGTGCTTGTCTTGTGAATGCATAACGTTTTCATTATTTTCAAATCGGAAAATAATTAAAGCTAAAATACGAGATTAAGTGAATTTTACGTACAACGGCTGGGTCCCGAACTACCTTAATAGGTTCTATCTGTGCTGGGATCATCATGGATCACCCTTATAGAGAGGATTAGGACCTCTCGGTGCCATGCAACTGCATGACCAATATGTTTGCAGGCATGCAAACGGAGTGCTTAATTCCCATGCCCCATTACCCCAAAAAATGTGTGGTTACTGTTTACTTAACTAATGGGTTGTTAGCATTACATGTAACATTCAATTCGAGTATTGCGGGAAAGGTGAGTGTTTGATTGAATGCATTAATAATGCACACAAATTGCAATTTCAGTTCCATTATTTTTCCGGTGCAACAGAATTTCCTAATTTACGCGTTTATTTCCATACATATTATAGGAGAATCGATTTTTTTATAATGTCTGATCAACAATCGAACTTTCAAACTATTCTTGTTTTGAATAATGAAATCTTCGTTTTCAATATTCCAAGTTCAAATCGATTAATGGAAACAAATTTCAAAAAACTTAACTCAATAATGAGTTCAGGTGTTTTGACTGTAAGACTTATAATAAATCACTCTTCTAAAGATTATAAGAATATAATCATCACCATCATCAGCATTATTTTTCACCTTCTGTAAAGTCTCCTTTGCCTTTCTTGGTTCAGGAGCCGTTGGGTCGGTACTGATAAAAGTACTAAGTTCTCCTTGAAGAGATTTCACCGTATTGATAAACTTCGTCAGTCCATTCGCCTGGTCAATATTGGGTGTTATAGCCCTCATGTCTGCCAACATTTGCTTTTGGGTTAGGATAAGTTTCGCTAAAGAGCTTGAAAAAGTGTCTTCCCCCATAGTGCAGGTGGTTATCACGGTGAGCAGCAGAACTACTCTTAGGTGGCTCACCATGATGTAAGGCGATTCTGGAGTAGAAAGAGAATACTATAGATGTGTGGTATAAATATTTTATTTACACTTTAATACCAAGAGTATACGCTTAGTTCAAAAAACGTTGACGGAGTGCATTGTGATCATAATGGCGATCGGCGATTGTACGACTGAAGGGAATTGTGGGTCTTTGATATTGACTATTTATATACAGCTATTTCAATTAACGTTGTCCATCTGGAATGGTTGATCTGAGACCGATAGGAATTGTGGGAGTTCATTAAATTTCAAATACATTGTTTTAATCACACTTGAATGGTGCTGAATTATGGATAATAGTATTTCGGAAGTAAACATTAATATTCAAGCGTGATTATAATAGTGCATTTGCAGTTTAACGAGCTCCCACAATTCCTATCGGTCTCAGATCAACCATTCCAGATGGACAACGTTAATTGAAATGGGTGTATCTTTGGTGACAGAAAACGAATTTATGGCAATTGATAAAACTGTGCTTAGCAATCCAGAAAAACATTAGGATATGTTGTATGAGTAACCACAATTCCTTTCGGTCGTGCAATCACCGTTCACTCCGTCATGCTTTTTGAAATAAGTGTATACTTAGAGTAAGACACTTGCCAAATGATTTCGTGATGGACATTTTTGCCACTCCCAATTTTGTGAAATAGACAGCGACTGCGTCACTTCCTATTTGTGATATTGTGAACTCGAGAAACCCTGGGTCACTTTGCTCGCGATATTTTGTGAAATCGATAAAAACATCCATTAATCACTTTGTTTTGCGATTTTGTGAAATCGGCATTACCTAACCGAGTCACTTCACCAGTTTTCGCGAGTTTGTAAAATTGACAAAAGCGGGCTTTGATTAAACAATGGTTAACTCTTTGACAAAACAAAATACTACTAGCTCATAGTTTCTCTTTATTCATATGAGGCATGATCGTTCGGGATGGTGTAGTCTTGAGAAAGACTGATGGTGTTGATGTCTGACGTTTCGACAACCTGAGCGGAAATCATCATCAGAGTAAATAAAAAGACAGTGGTGGTATTTATATGCCTGGTTCAGTCGGTAATGTTGTTGTCGGTTCGTGGGTAGGTGTTAGTCATTGCATTGGCAGAATGCTTGAAGCCGTCAGTGGAGTTTCTATTTAGTGACTATTTAGTCAGTAGCGCTCTATATATTACGTCATCAATTACAAATACCCCGGCATACAAATTTTAATGAAAAAGGCCAAAATAAAATTGTTGTGCCACTTCATATAATATGCATGTGCAAAAAATAAAAGGCTGTACACCATGTTTAAGTTTTTCCAACGCAACTGATACCGTTATTTCAACCACATTCAATGATAAAATCCTGCACATCTAATTCCAAAACGTCCGAGGGAATACAACATCGGATCAGTTTCTATAAATAGATACATCATTTTTAAAAAAGTTGTCAGATCAAATTACCTGAAACAGAGTTCCTCTCTCACTTCGATCTTGGTATGAAATATTTAAGTTTCTTAACGCTGTTTTGTCTTTGCAATCACAAAAGATTGAACCAACCAATGACATGCAAGCTGTATTTGTTACTCATCAGGAAAAACATTTCCCAGACAAAGTAGTACCAGAAAGTAGTATGGGACTGGCGGTTTTGAGACAGGTTACATATTGTTCTACTAGCTGGATGCCTACTGTTTTCTTAGGGTACCTATTGTTTAGTTGCGCAATTCTGATTGGTCAACGGATAAGTGGAAGTGAGGTCAATGAATAGCGGCTGAACCAAAGGCCATTTTGATTAAAGATTAAGCATATTAAACAATTGCTTTGATTAAAGTGTGAAATTATATTTGTGGCTTAAATTTCTCTGAAACGATCTCGGTCAAGCTATATAAGTAATATATACAATATGAGCGGCCGATTTGTATGGGACATATCATACAACGGCAAGTCAAAGACGATATATGTGTTTATTATATAACATATAGTGGTATACCGAGTGATATCAACTAGATAAAAAGCCTATCCTAGTCATGAAGATATCATTGATATCGCACATGTGTGATATCACTCTCAACCAATCAACTTTCAAAAAAAAAATTATTTTCTTCAATCTGTTATATAATAAACAGAACATTACATGTGCACTTGGAGATATGAATTTTATCTTCTCGTGTTGAAAAGATATCCCACTCATTCGCTGCGCTCACTCGTGGGATATCTTATCAACACTCAAAGATAAAATTCATATCTCCGCGCGCCCATGTAATATCCTCTATATCTCATACAGATCGGACATGAATATTGTATAGAACTTATAAAATTTCAACGTTAGTTCTTTTATATTTTACTAAAATTGTCAAGATAAGAGTAAATCTGGTCGACAAAATTCAAATAAAAAACTTATGCAAATCTTGACGATTTTGTATCTCAAATACAGCCTTTGTCACGGACAGCGTGATTTCTTTTATTCTCATTAATTATTCATGAATTTTATAATGGAGCAGTAATAAAATTCGGTTTTGTGATCTCAGAAAAATCAAGGTCTCCAGCAACAAGTGTGATTTGATCAATTGCCCCGTCATTCATTATTCTGGATATTGCAAAAACATCATCTAGATCAGTAAGAAGATATCACAAAGGCTTGGTATTTTTAGACGAATCAGACACCATCTATCACTTGACGCTCGGCTTTCATTTTATTATTGCCTCATACTATCAGTAATGGATTATTGCTGTATAGTATGGGGCAATACATGTAAAGATAACCTCGAAAGAATCCATCGCCTGCAGAAAAGAGCAGCACGACTTATCTTAGATGAAAAATGCAAAGCCCCGTCCCTACCTCTATTTTTAAAACTTGGCTGGCTACCAATCGAATACCGTATACAATATCTAAGAGCCACAGCCGTCTACAAGGCATTAAATGGACTAGCGCCATCCTATCAGTTACAGACCTTCTACTACCTTTTAACAAAGTTCATAATATCAATACTCGTGGCTCAACTAATAACTTGAAGCTTCCACTTACGAACTCAAAATCTGGTTTGCGAACTTTCAGTTACCTAGCCTCCAGTGAATGGAACTTACTTCCTGATACTGTAAAATCATCTACATCACTCTCGTCATTCAAATCTAATTATTTAAACATGTCTTTCAAAAAGCTTGAAAACATGAACTTATCTTAGGTTGTACTTTTTCAAATTAAGAATTTTCAAATTACATTTAGAAAAGCTGGAAACATGAATTACCTTAGGTGGTTTTTTTTTTATTTTTTTTTTATTTAGAAATTTTAAAACTGCATTTAGATAGTTTTATATTTTTATCATTTTAATTTACTCAGTACGGGAAATTAGTGGACACATGAACTACATGTAATTTCAAAGGTTCTTAACAAATGACATTAATAACAGTTCGAATTGTCGGTACAGCCACAACATTCTGTAGTGTATAAAGTTCATTGATTTGAACACTTTTGAACCAACTGTCAAAATTACTCGACATTTTTGATAAGAGATTAGCTTAGTCAGATACATTTCGAAGGAGTCTTTGCGAAATGAACTTTTCCCTTTCTTTGATAAAGGTATTTTTCAATCGAATCACTTCACAAACTTACATTGAAGGATTTTTGTCGAATTCTTCGACGTATATGTATTAAAAGGACAGTTCGGCAAGAGAATGACATAAAAGTAGCCTTTAGTCTGGATAATTTCCACCAATGCACATTGTTAAAATCTCCGAGGATTCCTTGATGTCAATTCATGACTACAGTTGTGTTTTAGTAATTTTCGACAGAGAAATATGACTCAAAACTCTTCGAATCGCCACTGCCTCGAACGACTCTCGTGTCCGCCATTTTGTTCTAGAACCATAGTTACAATGGAGACAAGGAAGTTGCAATCTTATTGGTCGAGCAGTTGTTTATATTTCTTATTTAATTTTTATGTATGTATGTATATATGTAGGGCCTAGATAAAAATTACTTGTGTATAAATTCTAGTTACCCTATTGAAATAAAGTGCTTTATTATTATTATTATTATTATGGCCTATTTCAATATGACGTCACATCGAAACATCTATCGTTTTCCCGCTAAGGATCATGGTCGCCAGAAGGGACAAACTGCAGCAATATGTATCAGTGCAATCAAAGAAAAGTCTCTTTTATGTCTCTAATATTTCAGTTTCTTAACGCTGTTTTGTCTTTACAATCACAAAAGATTGAACCAACCAATGACATGCAAGCTGTATTTGTTACTCATCAGGAAAAACATTTCCCAGACAAAGTAGTACCAGAAAGTAGTATGGGACTGCCGGTTTTGAGACAGGTTACATATTGTTCTACTAGCTGGATGCCTACTGTTTTCTTAGGTTACCTATTGTTTAGTTGCGCAATTTTGATTGGTCAACGGATAAGTGGAAGTGAGGTCAATGAATAGCGGCTGAACCAAAGGCCATTTTGATTAAAGATTAAGCATATTAAACAATTGTTTTGATTAAAGTGTGAAATTATATTTGTGGCTTAAATTTCTCTGAAACGATCTCGGTCAAGCTATATAAGTAATATATACAATATGAGCGGCCGATTTGTATGGGACATACAACGGCAAGTTAAAGACGATACACCTAATCCAAAAAACGTTGTCTGGTCCGCCGCACATTCCTCGCGCCAAGACTGTGAAAGATTTTGGTTATATCTAATCAGTAACTAATCTATTTGCATGTTCACACTCTAGTGTGGTAATTTTTTCAACGAAATAGTGTTGTGCCTACTTTTATTTTCTTGTTTTATCACTCTCATCAAAATATTCACTGTGTTTTCCTTCACGGTCTTGGCGCGAGGACTGTGCGGCGGACCCGACAACGTTTTTTTGGATTTTAATAATAAAATAAATATAAATCTTGTCGGAGAGTGGATTTGATGTCGGTACGCCTCCGTCTATCTTGCCAATACTGTCCCTTTCTTGAGTTGCATCATCGTTCGATAACTTGTTGTGATGACTACAGTGCGTGATAAAAAGCAAAGAAGAAAATTAGCAATAGCATTTAGCAAGACTTTTTGGACCACCACAATTTGCTAGTAAATGTAAGTGAAAACTACAGTACTTTAGAAAATTGCCAACTCAAAATGAAAACAAAAATTCAGAATTTGTGCCTTCAATTTGCCAGCGTAACTTGTTTTAAGTTTGTTGAAATCCTAACTAAATATTCTTGTATAAATAACATCATCAGACTTTCATAAAATAAAATTAATTATTCTGTGAATTTGTTCGTATCGTTTAGCTTTTGTATCATGGCATGTTGTATGTTTGACTGATGTTTGACTCTTCAACAAAATACTCCTGATTGTGTTTATTCAAAAAGATTACAAAATGGGTATGATTTCAAATGTCCGAAACTTATCTTCCATCTTTGTGTAAAGGGTTCGTCAAAAAGAAAATAGAGAAATAGAGAAATAAATCGTCGACGAAAAGGAATGACGTGAGCGTGTAATATACTCTCAACCAACACGATGTTTTGGTCAATCAAAGCGCGTGTTATATCTAAATTATTTTATAAAGTCCATTCACAGATCCCTGCGCCATCTTGAAAGGTAACCAGGCCTTTGCATCGACGCGAGACGAACGTTGAGCTTGCAATGATAGAAACACGTGAAGAGATGGCGCAGGGAACCGTGAAGTGGACTATTGAGCTTGTACATGTTGCTTTTGATAACACAGCGGTCAAACGACTACGCATGCGTGGCAAAAGTTTCACAGCGCTAAATTTTTGATTGTAAAAGTGTTTGAAGTCGATTGATAAAAAATTCCCTGAATATATAACCTTGAAGTTTCGTGTACATAACCTTTGTTATATTTTAAAGCTACCATGAGTCTATACTTGTATTTGTATTTTTCTTTATATTTTGAGAAAAAAGCGATGAAAGTCGTCCAATCCATCGTTTTTTATAAAGTCCGTGCGAAAATTAAGCCTGGGAACGAGGTTGGTGCTGGATCATTTTACTTGTTTTTCGCGCATGCGTAGTCGTTTGACTGCTGTGTTGCTTTTGATAACACTTTTACTGTGCGACTCGCCGTACCGTAGTCACTTACAAAAACGTTTGATGAATTTTTGACATTATTTTGACATTTTTTTCATCTCAATGGACCAATTACAGACATCAAAATTTCTAAAGTCTCCGCGTCTAGTCTAGTGTCGATATAAACTTGTACCTGATTGGTCCATTGAGATGGAAAAATGTCAAAATAATGTCAAAAATTCATCAAATGTTTTTGTAAGTGAATATATGGTTCGGCGAGTCGCACAGTAAGAATAGAGGTTGGTACCAATATAGAAGTACAAATTCCTTTTACAGTCAGGAAATCCGTCCGTCTTCTTTCCAGAAATTTTTTTTTTTCCGCATACGAAAATATAAGAGGAAAGGGTGCGCCGACTGAAAATAAACCAGTGACGTCATAGCACTTGAACCCGTCATGCAACAGCAACATCGTCGAAAAGTGAAACTATAGTTTGGTCCTTCATGTAGTCACAATTGTGCGAAACTATTAAAAAAACATATACACTTATTCTAACAAGCAATAAACCAAGGCTTAAATGAATGCTGGTTTAGTACTGATAATGTATTTAGACCAGACTTGTTTTCTAGAACTGATAACAAATAAACTGAACAGAACTGATAACAAATAAAACAAAACAGAGATATTTTTATAGCGTGCTTTATATTGTATTACAATCAATTCTGTTGAAAACAAGTCTGATTTCAATACATTACCAGCACAAAACAAGCATTCATTTCGGTCTTGGCTTTATGCTTGTTGCTTAATCCAGGACACCGATATATAATACAGTCAATGTCATTAAACAATTCCAAAGTATTATTATTATTATTATTATAAAGTATTAGTATTATTAGCAATAGAGTTTATTATTATTACAAAGTATTAGTATTGTTAGCAGTAGGATTATAAAGTAGAGATGTACATGTGATTCTTAATTTGTTTATTTGTTTTCATCAGTGAAAATTTCAATTTTTAACTGTATAATGAGTGATACTATTAACATGGAATAAAAATTATAAAATGTTCACAATATAATATGCTATTATCGCGCATCTGAAGAAAACTCGTATAGAATTCTGGTATTCTTGTAGGAAAATAACGCCATTATAAAAATCGCCTATATTTATATTGCAATAGTAGAGGAAGAGAGAGAATACAGCTTTCTCAATTAAAGGGTTGACAACGGACTAAATCATATTGCAAATGAATTGCTTTCAAATGTTTATATGCGTCACTAGCTAGACTAGCTTGCTTAATTGAATATCACGAGGGTTCAGTTCTTATCTGATATCTTCCAGAGCTTTGTTTTAAGATATGGCCAATAATCACAAAAACAGCAGCAAAAAAAAAAATGTAAAATACGATTAAATTAAACTGACGCAATATGAATCACCGGTTTTTCAATGATGGGTGACGATGCAGTCACTCTTCATGAAGTATTACCCTTGACGTCATAGCTATAGCTTGCATAATATTTATTTATTAGACCATATAAATAAGTAGACTTGAATTATAATTAGTTTAAGAGTCGAAGTGGTTTATCAAACGAGCTCACATCGTTATCGCTAACCATTGTATATTTTCTCAAATTATATTCTTCCTTTTGAAGCAAAATGAATGGGAAACCATGTGCCAACGATATGGGCTGTGCACAACTTGGGGAAAAATTCGACAAACTTTTAAGGTAGACTTTATATGTTTTTACAAATTATATTTTTCAAGGCCTACTCTTGGGTCTAAACTCGCCTTTACTCGCTTTAGCTTATCCAATCTTGCAGCGAGTTTCAGCGAGTTTAGACCCTATAGAGTAGGCCTTTTTCGGGAGCCGGTAGTACGAAGCCTGAATAGTTCTATCCACCGGATAAATCCTTATACAGTTGGTAAAAAACATACAAAATAGTGCTTATTCCACTCTAAATGCTGTTTTCCTGAATGAAGAATGGTTACTTGTTTTAGAAGAACGTTTCTTGATTTAATACCGGATCATGTCATAAAATGAGGAATATATTTCTGGAAATATAGTTTCCTTATTTTGAGAAATAGTTTCCTTATTTTGAAAAATAGTTTCCTTATTTTGAGAAATAGTTTCCTTATTTTGATAGTTTTAATCCTTGATTCAGGAAAAATGTATTCTGAAAACAAGAATTACCTTTGCTTTTCTCAGGACGTAATTTCAAGCAATTTTTTCTTGTTTTAAAGAAAATGCGTTTAGAGTGATTCAGTCGATAACTTATTCAGGCTTCGTAAAACCGACCCCTGAGGTTGATGTTATGTTATTTTTAATTATTTGTTATTGTCAAATAATATATAATTTTGTTTCAACTATGCGAACACTAGAACCATGAAACAAAATTAAATTGTTACTGTGTAATAGCTCTTATTTAGCGACTATTAGTTACTATAAAAGACAAGTAAAGTTGTAATGAGGTGTATTTGATGTTTCTGGTTGAGTGATATTGACTAAATAGTCACTAAATAAAAACTATTAATTATTAACTATTTTGTTTTTATTTCATGATTCTAGTGTTTTTGCTCTAGTTAAGTCCTCAAGTATACATGTATATTTATATTACTTAGATCTAATTATTTATTTTGAGTCCCCAATTAATAGCCTGTAAGCTAAATACAAACGACACTTTAATAAAGTTGATTGATTGATTGATTGATCAGTATTCAAGATTCTTGAAGCCTTTGCGACATAATAAACATTTATTATTATTATTATATTATTATTATTATTATGTATTATTATGTATTATTATTATTATGTATTATTATTATTATTATTATTATTATTATGTATTATTATTATTATGTATTATTATTATTATTATGTATTATTATTATTATTATTATTATTATTATTATTATTATGTATTATTATTATTATTATTATTATGTATTATTATTATTATTATTATTATTATTATGTATTATTATTATTATTATGTATTATTATTATTATTATTATTATGTATTATTATTATTATTATTATTATTATTATTATTATTATGCATTATTATTATTATTAATATTATATTATTATTATTATTATTATTATTATTATTATCATTATTATTATTATTATTATTATCATTATTAAGTATTATTATTATTATTATTATTATTATTATTATTATTATTATTATTATTATTATTATTATTATTATTATGTATTATTAAAATTTCAAATTTTATAATTCTGATTTTTAAAATTTAGTGCCTGGGATGGGATTGGGATGGGATTAGAAACATACCCTCACGGGAGAGGTAAGAAACAGTTTGAACTCATCCGTAACATTCATAATAAAAGGTCATGAGAACGAGGTTGTCCTGATGAGGGAGAGGGGGTAAGATTTATTTTCGATCTTCCGGCCATCTCCAAGTGTTCCCATAGCAACGTTACCAAGAAAAATTTAAATGCATTGGTAATATCAGTTTACCTTTGTAACTATTGTAACGTTGGCAAGTTTACATAGGATACGTGTAGACTGAAAACTTAAATTCAGGATGAACGGAAAGGACTATTTTTATCCAAAAAGGTAGGACACGGATCGATAATTCATTAACGTAAGAGCTTTACCACGTATACGTATTGAGTGAGATGCACGATGCGTGGAAAAGGAAATAACGAGAGAAATTACGTCTTGCAATTGACGTCAATCTCTACAGTTGATCAGTGAATGTTGGTGAGATTTAGAAGAGAAATTTATTAAATTCCTTGCTATGATTATCGTAAAATACTTATAATTGTCATTAATAATTATTTTAATTATTTTTCCCCCAAAGAGCATATGACATGTCTGTATTTCACTTATACACCAGCCACATTTCAATTCTTTAATAATTATTTTAATTAATTCACTACATTAAAATGTATTTTATTTTTTTGATTTTATTTTCATTCTATAATTTCATTATTGTTGTGGTCCAATATTCTGAACGACGTCCAAGTTTTCCTTTATTGTTCAGTTTACGACGCTGGCCTTACTACTTTAAAATTAATATCAGACCGATTGTTTTTTTGTTTTTTTTTTTATTCAGCTTGGCGCATTTAAGCTATATTTTCCACTAATTATCCACTCACTATATAGTTATGCATTTCATCCTATTGTATAGAGATTAAAAATAGATAAAAAAGGGAAAATTAAATTAGATCTGAACGAACAAATAGTACAGAGACCACTTCGGGTCAGCTCTTTCGGGACAATTTCGGGTTTCGGGATTTGTTCGAGTCCGTCTTGATACGTGGCTGCGCTAATTATAATCAATGTTTTTGAAGGTTTTTAAAGTAATCGTATTATAATATCATCTCAGTTTCTTAGAGTTTTAGGAAGTGTAGATTATACTTGTCTGGACCTGCGTGATGCGGTCAAGTCGCGTGATGAGAATGTGATTTTCAGCTGAACGGAAGCTAATCATGAAATCTCTCATTGCTAAAGATACACCGATTGCAAAAGGTTGTCAAAGATAATTCGTCATACCAAGACGGTGAAGGTTTATGGGTATTCTTCTAAATGTAAATAATCAAGAAGATTTCGTTGACTATCAGAAAGCTAAATATCTCAGGGGATATGTAATAAAATGAAATATACACCGATTGCAAAAAGGTTGTCAAAGACACTGATTTGTCATACCAAGACGGTGAAGATTTATGGGTATTATTCTAAACGTAAATAAGCAAGAAGATTTGGTTGACTATCAGAAAACTAAATATCTCAGGGGATATGTAATAGAATGAAATACACACACATTGCAAGACGGTGAAGATTTATGGGTATTATTCTAAACGTAAATAAGCAAGAAGATTTCGTTGACTATCAGAAAACTAAATATCTCAGGGGATATGTAATAAAATGAAATATATATACACCAATTACAAAAATGTTGTCAATAATAATTATTCATGAAATACAGAGAACTAAAAATGAAACGTTTATACATATTCCTGATAAATGAATTGAATGAATAATACGGACAGCTGGGCAACCCACTATGTAAACAGATTTGTAAAATACAATTTTAAACTGATATTCAACATTTTTACTGTCTTTTCTATTATTGTTGTACTGTCTTTATTTGTAATCTTTATTTATTTAATAATTTTTAATTCTAAATGCGAATTTTGAAATTTTGTGCAAAATTTTACACTCCCCCTCCCCTGCTGAGTAATTAGTTAGCCACGTGTAAACTTCATTCAGGGAGAATTTAATCTTTGATCGGAATTCTTCTTCAACACCTAACATCTTTAAATTACTTTGGTAGGTTTCCTACAAAAATGGATTTAGAAAAGCTTAAACTTGACCTAACAGAACATGGACAAGAACATTTACTTAAATTCTGGGACGAGCTCACGGAGGAAGAACAAGATAAATTTTATAAGGAAGTTAGAAGCATAGACTTAGCGAAGACGAACCGGTCATTCACCAAAACTGTCCAAGAAGCCGAGAAACACAAGGGCGAGAAAAAAGACGAAAGAATTCAACCTATTCCTCCAGAGCAAATAGGAAGCATCCCTAGAGCTGGAAGTAACCTTAAAGTATGGGAAGACCGTGGCTTGCAAGAGATTTCAGACGGGAAAGTTGCTGTGTTATTGCTTGCAGGAGGACAAGGTACTCGGCTTGGGGTGCCCTATCCAAAAGGAATGTACAATGTTGGACTACCTTCAGGAAAAACACTGTATCAGCTACAAGCTGAACGAATTGTCAAACTTCAAGAGCTTGCATTTAAGAGAAGTGGAAAGCGATGCATTATTCCTTGGTAAGTTTTGATAAAAGTGGCAATTTCTAGTTATATACTATTATGAGCAGAGTTATTATTATGATATGTAACATACCGGCTTTTCGCGTACTACGTGACATGAACGCCGATTTGTCACACTGACACCAACTCAAATCACCCCAAAGTTCGACATTCGTTCAATTTAATCAATGTTTAAAGTTACTTATAGTATTTTAGATTATTGTAGTTAAGATTTCCGCAGCAGAACAGTACAAAATTTGTTCTGAATTGATGACCTGCTTTGTTATTTTGATTTTTTGTGAATACCAAATCAACCAAGCGAAGAAAAATATGATAATTCACTGTCAAGAATGCAAGCATTTAAGCATTATTAACTAAAATATGTTGTCTTAGAACATATTATTTGTTTGAAATACTTAATATAATTTGCAGTTAGCTATATATAAACCAATGGAAACTTAGCTCGATAACTTTAGTTTCTCTATTAAAATAAAAATTCCAACACTCGTATCATATCATTCCCTTCCTTTTTGTATAAAAAAAATATTTAAATGAAGTGTAAAAAAAGGCATTATTGTTATTGATAGAACTTTTTCGTATAACCCACTTTTAACATGCAATAACATGAATATATGTGTAAAACAACAATATATATGTGGGGGCTCCCATTGATTTCATGTTGGATGTTGAGATCCATGGAGACACCCTTGAGTACTTGTACAATTTCATTTGGGGCCAGTTGTACGAATCCTGGCTAAAGTTATCCACTGGATAAGAGTTATCCAGTGTATAGAATTTGTATAGGTTTTATCTGTTGGATAGGGATTTATCCGGTGGATAGCGCTATTCAGGCTTCGTACAACCGGCCCCTGTGCATGTCACTATAGATGAGTGATTTATTGATTTGCTCAGATAAGAACTTAAGATGTAAATAAAATCAGTGGCTTTATGTATTAAAGGAGGCGGCAAGGGGTATAATTTGAAGAATGATTTTTTTTTCTCTTTGGTATTATGAAATGATATTTAAATGATATACAGCCGATCTCGAAAAGGTTGTCCACCTGAAAAGACATATATACTAAAAGAAATATCACGTGACTTATTATATATTCACTTTCCGCGCATATAGAAAGTCAGGTACTTCTAGCGAGGGAAGATACTGCTTGTTTAAAATTTTCAATGCCATATTACTTTCCAATGCACAATACTTTCTACACGCACGGAAAGTATGTATGTATAGCCAGATATCAGTGTAGCAGAACAGTGATATAACTAAAGATTCATGTCTAATAACATTTTACATGGTTAATAAAAATAGATATTGCAAAGCCTTGTGGGATGGAAATGCAAACAAACTTTATAAAAAAGGCTTTGATTACAAGGAAAAAAGAAGATCAATATCAGTCGAAAAACCATATTTTTTCCATGAATTAGAAACAACAAGAAAAAAAAACATTGTTGCAGTTTATTAGTATGTGTTTTGGGCTTGGCTTGTCTGCATTTCAATCCCATAATGCATCATTGTGACGTCATTTGTGGAAAGTGCTATTAATCTCACTGATTAATCTTTACTGATATCCTAGGTATTGCATGACCAGTGAATCTACTAAAGGAAATACAGAAAAGTTTTTTGCTGATCACAATTACTTTGGCCTCAAGAAAGAAAACTTCATTCTCTTTGAGCAGAACACTATACCATGCTTGACTTTTGATGGCAAGATGATCCTGGACGGTCCAGGAAAAATTGCCAGGGCTCCAGATGGTAATGGTGGACTTTATGCGGCTCTTACTTCGCACAAGATCCTTGAGGACATGAGGAAAAGAGGAGTGGAGTATATACATGTGTATTGCGTTGATAATATTCTTGTTAGAATGGCTGACCCTGCCTTCATTGGCTTTTGTGTGGAGAGGTCAGCAGAATGTGGTGCTAAGGTAATTTAATACTGCAGTTAAAATATCATGATGATCGATAAACATGATGATGATGTTACTGATGTTATAGATGATAATGATAATAATACTACTTTCCAAAGCAGATCCACATCCATAGTGGTTATTCTTCTGCTGAAACTCATTACCTCACTACGTTAAATAGTTTTCATACATCACTCCTCACTCCTCAATGGTAATGATGATGATGATGATAGCATCTATGGTGATGTGAATGATGATAATAATCATGATAGTGGTAATGGTAATGATGCTAATGATGGTGATGATAATAATAGCTGTAATGATGATATTGATCATGGTGATGATGATAGTAACGATGATATTGATCATGGTGATGATGATAGTAATGATGATATTGATCATGGTGATGATGATATTGATCATGGTGATGATAATAGTAATGATGATATTGATCATGGTGATGATGATAGTAATGATGATATTGATCATGGTGATGATGATAGTAATGATGATATTGATGATGATATTGATCATGGTGATGATGATAGTAATGATGATATTGATCATGGTGATGATAATAGTAATGATGATATTGATCATGGTGATGATGATAGTAATGATGATATTGATGATGATGATAATATTCTATTATTCAGGTTGTAGAGAAAGTAGTTCCCACTGAAGCTGTTGGTATTTATTGTATTTGTGATGGTAAATATGAGGTAAGTAAAACTTGTTATCCACAATATTCATTAGAGAGAAAGGGAAAACATTACATTACACATTACATATTAAGTTCCAGAATTTGATTATACAGTGGTACCTCTATTAAGCGGTCACCCTCTATTAGGCGGCCACAATAAAAAGTCCCAAATCTATTCCTATACCTATTCTATACCTCTATTCAGCGACCAACCTCTATTAAGCGGCCACTTTGGAAAGTCTTCAGGGTCATCCCTTAATAGAGGTACCGCTGTAGTTGATTTTACATAATTATGCCAAGACAAGGGATGTTAGAAACCACAAAAGGGAGAGCTACAAAATGTGTCTTTTTACAGATTAAAGTTCATTGTAGGGGACCAGTCGTTATTTACAAGGGAGGGGAGCTGTTTCTAATAGAGGGAGGGGCAGCATTTTGTATGCTCCACAAAGGATGGGGATAATGAGACAAGACTTACAAGTATAGGTCACTGATATAGTTAACGTTATTTACAATTAACGAGTACCCAATAATTGTTTTGTAATTTTGTTGTTTGTAGGTTGTAGAATATAGCGAGATTTCTCTGGCAGCAGCTGAAAGAAGAGACCCCAATGGCAAACTAACATTTAGAGAAGGAAATATAGCCAACCATTTCTTTGCATTGGATTTTCTAGAATCATTTTGCAGGTAGGCCACTCACATATTTTCTTTCTTTATTGACCTGTTTATATTAATAATAAATTGCAGAGTGAGTCACCAGAAAATATTTCTCAAATGCAATTATGTAAATAGGAATTTACGTGTTAATAATAAATTGCAGTGCAAGTCACCAGAAAATATTTCTCAAATGCAATTATGTAAATAGGAATTTACGTGTTAAACAAATGTTTTAAAGTTCTAAAGTTGGATGGCATGGGTAGCCAAGTTGTGATATGCCTTCCAAAACTGTAACCTAGGTTCGATTCCCGACGACAAGTGAATAGAGTTTGTTGATGTGTTCTTCTCTCCAATGCTGCAAGGGTTTTCTCTGGGTTATCAGGTTTTCCTCCCTCCCGAAAAATCAACATGTGTGCAGAGTTGTGTGTTGTAAATATTGAATGTAGTGGTAGTGGAATGTAGTGGTGCAGAGTTGTGTGTTGTAAATATTGAAATGTAGTGGTAGTGGAATGTGCTGCAAGGGTTTTCTCTGGGTTATCAGGTTTTCCTCCCTCCCGAAAAATCAACATGTGTGCAGAGTTGTGTGTTGTAAATATTGAATGTAGTGGTAGTGGAATGTAGTGGTGCAGAGTTGTGTGTTGTAAATATTGAAATGTAGTGGTAGTGGAATGTAGTGGTGCAGAGTTGTGTGTTGTAAATATTGAATGTAGTGGTAGTGGAATGTAGTGGTGCAGAGTTGTGTGTTGTAAATATTGAATGTAGTGATAGTGGAATGTAGTGGTGCAGAGTTGTGTGTTGTAAATATTGAATGTAGTGGTGCAGAGTTGTGTGTTGTAAATATTGAATGTAGTGATAGTGGAATGTAGTGGTGCAGAGTTGTGTGTTGTAAATATTGAATGTAGTGGTAGTGGAATGTAGTGGTGCAGAGTTGTGTGTTGTAAATATTGAATGTAGTGATAGTGGAATGTAGTGGTGCAGAGTTGTGTGTTGTAAATATTGAATGTAGTGATAGTGGAATATAGTGGTGCAGAGTTGTGTGTTGTAAATATTGAATGTAGTGATAGTGGAATGTAGTGGTGCAGAGTTGTGTGTTGTAAATATTGAAATGTAGTGGTAGTGGAATGTAGTGGTGCAGAGTTGTGTGTTGTAAATATTGAATGTAGCGGTAGTGGAATCTCACAGAAGTGCCCCAATTGGGAGTGATGGTTATAAAATATACACATGTATACATTAACATGTGTGTTATGATTTTCAGGGAACGAGAAGATGAACTTCCATTTCACATAGCAAAGAAGAAAATCCCACACATTGATGATAATGGGAAAAGGTACACAACTTTCCATTAACATCCAATTGATATACCCCAAAAAAGCACTGTTTGAGTGAATGACAAATTGTGATTCTATGACTAAAAGGGGGGTCTAAACTTTGGGTCTTCTATAGGAAGATATTGAATTTATGCACCATTTATTGAAGAAGACCTCGTAATACAGCGATTAAAAAAAGGTTGGCAAAGGTTTTGTTGCTTGATATACGTTGTGCATACCAAGCCCAAATGAACTATGGATGATATGAAAAAGCAGCAAAAGGCTACAACAATATGGATTTTTTCCAAACTTTGTTTGTAGTATTTTCCAGCATATTTTATTCTGTGCTGATGATATTATTTACATTTACAACTCTCTCGAATGACGCCATTTTGGAAATATTGGTGATGCGACAAAAATGCTTCTGATTGGCTTATACAAGCCGGAAGTGTGCGTGCATATCACCTGGTAGACATAAACCCTGAAAAGGTCTACTAGCCCTTATGTATTATGGCTATTATTATTATTATCATCATCGTCATCATAATATCATATTCATGAGTATTTCTATGTTTTTCAGAATAAAGCCAACTACTCCAAATGGTGTTAAACTGGAAAAATTTGTCTTTGATATTTTCCAATTTTCTGAGTGAGTTAACCAATAGTTTACTAGACCAGTTTCATGTTTCAGTTGCACAGGGATTGCTTTAATTCAGAGTAAATTCAGATATGTTTCCGATTTGATTTTTGGGTGGCCTATGTTTAGGGAATCTTGAATTCTGTTCAGGGGCGGATCCAGGATTTTCTTCAGGGAGGGGTGCAGGTCACTTGATAAGGGGGTGCACACCACAAAATTATCACAAAGGAGACACACAAAATAGGGTTAAATGAGGGTATAAGGTCATCTCAGGGAGGGGTGCGCACCCCCTGTACCCACTAGCTGGATCCGTCACTGCTGTTTTAGGCTTACCTCTGATGATTAGACAAATATAATGTATTCCAAATTTGATTAAATTAAATAAAATATTGTTAAGCGATAACCCCTCTTTATACAGCCCTTGTGCAGCATTGAAAGGTGATAAGCAACCATTAGCATTGCCAATATAACTATAGATTTTGATTTTTAGGAAATTGGCTGTATTAGAAGTACTAAGAGATGATGAATTCTCACCTCTAAAGAATGCTGGTGACGGCAAAGACAGTCCAGTGTCAGCAAAACAAGCTCTTCTCAATCTCCACTATCGACAGGTTATCAATGCTGGGGGTAAATTCCAGGACAGTGATGGGAATATCCTCCCTTCGTCTATCCCAAAGTAAGTACAGTGGAGCCCCATTAATCCCGCCACCGAAGGGACAGCCAAAAGTGGCCATATTAAGCGCGTGGCCGTATTAAGCGGGTAAATTTTATAGAAAATTTATGGACATGCATTTCATTGGGACCTAAAAAAGTGGCCGCAATAACGGGGCAGCCGTATTAAGTGGGTGGCCATAAGGTGGGGTTTCACTGTAAAGTTGAAGAAAATATTGAGCAGCGCCTACTTTCCCTTCTGGCTTCAGAGGAAAGTGAGCCTTAAAGTGTTTCCCAGTAGTTTTTTATTGACCACACTTCTCATTTTCATTTGAATAAATCGAATAAAATATTAATATTCTGTGACCATGTATTTTGAAATCACTTTAATCAAACACTTTAATTATCATCTGAATAGCTGTGTCTGAATGCGAAGTTTAACACGTATATAGTCATTTTTCTGAAGCTCATCGAAAACGGGAGATATTTTAGGGTAACTGATTTCAGCGATCATTGCTTTCCATTACCAATCGAGTTGAATTGACATCAATCAAAACTTCCATCTATGTTTGATGTCTGGTGTAAAATTCATTTTGATCAGACCAGGAATAGTTTATCAATCTTTTATGGACCTGTTATCTTTTACTGCTCCACAGAGATGAAAAAGTTGCAGTAGTCTGTGAGGTTTCTCCTCTTTTATCTTACAAAGGAGAGGTAAGACACGGAAAGGGGCACTTTCAATTCAACCAAAATAATCAGAAATTCCAGGTGGAAATAAAAAAAAAATGTTTCCGAAATATTTTGCTAATGGAAAGTGCCCAAGATGATGATTATGATGTTGATAATAACAAAAGATGATAATATATAATGATGGTGATGACATTGATGATGATGATGATGATGATGACAAAAGATGACAATGATGATGACTATAATAATAATAATAATAATAATAATAATAATAATAATAATAATAATAATAATAATAATAATAATAATAATAATAATAATAATAATAATAATAATAATAATAATCAACTTTATTTCAAGAGGGTAACACTTGACAGTAAAACTGATGAACTTGTGGCCCTCAATAAAACATAATAACAATAAAAAATGATCTAATGATGATGATGTGTGACAGTGTATGACAGTGGTGATGATGGTGAAAATGACAAAGATAGCGATGATGGTGTGGATGATCAAATTGTATAAAATGTTTTGAAATTGTTTAAAAAAACAGCTGCCAAGGAGGAAAAACAGTTGGCAATTTACAAGTACAGTCAAGAGGCTGAATTTTGCTATTAATTGAAATCAGGACAAATACAGGGTCAGCTAGTAAATATAATTATAATGATGATAAAAACTTCTTTTTTTTTACCCAGGGTCTTGAGGATGTCGTCAAAGGCAAAACTTTCATGGCATCAGAGGAAATTCACCTCAAAGATGCAATGGATGAAGAAAATGGAGAACCACAGACAAAGAAAATCAAAGGAGATTAAACAAGAATCCCACACAAACTTTTTGATTAAAAACTGAAATCTCTGCCTTATTCCTAAGGAGATTTCAGGTTTTGATATAAGCCCAGGAAATTATGATTAGCTTTCCTTTTCAAAAAAAGAAAGTGGTCAGTAAATAAAATCTCCTAAAGTTTAATCTAATTCTGAAGGAGATCCTAGGTTTTGAGCCGCACAACAAAATTGTGGATTTCCAGACGTTTACTACTTAGCGCATTTTAATTGGCAAACAATACAATACAATACAATACAGTCATTTGAAAAAACATTGTCGCTGGCCGGCCCCGCGACTACGCGACTAGCATAAGCAGGAGTATGGGTAAAAATCACTGAAGCAATAAATTTTTAGCATGCGCTATAGAATATGCTAAAATGTGGCAAGTACATGAATGAATGTGTACCTTCGCGTTCTGTGCAAAGAAATAAACTGTTGTATAGAGGGTGGAGATATCGACAAGTAAATAGCTACTTCTTTAGTTTTCATGCAGAGGATTTGTATCATCCAAATCAATCGCCAGCGTAAATCTAATAGAAACAAGGCACTGAGCTGAGAGCTCAAGTTGTTGATAATATATGCAGCTAACCGTTTCAGTGATTTCTACCCATACTCCTTTTAGGTCTAGTCGCGTAGTCGCAAAGCTGGTCGGCGACAACGTTTTTTTAAATGACTGTATCTTTGTGACAGTGAACAGAGAGAACAGAAAACTATTGTCAAGTTTAATTTTTTTTTTTAAATGTTGATAAATTATCAATGGGCTAATGGAGTATTGCTACTCAACACTGTTCTATCCATTTTCCAAATGTTTTATCTTGGCACACCATATGACTCATCCTCAGGAACCCAGGGGTAATCTTTTGTCGCTGGTTTCTCGCTCCCAGAAAAAATACCCCTGGGAACGTAGTCTGTTGGAGCTTGTTCCGGAAGTCAATATTCAGCTTTTTCCTGCTGAGGTCGACCAATGAGAATCAAGATAACCATTCAAAGAAAATTGTTAAATAAGTTTGAATTTTGACTTCCGGAACAAGCTCCAACAGCCTACGTTCCCAGGGGTATTTTTTCTTGGAGCGAGAAACGAGCAACAGAAGATTACCCCTGGGTTCCAGAGAATGCATATGACTAAGCATCCTTTGTCGTACCTAGACAGACTGTTAAACATTTCAAACGTTCTAGTTAGTAAACGTCTGGAAATCAACAAATTTTATGCACAGTGGAAATAGCAGTAATCATTCACGTTATATTTCTGATGAAAAACTCAAATCTCCTAAAATATTCCTTGAGATTTTGAGTTTTGAATTAAATCAAAGTCAATTTTGTGACAGCAATTGGCTTTCAAAGCCTTACATACAAAGTCTTACATTGATTAGAGTTTTCAATTTTAGCAATTGGGGTGGGGATGGGGGGGAGTAGGGGTGGGAGGAATGGGGTGTGCAGTCCCAAACAAACATTGATTATTTACTAATTTGCATTCTTTATAGGGTATTTAATAAGCAATGGGGCTAGGGGGGAGTATGCAGTGTAATATATCCACCCCCTGGAATCAAAATGTTGCAACTTCCTATTGTTCTTACAGTGCGAATCACTAAACCGTGGGCACCCAGAAATATTTTAGAAATCGTTTATTGTTCGTTGAACAACTCACAAACAACTCTAAATACAAAGGTTTATCATTCTACACATCAGTCAAACTTCTTGCGGTGATATAGTTCTTTGTGAGTTGTTCAACAAACAATAAACGATTTCTAAAATATTTCTGGGTGCCCACGGTTTAATGATTTGCACTGTAAATGTCTAGCCTCATGTTCATGTTGGAGCACAATGTAGTTTTGACATGTATGTGAGGCTGGTCAGTCAAGAACAATACTTATTCATTCATTGGTCGCCATATTTTGGGTTTAGTGTATTACAGAATCATTTAGCAAGGCTACATTGTAACTGTAAATTCAGGTTGAAATATGTATGTGTTGCTCAAAGACATGCATGAAATATTACCACATCACAATACACCAGTTTCATGTTATCTAGCACTGCTGTACTTTTTAACAAAAGGCACATTTATAGATGGTCCTGAAGGGTGGGTCTGAATCCCATTTCTCATTTTATATTTGGACCAAATCCCAGTCAAAAATCACATAACCCCAACAGTTTTGCTGAAGTTTTCAATCCCATTCTCTATTGTTCTTGTATTTGTAAATCCCAGTCCCAGTGTATCCAATCCCATTTTCCCAGTCAAAAATAAGGCCAATCCCAGTTCCCATTTTACCCTTTTAGGACCCTCTTTATACAGGCTAAGCCTTGATTTGTTGTCAAAATATTCACAAATCCTAAGCAAAGCACGAAAAAATGTTATAACAATATAGAAGGCACATTTGAATTTACTCTGAATTGAGACTATATTCCAAATGCACCTTTTGTCAAATAGTACAACAGTGCTAAATAGCGTGAAACTGGTCTTTAGTATACCATCGGGGAAAGTTTTTAATATATATAATTTAGCATTAATTCAATTGAATAATAGTATTTAAAATCATTTCAATTTGGCTGAATTTTTGAAAAACAGCCATACGCTTACTTATTGTGAGATATGTTTTTCAGGTTGTCTTCCCACTTAACTTACTTATTGGTAAGTGTTATACACTACCGTAGGCACTCATTAAAACAATTTTAATCATTTTAAATCAGCTACATTTGTGCTTTAGTAAAAGTAGTTAGTATAAAACACTACAGCAAAATCACTTACACCAATAAAACCAAAATAATAACTTGTAGTTAGTGTGGGTGAATGGTTGGCCTAGGGGTGAGAGAGCACTGTCCTTTCACCACTGATCTGGGTTTGATTATCTGCTCAGGTGACAAGTGAATAGAGTTTGTTTGATGTGTTGTTCTCTCTCATGCAACAAGGGTTTTTCTCTGGGTTATTCGGTTTTTCTCTCCGCAAAAATCAACATGTGAGAAGTCACTGATGTGTTAAAATATTTAGTGAGTGTGTTGAATATTTAAACATTCGAAATAGTCCCCTTCACAGTTCCCTGCTGCATCTTCAAAGGTAGCCGGGCCTTTGCATCAAAGCGATGAGACAAACGTTGAGCTTGCAATGATAGAGATGTTAATAAATTTAACAGAATGAGTTAAATGGTCTATCATTGCAAGCTCAACATTTGTCTCGCTTCGATGGCTAGGGAGATTCAGTAAAGACTTACGGTATCTCATGTAATTCATGAATAATTAATGAGAATTTTACAAAAGAAATCACGTCCGTGACGAAGGTTGTATTTTAGATACAAAATCGTCCTGATTTGCATAAGTTTTAACTTGAATTTTCTCGACCAGATTAACTTTTATCTCAACAATTTTAGTAAAATATGAAAGAACTTATGTTGGACTTTTACAAGTACTATACAATATATTTCACATCCAATCTGTACAAGATATATAACAGCTTGTCTTCGACTCTTTACTGTATATCCCATACAGATCTGCTGCTCATATTGTATATATTACTAATAAATTAATCATCGCCAACAAACACTAACCCATCCAAATAGTATGTTTTATTCTATAATTCACAAATCAATCTTCACAACAAGGACGTCCACAAGAAGTTGATTCCTAAAATGTTTACAATAATTATTTCTATTCCAAGATCATGAGTTGACATGTTTTGGTTGACATTATGATGCTATATATGGTGATTTGCTATAGACCTATTTCAAAGAACGTAGTTGATGCATAAGCAACAAGCCACGTAGCTTAAGCAACAAGCCAAGACTGAAATGAAAGCTGGTTTTGTACTGGTAATGTATGGAAATCAGACTTGTTATCAGCAGAACTGACTGTAATACAATAACAACCATGTGAAAATAATCCCATTCCATTTTAGTTCTTTAGAAAACAAGTCTGATTTCAATACAAGCACAAAACCAGGATTCATTTCAGTCTTGGCTTGAAGCTTGTTGCTTAAGCTGCGACAACGTTTTTTTGAAATAAGTGTATTTATGGCTAGAGTGGTTTATACAAGCCGAGAAAAAATTATATAAAAAGGTGATCTATTCTTCAGCATCGGCATGGTTTGCTTCCTCTTGTGGTACTGGATCCACTGATTTTTCGTAGCTTTTCATAGCATGTTCTGTTGATGTTGGTATTTTTTTCCTCAGTTCTCCTTTTCTCCAAAGGACAATTTCCTGTAATTTCAAAAAGAATGTTATATTTATAAAAGGTAAACAAAAGATAAGCCTCCTCGCTGACACTGTAGAGTGCACAGGAACCTCCAAAAAAAGAATGCCTGATTTGCAGGCTATCAAAGCAGTAATATTATATGCAAAAGCCCAGCAAGGCTCACTTTGACTAACAAAAAACAAAAGCACTATATAATAAAGTCATTGTTTCCAAGGCGTCTGTGCAATGCTTGCCAGGCATTTACATAATATTATGATAAGCTGCTTTGTGAGAAAGGTCTACCACAGAGCATCTATGGATTGTTTGCAGGAAGCAAATTGCTTCAGTCTGTCCCTGCAAACCATCCATCCATGGTTTATGATCAAAACTTGAACCCACATACAGCCCCATGGCTTGTTTAAATCATGGCGAAATTTGGATTTTTTGTTCCATGTGTCCCAACACTGTCCCTAGTGGTAATGAACACCCCCTAGCACCACAATTACCCCTATTTTATTTGACATTTAGGGACCGGACACCTTAAGAGCCCTTTCATTTGCAATTGGGATACCCCCCCCCCTGACAAATTTATGGATCCACCCCTGAATCACTCCTTAAATACATTTAATTAATTGTGCAATAATCACAGCCTACAAACCTGTTGTTTAAAATATCGTCTTTCTTCTTCATCAACAAGAACTAAATTCAAAAAGTATCTGACAGAAAACTTCTTGTTGACATCCTTGAAGGTTGGTGTTAACTCATAACCAGCCAAGAACAGTCTGATTGGAATAGACTCTCCTGGAATTAGACAATACAATCTATTTAGAGAACACAACGTGGACCATATCAGCTAATGAAGACAATAATAGCAATTCAACTTCTTAAACAATGTAGCTGCAATAATTTGCAATTTTCGGGGAACAAAGTGGTTGATAGTCGATTGCATTTAGACTTCAAACATACTGCTTCTTGTCTATAAAGCTCAAAACACACAAATTTAGGCCATGGGTACCATTGCATTACCTCTAACTGGAGCTCCATCCATGATTTCGTACTTGGCAATGGTTTCATTTTCGTTATACGTGTTTGGCCCTGTAAATAACAATAAAAAAATACAATAAAATACAATAAAAAATACAATATTCAATGCCTTGACACAGGTACATCATCATCATCATCATCTTCCCCTCTCTGGAGACTAAGCTCCTTAGGGTACGTCTATTATTTCCAATAGCCGCTGAAAGTTTGTTCTGTCCATCATCTTTCACCTAATTGCAAGAACATTGGCCTGACTTCTGTACTTTAGTGGGAAAGGAATTAGTTAAAAGACAATAGAAGATCACTGAAGCTGAACTCTTTTGTTATTTCATTCTTTCTAAATTACTTATTTTCCTTTTTTTCATGTGACAAGATTCTTGCAATTAGGTCTATCTTAAGAAATAGAAAGTGCTGTGTGCAGTTAAAAATGCCCAAGCGCACAGCAAGCACATACAGTACTATTTAGTACTTTAATATATTTTCAAAATCATCTGACTTCAATTATTAGTGATAGAGTACCAGTAATTACAATCTATTTGTACATTTATGCTAATTCTATTTTTCAATTAGCACTATAATTATTGTACTATTTAGCTATTTGTTTCACAGAGATATTGTTCGCACACAGTACACACTTGTGGCACACATGATTTAAGGGGCCAACTTCCTGCACGGCTCAGACTAAATAAGTATCCTGCAGAGCATTGTGAAGGGAAAAAAATATCCTGTCCACCAAGACAAATTTCTTGCTGATCGGATATCATCATCCCCCCCCCCCCCCCCTCAAAAGTTAAATGGTCGGTTCCTAAACAAGTATTGACAAACTGGATATATGTACCTGTGCCAGTTGTTTCTCGTTTGATGATTGCAAGTTCCATGTGTTTAATCTTGATTCGTACAAGAATGAAGTAAATCTTGCCGACAATGGCATCCTTCAGGTGATATCTAATAAATAAATAAATAAATAGATAAACAGATAAATAAATAAATAGATAAATAAATATACAAATAAATATTTAAATAAATAAATAAATAAAAAATAAAATATATATATAAATAAATAAATAAATAAACAAATAAATAAATAAATAAATAAATATATAAATAAATAAATAAATAAATAAATAAATAAATAAACAGATATAATCATATGTATATTATGTAATACATACAGTAATAATTACCCAGGGGCCGGTTGTACGAAGAGTGGATAAAGTTATCCGCGGATAAAAGTTATCCACTGCATAGGTTTTTTATAGATTTTATCCGCTGGATAAGGATTTATCTGGTGGATAGCGCTATTCACCCTTCGTACAACCGGCCCCAGACTGACAAATTGTCCTATTATTCTATTGATTTTAATGTGACATTAGACAGTGTTACTTACTTGGATTTATTGTATTCGAATTCTATATGTAAACAATCTTCTATTCCCACTTCCATCTTAATACTGAAACAATTACAAAACAATCATCATCACAATATGGTTAAACTTATAAATATGACAATGTTGATGATGATGATTGCAATGATAATGCTGATATTTTTGATGCTCTTTGCAACATATAAATATTGTTGTAGAGATAGATTGAGGTACTCTGTTGCCGAATAAACTCAACAAAATGACCTACCAACATGTATGGATTCATAGCTCAGTTGGTAGAGCATTGCACTGGTTCTGCAAGGATCATGGGTTCAAATCCAAATTTTTTTGGCTTCTATAATTGCAATTGCTTACTATTCTGTGACAATCGTCATCATACACATAATGTTGTTGTAGTTGGTGATGATGTTGCTGATGATAATGTTAGTGGTTATATTTTTGATGCTCTTTGCAGGGATTCTGGCATTATGCGGAGGTGCGGACCCGCATAATTGACTACTTTCCGCATAATCCCGCATAATTTGCAAAAAAAAAAAAAAATAGATAAAAGCACCAAAAATGCACCAATTAAACAAATTAAATAGATAAAACAATAGATATATATTAGTTATCTCCCTTGCTTGCTTGAATAGTTTTTTTGCCGTTTTGTTACAGTCGTACGAAGTACAAATTGTTCATTTTCACGGCTTACAAACCAGCCGTCGAAGCGACGCCATTTTGTTTTTATTTCTATAGTATTGGGCTTCCTGTATCTCGGCCCAGGCCCCATGCTGTTTGGCGGTTTTTCAAGATGGCGATTTTCCAAGATGGCGGAACGTTTAATCATAACGGAAATCGTTAGTTCTTTTGGTTATAGTGTTGTTATTAGTTTGAATTATTGATAAAAAACGAATGATATGACATTTATGTGTAAAAAAGAACTGAAATAGGAGAGCTAAAGTAATTGAATTAGTTTTATTTTAAGTTTTAAGCGATTACGTCATCCCGCATAATTTCACGCATAATTTATCGTTTCTTCCGCATAATCTTCCGAAAAAATTCCGCATAATTTTGATTTTTCCTCCGCATAATGCCAGAATCCCTGTCTTTGTAATAATGTTGTAGTTTTTGATGATGTTGCTAATTATTGTAATAATAATGCTGATATTATTGATATTAATGATGATAATAATACTAAAAATACCTGGTATTCATTTCAGGGTATGTTGATAACGTGTGCACACCAAGGTCCATCTCCTTGGTGACGTCTGACAGTCTTCGTACTATTGTTACTCTTAGAAAGTATCTAAAATATCACACAATAATTATTGTCAGAAACTATCAAAAATCTTAAGTAAAGCTCAAAGATGCATGGGTCAGTGAACTGCTATTAGTAAATTAAATTTCTTAAAACTAAGAAACTATCAGAAAAGCTTAAGGTGGCTCGAGGTAGTTTTGAATGGCGCACACATCCCTTTTTGAATTCGCAATTACATGATCTTACCTTCGCTCCATGAATGTGAATTTTTTACCAAATGACAGTCTTGGATGAAAGTTTCGAATGATGTTTTAATTATGCTAATAAAAGTTTCCATAGCAACGATAAACAACTTTTTTGTAAAATGGTTTTTCTTAAATATCTTTTGAATTTGAGCTGATTGCGAAAAACCAATAAATGTGCTATAAACTGCTACGTTTAGCACATCAATTGGGAAAGTTTGAAGAAAAGTTATCTGTTCGATAACGAATAAATCACGAAAACATTTAAATGTGTATTTTGTTCGTGTGTAAATATAAGCGGTCACAACATTTCATAGGATGCACAAATTATGATTGTAATACTGCAGAATGTTTCCTTGGACCTCCATTTAAACTCCCTGCGGGAAGCTCTGGTTAATATGTAGGTAATGCAGAGATCGAGCTTTTTATTAAAATGAAGTTTTGCTTGACGTTTTCACTCTTTCTTAACTACGATCACAATTGCGTATTACTAACAAAAGAACAAACGAAAATGAGTGATATCTTTGCAGTACAATTTTAGATATATAGTCAATAATATTGCGAAATTTTAGTCAAATCCATATAAAAGAACGTTTTAAAAAGTAGCACCGAAGTTGAAGTACGAAAGTAGCGCCCGCCGAATGAAAATTTACTACAACGAGTGTGACATAACGTGTTTATTTCAAAGGCTAATTAACATGCAGCGCACAGTGTTAAATTCCTCTATGCACGCTTAGTCTAATGAGAAATCTTTTTTATATTGTAATTATTGAAAGTTTCTTATTCTCATCGCACATTCCAGCTCGAATACAACATGGGTCGTACTTTTCGTGTAGATGTTAAACGTGGGAAAAGGGAACAATTAAAAAAGTCGAGGGAAAAATGGTGAAAGGAACAACCAGTTATATTAAAGCGACCCACCCGAAAAAGCAGCAAAACATGTCCCCTTTCTTCGAACAACCCGCACGCCTGATTTCTTGAAGGAGAATTACATCATAAACATGAAATGTCTTCTGGATGGGTTGAAGGCGTGTTGCAGTTGTAATGAAGATTCATTACTTTTAGAAGATGTCAAAATGAGAATAAGAAACTTTCAATAATTACAATATAAAAAGAATTCTAATTAGACTAAGCGTGCATTGAGGAATTTAACACTGTGCGCTGCATGTTAATCAGCCACTGAAATAAACACGTGATGTCACGCTCTTTGTAGTAAATTTTCATTCGGCAGGCGCTACTTTCGTACTTCAACTTCGGCGCTACTTTTAAAAACGTTCTTTTATATGGATTTGACTAAAATTTCGCAATATTATTGACTATATATCTAAAATTGTACTGCAAAGATATCACTCATTTTCGTTTGTTCTTTTGTGAGTAATACGCAATTGTGATCGTAGTTAAGAAAGAGTGAAAACGTCAAGCAAAACTTCATTTTAATAAAAAGCTCGATCTCTGCATTACCTACATATTAACCAGAGCTTTCCGCAGGGAGTTTAAATGGAGGTCCAAGAAAACATTCTGCAGTATTACAATCATAATTTGTGCATCCTATGAAATGTTGTGACTGCTTATATTTACACACGAACAAAATACACATTTAAATGTTTTCGTGATTTATTCGTTATCGAACAGATAACTTTTCTTCAAACTTTCCCAATTGATGTGCTAAACGTAGCAGTTTATAGCACATTTATTGGTTTTTCGCAATCAGCTCAAATTCAAAAGATATTTAAGAAAAACCATTTTACAAAAAAGTTGTTTATCGTTGCTATGGAAACTTTTATTAGCATAATTAAAACATCATTCGAAACTTTCATCCAAGACTGTCATTTGGTAAAAAATTCACATTCATGGAGCGAAAGTAAGATCATATAATTGCGAATTCAAAAAGGGATGTGTGCGCCATTCAAAACTACCTCGAGCCACCTTAAAGGAAATTCAACTTGTGAGAAATCATTTCTTCCACATAGATTTTTGAACTTCTAGATTTTCATTGTACCAAGCATTCAAACTATTCTTATAGCAATAGCTGGTGTAGTTATTCAGTTAATATAATAGAAATTGAATTAGATTTTTACTAGCTAGTTCACTGAATAATGTCTTCATCAGCTTATTCCCTGAAGATGCACTTTAAGTAAGTGAGAATCCTTTGTGAATAAAGAAGTTAAAAAATCTGCTTGGAAAAAACATTTCTCAGTTGAATATTTCCTACATAAAACTACATTTTGTAATCTCAAATAAAAGTTTTGGGATTAACAAGTAATATGCTATGTAAGCACAGACAAGTCTACATTAAATCATGTGATAATCATTGTTCTCCATGCACATACATGTTTATATCAAGTGTATTTGTGTAGGACATGTAGGATTCAATGGACTAGATATTTATATTTACATGTTAAGATCAGTTTCACTGTACCTGAGTCTGACATTAGCACCAGTGTATGTCTCATAGGGTTTCTCAACATTTACAAATTCAAAGTCATATGATTCACTTTGCATGAGATCTCCTGGCCGAGCCAACTCTCTTACCAGGGATGTAAACTCATGGTGATTACCACGGTCATAAAACAACTCTATCAAACAAACAAACAACATCAGTAAGAACTTCGTAAAACAATGAATATATCAATCAAAATCGTTGTCGCAGCTGACACTACAGTCAAAACTTTTACAGTGTGACTACTGAAACCGTGGCCACCCAATCAAATTTCAAAATATATATTTTTTGAGATCAAATAAAAACCTTGTACAAGGTTCTCACAAGCTAAGATGTTTCTTATTCAATTATGATCCATTCCGTTCAAATATAATGGAAATTTTTAGCAGCAAAATCAAACAGTTGTAGGGATTCTATTGTTCATATTCTCGATCCTGATTGGATAATAAAGTTTTGGTGGCCCCAGTTTCAGTAGTCACACTGTAAGGCTGCAAAGAACATAGACTGGATACACAGAGGAGAAGCCCCGACACAGTTCATCTATCATATTATACATAGAATAAAACAAAGACTTAGTGTCCTGGGGCCTGTTGTATGAAGCTGGAATAGCGCTATCAACTGGATAAATCCCTATCCAACAGATAAAACCTATATACAAATTCTATAATCTGGATAACACTTATCCAGTGGATAACTTTATCTAGGCTTCATACAACTGACCAGCTTAATTATTCTAGACTCTCAGACTTAGTAATATTTTCGAAGAATTTAATATTCTGAGAGAAGATTGAGAGATTAGTTTAAGTGACCTACCAATTTGTCCAATAAACTCTATCTTTATTCCCTGGTGTTCCAGCTTCTTACCAGGATTCTTGAGATTTACATGAACCTTGATAATGATAATAATAATAATATGAAACAACTACATTCATAGCAATGTTGCTATTGTTATGAGAGTTATCACATAACAATAAAGGTCAGCTGCTTAGTGTTTTTTGAGGTTAAATGATTTAAACATTAGACTACTAGCGCTAAATAAAATATGAAGGAAAAAATTCATTATCGGTGAACGAAATACTAAAAACACGTATATATAAACAAATTATACAAAATATACTTCGACAGATTTAACTCAAAGATTTATTATTTTAAGAAATACAAACATTTTATAACAAATATGGAATATTTTTTTGACATGAGCATTGAAAAGCTATATTTACGTAATGTTGGTAATCTTATCATTCAAAGTTTATTGCTGCCAAGTACAAATTTGCATTCAATTTTGACAGGGTTTTGCACTTCAGAATATAACAGATTATTTTGGATTGTCAAGGGTTAAAATTGGATAGCTTTAGAATGTCATTCAGTTCCATCAAAAGCTGGAAAAGTAAAGTTAGTTTCGCAAGTGTTAAGATCATCAAATTGCAATGGATTTCAAATCAGTGAAAACAAGTCTATCAAATGAATTGTATGGTCGGTGACAACTTAATTTGAGAGACTTATCATTCAATAACAAAACAAATGTTATATTTTTCGATGCTAAATGGGGTAAAGTGGTAGTTTTTGTACCTTTCCAGTTACACTTTCTCCGTCGTAGAACAAGAACAAACGCTCCTTTTTGCCATCTTCATTTTTGATGTCAACTTGCTTCCGTTTATCTGCGCCATTTAAAGCAATCTCGACCTCTGCAGACTGTCCAAACCCGAAGAAGCTCTATGGAGAAAAAGAAGGTTTTATCAGCTACATGAAATGTACAAGAAATCGTGACAAAGAACGATTGATCGCCGTACCATTCTGGATGATCGTAATGCAAGATGGCTCCACACTACTTCCTGCGCGGTTTTTCCGTCAGTGATCGCGGGCTCAGTAATGGTCCGTCTCAGTCAACACCCCCACCCCCTCTGTCTATTTTCTTTCAGGATTTTTGTGTCCTTGTTTGATCTCAAAAATATTAATTTTCAAAGTGTGCTGGGTGGCCTCGGTTAATTCAATTGAGTTTATAAAATGATTATTAGAATTAATACATTCTGATTGGCTGTTTTATGAGATGGTGAGAGAGCTTTTAGTGTATGAGCACCTAGATTATGGAACAAAGTCCCGCTAGAGACAAGAAAGTGGACGTTTTTAAAAAGAAGCTAAAAACTTATTTATGTTGTAGTTCAGGTTCAATATGATTTTAAACCAGTTCAATTTATTTTGAACCAGTACAATATTTATTGTACTGGTACAAACAGTCTTGAACTGGTACAATCTGACATTCTAAAAGGGATTTTATCTATGGGACTCATAAATAAAACAGGGGATCTAACCTACTTACCACTCCCTCCTTTTGATCTCTCTTACACCGCCCCCTTACTCTCTCTCACTTACCTACCATTCCCACTTGACTTGCTAATGAGCCTTACTATATACCTAATCCTAAACTATTGAACTAATGTAATTGGGTTACCTGTGCTTTTTTCTCTTTTTCTTACCACGGCTGGGAATAGAACCAGGATCTCTTGCTTCTAAGTCCAGAGACTACCCCACTATACCACGACGACTTCAGTTGAAAATTCCGCATTTAGACTTTCGTTTTATTCATAAACTCCCAATAATGGCATAAATTAAACCTAACCCTATCATATTTAAATACAAAACCTAGTACTGCATGATTTGTACTAGTACAAAATAACTTTTACCAGTACAATAGATATACTGGTTCAAAATAAATTGAACTAGTTCAAAATCATATTGAACCTGAACCACAACATTTATTTGAACGATGTTGATGAACAGTGCCTTAATTTTTCTTCTTCTGTAATTGATAATTGTAAGAGCATAATACTCCAGTTTCGAGATCTCTTTTACTCAGTGTTAGCCTCAAAACCATGTAATATATTCTTTTGTTCAGTAACAGTCCGTGCAAATGAAAGAGATTTGTGAGCATAGAAGACAATAAAAATATATCGAAATCTCACGAGTTTTATCTAAATTTCTGCATATTTTACACACAATTGTGGCTAACACTGAGTAAAAGAGATCTCGAAACTGGAGTATTTGAGATATTATGGAATGCGCTTAAGAAATAAATTATTATTTATAGTATCATTATTAACAGAGCACAGTCACTTGCATGTTTTAAATATTCAACATATCAATTTGCATTTTATAAAAGAAATAGAAAACTTGCTTTCTGTGCTGTATGCAGTTATAAAGCATTTGGGGATTGTCAGAACACTCAAGAAGTCCCGGGGGGTGTACTCCCTTTGTCCAAGTAGTAGGGGTGATCGGCGTACCTTTTAGGGTAAAAATATTTCCTGTGCGTACCTTTTAGGGTCCTTTTAGGGGTCTGGCTCGAAAATCAGCTACGTAACATGATTTCGTACCCGTAAGAGTCATTTTTACTGTTTTGTTGCTTTGTTGGGGTAGAAATCGACAAGGCTTTATCAGTTATTTTTATCTGTGCGTACCTTTTAGGGGTCGTTTTCAAAACCTCTGCCGATCACCCCTACCACTTGGACAAAGGGAGTACCCCCCCCCCCCCCGGGCAAGAAGTGCTACTCTTAACATGTCTCTTGTGTTCTGTCAATCCAAAAAGAATCCAAAAGTTTTTCTTTTGTCACATGCTGAAATGAGGGCAATTATATACAGAAAACATACAAACATACAAAATATCCAACAATCATAGTCATTGGTCGTTGTAATTTTTTATTAATCAACAATTTTGAAAATATACATTTTGTGATAGTTTTCATTGATTTATAATATATTAATATATTAGATTTTAAAATATTTAAAAATTATTTTTTTAAACAAATTTATTGAACAGTAACAATATAAGTGTGTCTAAAAAGTAAAAAGTAAAAGGTAAAACAATTCAATTACTCTCTGCCACCTTTTAGGGTGTCCATCAATAGATATTGCACCCAAGATGGGATCATTACAACTGGGACAACAAATAAAGGGTAACTTTAAGAATTAAAAATTATTTGTTAAATAATTCTCATTTGTAAAAAACCTCAAGTGGTCATTCTTAAATTTTTCCAACAAGCACCAGCATTTGATTAAAAAATTGTTTCTGTTGAAAAACAATTATTGCAGTGTAGCCTTTCAACATTGACTATTAATGTACCCCATCTTATTTGAATAAAAAAAACTAATTTGTTGAGACTTTCTCTTGTTATAATATACTATACAAAATAACTGGTTCTGATTGGATGAGAGGAGTACAATTAAATCGTAAATTGTACTCTGCAGAGTACCAATTATTTTTTCAGTATATTATAAATAGAAAATCACACAATCGTTTTGTACAATTTGTAATTAATAGATATTGGTGATGTTTTGAAAGTTATCACTTTCAAAACATCACTCATACCTATTAATTACATGAATTGTACTCAAGATTGTGTGATTTCCTATACAAACCAATGTACCCTATCATATTTTGAATACAAATCTAATTTGTGGCGGGTTTCTCTTGCAACCAATCATTGAATGGGAAGACATTCTTGTTGTTGAGATCCTCTTGAAGTTGGTACAAATACTTTGCCTTTGACTCCAAAGTATGCGTTGCATGCAGCCACAATTTTTTGATGATTTTCCTAAAGTGTTTTGTTTGACCGGTCTGCAAGTATTTGTGCACAAGCCCAAAGATTTCTTCATATATCTTTCTGATAAGGATTTCACAAGGTTTTCCCTCAAGTATAGACCGTAAAGTACTGCTCAGTAAGTCATCAATCCAGTAGTTCTTGCGGAGCCATATTCTAATGTTGTGAAGGCCTTCAAAGTGATTCTTTAGGGATGCTAAGTCTGCTTTGATGCCATGTAGAATGTAATTCCTGAAAAGAAAATGTCAATCATTCAATCAAATACATGTACCTTTAGATTGATCAATCAATGAAATTTGATCAATCAACCATGCAATCAATCTGTCAATCAAATGTAACCAAACAATCAATGAAATTTGATCAATCAATGAAATTCAATCAAACAATCAATCTTTCAATCAAATGCAACCAAACAATCAATGAAATTTGATCAATGAAATTCAATCAAACAATCAATCTTTCAATCAAATGCAACCAAACAATCAATGAAATTTGATCAATCAATCAATCATTGAAAATCAATCAATCAAGAAATGAGTCTGTCAATCAATCAATTATAAGCATTCACATGACAACTCTGTCACCCATAAAATAAAATGCAAACAAGCAAGTGCTGCTGGTGTGTGCTGCACTACTAGCTTGCAGGCTTTTCTCTTCTAGGCAGTCACATGGTTATTCAAATATATTACTGGCAATTTTCTTAATACCTTTGTTGTATTATACAATTTTGATAAACATTTGCAACTTTTATTTTAAGCAACAAGCATCAAGCCAAGATGGAAATGATTTCTGGTTTTGTTGGAAATGTATTGAAATAAGACCTGTTATCAGCAGAATTGATTATAATAGGGTCAAATGCAAACCACGGTATTTTGGTTCTCTGTTCCCCTCTGTAACACTTGACATTTGTTATTGTGACCAAGATACAGATGTTTGTATATGATACTTACCAGTACTACAGGAACATGAGAGTAAACAAATATACAAACATCTGTATCTTGGTCACAATAACAAATGTCAAGTGTTACAGAGGGGAACAGAGAACCAAAATACTGTGTTTTGACCCAATACAATAACAAACACATGAAAATACTCTAAGTTTGTTATTAGTTTGTTACATCTATGAAGGGTGAAAAAGTTTCTCGCAAAAGGTATAAACCTGCAAAAAACATAATATTAATATTCCTCCACGTTCATAATCATACAAAAAAACATAACATGTTGTAACTCACTGGTATGCTTCATGCTCTTGTAGACCATCAGCGTTAAAATAAAACTTTGATTTTTCTTTAATTTCACTTTGCCACTGATCAATCTCATCCACTCGTCCAAAGTACTCTTCGGCATTTCCTAGATACTCATCATATGTAATCAGCCTCAATTTAGCAATTTCTTGGAACTCCATGTACACTCCACTAGCGATGACATCAATGTTTCTGGTAAGGCTTTTATTTGACCTGCATTTTCTTTCTAAAATTTGTACAAACTTGACATAGTTCTTTACTTGAACAAGGCCTGTTTTGTGGAAGTGGCCTAGGATTGAAGAATGGAAAGAAAACGTATCACATAACGTACACATCAGAATGAAGAAATGAATGAATGATGAATCAATAAATAAATAAACAAATCAATAAATTAATGATAAATTAATGAATAAGTAAATAAATAAAAAAAAGTATCAAACCAACAAATAATTGAAAGGATAAATGATACATGTAGGTATATGAATGAATAAACAGAAAAATAGGAATAAATGAAAACATAAATAATTAAATACACAAGAAAAAACGAATGGAAAAGTTAAGAAAAAAAAAGTAAAATTAGTTAAACGAAAATTTCTTAATTATTAGCTTTTTGCAGTTTTAACTTTCGCAGGCAAAGAGTTCCAAATTATTTAACAACATTGGTTGTACAGCTTTTCCATATAGTTACAGTGAGGACACTCCAACACTTTGAGTTTTTGATTCCTTTTTTTACACACATATCTTATGAAGTACTATCATACATATTTATTAATGGAAACTAGCGAGTAAACTAGTGTAGGCTGCGTAGGTGTTTGATATAAACGATAGGTAATAGAATGAAATATGTAATACCGTAAAAAATAGAAATAGAAACTAGCGAGTAAACTAGTATAGGCTGCGTGGGTGTTTGATATAAACGATAGGTAATAGAATGAAATATGTAATACCGTAAAAAATAGAAATAGAAACTAGCGAGTAAACTAGTATAGGCTGCGTGGGTGTTTGATATAAACGATAGGTAATAGAATGAAATATGTAATACCGTAAAAAATAGAAATAGAAACTAGCGAGTAAACTAGTATAGGCTGCGTGGGTGTTTGATATAAACGATAGGTAATAGAATGAAATATGTAATACCGTAAAAAATAGAAATAGAAACTAGCGAGTAAACTAGTATAGGCTGCGTGGGTGTTTGATATAAACGATAGGTAATAGAATGAAATATGTAATACCGTAAAAAATAGAAATAGAAACTAGCGAGTAAACTAGTATAGGCTGCGTGGGTGTTTGATATAAACGATAGGTAATAGAATGAAATATGTAATATTTACCGTAAAAAATAGAAATAGAAACTAGCAAGTAAACTAGTATAGGCTGCGTCGGTGTTTGATATAAATGATGATAAATGATAGGTTATATAATGAAATTTGTAACACTGTAAAAAATGTTGACTTAACTTTACTTTTTACAAATTTTATTATATTACTTATCGTTACTATTATATTAAGTTTTTAACTTTTTGTAAAGCATATGGAGATATTGTAATGTGCTATGAAAGAGCTTATGTACTATTATTATTATTAAGCCGCAAGGTTGGGTTCGAGTCCTGCCAAGGGCAATTAGTATTTTCCTCATGTATTTTTATTTTTAGTAGAAGTACCTTTTATAAAATCAAGACCAATTTCTTTAGGCAAAAACTCTAAAGAAGCATCTGCCATTGTCTCCACCTCATCAAAATCTTCCAGGAACTTAGGAATAGGAGTCTTTGTCATGACAACGTTCTTTACCTCAGGATTATCTCGTATATACACATGTAATGTTATAGATCTGCCATGTACAGAAGCTGTGACAAAATGTTGTAAAATCTTTTTCTGGTTGCGTATACATCGTTGAAGGACGGCTTTCTGGAATTCTTCTTGGTTATTGCCAAATTTTGCTTTCAGAGCTTTTATTGAATCATATATACTACCAGTATTATAATTATCGCTGACTTTGGAAATGTCACTTCTGTGGATATCTAGGAAAAAACGAAGTAGTGAGATTAGTTCATGTTTTGGATCTTAAGACAAAAATACATCCGTAATATTCTAGGTTGTAGTTGGAAACTGCAAAACCGCAAAAAACATCGGCAAAAACTGCACCATCGCACCAAAATTTGCTAGAAATCACAACCGCAAGCTTTGTAAAACCACAACAAAAAAAACGCAAAACTGCATCTAAAATAATGTGAAACCGCATCACTGCACCCCCTCTTTCCTGTTAGCTGAGGCTACTTTTTCCACCATACTGGCGAGAGAAAAGACAACTTTGCTCTGAAATGTTCTTTTCTTTGATGATATTATGAACAAAGAACTGATTGAGGGCAGAAGTGTCTTTTCTCTTGCCTGTACAGTGGAAAAAGTATCCACTGGTAGCAGGGAAAGGTCGTAGGTAAAGTAGGCTTAAGATTGCACAATAATTTCCTTGCCTTACCATGGGCTGTATTAAATACAAAAGAATAGATCACATGCTTATGTAGCTAAAGCTTACCCCACGTTTTCTTGAATCTTGAGTTTATAAGATATCTCATGCCACTAAAAAACAATCTTTCAGTCCCCAATAATATAGACCAGTGATAGAAGTATTCAGGGATATAACTGCCATAGACATGATTCCTTAGAATAACTCTGTACTTATACACAAGCTGGTAGATATAGTAAAATGATGAGAAGGGACTTTTTTCATGCAGATCAACTTGGTAGTGAAGCTGAAAATGAACAAACAAAATACTACTGAGTGAAAAAAGATACAGAAGTACAAAATGTAGTACATACGCCAGCAGGCTCCCTGTGCCTGCAGACTGTTGTCAGTTGTAATGAGTCCCTCCCAGGGGTTTGAGGGAGCAAGGGAACAAGCACATTTACAAGGGAACAAGCACATTTATTTTAAGGGAACAAGGGATATTGCCAAATTATTTTCAGGGAACAAGGGAACAAAATATGATAAAACAATAGTTTTTTGGGATCATGGGAACATAAGGTAAAACATTTCAGTGAAACAGTTATTTTACTTATGGGGAACAAGGGAGAAAATGCAAAAAGATCAAGGGAACATGGGAGCATGCACCCCTCCCTGGGAGGGGCTCTGTAATTTGTTAGTCATGTGCATGTGCATGCTCCCCCATCTTGCTGTTCTATTGTCATTTAAAGTTTTACTATCTTTATTACAATAAACCTTTTAGGTACGGACCATTTGATATTTGAATATCGAGCAGCCTTTGTTGCATGGAAAAAAATATCGAGCAGCTGTGTGTTTCTGAGTTGATTATACTTAATAAATTATTGTGCAAGCCTAAGCTACAAAAAAAAATCTTGCAACATTAATTGTGTCCAGAAAAAATATCGGGCACTGACAAAACAGCCCCCCCCCCCCCCATCAAATATCAAATGGTCTGTACCTTAGCTAATAATAATATAGCCCAGCAAGCCTCACTCTGACTCAAGGTGCTTTTGTTTTATTGAGTCAAAAAAAAGGCTTGCTGAGCATTTGCATATAATTAGCTACGTTTATTCAAAAAAGGTCTATTAATTATAAAAAAAAATATTATACTTGTTCAAAATGTTTGGTCTATTTTACCTGGGGGGTGGGTGGGTACTACCACCCCAACTTGGGTGGGGGTGTACCGCCGCGTCCTCAAAACCCTGACCCTATCCCAGACCTAGAATTTTGATTTCACATACCCTATCCCAGACTAAACCTAAGAATTGTACACCCTATCCCAGACTAAAAAAACGCAAAAACGGTTATATTTGCCAATTGTTTAATTGAATTTAAATCGTTTTCTGTGCCGGCAGAAAACGTAGCCTATCAGGCTAAAACAACAGACAAAATGTCAAAAAGATACCCTATTCCAGACAAAAACCTTACCCTACCCCAGAAAAATTGTAAAAAAATGATACCCTATCCCAGACCTAAAAACCATACCCTATTGGGCAGCACATACCCGTATAGCAAATATAGGGGAGTACCCCCCCCCCCCCCCCCGGCTTTCTAATTAGTAGAATTGTGCAGTTTATTATAGAAAATGCAGTGCCCTGAGCAATGAATCGGTGATGACAATGATTATAAAGCCCTGTTTAAACAGGCCCAATATGATAAATAATGTTGTGATTTAACAACAACCAAACTTTCAGATCAGACATATGCACTTGTCACTGGAAACCCATTATGCCACAAGTCAGGTTGAACATCTGCAAGATCCTGCCAATCAAGATTTTAGTATTAAAGATCTTGGATGATATAATTACAAGATCTTAACAAGATGCTCAACCTGGGAATTTTCGCCATAATTTTCTTACTTGGTATCATTATATTAGATTTTATTGATATGAATTAATTTCTTCAAAACGTTCAGCCATTTTGCAGTACTTGATCAAACAGGAAACCTTCACATTCATGTAGATTTGATTTCACATTACCAGAATATATTTGGATTTTTCACCCGCTTAAACTGAAGCCACTGACTTCAACTATGTTTTTACAGAGCTTATATATCCTGAAACAAAATAGCACTGCCACAAATCGTCACATTCTGATGCGAGAAAGTGAGTGTGATAGATATGCAACAAAGCGAGTCGGGTCACGCATCGTCACACGCGACATGTTTATAGAAATTATTTTCAGCTGATCAAAACAGCTGACCAATATTAAATAACTTTTTTATGATTTCTAAGAGATTATACATTACTTAATTAAAATAACACACTCTAAAATGATTATTTTCAGGCGAAATGAAAGCGAGTCATAACAAATCATGATCGACTGACCGTCGACAGTCGTGTAGATTTCAGAGAAAAAACAACAGCTGATCATTTCAAACCAATACACATCTGGAGAAATCTTTTAATAGTTGAATCAGAATAAAAACTGTCTATTAAAACTAGTTATTTTCTGGTACATCGTAAAGCTCCATTGAAACCGAACTCTTCAAGGTCAAGGGAGCCGCGCGTGAGTTTACTAACCTTACAAAGTCTCTTCCAAAGCACATCACAGCCGAATGTTATCTTGTTTAAATGCTTACATGTTTCGCTGACATTGAGTACAGACTTTGCAGGAAGATATGATAAGATCAGCGTTAAAAGTTCGGGGCTAAGACGACAAATATCTGCCGAACTATTGAAAGACGCCATCTTGAAAACAAAACGCTAGCTATGAAACCGCGCGGGAAACTGTTCTCGGCCGCGGGAAACTGGGCGATATAAATAACACAGGAATCCCAATTCAAACGCGGGAAAGTTAAAAGTGGATAATTTTCTATATTTCATCATTAATATCGATAATTATAAAATTCATGAATAATCAATAAGATTTAAAAAAAGTCCATGTGAAATTTATATTTTAGATACAAAATAGTCCTAATTTGCAAAAGCTGAACTTGGATTTTCTCAACCAGATTAACTTTTATCTTGACAATTTTAGTAAAATATAAAAGAACTAAAGTTGGACTTTTATAAGTACTATACTTAATTCATGTCCAATCTGTATGAGATATACAACAGCTTGACTTTGACTTGCCTTTGTGTATCCCGTACAGAACGAAAGGTAATATTTTAGATTTTTTAATAAAATGAATGCATCATGAGCTTGTTTAAATATTTTAATATTTTATTAAAATAACAACTCGCCATTGCATATCGCATACAGATCGACCACTCATCTTGTATATTTTACATGCATTTTACAGTTAAAATGGTGTAAAAATTTTAATGTCTATATAAACATGATTAATTTTCTTTTAGAATCAAGAAAATTCTTGTTTAATTTTTTCAAAACATATTGAAAGATTTACACTTATTGGGATTATCCATATGATGTTTGTTAAAGTTTAATTGCTGAGAATGCATCCATATCCCCATGCAGTATATATTTCCTGAAAAAAAAATATTAAATAAGTTGATAATTAAGTTGACTACATACATGGCTGCATAGTTTCTTATACTACTAGACTAGCTACTGGTATGGTGGCTAACTAATATGTGCAACATGACACCATAATAAGTAGAAATGTTGTCTAAATACTGGACTCTTTGCAAGCTATCTTGGGGAGGGGATGGACATGGGTTGCTGGGGGTCACATGCAATTTCTAAAAACAGCAACTGCACGATTTGTAAAACTGCAAATATCAATGAAAAAAAAGCAAAACTGCACAAAACATAGTGCAAAACTGCAAACCCTTACATCCCCCCTCTCTATGTAAAATTGTAGCTGGCCCCTTTCCCAGATAAAAATGACCTGAAAACCCCCTTACTGCGGTTCCCACACGTGACCAACTAGACCTTCAATCACAAACAAAAAATAGAGTTTTGGTGGACGTCAATCAACTGTATTTCCTAATTAAGTTAACACAAACTAAATGTGTGTTGCAAATCAGCGATAAACTTATTACTCAGAGTTTGTGCTTTCTGCACAAAAATGATTAAATCAATTCCAAACTCTCTGAAATTGAGGTAAGAGAATACTAGGAAGACAAAAGTTAGACAAAAAGACAAATAGAAGCTTCAACTCTATCAAAATTAGATTGAATTTATACAAATTCATTGTGTTATGAATTTATTGCTGATCGGTAACAGACAAGTTTGTCTGTGTTACCTTTGAAATACAGTTGATTGACGTCCTATCTTTCGTTTGTGTTTGAAGGTCTAGTTGGTTGCGTGTGACTGGGAACCACAGTAATGACATATTTGACTGTACACCTAAATGCAATGTATTCAACAGGTTCCCATTTAAATCTGTACTTTCCCATTTAAATCTGTACTTATGCAAATTGTGTTGATGTGTGCTAAACACACAGATCAACCAATCAGAGAAGTTCACTTCAGAAATAATATACTCTGATTGGTTGATCTGTGTGTTTAGCACACATCAACACAATTTGCATAAGTACAGATTTAAATGGGAAAGTACAGATTTAAATGGGAACCTGTTATTGGTACTATTTGTTTCCTGGATTTAGTATAAATAGTCTTTTTCACAGTTCCATTTAGTGACCACAACAATAGTTCCAAGTCAAGGTTTGTGATGCTGCACATACCAAAGCTATAATTTATCCAGGGGTCATGCTGATGTCAGTAAACAAAATCTAAGGAGTTTTCAAGGAGTTTTCAAGGACCAAAAAGTAATTTTTAAGCACTTTTTGCGACAACTTTGATATACAAAAATTTACGAATTTACGAAAATGATGTACTATACTAGAATTTTTACTTAACTTTAGTTTGCAATACTAGAGTTTTTACCCTACTTTTATAGCTAGAATTAAGGAGTTTTTAAGGAGTTTTTGCTGGTTTTCTAAAATTCAAGGGCTTTTCAAGTGCCCTTAAAAACGTAAATCAAATCTAAGGAGTTTTCAAGGAGTTTAAGGAGTAGCACGAACCCTGTTTATCATATGCTGCAACTGGAACCCTGACTCGTAACTATCATTCGTGGTCACTGAATGGAACTGTGAAAAGGACTATTAAGAGTCTATCTTACATGATATGTTCAAGTCTTTGAGCTTGTGATTCACCACGCTGTTTAGCACTATTATCATCCTGATGTCCTCCTTTTAATCGACTACAAAAAGCTTTGTAACGCAGGTCTGTTAATACTTTTCCCCGTTCAAGAAACTCTGTTGCGTAATTCCAAAACTCTTCAGCTTTGATTAATCTCCTTTTGCATTCCTCTTTATGTTCGCTATACACTCTCATTGCCACATGACAAATTAGTTTGGTTTCAATGGTATATGGTCCACAATAAAAGGCACGCTCATTCCTAAGTCTGTCCATGAACAAGCAATATTCTCTGACCTGCCTAAGACCAGTTCTATTGAATTTACCTATCAAAGACAGAAAAGAAGACATGTCAGTGGCAGTTATATTCTATGATACATTGATGGCATCATTTAAAGACAAAATTAATTTGATAGTAGAATATTTAAGGAGCAAGGGTGGCACAGTTGGTTAGTGCGCGGCATTCTGTGCGAGAGGTCCCGAGTTCGATTCCCAGTGACCTCACATCCTTGTTTCGACTTCTCTCCTTTCCGTGTAGCTTTAGAAGCTTTAAATACCCGTAAAACGGAGCACTGATGAAGAGAGGGGAGTAAAATGAGCACTGTCGGCCTCAAGTTTATCAGTATATGACTATCACGAGCTACCGACGTTAAATAAGGTTACTTTACTTTACTTTTCGTTAATAGCGTCCTATTCTTTAGATTTATTTAAAAGAATTTTTAAGTGAAAATAATAAGTCAATCAACACCCAAGTCATGATCATCTTGACTATCATCATCACCATCATCATGATCATTACCCCCATTACCATCATCCTGATTACCATCATCAATATATGGTCATCGTCATCATAATTATCTTCTTCATCATAACAAACACCATCATGATTACTGCCAACACATTTATCACCAACATCATCACCCCACTACCATCATCCTGATCATCATCATGAATACCATCATTATAATTATAATCTTCTTCATCATAATGAACACCATCATGTTTACTGCCAACACATTTATCACCAACATCATCACCACCACCATCCCCACCATCATTAGCATTATTATCCTAATATTTATTGATATATATGTTGGTCTGATCCGTGGTTATATTAAATTGTGTATGAGTATATTGATTGTCGCAGAGTAAAGCAATTGAAGTAATTGCAATAATAGAAGCCCGAAAAAATGACCTCAACAAAATATAAGCTCCTACCAACATAATTATGTGGCTTTATAGCTCAGTTGGTAGAGCATTGCAGCGGTTCTGCAAAGGTCATGGGTTCAAATCCTGTTGAAGTCCTGAATTTTTTTTTTTACAGGCTTCTATAATTGCTTTAATTGCTTTACTCCGCGACGATCCATAGACTCATACACAATCTAATAATTATTATCACCATCACCATCACTATCGTCATCATCCAAGTGTCATTGAGCTCCTGGCACTATAGAAATGTATCTTGTATTTTCTTTATCATTAATATTATCACCATGCATATTCATCCTTATCATTGCCACTTAATTCAACATTATCATATTGACCATCAACATCACGCACGCCTTACCTAAAATGTAATCTAAACCAATCTCCTCTGGTGTATTCTCTAGTAAGGCATATCTGAATATCATATCCATTGTCTCTGCATCATTTGCTGGTGAATCACTTAGAATCTTATTTGAAAATAGATTGATTGTCTCTTCATCACTTGTCGGTGAGTCACACTCTAATGATAGTATACATCTACCTTCATCGATTGCCTCTAATTCATCATCTGTCAGTGGATCAATTAGACTCTTATTTGATAATAAACCTTGCTTTAACTGTGCATGCCACTGATTCACAAGTTCTCTATAGCTCTTTGCCCGTAAAGCGATACAAGCAGTTTTAAAATGATAATCAATATTTTCTCTATCTTGATAGCATTTCTGTAGAACAAGTTTTTGAACATTGTACATGTTTCCATTGAGTTTCATGACCAGCGACTTGAATTCTCTATACATATCAACATGCCATTCTTCTTCATCATCACCATCATCATCATTATCATCATTATCATCATCATCCTCATCATCTTTGACACGGGTTTTGGAATAGTCATCTTTTGTAATACCTAGAAAAATTTAAAACAATAATTATAACTTGTCTAGATAGATTCAATACTTGTACATTGTTAATTACTGGAATTTCTCAGTGATCAATGAAGGCCCAGGCAAATGGCTTCAACATTTGCTCCAACATTCGTTTGATTTTGTTGAACGCTGTAGAGTGGTTGTTGAACGATGTTGAATGTAGGTGGGCAAACAGTTTCAACATTTACTTCAACATCTGTTCGATTTTGTTGAATGACAATAATTGTTGAAATAGTGCCACTCCCTTTCAACATTGTTTAGTAGTTATATTAACAGTGCATTCAGATCTTACCCCATGTTTCTCTTAACTTTGAACGTTCAAGTTTGAACTCCAATGAATGGTTAAAGATCGCTAGGTCATCATGAAGTCTTAGATCTATATAAATTAAGAAATATATAAAACATTTTTGTTTACTACTTATAAAAATCTTTTAACTGTATTTCTTCATTGAAGATATTCAAGACCTTTAACACCTACACCATCAATGTCATTATACAACTATTTCAATTAACGTTGTCCATCTGGAATGGTTGATCTGAGACCGATAGGAATTGTGGGAATGCATTAAATTTCAAATACATTGTTTTAATCACACTTGAATCAGCTGGTGCTGAATTACAGATAACAGTACTTCAGAAGTAAACATTAATATTCCAGCGTGATTATGATAGTGCATTTGCAGTTTAACAAGCTCCCACGATTCCTATTGGTCTGAGATCAACCATTCCAGATGGACAACGTTAATTGAAATAGGTGTAAACATTGTCCACCAAAAAAGGTATTTTAAAACACTTAAAAGCCTTTTATCACTTGCATACGAGTTAGAGTCAGAGTCACAAGCAGCTAATGCCAGTGAAAACTGCTTGTCGTAAGCGGAATTGGAAGCAGAAGGCAAAATATGATGTATATCAATTCAATGATTTTTCCTAACTGTCAGAGAAAGCCTGGAGAAGAGTATTGTGATTGGCTGTTCGCTTCTGCTTCCGATATTCTGTTTCCGCCTTTCATAAGGGTTGGAGTCGGAGTTGGAATTGGAAGAAAATGGAAACCTTCCGATCCTTGTGACTCTAATTCCATCACTCTTATATGACTCGTATTCCAACTCCGTTTTCTGGTCTTTATTTCATTGTAAGGTGCTTATGAGACCACTTTCAACTCCGACCCTGATGCAAGCGACAAACCATTCACTCAATGATACAACATAAGTTTGCATTACAATTTGCCAACCATAACAAATACTATGGCCATGTTGATAATTATATATAGCTGCTTACTTACCCCAATAGCAATCATTATAGTATTCTATATTAGGATTGAATATAAGTGTACCCCAGTGGTAAACAAACTGTAATTGTGAAAAACCACCACTATCAGCTTCAATAAGAAAGACTTCTTTGAACTTATAAATAAACTTGTAGATTTCAAAATATGAAGAAAATGGCTCTTTCAATTTGAGATCCAGAAAGAAGTGCTTCTGAAAAATGATTTGAAAGAAAATGATTACAAGATGATCATGACGAGGTCAATGTAATATAAAGTAAAATCCCACAGTAAGATCACACGTATAAGAACCTATCTTGACGTTACAGATTTTACCAAGTCAGCCTGAACAGGTTCTTATATTTATATGGTGCTTAAAGGCTATCTAGGTTCCATAATTAGCATTTACTCACGATCACTTCATCATTACAACACCTTTCTTCCTATTTTATTTACATACAGGTCAATGTAAATATTTTGCACATGGCTTTTTTACAAAAAAATCAAATGTTCCATTGAAGAATCTTAGACTTCCACGCGAAAACTCTTGACGAAAAAACTAGCTTAAAATAGTTTTAGTAAAAAGAGGGGTTGCTTTGCAGCTTAAGTCTTATTACATTCAAAGATCAATGCATGTATACTGGCTAATTGTAATAGTACCTTACAAAGTTCCTTCCACAAAACATCGCAGTCAAATATTATCTCTTTGAAACTTTTACAAGTCTCGCTGACATTAAAGATCGACTTTGCAGGAAGTTGTGACAAGATCTGAGTCAAGATTTCGGGGCTGACACTGTGAATACCAGCCGAATTACTACAAGATAAAGAACGCGGAGAAGAAGCCATTTTGAAAACAAAACCCAGCGATTTCTCAACAATTAGTTTCCAGATTCCTTACTTTATACGCGGGATTAGATTTACGCGCCAAAATTACGGAAAATCAGGACAGGAACGAGGTAATGAAAGGATTGACGGAATAATGGTTCAATCTATGGACAAGTGAAAGAAAATTAATAAATAATTAGATAAGGCAATTAATTAATTACCAACTGACTTTATATTGACTGAATGAAGGAACAAAATTGATGTAAATGGTTTTGTCTAATGTGTGAATTTAACAAAATGAGACCCCCCCCCCCCCCCCCCCCCAACACTTACTTGGCCTAATGGCTGGTCCCTTAGTGGTAAAACAACTCAACTCAACAGCAATTTGGTATCTTTTAATTTAGGGTATTGAAATTGAAATTTAGAATAGTCCCCTTCACAGTTCCCTGCGCCATCTTGAAAGGCGGCTGCATGGGCCTTTGCACCGAAGCAAGACGAACATCGAGCTTGCAATGATAGAGACCTTTTAAAACCTTGCAGGACAATATTATTCACATGTCTCTACCATTACAGGCTCAACATTCCTCTCGCTTGTATGCATGTCTATCATTATCACCACACTGCATCATCATTATTCTCAAAACAATGACTTCTTTCATTATAATATTTATAGATGGTAATATTTTAGAGTAATTAAAGCTTAATTAATGACCAGCCACAGTACTATTAACTCTTGTCTACTTGTAATTGTTTTATTAGTTTGTGTACATATATATATAATTATATATATTATTATTATATATATATATATTTCATAATTCACGTCAATGATGTGCAAGGATAAATTTTTAAATTATTATTATACTATTATCATTGCATTGTTCACATGACCATAAAAATTGGTAAGATTTTAATCTTTTCTGGAGCTTATGGTCTAATATGAAAAATTCACCCAGTCATTGGGATATAAACTATATATAACTCTATCTATATATAACTCTGCATCCAAACTTATTTATATAATGGAATCTATAAAGCTAGCCTGCATCACATAGTCTTTTTAAGGGTTTAATAAACCTATACTGATTCTGTGTTTTCTCCAAGAGCTGTGCTCATCGTGGGAGATCACACATTCCATGAAATAATTTCAGACTTCCGCGTGGTCCATGCTGGTAACGCAACCATGGGTCTTTAATACAATGCATTTGACATTTAATGAGCTCCGGCAATTCCTATTTGATAGGCAGATTGTGCAATGTTTCTGTGCAGGACAGTATTTTTTAGCCTATGTGGCGCCTGTGCTGAATATTTATTTGGCTTTGCACAAATACTATATTTTTGTCAGTTTTTTGTTGTTGTGCACAATATATTTTTTTTCAAGGTTAAAACTGTGCTCTAGCTTAATATACTCCCCCATCTCCCCCCCCCCCCCCCCCCCCTCCCCATCAATTATGTGGTAAATGGTTCGTCCCTTTATAGACGACATATACACCTGTTTTAAAAATCGTTGGACAGTACATTATCAAAGCTACAGTCCACACTCTGAAGCCTGCAAAGCATGTCGGTGATATAAACATAATTTATTATTAATTACATGTTTTTAAAGAGATAGTAGATTTATCATCTACCACTGCAACTTGTACAAATTGTGGTTATACTAAACATGTACCAAACATATGCTATGAATAAATTGATAACAATAGAAGAAATAGTCTGATATCCTTTGCAGGCTTCAGAGTGTGGAATGTAGGTTTGATTGCAACAACGATTTTTCAATTAGGTGTAAATAGAATAGTTTTTGGTGTCTTTGGTTGCAGTAGTAACTGCACGGTAAGCTAGTGTATCCATATATAATTATAATTAATAATAATAATAATAATTAATAATAATAAAGTAGTACCAATTAAGGCATTACAAAAGTCTCAATGCCTTAATTTACATTGAAATATATAAACTAAAAAATAAATATAAGTTATAAATATGGTCTGACTACTTGGATTATAAATTAAACAGGTATGTCTTAAGTTCCTTTTTAAAAAGTTCTACTGATGATGCATGTCGAATGTCCTTTTCTTGGGGTAGTAGACTTGGAAAGCACGTCCACCATAGGTCTTAGTATTAAAAGTAGGAACGTTGAGAATTGTACTGTCGTTGAAGATACGGCGATGAGTTTTGAGGTTTATAAACAGTTCAGATATATAATCCGGTGACTGGCCATGGATCAGTGCTTGAAATATGATTAGAAGGATCTTGAATTGAATACGCTTTTCGATGGGCAGCCAGTGTAGATTCCTTAGAATAATTTGGTGAAATATGTTCACGTCTTATAGTGTTTTTGTCACAAGCCTTGCTTGATGTATATAATTGATGTCATTGTCAAGCTATTTGTGAATCCTGTATTTTCAGTGATTAAGTTGTGAAAGTGTTATTGTTGATAATGAACCAGTATCACCATGTAATATATACTTTCTGTGGAAGAACCAAATGAAATAATTAATAAATAGAAAAAAGATATATTCACAATGAATAATTAACTGTCTATAAATAGAAAAATAACTGTATGAATTCTGATACATATTCTATAATCTGGCTGTTTTGCTCAACTGGTGTGATGGCCTTGTGTGCACAGTGAGGAGAGATGATGAAGATGGCTATGTTGTTGTTGTTTATGATGATGATGATGGTGATGAGTGTGATGATGATTATCATTAAGATGACAATGATGATAATTGTTGTGGTGATGATGATTCGGGTATGATTCATGGTGATGATGATGATTGTGGTGATGATGATGATGATTGATTATGATTGTGGTGATAAAGATGATGGTGATGATGATTGTGATTATGATGGTGGTTATAGCATCTCATGTTAATTATGTTGATGGAGGTGTGATAAGGTGATGGTGATGACTAAAATATTATCAATAAATGATCATAAAGTGTAAATTGATGCAAATTAGACGTCAATTATGATTCATAGTTCTCAATAAAATGTAGTACGTATTAATGTTCAGCAATCACTCACACATTACCAAACCTTTATTACATTAACCGATGATAGAATAGTTCACTCTTAGATGATCACATATCTTACATGTAGTTTTCATCAAGTTCATCATGTTCTCCAACTTTCTGTACTCCTTGCAATTGATTTTTAAAAGGTTTCAGACCCAATTCTGTTAATACTTTTCCCCTTTCAATAAACTCCAATGCATATTTCCAAAACTGTTCAGCTTTTAAAAGTCTCCTTTTGCATTCCTCTTTATGCTGGTTATACACTCTATTTGCCACATTGCAAATTATCTTGGCTTGAATTGCAGATGATTGACATGGAAAGATATTCTCATGTCGAAGTCTGTCCATATAAACACACAAAATTCTCTGACCTGTTTAAGACCAGTTCTATTGAATTTACCTAGCAAAGGAAACAGAAAATGTTATGTTAAGTAACGATCCGCGTAAGAATGATAGCAGGAATGGCAATTAAGGAATGTGCAAAGGTGATAATTGTAGTATTGTTTAAACTGGTCGTCTGATTGATTTTTGTGGGGATCGAACACTGCAAATTGTCTACCTTTCCTTTCTTTTGTCTCTGACTCCTCTGATTGGTTTAAAACTTTTAACTCTATATAAAACTTTGCAGAAATGCGTAAACACAAATTTGATCTTCCAAAACTTGCTGTGTATATGTCAATACATATCCCATTAGAAAAAATCTCACAATTTGGATGTGGGGAAAGTGAAATGCCGCAGAACAAAAGGAAGCTAGTGCTATTGTTTTTATAAGGATCATTACTTAGCGGCTAATGGCCTCAGCAGATAGCACCACCTTGCTATGCATATATATCATACTCAACCACAGTTAATAATAAGCAATTATTTGGTGAGGTTGAGCATGATATCGTAAATTATCAAGACTGAGGTCTGTGTTATCTGCCGAAGCCTTTGTTATTATTAATCATCAACATCATCACATTATCATCACCATCCTCATCATCATCACTTTTTTTATTACCAGCATCATCATCAACATCATCAAAATCATAAATCATCATCAAAGAAAAATCTAGGATACAGTATACTTAGTACTGTATTTGTTAATATTTGCAATGCTGTACTGTTTTATCATTGATATAAAATATTATAAATATTAAAAAAAAATTAAAAAATTAAAAAAAAATTATCATTAAATCATCTTTATCACTATCAGTACGTATCATCATCATTAACATCACACCTAACCTGAAATGTAATCCAATCCAATCTCCTGAGGCACCTCACTTATAAATGCCTTTTTCAATATCTGATTGATTGTCGTCAGCTTGACAATCTGTGAATACAGAATCTTGTTAGATAACAAAACTGGTTTATACTCTGGCCAGAGATCAACAAATGAGTCATAGCTAAGTGCCCGTAAAGTCATACAGGCAGTTTTAAAATCATCATCTATCTTGCTTCTGTCTTGATAGCATTTTTGTAGAACCAGTTTTTGAACAGTATGATAATGTTTCCATTGTACTTTGAGAACAGTGCTTTGACTCTTGTGTCCATATATAGATGATCTATTGCTGAGATATCTGTTAGGTCTTCATCAGGGTCTTTGGAGAAGTCCTTGTTTGAAAGATCTAGACAAATTTTAAACAATCAAAGTTCTATATTTAACAATTATTCACCAAATAATGTTGACGTGAATATCTACCAATGATAATGATAATAATATATTATATATATATATTATATAGTAAGTTCTTATTAAACGCACTATACAAGGTCTCAATGCATTTTATAGTACAGCTAGACAGATGTTCAGTGTTTCTAGAAAATAACAGTGTTTTTATATAGTGAAGACTTGAAAACAGAAAAGGTAGAATGTTTAATGTCTTTGGGAAGATTGTTCCATAGGGCTGGAGCAGCCAGAGCAAAGCTAGGCCCTCTTTCCAAACGTAACCGTTCTTGATCCTAGATCTTGTAGTAGGATTTTCTTTGCAGAACATAGAGCATGAAGAGGCTGGTACAGATGTAAGAATTCAGCGAGGTACTCTAGCGCTAGACCGTAATAATCAACTTAAAAAATTTTAGTCAAAGTGATTATTCACTCATATTCAAATTCATTGAGCCTGAGGAGAATAATAGGCCTTTTGCAACAACAGGTCACATGACCATACCCCTTTTAAATCGAACAGCTGTGTCAATAGCGCTTTCCACAGATGACATCACAATGATGCATTATGGGATTGAAATGCGGACAAGCCAGGCCCAAAATACATACTAATATGCTGCAACAATGTTTTTTTTTTCTTGTTGTTTCTATTTTCATAGACTTTTTTGACTGATATTGATCTTCTTTTCCTTGTAATCGAAGCATTTTTTACAAAGTTTGTCCGCATTTCCATCCCACAAGTCTTTGAAATATCTATTTTTAGTAACCATGAAAAATGCTATATTTAAAATAAACAGGAGAAATGGAAATAACTTACCCCATGTTTTCATAAACTCTGATAATTCAAGTTTTGTTTCCATTTTGGAGTTAAGAAACTTTGCATCATCATAAAGTTGTAGCTCTACAGCACAAGTATATAATATATATCAATTAATTAAAATATTATATTCTAATGTAAACTGATTATTGACTGAATTCAAGGACTGCTCCAGGATTTTCTTCAGGGAGGGGTGCAAGTCACCTGAGGAGGAGGTGCACTCCACAAAATGGTCACAAGAGGCACAAAATAGGGAAAAATTAAGGGTAAACAGTCATCTCAGGGAGGGGTGCGCACCCCTTGCACCCACTATAGCTGGATCCGTCACTGGAATTGGAGCGTTGCATGGACACAACAAAATATGCAATTAACTGCTGAGCTTTTCCCCAGGGTTTTGATGGACGTTCAAAAACTTGCAACATGTTGCAGCAACAACAAAATTGCTAAAAGTTGTGACATCGCGCCATGTTAAATGAGACAACTTTCCGTGCAACAACATAGTTGCGCAGAAAGTTGTTGTTGAAGGTTGTCCCGTGTAACATCACCTTTATGATCTAACTCAAGCTCAGCAGTTGTATCTTTTTTGTGTCCATGCAACTCTCCAATTCCAGCTATAGTGGGTGCAAGGGGTGTGCACCCCTCCCTGAGATGACAGTGTACCCTTACTTTCCCCCTATTTTGTGCCTCTTGTGACCATTATTTTTGTGGAGTGCACCTCCTCCTCAGGTGACTTGCACCCCTCCCTGAAGAAAATCCTGGATCCGCCCTTGAATTCAAAGTTGTTGTTGCGAGTTGTCCCGTGTAACATCACCTTAAGCTACGCTTTACGGAATGACAACTGTGAGGTGTACACAAATAACCAAGAGCCAAACACTATTTGTCTGGCTATAGACCTAACAAGTCAACACTTTAAGCATTTTGTCATTTGTCATATGATAAGGTTAAAAAGGCAATATAGAGGTTTCACTTAAACAAATTAATGTATAGCCGACAGAAAAAGGTGTTATGTCCTTACATGAGTTGATGTCATTTCTTCTGAATTAAGGATTGTTTTTCTGATGATAATAATTATAAATTGTGGTTAAATGCAATTTAAGTGAGGTTAAACTTGAGGCAATGGCTGCCTTTGGATTCCCTGGATTATAGTTGTGTGTGCCCAATGCTGGGATAGCTTGTGGTCAGTGGTCATGTGTGTCCCCGAGCCCTGCTAAGGCTTGCTCGATAGCATGTGGCTCACTTTGTGCTTTAATTCATTGCGTGTGTGCATATTTTGCTGCTCCCACCCTCGATCCTCTCCCTGGTAAGTATGATAGGTAAGTATACTCTCCACTGACTATGGTCAGTGTGACGGGTGCTAGGCAGTGGACCATGGATGGTTACCATGGTTACTGCCTTGTCGTCAGGGACACATGCGTCTTTGTATGGCTGCATCATAGCACCCACGCCATCCTCATCATTGGCGATGAGTTTAAACGATTAATAATATTATTATTAGAAGGAAATAAGTTATTCATCGTGGAATGTGAAATTAAAAGGATACTTAATCAATTGTCTCACGATTGAGGTCATTGGTAGAAATACCGCGACGTTTCAACTGCAATCTGCTAGTCTTCATCAGGCGATGGTGTAGACTGGATGATGGTTGTCTTATATACTTTTCGTCGGATTATCGGCGCTGTGATTGGCTGACGCGTCAAGTCAGAAGGATGCGCCGATAATCCGACGAAAAGTATATAAGACAACCATCATCCAGTCTACACCATCGCCTGATGAAGACTAGCAGATTGCAGTCGAAACGTCGCGGTATTTCTACCAATGACCTCAATCGTGAGACAATTGATTAAGTATCCTTTTAATTAATCTATTATTGTGATAATACTAAAGTCCATACTTACCCCAATTCTTTTTATACTTTCTCTGGTATTTGCTGTAACTGTCTAAATAATTATAATCATATATGTCTATATTAATATCAGGATTAAACATAAGTGTACCCCAGTGGTAAAGAAACTGTGGTGTATCCCAAACATGATCAACATGAATGAAAAATACTTCTTTGAACTTGTAAAGATACTTGTAGATTTCAGAATATGATGAAAATGGCTCTTTTAACTTGAGATCCAGACAGAAGTGCTTCTGAAAAATGATTTGTAAAAAGGAGATTTATTTAATAATACTAACAATGTGTTAATTAATTTAACAGAAATATATTGAAGAAATACAAAACATGGCAGCAGTGCTCTATCGAGTTTAGAGCACACAGGAATTTTAAAAAGATGAGAGAAGCGTAAGGTTAAGCACAATGCGTAGGGTTGCTTCTCAGTGCTTCTTGAGTCTTCTTAAAATTCTCTATAACTCCTTATAATTCAACATAGAATTTTCCTCCGCTCTCATTGGTTGAATGGCGATCACGTGACATGATAGTGCCCGCCGCAGAGGGATACTATCAGTGCATAGAGCCCGCTGAGGTTTTCGTCCGCTTCGGAAAATTTTGTTGTTGAATAATAAAAACAATAGAGCAGTTAAAATCTCGGGCATAATGCTGTGATAGTAATGCCCTTGGAAACTGGATGTGCAATGAAGATGTTTGTACTATGCCGATCCACAATCAAAATGATTCTTTATAATTACCGGCCGGAGTAACTAATCGATGAAAATCGATCATCGGAAAGCTAATCGATAAATCGATATTAATCGATAATAATCAACTGATTAGTATCGATTAGTATCGGTAATCGATAAAAATCGATAATCACAAAAAAATCTAGAAATATCGATTAATATCGATTACTTTCGCTAAGTACCAAAAATAAAATCTATCAAAAACACAGTTTTAATTATGCAGCTTTATTTCAGGTTGTTTATTTTTACAATTATTTAGTCTTTGGTTGATATTGGCCAGGCTTGTAGAGCGCGAGCTTTTCTCTACGTAATCATTTAATAATAAATTCAGTCCAAAACGAAAAAGATAAAAAATCGATAGAAATCGATAGAAATCGATAAAATCGATAATCACAGCAAAGCTGAATATCGATTTTTATCGATTTCCGATAATAATCGATTGATTAGTATTGATTAATATCGATTTTATCGATTAATAGATTTCATCGATTAGTTACTCCGGGATAATTAGACATTCAAGAATGGATCCTCAAAACTTCATTGTCATTGTAATTAAATTAACTTAATTAATACTTAATATTTGGTTGAACCAATTAAATTAATTAAACATACCCTGCGAGCAGAGATTTATTTCTCTCTTACCTGGCCGGAATGACGAGGAAAGAAACCTCTAGTGCCTGCATGCAACCGGTTATTTACATCCAAGTTTCTGGATGATTTCCTCGTCGTTCTAGGTATTAAGAGAGAAAGAAATCTCTGCTCGCAGGGTAAATTAAACAACACATGCATTATCAAAATCATTTAAGATTAAATAATTCCTAGCAATTTTTCACATCGTTTAAATGCAAAAACCAAATGCAAAATGAAATCAATAGATCAAAAACCTCGCAGAACTAATTAAATCAGGCAGAAAATATACAACTAGTAAAGATTCTAAGATGATGCAATATTGCATCTTTTAGTGAAATAATGTCCAGTAGAGAAAAATCTCTGATGAAAATTATAAGCTAAAATGGACTTGAGATCTCGACATTATGCACTAGTCAAAGTAAACCCCCACCCCCCCCCCAACCCGGGACAGGGTGGGGGCAATGTGGGGCTTGGGATCACTTTTGTCAAGCAATGGTGCCCAAGGGGGTGGGGATAAAGTGAATATTTTACTAGTGTGTTAATATAGTGGGGCATTAGGTCGGGATTGGTTCGAGTATTAAGAAGAGGCCTGGAAACTAAACATTCTCTTAGGAGAAGGACTGGAAACGAAAAATCACTTCAAAGATAGCTTGGGCTCCCTGTGGCTCTATATGAAAGTCAAGGAGCCCCCCACAGATTTGTTGAACCGCAAGGTCAGTTATACAAAACTGGAATGCATTGATGACAAATCGCTGAAAAACAAGGTATTAGAAAGCCAAGCAAGTCGATAGCTTTGTTCCCCCGGGGGGGGGGGGGGGGGGGGGAGGACTCCCTCCAAAAAATGATAGGGGTGCTTGACGGACGGTTTTGAAAAAGGTACGCATAAATTAACTCAGATAGTGATTTCAGACCCTAAAAGGTACGACCACATTAAAAAACATTTTTTACAGCAATCAATGCAAGATTGTATGGTTTCATTTCGACTGTGTTGGCATGTAGCCCCACCTGGTCAATGGTTTTGTTTTTGGTATGCTTAAAATGTTAAAATTTGAAATAAAAACTATTTGCTATGATGATGACTCAACCATATATATATATACTTATCTAAAGATAATTTTATTTTTGTTATTTTATAAAAGTGTAAACAATATATCTGTGAAACACAAAATGCAATTTTGTACAAAAGAGTGCTAATTAATTAATTAAGCTATAGAAAACAAAGGATTTCGTACAAAATCACTTTTTTTTTCACTTATAAAGTTTCACGTATATTTCTAACAGTTTTACTCTATTATCATTTTTGACTCCAGGGGGTCGGGGATTTGATTTCCATTTCTCTCCCACTAAGTGGGGTATTTACCAACATTTGCCAAGTCAAATTTTCAAATGCCCCACTTATCCCCACCCTGTCCCGGGTTGGGGGGGTGGGGGTTTACTTTGACTATAGTGCATTAGTCATGCAGGCGTGGTGAATCTTAATCTTAAATTGTTTCATTAGAGTGTTTTAGTACAAGTACAGATTGTTTTACAGCTATTCTTATTACATAAAGATTATCAGTACCGGTATTAGTACGTACCTTACAAAGTTCCTTCCACATAACATCGCAGTCAAATATTATCTCTTTGAAACTTTTACAAGTCTCGCTGACATTAAAGATCGACTTTGCAGGAAGTTGTGACAAGATCTGAGTCAAGATTTCGGGGCTGACACTGTAAATACCAGCCGAGTTACTACAAGATAAAGAAGATGGAGAAGAAGCCATTTTCAAATTAAAAATGAAAACAAACAAAAATTAACTCAATCTCAGCTATATTCTCAGCTCTCGTTCCCAGATCCCCTTGTTACTTCCGGCTTCTTGACAGCATATCCTCATTCCTTCTCGGCCAGTGATTCTGGGAACTCGGAGTTCCGCGAATGCTTCTTCAATACGTTGAATGTAATGTGCTCAATAAAGGCACTGTTTTAGAGGATTTTGGAGTTTATTGAAGACACTAAAGAAGCACTAAAACTATGGCACTGATAACGCTTTTCCTGATAATGGTTCTTTGTTCGCAAGTTGAGTTTATATCGGCTAAATGTGGAGGTAAGCTTAATATAGCTGCTGATAAGAGACTATACTGTAGTTCAAAGTTGCACGTGTGCGCGGGGTAAAAATGTTCTTGGTTGGCTTGCTTGGATTGCACAGGTATTGATTAATTATTATTTAATGGGACAGAGAAAAAATACAATCAAACATGACCAATATTCCATCATTATGCATGAACGGTCTTGTTGAAGACGGTGTTATTACTGATCAATTGTGGTTTGAAACTGTTTCACTTCATACTAATTAAGCTTATACTTGATTTAATCATAAGGAAATATTGCTCATTTTTTTTGGATAAACTAGTTTAAATTAATAGCTTAATGCTCAATCCATGTTATGGTTGTCACACATTATGTAAATATATCTGTAAAGACATGATATTATCGAGGATCCTCTTTTATAGTATTTGACTGCATGCATGCAAATGCTCGTGAAAGACGATAAATAATTTTTCCTTGACAAATTTTCATAGAGCTAATAAGTCTTCTTGCTCAGTTGATAGCGAACAATAGTGTTCTTCGGCAACTATGGTTCTCATTGTTTTGATATGTCTGCTTGATCAAACATGCAGTTTCCTTTAAAAGGAAAATATACGAAGAAATCTCGATCCCAGTGACACTTTGATTGATCTTAAGTTGCTCCATTGAAAAATTGAATGAAAATTGCTCATGAATGGTAGATGGGAAAGTTTTTATTTGTTTCGTTATATAAGCTTAATGATTCTTTAGAATTTGACAATAGATGACGTGACGGTTTTTCCAAATTTTGATAGAGTAAAATAAATGAAAATTCATCTTAATGGCTGGAAAGAGAACTTCACAATTAGTAAAATCTCTAAGTTTGAGAAGAAAATCGTATAAAATAGCAAAGATATAGCGCGGTAAAGTCAGCAGTTTTTACAGATGTTTGTATGCCAGACGAGAAACCTTGCCTACTCATACTGTCTGAGTAGGCAAGGTTCTCGTCTGGCATACAAATCTTAATGAATATACTCAATGAATAAATTACAATTGTAAAGAATACAAAAACATAGATAACAATAGAAGGAAAATACAAAGAATAAATTATAATTGCAACTTATATATTGTTTTAAGATTACTATTGTTATATTGCTTAATTTTTCTCTCTTGACATGATAAAATGTTATAACTTGAACTGATACAATACTTATAGACATCTCCCAAAAATACTGCCATATACATGCAGCAATAATTTGGAAATGATGCATATATATATATATTATAATTTTTTATACAGTTTCTGTATAGTTAATTGCACTGATCGATAATATACACACTTGAATATTCAAATAATTTCCAAAAATGCTTTCATGCATGAAGTATATTGATGTTTTGAATATATAACTTTTCACGGTTCTCATTGAACAACCTCAGCCTCGATAGAGTGTAATTAAGGGATTGAAAGAGCTGTCTGCCTATGGTCAAATGCTATAGCTAGGCCAAATTTAAGATTTGGCAGGCTAAAATGGATAATAAAATTTCACTTAAAATTTACTAAAAATCATATTTCACAGTTTCTGTATCTGGAAGTGGCAGGCCAAATTAATTTCTTAGTTCAAGCTCTGTGTAATATATTCTTTAGAATTTGATTACATGAGTCTGTTTAATTTGGAAGTGTTTCAGTTAATTGTTTGATAATGTGTATACATTTCGTAAATTACTGTGAGCTGTATAGTTAAATTGTAAAGAATATATTATTAACACTCTATGAAGGCTTACTGTTATTAACAAGAACTGTGAAGAGGTCTATTGTTTCATAATATTTACATTCCTTAAATTACTGGAGCTGCATGTGGGTCATTCCACATAAGACATTGAAATAACGAAAATTTGACAACATTGAAAGGCGTACTCCAAAAAGAGAGTTAACTGACTAAGGTTCTCAATGTGATTTTACTGTAATATTATCTATTCTGTGCGATATTTACTAAGCAAATTTTCTTATATTTGACTTACTGAATTTGCCATTTGTTATGTCCGTCACGTTTCTTGTAATGTCCGTCACGCTAAATTTTCCCTTTTTTTAAAAAATAGAAAAAACAACTAAAAAATATAGGTCTTCAGTAAGAAAACTTAACCTTTAACCAAATGCTAAAAAGCATTTGTTTACTATAAACTTCTCACAATTCACAGGAATTTCACTTCTAATTTACCCAACTGGAATTAGTGGTAGTTTTAGCTGTAATGTCCGTCATGGTCCTTTTCTAAGACAGTTGTGTGAAAAAATAAATTGTAAGATAATGTGTAGTTCCAGAAAATATCCATACCCCCCCCCCCCCCCCCCCCCCCCCCCCCACGGAGGTTTACGGAAATTCTGAGGGGTAGGGGGGTCTAAAAGTGGAAAATTTCCGAGGGAGAGGGGGGGAAAAAAACATATTTTTCCAGAGGGTTACAAGAGATACGTATAGTACCGTAATTTGCTATCAGTAGCAGGAAACTAAACCAAAGAAATACTCTTGCTATTAAAGTGCATCTGAAATTGCTTGTTGTAAAGCTTCCAAGATTTTCCAGGCATTTATTTCAACACTTTGTCTCTCTAAGTTGCATTTCTTGCTTCGAGCAAGACAAAATGGCGGCCAAGTCGTTCCCAGTCCCTCTAATTGCGCCTTACCGTTCACGTGTCAAATGTCACGTAACGCTGTACCGACCAGTGTAGTGTTGTTTAGCTCGCAAAAGGATCCAAAAGCACTGTAAAAGCATGACATTTTAACTGTTAAAAAAGGAAAAAACATATTCTGAAAGTATTTAACCGTTTTTTGCTATAAATCGCGATCTCTGATGTAAGTTTGTGACACATAAACTGTGCTCGTGTGAAATGGCCTTCGACGGACCCACGGCAGCGGCGCCAGGACGCTTTTCACGATATTTTCAAAAATAAACTGGCTAAATTTGCAAGATTTATCTTCAAACTGGTTGGTACCTCCAAGAAAGTAATCATGCACAGTAACTTACAAAATCAGAAGCCGAAAATCAAATGTTTTTTACTTTTTTGTGGCTGCGTAATAACAACAAAAATTGTGCCATTAATTAACGCCTTTGTCCGCGAATTATAGACATAAAAAGCGTTTTAGATATGAATTTGAGGTTTTCCAGGGGGTATTAAAGCAAGTGGGAAAATTATGGAAATTCCAGGGGGTAGGGGGGTCTTTTGAAGACCCTCTGGAATGGAAATTCCAGGGGGTAGGGGGGTCTAAAAATAAAAAACCCTCCGTGGGGGGGGGGGGGGGGGGGTATGGATATTTTCTGGAACTACACAATGCAACTGTGTATGAAACACAAGCTTATTTAGGTCTGTGAATGTAATGTCCGTCACGGTGGAATGGCCCATGTAGACAAATTGTAAAGAATATATTACACAGTGTCAATACACTGTATAGAGTGAATTCTTAACATTATTTATTGACTTATCTATTCTTTAGGTACACCACAACCTTTCAGCATGAATGAGCAATTCACTTTCAATTAATTAATCTTTTGTTCTTTCCCTCCTACATTTTCTATCACTTTTGATTGGTTCATCACTTTTCCTGCTTCATATTTATACTTGGTATCTCTCTTAATCTGTTACTCTTTAAATTTCTTCGACAAAGGGCTCATCGCTTTTATCAAACACTGATGTAGCCAATACTAGCTTACTTACTAATTAATTTTCCATTTATAAGAAAAACATAAAATAACATAAACAGGTTCCCATTTAAATCTCTACTTTCCCATTTAAATCTGTACTTATTTAAATTGTGTTGATGTGTGCTTAGATCTATACACACAGATCAACCAATCAGAGTATATTATTTCTGAAGTGAACTCCTCTGATTGGTTGATCTGTGTGTTTAGCACACATCAACAAAGTTTGCATAAGTACAGATTTAAATGGGAAAGTACAGATTTAAATGGGAACCTGTTCTGACATAAAAAATGTATATAAATTAGGAAAAAAAGTCTTAATCTGTTTTATTTATTTTCCAGACAAGTACACTGATCAACCATCTTCCTGCTGTCCAGACAAATACCTGAGTCTTTGCTGTCCAGGTACCAAACCATGCAACAAAAATGCAACAGCTCATGTACAGAGAATAAGGCGTGCAGCGCCATTCAAGAAACCACCTTGTATGCATCCTTGGGATAACACAGCTTGTCAAGGGGGATTCTATTTTAACCTTCTTACTAAGCTGCCTGCACCATGCCCTAATGGTAAGTAATATTGTAAATTATGTTGTAATATAAAATTCATGAATAATTAATGAGAATTTTACAAAAGAAATCATGTCTATGACAAGTTCTGTAAATCTTATACAAATTTTGAATTTTCTTGGTCAGATTTACTTTGATAATTTTAGTAAAATATGAAAGAACTAATGTTGGACTTTCATTAGTCTGATCTGTATAATGCATACGTAAACAGGCCACTTATATTATATATTATTATATTACTTGTTAATAAGATGAAGATGGTGGTGATGATGATGGTAATGATAATAGCTAGTGGTGATAAATATAATCATGGTGATGATGGTGATGGTGATTTAGATAATGAGGAATAATTATGGTGATGGTGATGATAATGATGATGATAATGATGATGATAATGATGATGATAATGATGATGGTAATGATGATGATGGTGATAATAATGTTAATTATATTGATGATTATGGTGAAGATGATGATGATGATAACCATAGTGCTTAATAATTGTGATGGCAATGATGAAAATGATTTCTACATGGTAATAAATAATGATGGCAATTATAACTATGATGATGATATTAATCATGATAGAGGTGATGATGATGTTGATGTTATATGGTGATGATAATAATGATAACCATGATTAAGATGATGATGATTATGACAGTGATTATGAAGATGATATGTGATTTAGTGTCGTGATAATAATGATGACTGCACTTATGATGATGACCATGATAGTGATGATGTTGATAACAATGATAATTACCTTAAAGTGCTAATATCATTGGTAATTGTTGTTTTGTTATGTACCAGGGTTTTACTGTCCACCCAATTCTGATTGCATCATACCCTGTCCTAAAGGAGGTTATTGTATGCGGGAGAAACTGTCTAATGCTACAGTAAGTAGTTTGTGTGGTCAAACAGACAATGTGGTGGTTGTGGTGAAGGTGGTGGTGATGCTGCTGCTCTGCTGCTGATGAAGATGATGATGGTGATGATGATGATGATGATGATGATGATGATGATGATGATGATGATGATGATGATGATGATGATGATGATGATGATGATGATGATGATGATGATGATAAGATATTCTCATAATTCTCAAAAATGTAATATTTTTGTCTGAAACTTTCTACCTTTGTTGATGATATCCTAATCTATAATTTTGATGTAGTGGCCATTTAAATGATGATGATGATGATGATGATAATAATGAAAATGATAGAAATGGTGATTATGGTAGTAATGATACATATTTTTCTTGGCAGAAAGATTCTCCGCCAGTCTGTAGGCAATCTGGAAAATGCTGCAAGCCCTCAAACTCAGTGCCACTGTTTGATCCAAAGCATAATCTGCCAATATGTGGTGGACAAAAAATGCCCTCCCCTTGCCCTGAAGGGAACTTTTGTCCTAATGTCACAACAAAGAAAATATGTCCAAAGGGACACTTTTGCCGTGAGGCTTTTACAGAACCACAGGACTGTCCGGTATATTAATCATCATATCATCATCATCTTCATGGCCATCGTAATCACCATACAAATCATCATCATTATCATCATCATTATCATTATCATCATTGTCGTCATCACCATCATCATTGTCATTGCCATCACAATCATAAAAATCATCATTATCATCATAGTGATCACTATCTGCATCATCAGCAATGTCTTTATCATCAACATCACTGCCATCATCATCACCATCCTTATTGTCATCATCATCATTGTCATGGCCATCATAATCATAAAAATCATCATTATCATCATAGTGATCACTATCTGCATCATCAGCAATGTCTTTATCATCAACATCACTGTCATCATCATCATCATCATCATTGTCATGGCCATCATAATCATAAAAATCATCATTATCATCATAGTGATCACTATCTGCATCATCAGCAATGTCTTTATCATCAACATCACTGTCATCATCATCATCATCATCATCATTGTCATGGCCATCATAATCATAAAAATCATCATTATCATCATAGTGATCACTATCTGCATCATCAGCAATGTCTTTATCATCAACATCACTGTCATCATCATCATCATCATCATTGTCATGGCCATCATAATCATAAAAATCATCATTATAGTCATCACTATCTGCATCATCATCACTGTCATCATCATCACTGTCATCATCACCATTGTCATCATAATCATCACAGTCATCATCAACAAAATTGATCATTGATAACATTATTATTCGCCATTTTCCAGAAAAAATAACCCCTTCTCATGGGAGAGTAACCAAATATAAGCTTATTGACCAAGTTTCAGAACGTTTGGCCAAATAAAAAAAACAATTATGAGCATCCAAACTCTGCCAAAATTACAGAGAAATGTATGGTGTTCTTCCAAAATGTCCTTCCAAACCATAGCTGATAATATAGCCAACTGGTCCTTAGAAAATAGGGTACAGCTAAATACAGATAAATGAGCTTAGGATCTCTTTCGCTAAAAACAAACCAGAGTTTTCCCCTATTGTAGTTAATGATAAGCCTTTAAAAGTTATAGAAAGTACTAAGTTATTAGGTCTCACTATCAATTGTAATCTAACTTGGAATACTCATGTAGATGAAATAGTTAAAAAGGTCTCTAAGAGGTTATACTTTCTCGTACAGTTAAGAAGGGCTAAGGTCCCAGTATCCGACTTAGTCTTATTTTATGTCACATGTATTAGATCAATTATAGATTATGCCATTCCAGTTTTCTACTACGCTCTACCTAATTATTTAAAGCTTGAACTAGAACGCCTACAAAAAAGAGCCATGGCCATTATTCATCCTAACATAAAGTACGAAGACGCTTTAAGTTTATCAAACATTGAATCATTAGATAAGCACCACGAACTATTATGTAGCAAATTATTCAACAACATCTTAAGTGATAGCAGTCATAGTCTGAGAGACTTACTTCCAACCAGGCACAAGGCTAATTATAATGTTAGAAATAAGCGCCTTTTTAACCTACCTAGAATACACACAAATCGTTTTAACAACTCATTTATTATTAATATGTGTAGGCTTTACAATTAAGTAGTTTTAGCAGTGTTTAGACCATAAATATTCATATATTTTATATTTTAACTTAATCAATTTTAGTATATCTTTTAATAATTTAGTATTCTTATATTTAGTATTCTTATTATATATTGTATCAAATTGTAAATATTACGCACTTCAGTTAGTAACTACTTACTGCAATGTAATTTTATTAATAAACCTATCTATCTATCTATCTATCTATCTATCTATCTATCTATCTATCTATCTATCTATCTATCTATCTATCTATCTATCTATCTATCTATCTATCTATCATGCATTCTTTGTATTGTCGAAAAAAATTAAAATATCATAATTTTGTTGCAAATTGCACAAACTTGTTCAAACTTTCAATTCTTACTAATTTGTATTTTTTTTCTTTCATGTGGAGGGGTTTATTTTGAATTAAATCAATTTTTAGAAACTTGGTTCCAGTCCATTTCTCGATATGGAAAAGGCTAATTAACATTAACAATATATCATGAACAACATTGATGGTTCTTCATTGTTGTCTATTTCTTAGATACTTTCGGTCTGTTCCCGAGGATCCAAGGCACCATCTAGTGCTGGAGCGGGTGTTCTATTTGTCTTTGTCCTCTTCCTCATCTTCATTGGTTTGATCTACTACCTCCGTAAACGAGAAAGTGTTCACTACTTTGCCCGGAGATTGCATAACAAGGTTTTAGCAAAGAGAAGTGGTAACTTTGCTGTCAATGTTGGTCTTGAGACTCACTTGAGTAATATAGCTCAAGTTACTGTTGATGGAGATGACCCTATTGTACCAAAGCAGAATGTCATCAATCTGGAATTTGAACAGCTCAGTTTGACTTTGAAAAAGGTATAGGAATGTTGATATAGCATAAACCGAATGCAAATATGGCCGCCATTGGCCTTTACCTTTACCTATCTAAATTAATCTAATTACAAAATTAAGCATATCATAGGAAAGAGCACATTGAAATATACAAGGTTTCAAAGTTTGGGCACATTAGGTTAAATAGCGACAAAATGAGAGCATTTTAAATGTCCAAAGAATTACAAAGAAATGTATGGATTGGATGGACAGTGTCCATCCAATCCATACATTTCTTTGTAAATTTTCAAGGGTTTCAAAGACTGCCTCTAACCCAGTATTCAAGCAAATTTAACCAAACTTTGGAACCTTGTATATCTTGATGTGCTCTTTCCAATGATATGATTAATTTTGTAATTAGATTAATTTAGAAAACTAGTACCCAGTCCTCTGCTCGTTTAGGTAAAGGCCAATTGCCTTTCAAAAATAAAAAATTTAGCACCACCATCAGAAATAGGTGTTTTTGGAAAGCTTTAATTATTGCTATAACTATATAAATATGAAGCGATTTTGAATCCAAATTACAAATTAAGATTTCTAAGTGTTCAGTGAACTCATACCTTTGTTTTCACACTTTTGAAATTCTCATAGCTTCTCAAGAATGTAATATTTTTGTCTCAAACGTTTTTCCTTTGTTGATGACATCCTAATCTATAATTTTGATGTAGTGCCTTTTTAAAAAAAATATGATAATGAAGTGGAGGCTATATATTGGCATTCTGTCTATTAATTCTTGTGGTGTTTGTTTTTGCCATCCCTGCCATTGTAGTTCTTGCCATCAATATAGTCCACAATAGTTATCATTATCATCATCTCCATCATCATCATCATCATTAATATAACTAGACTCCATCTGGGTGACCACTCGGGCTTCAAATGAGACATAATGTCATTGTTGCTAGTAATGCCTGGGACCGGACCCTCCAATTTGAGGTCCAAGGCGACGGAAAAAAAAGAACTGTTTGCATTTTTAGACTCAAGCTTTTCTATTCACGGAGGCCTGAGTAATAATAAAACTGTCATTCATCATTTCATTTTACTTTATTTCAGCTTGATAAGAAAGTGCTAGAAGGAGTTACTGGTAAGCTACTGTCAGGGGAGGTGACAGCAATTATGGGTCCATCAGGTGCTGGTAAAACAACTCTTCTGAATACTTTAAGTGGCAAGGCATACTATGGGGTAAGAACTGTTGGGGGAGGGGTTGAATACTGTCAGGGGAGGTGACAGCAATTATGGGTCCATCAGGTGCTGGTAAAACAACTCTTCTGAATACTTTAAGTGGCAAGGCATACTATGGGGTAAGAACTGTTGGGGGAGGGGTTGAGTACTGTCAGGGGAGGGGACAGTAGTTATGGGTCCATCAGGTGCTGGTAAAACAACTCTTCTGAATATGTTAAGTGGCAAGGCATACTATGGGGTAAGAACTGTTGGGGGAGGGGTTGAATACTGTCAGGAGAAGGGACAGCAATTATGGGTCCATCAGGTGCTGGTAAAACAACTCTTCAAACCATACAATGAGGTAAGAACTGTTTGGGGAGGGAAAAACAGCCATGGGATGGATTAATACTGTCAGGGGAGGAGTGAGTAGGACAGGGGAGGGATGAATACTTGTTGTGGGGGAAGGGGTGAATAACAATTTTTGAGGGAAAATAATGAATTGTTGTGAAAGAATGGTTGCTAGTCTTCACTATTGTCCAGGTTTATGTGAGTTTGCCGACATTTTATCATCAAAACCATCACATTTATTTATTTATTTATTGTCAGAAACGTCAAGGTAACATCAAGCTCAATGGTGTGGAAGTTGACGACTTGAAGTCAATCAGGACAATTATTGGATTCGTTCCACAGGTAATATAAAATAATCTTTCTTTTTATTTTGTCTTCAGCTGCTATTATCAATATCATCATAGTTACCTTCATGAGATTTTGTACAAATTCATGATTTTCCAGATCGTCATAATCATTATGATATCATCATCATTACCATGCAGTACCACTATCATCATCATCATCATTACCAATACCATCATCATTATTATCTCCATCATCTTAATAATAATAATAATAATTCCAAAGTGCAAAGGAATGTATGAAACAAAATATGTTTTCATCATGTAATTCTTAGGAGGATACAATGCACCGTTCGTTGACCATCTTTGAAGTGCTTCGATACCAGGCTGAACTCAGGCTCCCTACCAACATATCTTCAGCTGAAAAACGACGACGTGTTAACCAGGTACTATTGCATGTAGCATGAACAAATTTTATGAACAATAACGTACGAATATCTCTTGAGTATCCCACAAAAATCTTGCCAACATATCTTCAGCTGAAAAACGACGACTTGTTAACCATGCAGGTACTATTGCATGTAGCATGAACAATTATGAACAATAACTTACGAATATCTCTTGTGTATTCCACAAATATTTTGCAAATAATTCTACGAGGATCCTTCAAATATCCTATAAATTTCCCATGAGAATCTTATTAAGAATCCCATGAATATCTCATCTTCAATTACGGAATCTTTGAATATATCTAGTAATTTATATTGCTGTGTTATTTTGTGCTGCAGATTATCGACCTCTTGGATCTAACTAAAGTTAAGGACACAAAGATTGGTGATGAGGTAATATATACAGTCTATGTGATTAATGTTATCCACCTAAAGTAGAGATTAACACTACAACAAGTGACATGCGATTCTTTGTTTTCAGCAGCTGAAATTTTAAATCTGTACTGTATAGAGTGAAAAAACATTTCCAATTAAATCAAGAAATGCTAAAACTCAGCAATAGTACTAACTTTAATGTGCTCTTTCTGAATATGCCAATAATATTTTTAGCAGAGCTATTTTTATGGGAATTTATGTCACATGGCCAGATCCTGCAAAAGACCTATTAATGCTAGTAACAAACATTTAGTGCAAACTTATGTAGTGTCGCATATAATGTCTTTTTTGGTGGACAATGTTATGACATTAACTGTTATGCGAAAATAATGCATGATCAATTGATTTGTTTGCTTCTCAGGGGAGGGGAGGGGGTAGTCTACCGGTTTTTTTTTTTCTTTTTCATGATGCATCAGCTGACCAAGCTTGTTATTGTCTAAACTTTTACACAGGAAGCCCGAGGAATATCTGGTGGACAGAGAAAACGAGTGAATATTGGTATGGAGCTAGTGGCTGACCCAACTCTTCTATTCCTTGATGAGCCCACAAGGTGAGACCTTAAGGAAGTTAGGACTCAAGACATGTATTCCTTCGATATAATTTTTTTTAACGTTTTCTACATAAACTATGACATAAGTAGAACTCAAAACTGAAAGAAAAAAGGGGGGTCACTGTGCTCATTTAAGAACTGTAAGGGGTGGTGTAAGGCACTTTTTGGCCTAATCTGCTTCCAAAACAAGCTCACTAAATTCGTTGGAAATAAAATTACTACAACAACCATTCTATTGTTTTGGACGAGTGGGACTGGGCACTAGTTGCTTTTAAGACTCTCGTCATCATTATGTAATTTGTTTAAAGTAGAAAAGACATTTTTGCTTTTATTTGCTTTTTTGCCAATGGCACTTTTGTTATTTTCTTGAACAAGATGTGCACGAGCGTGATGTGCAGTAGCAAGGGTCCCGAACTACAACAATATTGTCAGTTTTATTTATAACTAGACGCTCTATGAGCGTGAAGTCGGGCTAGTCATAAAATCAACACAGGAGGCTAAACAATTCTACTTTGGGCTTCCTGTGTTCTTTCCCAAAGCATCATGGGGGACTATACGCGACGTGACAGATAGGCTAAAAGGTAAAACTAGAGTCGGGCCTTCTAGCCCGACTAATAATACCTCAGTTTCGAGCTCTTCGTTGCTCAGGCTAAACTAATTACGTTATCTTGGTATTTATGCACAGCGGTCTGGATAGTACATCTAGTCTGTTGGTTTTGGACGCTTTACGTAAAGTTGCAGAGAAAGGAAAGCTGACTGTTATATGTGTCATTCATCAACCGCGCTATGAGATATTCAGTAAGTTGATTAACACCATACTGATTAACATCATTATCATCAGCAGCATCATCAGCAGCATCGTTATCATCAGCATCATCATCATCAGCATTATCATCAGCATCATTATCATCAGCATCATCAGCAGCAGCATCATCATCATCAGCATCATCATCATCATCATCGTTATCATCATCATCGTTATCATCAGCATCATTATCATCAGCATCGTTATCATCATCAGCAGCAGCAGCATCATCAGCAGCAGCATCGTTATCAGCAACATTATCATCAGCATGATTATCATCAGCATCATCAGCAGCAGCATTATCATCAGAAGCAGCATCGTTATCAGCATCATTATCATCAGCATCATTATCATCAGCATCGTTATCATCAGCATCATCATCAGCAGCATCAGCAGCAGCAGCATTGTTATCAGCATCATTATCATTATCAATATTTAACATCATCTCTATCGGCAACAATATCATCACTATCATCATCAATCATTGACGTCGTTATCATAGCCATCAATTTTTTAACATCACCATTATCATCATCGGCACTATCTCGATCATCGTCATCATTGTCATCGTCATCATCTCTTACACGATCTTTATCATCATCATCTACTCGACTCAACTCGACTCGACTCGACTACAATTTTTTTTTTTTAACTTTTTACTAGGGTCAATGCACAAAGTTCTGTTCCTTGGGCCTGGAGGTCGTACTGTGTTCCTTGGTTCTGTCGACGAAGCTGATAATTACTTCTCATCTCATGGTTTAGCTTGTCCAAAGAACATCAACCCTGCAGACTTCTACATGGACGTGATTGGAGGTCTGCATGATAAACAGGAAGACGGAGGATTTAATGCTTCGACGCTGTTTGACTTATGGGATGAAACAGATAGGTAGCTTAGAGAATAATCCTCATCACAGTCATCATAATCATCACAATCATCATCATCATAATCATCACAATCATCATCATCATAATCATCACAATCATCACAATCATCATCATCGTCACAGTCATCATAATCACAGTCATCATAATCACAGTCATCATAATCACAGTCATCATCATCACAGTCATCATAATCACAGTCATCATCATCACAGTCATCATAACCACAGTCATCATCATCACAGTCATCATAACCACAGTCATCATCATCACAGTCATCATCATCACAGTCATCATCATCACAGTCATCATAATCACAGTCATCATAACCACAGTCATCATCATCACAGTCATCATCATCACAGTCATCATAACCACAGTCATCATCATCACAGTCATCATCATCACAGTCATCATAATCACAGTCATCATCATCACAGTCATCATAAGCACAGTCATCATCATCACAGTCATCATAATCACAGTCATCATAATCACAGTCATCATAACCAGTCATTATCATCATCGTCACAATGATCATCATCATCATAATCATCAAAGTTACCACCATGCATCATCACGATCATCATCACAGTCAACATCTAATCCTCATCAGCATCATCATCACAGTCAACATCTAATCCTCATCAGCATCATCATCACAATCAACATCTAATCCTCATCATCATCATCATCATCACAATCAACATCTAATCCTCATCATCATCATCATCATCACAATCAACATCTAATCCTCATCATCATCATCATCACAATCAACATCTAATCATCATCATCATCATCATCATCACAATCAACATCTAATCCTCATCATCATCATCATCACAATCAACATCTAATCATCATCATCATCATCATCACAATCAACATCTAATCATCATCATCATCATCATCACAATCAACATCTAATCCTCATCATCATCTAATCATCACAATCAACATCTAATCGTCACAGTATTATCATGATCATCATAATCAATATCATTTCTATTATTTTTTATCATAATTAGCATGCATTATTATTACCATCATCATTATCATAATGAGCACCACCATCATCATCATCATTATCACTATCACTATTCATAATCATTGTCATCGTCGTCATCATGATCGTTATCGTCATCATAACTTCCGCCATCATTATCATTATTCATTGCCATCTATATCATCATCATTATCACTATCACTATTCATAATCATTGTCATCGTCATCGTCGTGATCATTATCGTTATCGTCATCATAACTTCCGCCATCATTATCATTATTCATCACCATCACTATTATCATCATTATCATTATCACGATCACTATTCATAATCATTGTCATCGTCATCGTCGTCATCATGATCGTTATCGTCATCGTAACTTCCGCCATCATTATCATTATTCATCACCACCATTATCATCATCATTATCACTATCATTATTCATAATCATTGTCATCGTCGTCATGATGATCGTTATCGTCATCATAACTTCCGCCATCATTATCATTATTCATCACCATCATTATCAACGTCAATATTATGCCACTGCCAACATCGGGTTTTTTCATAACCTCTCTGCAAAAACGGCTGAGTAGATACAACATATTATATTGTTGTACAAGGGCCGTAGCACCCTCAAAATGATTGGGGGGGCTCACCCATTGATTTCTGAAAATAGCCCTAAAAATAACTACCATTCAGGCCCCCTGCCCCTCCCCGTGCTGCGGCCCTGTATGCCGTATATTGAGTTGACCATGCATTCAGGATGACACTTTATAATGAGTAAACCCAACTCATTATTAGAGTAAACATAAATGTAGATGTGCCATTGAGTACAATGTACTCAATATATTGAGTTTAACCTCACTTTTACTCACCAAAGAGTTGGGTTTACTCACTAGAGAGTTGGGTTTACTCACTATAAAGTGTCATCCTGAATGCATGATTAACTCAATATACTGAGTTGTATCTAGTCTGCCGTTTTTTTCATAACCTTAGCTACTATGCTTAGATTTGGTTTTATCTATCTATTAGGAGGAATTCTAGCAGCTCAGAAGGTGATTTGCCAATGGTTATAATGCAAGATACTGTCACTGGTAAGTATTGAATGTACAAACATACTGAATATATCTAGGGCGCTTTCCTTTTACGATCTGTTCCAAACTTTTGGAACAGATCGTAAATTACAGTGATTTGTATGGGGAAACTATATATTCAAGTGGCCATATCTCAGCTGCTATTTGACCGATTCTCTTCACATTTGGAGTGTGAACGTCTTTTTTGGTTGTCCATCGAAATTGGCAGCCAAAGAGTGTTAAAGCCAAAATTTATTTTTTCGTGACGTCACACTTCGCTACTCTATTACTCCCGGTTCGTCTGATCAGAGAATCGCTCACCAATTGCAAACGAATTTTCAACCAGAGGGATTTGCCGTAATAGAAAGCACCCCAGGGGCTAGCTGTACGAAGCCTGGATAAAGTTATCCAGTGTATAGAATTTGTATAGGTTTTATCCGATAGGGATTTATCCGGTGGATAGCGCTGTTCAGGCATTGTACAACCGACCCCATTTGCTACAGGGTCATTTTACTCCCTCGTGTGTTCCAATGATTTCATTCAAAAAGCGTTGTCGCGGGAACAGATTCTTGCTCTCCACTCATTCTTCCTCGTGTGTAGCGACCGTGAGAATGTGCATGAGAACAATGGGGAATGTTTTGAATCTAAAAAATAAGTATTTAAAATGTTGTACAGTGGAACCCCGTTAATCCGGCCACCGAAGGGACAACCCAAAGTGGCCGTATTAACGGGGTGGCCGCATTAAGCGGATAAATGTTATAGAACATGTATCGACATGCATTTCGTCGGGACCTAAAAAACTGGCCGCAATAACGGGGTGGCCGTAAGGCGGGGTTCCACTGTACATCGAATTGTAGTTGGATTCGTTTGATTCTTTTAAAAGTTAAAACTCACTTTTTTTGTGTATTTTAGATCAGCATCGTAAACTGCCTGGTTTCTTCAAGCAACTGATGTATTTCTGTACCCGTGAAGCAGTACTCCAGTTTCGTCTCGTGAGAAGCTTGTTAATGGATCTGTTCTTGGTATTATTGGCTGGCGGGATCCTTGGCGCGTTGAGACGTAACGTAAGTACGACCCAGTGAACTTTACCATGAATGACCCCATCTACACGTATCCGGTCAGGCTGAAACCGCATAGAAGTATTTGCGTCCACACGAATCCTGTTCATCTTTTCCAATTCGGATTCACCCGTACACACGAATACGCTGCAACGACTTGAATTTATAAAGTAGCGCGACTGGGCATGCGCTAATCGAGCTAGCGATCTCGTTTACCGTCATTGTTTTATTATTATTATGTTTCAACTACTCATCGATGGCTAGGCCTTACTGTTTGTTGGCATTAGTTCGCCCTGGACGAAGAAAAACGATCGTTTTGTTTGAGGTTGTGATCGAAACCGTTTTATACGTCTTTGTTTTGAATCAAAAGGCTCTGCCAACCGGATAACTGTCCGCGCACAATCAGGGTGACTTTTCATTATTCGAGCACAAATCACCCACAAGCGATAAAAACGTATCAAAGATATGCCTATTGGTCTATTGCAATCTCAACTTGTTAAAAAAAAGAAAAATATCTCTCGCGCTACTCAAAGTCTTTTGTTACTTCTCACCTACAATACCATATATGGTAATGTGCATTGTTTTCAAGATTGCATGCGGTATCTCCGATACGACGTTTTTGAGATGACGATGTACCGCCTCCGTGACCTATAAATTTAGATACTTTATAACCAATTAAATACCTGGCCCTAACATATCTTTGGCCTTTTAGATATTAGTTAGAGCATGTGCCTGTGGTGCTTTATACTATAGCTCTCTGACAATTCTTTACTATCAATCATGTGACTTTTCATTGAAAACGTTAGTTCTTGACTGAAAGGCAAGTAACTTTACTTGGTATTCTAAAGAAACTTTTATCTTGTCTCTTTTCGTTTTGAAATGCTACATCCAAAGACTGAGCAAAAACCCGGCATTTTTTAGATGTTAATAAACTAAAACAACGTCACTTGTAAGTGAACTACGACTTTGTTGCCCTTTAATCAGTACCGACAGTAGTAAATAATTGCTTCTGAGAGATACTAGAATGGGCCATTCCATTTAAAAACCAACCCCCCCCCCCCCCCGATGGAGGAGTTCTTGTATGTCCCCCCCCCCCCCCCCCCGATGGGGGTAGTTCCCATTGGAAACACAGTGTAACCCCCTTGGATTTTGTTATTTGAGAGGCCCCCTTCCCCTAGGATATCCGTCTTCCAACGGGGGTCCACGGACAAAAAATGGAATGGCCCAATCCGTAAATACTTTCGTCTTAAGCTTAACTGTATTGACCACCTGGAAGAACGTTTCTGCTTTAATTGTGTTTCTTATGAGTTGTAACTGTATTTCTTCTTAATCTTTATTTGCTTCACCGCTTCTTTACCTTAACTTGTATCTCTTAGTAATTATTGTTTGTAGTGTTACGTTTTTCTTGTTCTTATTGTTTTAGTCTAGTAGTGTTACGTTTTTCTTGTTCTTATTGTTTTAGTCTAGTAGTGTTACGTGTTTCTTGTTCTTATTGTTTTAGTCTAGTAGTGTTACGTTTTTCTTGTTCTTATTGTTTTAGTCTAGTAGTGTTACGTGTTTCTTGTTCTTATTGTTTTAGTCTAGTAGTGTTATGTTTTTCTTGTTCTTATTGTTTTAGTCTAGTAGTGTTACGTTTTTCTTGTTCTTATTGTTTTAGTCTAGTAGTGTTACGTTTTTCTTGTTCTTATTGTTTTAGTCTAGTAGTGTTACGTTTTTCTTGTTCTTATTGTATATATAGTCTAGTAGTGTCGACATTAACTATCATTATCTTAACTTAATTTTCTGTACTCAAGTTATCACAAATTTATCTATCATATAATATTAGTAATGTATAATTCATTCATATTGGTATTTACATTTAGCTTATTTATTTATTTATTTATTTATTTATTTATTTATTTATTTATTTATTTATTTATTTATTTATTTATTTATTTATTTATTTATTTATTTATTTATTTATTTATTTATTTAGAGATTTAGAGATTTAGAGATTTATTTAGAGGGCCGTATGTTAGATAACTTTTAGTGTTAATACGTATTTTCCCTTGTAAAATAAAGTTTATTGTATTGTATTGTACTAAATAAAATTATTGTTGTAAAATCCTCAGCTCACAAACGAGTCTTCCTAAAAATAACACAGTTCTCATGTTTTTTGTATTTAATCAGAACGTTGTTATTGCTTCCACTGTCACCTTTTTCACAAATGATAGGTTATATAATGAAATTTGTAACACCGTATTTTTTTAACAAATGATTATATTTTTAATCAATGTTATTGATCAATAAAAACTTCATTACTGTGCGACTCGCCGTACCGTAGTCACTTACAAAAACTTTTGATGAATTTTTGACATTATTTTGACATTTTTTCATCCCAATCGGACCAATCAGATACACGTTTATATCGAGAGGCGGAGTTAATATCCATCAGAGGCGGAGACTTTACATACTTTGATGTCTGTAATTGTCCGATTGAGATGAAAAAATGTCAAAATAATGTCATAACTTCATCAAAAGTTTTTGTAAGTGACTACGGTACGGCGAGTCGCAAAGTAAAATATAATGAATTTAGACGAATAGAAGACAGCGGATTCAGGCTCAATACATCTGCCACTTCAATACGGTTTTTAATTATATATAGCTTTCAGTATTTCACATCCTATCCTCAGACGTCAAAACCTTTCGATTCAGGTTAATTGAAGATAGTTTTCTCCAATCACCATTGAAGATAAAATTATACTCGAATTGTAAATTGTAAAAAAAGGTTTTAGGTTATAAAGAAGTTTGATCTGTTTCGTTACAAACGTCCAAAATCCAAGTCAAGAAACGAGTCACAATGAACGGACTTACTGATGGGGAAAAAACAATTTGGTTGGTAGTCTTCATCGTTGAAGGTGTCATCATTATTATTTGTAACATCCTCAGTCTCGTCATCTTCGCAAGAAAAGTTCGTCAGTCCAAACCGTGTCTTCTTCTTATCAACCAATCCTTGGCTGACCTTTTAGTAGGAGGAGAGGCCCTGTACTATATCATCCAATTCGCTTCAGTTAAAACCATCAATAAAAACAATCTTAGCAACGAAAAGTGCCATAGCATTACGAACACATTCGGCCTGGTCGCATGGAACTTTGTTGTCGAGCTGTCGTTAGCTTCGCTCGCTTTAATAGCGCTTGACAGAGCTTTCGCAGTATTCAAGCCAGTTCAACATCGTGTGCTTAAGTCAAGGCATTACTATTATGGGATTCTAGCAACTTGGGGTTTAAGCTTGCTTTCAGTATCTTTCCTAATTATATTACGATGCCAAAGTGTTGATATCCAAAACCATGTAACTTTTGCACTTGCAGTTATCAGTGTTTTCTCGACTCTGCTGATTTTAATCTTCGCTTACCTAAGTGTTTACATCAAAATCAAGTACTTTCCAGTTTTCCAGCACAATTCCCAGGCTCGATCTCAGATGAAGCTCTCACTCACGCTGTTCTTTGCTTCGGTAGCATCAATGTCGACTGTGATACCATCTTCTACCATACAACTCTACTTTTATGGAAGCCGCTTTACGCCAAATCATCCCAATAACATGCTGGCGTTTGCAGTTTTCCTTGTCTTTGCAAATTCTTTTATAAACTTTGTAATTTATGCGTGGAGGTTTCCTGGATTTGCGGATGGTTTGAAGAAGATGTTCTGTTGTACGCCGAAGCGTGTTATGAATAATTTTCCATCCATTCAGATGAGTGCACACGCGAGAGAACCTACCGCAAACGATGATAAAAATATTAGAATGGCAGACTTTAGAAATTTGAGCGTACCATGAGTGTTATTTGCAGGAATTGTGAGCAAAGTGTTGGGGATGACTTTCGATTGTTTCAGGTGGCCATGGGTGCAAACATATGCCAATCCACCACTAGTGATGAAAATGATTTTTGGATGACGATGTACCTACTCATGGACAATCTACATATGGAGATATTTACCAATACCAGGCTGTTACATATCTTTAGCTTTTTAGTTAGATCCTGTAAGTACCTTGTGTATTTTCAACTATAGTTTTCTTGCAATTCTGATATAGGTACTAAAAACATTGTTGCTGTAAAATCCTAAGCTTACCACGGGTCTTAGTAAATATTAATAAAAAAGCAATTCTCATCTTTTTGTATGTAATCAGAACTTTTTTATTTCTGGTATTATTTGTGTATATACATTTCACACCTATTTAAATCTTTTTCAAAAATGATTGATTTTATAATGTCATTGATCAATAGCATATTTATTAAAACAAAATTAATTTGAACGAATACACGACAGCAGATTTGAGCTTAATAAAAAATGTTTGTAGGTCATTGATCAATAACATCTTTATTAGACTAAATTAATTTGAACGAATACACAACAGCAGACTCGAGCGAGAAAAAAGGATTCCTTTTGTAATAGTTGTCATTGATCAATAACATCTTTTTAAAAAAAATTAAATTTGAAAGAATGACAGTATATATTGTGCTCTTGAAATACAGGTGCCATTTTTATAAGGATTTAGTCTGCCCCAAGACCAAAGCTCATCAAGAGGACCTACTAGATATAAAATGATTATTTCACCTCAGATCCTCAGAAGTTAAAACTATACCGATTCAGGTTACTTTTGGATAATTTTCAATTGTAGTTCAACCTTTTTTCGAAAAATTTCCGAAACGTTTGTTCTGAAAATTCATTAAAAACAACTTTAGTTGATTTTAAAGCGTTTTTCGAAATCAAACTTTCTTCTTGTTTATCCACCAATTAACCATGAAGGAAGTTACTGATATGGAAAAAACAATCTGGTTTACTGTCTTCATCGTGGAAGGTGTCATCATTATTATTTGTAACATCCTCGGTCTCCTCATCTTCGCAAGAAAAGTTCGCCAATGCAAACCGTGTATTCTTCTTATCAATCAATCCTTGGCTGACTTTTTAGTAGGTGTAATCGCCTTGGTATATAGTCTTCAATTCGCTTCAGTTACACAGTACAAACCTACCAAAGATGAAGAGTGTCGTACTATTAAGAACACACTGATTTTGGCCATTTCGAACTTTGTTCTGGAGCTTTCGTTAGCTTCTCTCGCTTTAATAGCGCTTGACAGAGCCTTCGCAGTATTCAAGCCATTTCAACATCGTGTGCTTAAGTCAAAGCATTACTATTATGGGGTTTTAGCAACTTGGTGTCTAAGCTTGCTTCCTGCATCTTGCATGATCATTTTACGCTGTGAAAGTTTTGTTATCCAATATCAAGTAAACTTAGCACTTGGAATTACTAATGTTTACTCGACTCTGCTGATTTTAATCATTGCTTACATCAGTATTTACATAAAAATCAAGTATTTCTCAGTTTTCCAGCACAATTCACACGTAAGATCTCAGATGAAGCTGTCGTTGACTCTATTCTTTGCTTCAGTAGCATCAATGTCGACTGCTATACCATCTCCTGGCATACAAATCTACTTTTTCACAAAACACTCACTTTCTCCCTATAATGTTCAACAGTTTTCATTGTTCCTCCTGAATGCAAATTCTTTTATCAACTTTGCCATCTATGCGTGGAGGTTTCCTGGATTTGCGGATGATTTGAAGAAGTTTTGTTGTACGTCGAAGCGTGTTATGAATAATATTCCATCCATTCAGATGAGTGCAGACGCGAGAGAACCTACTGCAAATGATGATAAGAATATTAGTATGACAAGCTTTAGAAACTTGAGCGTACCATGAGTGACATTTGCAGGAATTGTGCGCAGAGTGTTTGAGATGACTTTCGATTGTTTGAGGTGGCCATAGGTGCAAACATATGCCAATCCACCACTAATGATGATGTACCGCCTCATGGACAATCTACATATGGAGATATTTACTCGGGCTTCCGAAGGAAAGCATGCACGAGTCTTAAAATGCAAGCCGTTCTTATACGTCAAATTTGTAGCCAGGCCTGGGCAGGGCGTTCCTAGCGGAGATGCAAATGCTCACTCACGACTTTTAGTACTGATAATTTACATGTAGAGAATGCTGTCTTTTGTAAAGGAAGCTTTGGTTATAATCATGCCGTATACACTCGTCTCACATACAAATGCATACGCCATTTGTGGTAGGCCCACACTAAAAGATGTCGAGCGTTTTTGGAACGGGCCGTTCCACGAAGTTTATAGCAAAGTTCTTAATTATACTAGTTCTCACTAGATAACAAAGTCAAATAAGCACGAAAACATTGACAAAAGTATGACTACTGACTTATTAACGACAAAATATGATGCTAAGATGAACAACTCAGATATTCAAAATATCAAGAATCTTCATCATCAGCAGAACTTCGAACGTGATGTAGACAACAAGCAAATCGCCTTAATGGATAAAAGGGACACTCAACGAAGCAACTTTAATAGTAAATATGTAAGCTTATTAAACTCTTCCTTTGATTGTATTTATTGTGTTCAATACTTGTAAAATACGACCTGATATTACGTATATAGTCAGTACTGTTATTGTACAAGCGACCGTGAATTTTATTTTCTACTGCGGATGGAGTTGCACGTGTTTAGTAGAAGACATGGTAAATACCCTTGATGACTGTAATATGCTAGAAAATGCTAGCATTTTTACTAATGTACATGATAATAACGATGTTATAGTGTCAATAAAAGTACAAGAATGCAGATCTCGTTTATTATAATTTTGTAATTACGCAATTCAGCCTGATGGCTGCGATGTAGTTGTTTCATAATAATCCATTATTATTATCACAACACTAAAATCGGCCTGTCTGAAAACCACTTTCAACACCCCAAATCGCCTCATAAATTACTCAAATTGCTTTAGTAACTATTTATCTTTCTTGTTCTGACGTCCGATTTTCAAGAACAACTTCATAAAAATGTTTTCGAGACAGTTATCGAACTCTATATCGCATACTCAAACCTAAACCTTCGTAGCGGCGCCTGGGGGGAGGGGACGGGGTGAAATGTCAACACTTTGTAACACAGCCATCCCGGTACATAGAAATGTATGTCGAGCAACTTGGTGTTTAAGCTTGGTTCCTGCATCTTGCATGCATGATCATTTTACGCTGTGAAAGTTTTGGTATCCAATATCAAATAAACTTGGCAGTTGCAGCTATCAGTGTTTTCTCAACTCTGCTGATTTTAATCTTCGCTTACCTAAGTGTTTACATCAAAATCAAGTACTTTCCAGTTTTCCAGCACAATTCCCAGGATCGATCTCAGATGAAGCTCTCACTCACGCTGTTCTTTGCTTCGGTAGCATCAATGTCGACTGTGATACCACCTTCTACCATACAACTCTACTTTTATGGAAGCCCCTTTAAGCCAAATCATCCCAATAACATGCTGTTGTTTGCAGTTTTCCTTGTCTTTGCAAATTCTTTTATCAACTTTGCCATCTATGCTTGGAGGTTTCCTGGATTTGCGGATGATTTGAAGAAGTTTTTCTGTTGTACGCCGAAGCGTGTTATGAATAATTCTCCATCCATTCAGATGAGTGCAAACGCAACGATGTACCTACTCATGGACAATCTTCATATGGAGATATTTTATTTACCAATACTGGGGTCTAACATATCTTTAGCTTTTTAGTTAGATCTTGTAAATACCTTATGTATTTTAAACTATAGTTCTCTTACAATTATGATATAAGTACTAAAAAAATTATTGCTCTGAAATCTTAAGCTTACCACGGGTCTTAGTAAATATTAATAAAAATGCAGTTCTCATCTTTTTGTATCTTATGTATTTTAAACTATAGTTCTCTGACAATTATGATATAGGTACTAAAAAAGTTGTTGCTGTAAAATCCTAAGCTTACCACGGGTCTTAGTAAATATTAATAAAAAAGCAGTTCTCATCTTTTTGTATGTGATCAGAACTAATTTTTTTGTGCACATTGCACTCCAACATCTTATTCAAAAATGATTGCTTTTGTAATACATGTCACTATATCAATAACATCTTTATTAAAACAAAATGAACTTGCGTGAATACACGACAGCAGATATGAGCTTAATAAAAAATGATTGATTTTGTAATAGATGTCATTGATCAATAACATCTTTATTAAAAGAAAATTGAATTTGAATGAATGACGGTATATATTGTGCTTTTGAAATACAGGTGCTATTTCTATAAGGTTTTAGTCTGCTCCAAGACCAAAGCTCATCAAGAGGGCCCACTAGATATAAAAGGATTATTTGACCTAAGATCCTCAAAAGTTAAAATTATACCGATTCAGGTTACTTTTGGATAATTTTCGTGTGTCTCAATTGTAATTCAACCTTTTTTTCGAAAAGATTCAGAAGCGTTTGTTCTGAAAATCCATTAAAACAACTTTAGTTGATTTTGAAGCGTTTTTCAGATCAAAATTTCTTCTTGTTTATCCACCAATTAACCATGAAGAAACTTACTGATGGGGACAAAACAATCTGGTTTGTTGTTTACATCATGGAAGGTGTCATCATTATTATTTGTAACATCCTCAGTCTCATCATCTTCGCAAGAAAAGTTCGTCAATGCAAACCATGTATTTTTCTTATCAACCAATCCTTTGCTGACTTTTTCGTAGGTGTAATCGCCTTGGTATATAGTCTTCAATTCGCTTCAGTTCAACAGTACATACCTACCAAAGACGACGAGTGTCGTCCCATTCAGAACGCACTGATTTTGGCCATATTGAACTTTGTTCTGGAGCTTTCGTTAGCTTCGCTCGCTTTAATATCGCTTGACAGAGCCTTCGCAGTCTTCAAGCCATTTCAACATCGTGTTCTTAAGTCAAAGCATTACTATTATGGGATCTTAGCAACTTGGTGTTTAAGCTTGGTTCCTGCATCTTGCATGATCATTTTACGCTGTGAAAGTTTTGGTATCCAATATGAAATAAACTTGGCAGTTATGGGTACCAGTATTTACTCGACTCTGATGATTTTAATCATCGCTTACATCAGTGTTTACATCAAAATCAAGTATTTCTCAGTTTTCCAGCACAATTCACACGTTAGATCTCAGACGAAGCTCTCGTTGACTCTGTTCTCTGCTTCAGTAGCATCAATGTCGACTGTTATACCATCTTCTGGCATACAAATCTACTTTTTGACAAATACCTCAGTTTATCCCAATAATGCTCAACAGTTTTCAATCTTCCTCCTGTATGCAAATTCGTTTATCAACTTTGCCATCTATGCGTGGAGGTTTCCTGGATTTGCGGATGATTTGAAGAAGTTTTTCTGTTGTACGCCGAAGCGTGTTATGAATAATTCTCCATCCATTCAGATGAGTGCAAACGCAAGAGAACCTACCGCAAATGATGATCAAAATCTTAGAATGACAGACTTTAGAAACTTGAGCGTACCATGAGTGACATTTGCAGGAATTGTGCGCAGAGTGTTGGGATGACTTTCGATTGTTTCATGTGGCCATTGCCATGGGTGCAAACATATGTCAATCCACCACTAGTGATAAAAATAGATTTTTGGATAACGTGGTACCACCTCATGGACGATCTACATATGAAGATATTTTATTTACCAATACTGGGCTCTAACATATCTTTAGCTTTTTAGTTAGATCTTGTAAATATCTTATGTATTTTAAACTACAGTTCTCTTACAATTATGATAGGTACTAAAAAGGTTCTTGCTGTAAAATCCTAAGCTTACCATGGGTCTTAATAAACATTAATAAAAAAAGCAATTGTCATCTTTTTGTATGTAATCAGAACTTTTTTATCTCTGGTATTATTTCTGTACACAATTCCCACCCACTGACATCTTTTTCAAAAATGATTGATTTTATAATGTCATTGATCAATGACATCTCTATTAATTAAAAGAAAATGAACTTGTGAGAATACACGACAGAAGATATCAGTTTAATAAAAATGATTGATTTTGTAAAAAAATGTCTTTGATGAACAACATCTTTATTAAAACCAAAATGAGCTTGTGTGAATACACGGCAGCAGATCTAAGCTTAATAAAAACTGATTGATGTTGAAATAGATGTCATTGATCAATAATAGCATATTTATTAAAACAAAATTGTCTTTGAACGAATACACGACAGCAGATTCGAGCTGAAAAAAAATTATTGATTTTGTAATAGATGACATTGATCAATATAACATCTTTATTAAAACAAAATAATTGAATTTGAATGGATGACAGTATATATTGTGCTCTTGAAATACAGGTGCCATTTCTATATGGATTTAGTCTGCCCGAAGACCAAAGCTCATCAAGAGGGCCCACTAGATAGACATTGATTATTTCACCTCAGATCCTAAGAAGTTAAAACTATTCCAAATCCAGTTACTTTTGGATAATTTTCGTCTGTCTCAATTATAGTTCAACCTTTTTTCGAAAAGTTTCAGAAACGTTTGTTCTGAAAATTCATTAAAAACAACTTTAGTTGATTTTGAAGCGTTTTTTCGAAATCAAACTTTCTTCTTGTTTATTCACCAATTAACCATGAAGGAAGTTACTGATATGGAAAAAACAATCTGGTTTGCTGTCTTCATCGTGGAAGGTGTCATCATTGTTATTTGTAACATCCTCAGTCTCATCATCTTCGCAAGAAAAGTTCGTCAATGCAAACCATGTCTTCTTCTTATCAACCAATCCTTGGCTGACTTTTTAGTGGGTGTAATCGCCTTGGTATATAGTCTTCAATTCGCTTTAGTTGAATACGCACCGCCCAACATACCTACCCAAGATGACGAGTGCCGTACCATTAAGAACATACTGATTTTGGCCATATGGGACTTTGTTCTGGGGCTTTCGTTTGCTTCGCTCGCTTTAATAGCGCTTGACAGAGCCTTTGCAGTATTCAAGCCTTTTCAACATCGTGTGCTTAAGTCAAAGCATTACTATTATGGGACTTTATCAACTTGGTGTTTAAGCTTGCTTCCTGCATCTTGCATAATCATTTTACGCTGTGAAAGTTTTGATATCCAATATCAAGTAAACTTAGCACTTGGAGTTACTAATGTTTACTCGACTCTGCTGATTTTAATCATTGCTTACATCAGTATTTACATAAAAATTAAGTATTTCTCAGTTTTCCAGCACAACTCACACGTAAGATCTCAGATGAAGCTCTCGTTGACTCTGTTCTTTGCTTCGGTAGCATCAATGTCGACCGTTCTACCATTTTCTGGCATACAATTCTACTTTTTCATAAATCCCCCAATTTATCCCAATAATGTTGAACAGTTTGCAGCTTTCCTCTTTCATGCAAATTCGTTTATCAACTTTGCCATCTATGCGTGGAGGTTTCCTGGATTTGCGGATGATTTGAAGAAGTTTTGTTGTACTCCGAAGCGTGTTATGAATAATTCTCCATCCATTCAGATGGGTGCAGACGCGAGAGAACCTACTGCAAATGATGATAAAAATATTAGAATGACAGACTTTAGAAACTTGAGCGTACCATGAGTGACATTTGCATTTGGGATGTTTTTCGATTGTTTCAGATGGCCATGGTCATGGGTGCAAACATATGTCAATCCACCACTAGTGATAAAAATAGATTTTTGGATGACGATGTACCTACTCATGGACAATCTTCATATGGAGATATTTTATTTACCAATACTGGGGTCTAACATATCTTTAGCTTTTTTGTTAGATCTTGTAAATATCTTATGTATTTTAAACTACAGTTCTCTTACAATTATGATAGGTACTAAAAAGGTTCTTGCTGTAAAATCCTAAGCTTACCACGGGTCTTAGTAAATATTAATTAAAAAAAAAAACAATTCTCATCTTTTTGTATGTAATCAGAACTTATTTATGTGTGTACATTGCACACCAACATCTTTTTCAAAAATGATTGCTTTTGTAATACATGTCATTCTATCAATAACATCTTTATTAAAACAAAATGAACTTGTGCGAATACACGGCAGCAGATATGAGCTTAATAAAAAATGATTGGTTTTGAAATAGATGTCATTAATAAATAATAACATCTTTATTAAAACAAAATTGAATTTGAAAGAACACAGGACAGCATATTCGAGCTTTAGAAAAAATGATTGATTTTGAAATAGATGTCATTAAAACAAAATTGAATTTGAACGAATACACGACAGCAGATTTGAGCTGAATAAAAAGGATTCCTTTTGTAATACATGCCATTGATCAATAACATATTCAATAAAACTAAATTAATTTGAATGGATGACAGTATATATTGTGCTCTTGAAATACAGGTGCCATTTCTATAAGGATTTAGTCTGCCCCAAGACCAAAGCTCATCAAGAGGACCTATACTAGATATAAAATGATTATTTCACCTCAGATCCTCAGAAGTTAAAACTATACTGATTCAGGTTACTTTTGGATAATTTTCGTCTGTCTCAATTATAGTTCAACCTTTTTTCGAAAAGTTTCAGAAACGTTTGTTCTGAAAATTCATTAAAAACAACTTTAGTTGATTTTGAAGCGTTTTTCGAAATCAAACTTTCTTCTAGTTTATCCACCAATTAACCATGAAGGAAGTTACTGATATGGAAAAAACAATCTGGTTTGCTGTCTTCATCGTGGAAGGTGTCATAACAATTATTTGTAACATCCTCAGTCTCATCATCTTCGCAAGAAAAGTTCGCCAATGCAAACCGTGTATTCTTCTTATCAACCAATCCTTGGCTGACTTTTTAGTAGGTGTAATCGCCTTGATATATAGTCTTCAATTCGCTTTAGTTGAATTCGCACAGATGAACATACCTATTAAAGATGACGAGTGCCATACCATTAAGAACACACTGATTTTCGCCATATGGAACTTTGTTCTGGTGCTTTCGTTGGCTTCGCTCGCTTTAATAGCGCTTGACAGAGCCTTCGCAGTATTCAAGCCGTTTCAACATCGTGTGCTTAAGTCAAGGCATTACTATTATGGAATCTTAGCAACTTGGTGGCTAAGCTTGCTTCCTGCATCTTGCATAATCATTTTACGCTGTGAAAGTTTTGTAATCCAATATCAAGTTAACTTGGCAGTTGCAGTTACTACTGTTTACTCGACTCTGATGATTTTAATCATCGCTTACATCAGTGTTTACATAAAAATTAAGTATTTCTCAGTTTTCCAGCACAATTCACACGTAAGATCTCAGATGAAGCTCTCGTTGACTCTGTTCTTTGCTTCTGTAGCATCAATGTCGACCGTTTTACCATTTTCTGGCATACAAATCTACTTTTTCATAAATCCCCCAGTTTATCCCAATAATTTTCAACAGTTTGCAGCTTTCCTCTTTCATGCAAATTCGTTTATCAACTTTGCCATCTATTCGTGGAGGTTTCCTGGATTTGCGGATGATTTGAAGAAGTTTTGTTGTACGCCGAAGCGTGTTATGAATAATTCTCCATCCATTCAGATGAGTGCAGACGCGAGAGAACCTACTGCAAATGATGATAAGAATATTAGAATGACAAGCTTTAGAAACTTGAGCGTACCATGAGTGACATTTGCAGGAATTGTGCGCAGAGTGTTTGGGATGACTTTCGATTGTTTGAGGTAGCCATGGGTGCAAACATATGTCAATCCACCCCAAGTGATAGAAATAATTTTGGATGACGATGTACCGCCTCATGGACAATCTACGTATGGAGATATTTTATTTACCAATACCAGGCTCTAACATATCTTTAGCTTTTTAGTTAGATCTTGTAAATATCTTATGTATTTTAAACTACAGTTCTCTTACAATTATGATATTAGGTACTAAAAAGGTTCATGCTATAAAATCCTAAGCTTAACACGGCGGCAGTAAATATTTATTAAAAAAAAAACAATTCTCATCTTTTTGTATGTAATCAGAACTTATTTATGTGTGTACATTGCACACCAACATCTTTTTCAAAAATGATTGCTTTTGTAATACATGTCATTCTATAAATAACATCTTTATTAAAACAAAATTGAATTTGAACGAATACACGACAGCAGATTTGAGCTGAATAAAAAGGATTCCTTTTGTAATAGATGCCATTGATCAATAACATATTCATTAAAACTAAATTAATTTGAATGGATGACAGTATATATTGTGCTCTTGAAATACAGGTGCCATTTCTATAAGGATTTAGTCTGCCCCAAGACCAAAGCTCATCAAGAGGACCTACTAGATATAAAATGATTATTTCACCTCAGATCCTCAGAAGTTAAAACTATACTGATTCAGGTTACTTTTGGATAATTTTCGTCTGTCTCAATTGTAGTTCAACCTTTTTTCGAAAAGTTTCAGAAACGTTTGTTCTGAAAATTCATTAAAAACAACTTTAGTTGATTTTGAAGCGTTTTTTCGAAATCAAACTTTCTTCTTGTTTATTCACCAATTAACCATGAAGGAAGTTACTGATATGGAAAAAACAATCTGGTTTGCTGTCTTCATTGTGGAAGGTGTCATCATTGTTATTTATAACATCCTCAGTCTCATCATCTTCGCAAGAAAAGTTCGCCAATGCAAACCATGTCTTCTTCTTATCAACCAATCCTTGGCTGACTTTTTAGTGGGTGTAATCGCCTTGGTATATAGTCTTCAATTCGCTTTAGTTGAATTCGCACCGACAAACATGCCTACCAAAGACGACGAGTGCCGTACCATTAAGAACGCACTGATTTTGGCCATATGGGACTTTGTTCTGGGGCTTTCGTTTGCTTCGCTCGCTTTAATAGCGCTTGACAGAGCCTTCGCAGTATTCAAGCCATTTCAACATCGTGTGCTTAAGTCAAAGCATTACTATTATGGGGTTTTAGCAACTTGGTGTCTAAGCTTGCTTCCTGCATCTTGCATAATCCTTTTACGCTGTGAAAGTTTTGTTATCCAAAATCAAATAAACTTGGCAGTTGTTAGTTACTAATGTTTACTCGATTCTGCTGATTTTAATCATCGCTTACATCAGTGTTTACATAAAAATCAAGTATTTCTCAATTTTCCAGAACAATTCACACGTAAGATCTCAGACGAAGCTGTCGTTGACTCTGTTCTTTGCCTCGGTAGCATCAATGTCGACTGTGATACCATCTTCTGGCATACAACTCTACTTTTATGGAAGACGCTTTACGCCAAATCATCCCAATAACATGCTGGTGTTTGCATTTTTCCTTGTCTTTGCAAATTCTTTTATCAACTTTGCCATCTATGCTTGGAGGTTTCCTGGATTTGCAGATGATTTGAAGAGGTTTTTCTGTTGTACGCCGAAGCGTGTTATGAATAATTCTCCATCCATTCAGATGAGTGCAAACGCGAGAGAACCTACTGCAAATGATGATAAAAATATTAGAATGACAGACATTAGAAACTTGAGCGTACCATGAGTGACATTTGTAGGAATTGTGCGCAGAGTGTTGGGGATGACTTTCGATTGTTTCAGGTTGCCAGGGGTGCAAACATATGCCAATCCACCACTAGTGATGAAAATGATTTTTGGATGACGATGTACCTACTCATGGACAATCTTCATACGGAGATATTCTATTTACCAATACCGGGCTGTTTAATATCTTTAGCTTTTCAGTTAGATCCTGTAAATATCTTATGCAATTTAAACTATAGTTCTTTTGAAAATATGATAGGTACTAAAAAAATTGTTGCTGTAAAATCCAAAGCTTACCACGGGTCTTAATGAACATTAATTAAAAAAAAAGCAATTCTCATCTTTTTGTATGTAATCAGAACTTTTTTATCTCTATTATTATTTCTGTACATATTTCCCACCCACTGACATCTTTTTCAAAAATGATTGATTTTATAATGTCAATTCAATTCAATTCAATTTATTTATAAATATATAATGTTGTACATTTGATTTACGTGCGCAGCCTGCAGGTAGCATAACTAGTCGAGGCAGGCTGTTGATCAATGACATCTCTATTAAAGAAAACTAGACGATCATGGGGATCGTGAAGTCGGGCTAGGGCTGCGGGCTTCCTGTGGTGCAACTAAAGCAGTGGCCAGGAACAGAGAAACAGTGTTCGTTCGTATTTATTTTCTTCATTATACGTGTAAGTTGTTTAATTGGGATTCTGCTTGGTTCTCTATCACGTTGAAGTACAGCACGAGGTTTGTTTATTACACATTCCACGGCATAACTTTGCAAATCGAGACCTCAGACATTGTTTGGACATATAATCTTTATTAATTGTATTTACATCAACAGACAATTGTACAGCTTTTTCAAACAAATTACAATCGTTTTCTAACGACATTAACAAATTGTCCATGGACTGTTGTATTCTTACATATACGAGCGACACGAACAAGATAAGACTAGCGATTAAAATGCTAAATAAAATCGCCTTTTTATTTAACATTATTACGAAAACATCTTCATTCAATAGGCTTAATGAGCTTACAATAAGTAAAAAACAAGTAAATAATATAAAGTTTGTTATTTTGGTGTCTTCAGGACTTACATAATACCGTAGGTTGTTGTTTTCCAATATGGCGGACGTGTTCAAACTCACGTCTTGTCTCAGTTCGACCTTGATCTCTTCGGACGATACCTTGCTGCTTTCCATATCTTGTGAGGAATTCACTTCAGTATAGTTCGTTTTGTCACTGTCATTTGTATTGTCATTTGTGATATTTTTGCTATGATCATCAACTATCTGGTGTGAACTAGTGAGAACTCGTTTTAGCTTGTTAGATATGCTAGACAGTCCTTGAAACGACCCGGATCAAAATGTACGCTTATAGACATCTTTTAGTGTAGGTCTATCGCGGACGGCGTGTGCATTTGTATGTGGTTTGATCGTCTTGGTAGGTAATTTCCCCGACATCTTCAAGCAACGTACTTTGTAAAGTATTCAAATCACTCCAAGAAGAAATGCAGGCTTTACTTCTTAGTTCGATCGACCATGTGACAGCCATCGTAAGGCATGATGGATACTTGGTTGGATACATTGTACATGTGACTTTTGTCTGATCACGTGATATTTATATTTATTTATTTTTATTTACGAGCAAGTGACTTTGGGCTTCCTGTGTTATCGGACCACGTGACATCTATGAGATCATGGTTGACAAAAGCACCATTTGGGATCCCTGTGGTCGAGTTCGTAAAGCATCATGGGCGACTATACGCGACGTTGCCAGATAGATACATAGATAGATTGAAGAAAAGGTAGAACTAAAGTCGGGCCGCCTATGGCTAGCCCGACTAATGAACTTGTGAGAATACACAACAGTAGATATCAGTTTAATAAAAATGATTGATTTTGAAAAAAAAAAATGTCTTTGATCAACAACATTTTTATTAAAACAAAATGAGCTTGTGTGAATACACGGCAGCAGATCTAAACTTAATAAAAACTGATTGATTGATGTTGAAATAGATATCATTGATCAATAATAGCATATTTATTAAAACAAAATTGTCTTTGAACCAATACACGACAGCAGATTCGAGCTGAAAAACACATAATGATTTTGTAATATATGGCATTGATCAATAACATATTTATTAAAACAAAATTAATTTGAATGAATGACAGTATATATTGTGCTCTTGAAATACAGTTGCCATTTCTATAAGGATTTAGTCTGCCTCAAAACCAAAGCTCATCAAGAGGGCCTACTAAATATAAAATGATTATTATTTTCACCTCAGATCCTCAGAAGTTAAAACTATACCGATTCAGGTTACTTTTGGATAATTTTCGTCTGTCTCAATTGTAGTTCAACCTTTTTTCGAAAAGTTTCAGAAACGTTTGTTCTGAAAATTCATTAAAAACAACTTTAGTTGATTTTGAAGCGTTTTTTCGAAATCAAACTTTCTTCTTGTTTATTCACCAATTAACCATGAAGGAAGTTACTGATATGGAAAAAACAATCTGGTTTGCTGTCTTCATTGTGGAAGGTGTCATCATTGTTATTTATAACATCCTCAGTCTCATCATCTTCGCAAGAAAAGTTCGTCAATGCAAACCATGTCTTCTTCTTATCAACCAATCCTTGGCTGACTTTTTAGTGGGTGTAATCGCCTTGGTATATAGTCTTCAATTCGCTTTAGTTGAATTCGCACCGACAAACATGCCTACCAAAGACGACGAGTGTCGTCCCATTCAGAACGCACTGATTTTGGCCATATTGAACTTTGTTCTGGAGCTTTCGTTAGCTTCGCTCGCTTTAATATCGCTTGACAGAGCCTTCGCAGTATTCAAGCCATTTCAACATCGTGTGCTTATGTCAAAGCATTACTATTATGGGATCTTAGCAACTTGGTGTTTAAGCTTGGTTCCTGCATCTTGCATGATCATTTTACGCTGTGAAAGTTTTGTTATCCAATATCAAATAAACTTGGCAGTTACAGCTATCAGTGTTTTCTCGACTCTGCTGATTTTAATCTTCGCTTACCTAAGTGTTTACATCAAAATCAAGTACTTTCCAGTTTTCCAGCGCAATTCCCAGGATCGATCTCAGATGAAGCTCTCACTCACGCTGTTCTTTACTTCGGTAGCATCAATGTCGACTGTGATACCATCTTCTACCATACAACTCTACTTTTATGGAAGAGGCTTTACGCCAAATCATCCCAATAACATGCTGTTGTTTGCACTTTTCCTTGTCTTTGCAAATTCGTTTATCAACTTTGCCATCTATGCTTGGAGGTTTCCTGGATTTGCGGATGATTTGAAGAAGTTTTTCTGTTGTACACCGAAGCGTGTTATGAATAATTCCCCATCCATTCAGATGAGTGCAAATGCAAGAGAACCTACCGCAAATGATGATAAAAATATTAGAATGACAGACTTTAGAAACTTGAGCGTACCATGAGTGACATTTGCAGGAATTGTGCGCAGTGTGTTGGGGATGACTTTCGATTGTTTCATGTGGCCATGGCCACGGGTGCAAAGATATGTCAATCCACCAGTAGTGATAAAAATAGATTTTTGGATAACGATGTACCGCCTCGTGGACAATTTACATATGAAGATATTTTAATTACCAATACCAGGCTGTTTAATATATTTAGCTTTTTAGTTAGATCCTGTAAATATCTTATGCAATTTAAACTATAGTTCTTTTGAAAATATGATAGGTACTAAAAAAGTTGTTGCTGTAAAATCCAAAGCTTACCACGGGTCTTAATGAATATTAATAAAAAAAAAGCAATTCTCATTTTTTTTATGTAATCAGAACTTTTTTATCTCTGGTATTATTTCTGTACATATTTCCCACCCACTGACATCTTTTTCAATTAAAGGCAGTCTAGGACTGCATGTGGCTAGCTTAACAGCAAAAGGAATATAGAGAATTGACGCATGAAAACCTATATTCATGCGTTATGATGGAACTGCATGGAACTGGGTCAAGTTGAGCAGAAATGCATTTACTGATATGAATTTTACAATCGCATTTCTGAATTCTTGTTGCAGAATTAAGAGTTTTAAATAAAAGGCATGCAGAGCGTGCATATTGCTAATGCAGTACAGAAATGCAGAATTATACATGTTTTAAAAAGCAGCAAATAAAAGGAGTAGACAATAATAGAATCTAACCTCTGTAAACATTTTTAATTTTCAACAAAAACAAGTGAGATAAACAAACTATTCTTTAACTCATTAATAATGTACCATGAAACAGTTTTGTCAAAGTAATCAATGTAAACAAACAAAATGTTTAACAAATTTGAAGCAATATTAATTAACATGTTTCCCGAAGGAAATTAATTGTTCCCCGAAGAGAGTTTTTCATTCCCCAAAGGGAATTAAGCTTATTTGTTTCCCGAAAGAAATTGTTTGCTCCACGAAGGGATTTGTTTGATCTCCGAAGGGATTTGTTTGATCCCCGAAGGGATTTATTTGCTCCCCGAAGGAAATTTTCGATCTCTCGAAAGAGATTATTTGCTTTCCAAAGCGGATTTGGCTTTAAAGTCGGGCATTCACACAAACGCTTCGGTTGAACGGTCGTTTTGACAGCATTTAGTCTCCACAAAGCCTCAAAAACCCTGAAAACGTTCTGATAATCTAACACTTTATAAATGCACAGAAAACTGTGCCTGGATATTGTAGATAAATAGGAGAAAAGCATCATAAAAAATAGACAACTCACCTTCAAACTCGCAGAGATGAGAAAAACAAATGGTAGACTTTACGCTCAATCAATCGATAAGAAAACGTCCGTTCGGACCATGTCGTAATCGTTCGGATCATGTCGTAATCGCCGAAGAAGATTTCGGGTCACGTGTCAAAGGCTAGTCGATAAGAAAACGTCCGTTCGGATCATGTCGTAATCGTTCGGATCATGTCGTAATCGCCGAAGAAGATTTCGGGTCACGTGTCAAAGGCTAGTCGATAAGAAAACGTCCGTTCGGATCATGTCGTTATCGTTCGGATCATGTCGTAATCGCCGAAGAAGAGTTCGGTTCAAGGAAAAGCTAACACTCACTCCTTCATTCATTCATGCCCGATGACATAGTGGCTACTAGCCTCTTCGAGCTAGCTAGCCACAAAAATGATTGATTTTATAATGTCATTGATCAATGACATCTCTATTAAAGAAAATGAACTTGTGAGAATACACGACAGAAGATATCAGTTTAATAAAAATGATTGATTTTATAATGTCATTGATGAATGACATCTCTATTAAAGAAAATGAACTTGTGAGAATACACGACAACAGATATAAGCTTAATAAAAAAAAATGATTGATTTTGTAAAAAATGTCTTTGATCAACAACATCTTTATTAAAACAAAATGAGCTTGTGTGAATACACGGCACCAGATCTAAGCTTAATAAAAACTGATTGATGTTGAAATAGATGTCATTGATCAATAATAGCATATTTATTAAAACAAAATTGTCTTTGAACGAATACACGACAGCAGATTCGAGCTGAAAAAAATATTGATTTTGTAATAGATGACATTGATCAATAACATATTCATTAAAACTAAATTAATTTGAATGGATGACAGTATATATTGTGCTCTTGAAATACAGGTGCCATTTCTATAAGGATTTAGTCTGCCCGAAGACCAAAGCTCATCAAGAGGGCCTACTAGATATATAATGATTATTTCACCTCAGATCCTAAGAAGTTAAAACTATACCGATTCAGGTTACTTTTGGATAATTTTCGTCTGTCTCAATTATAGTTCAACCTTTTTTCGAAAAGTTTCAGAAACGTTTGTTCTGAAAATCCATTAAAAACAACTTTAGTTGATTTTGAAGCGTTTTTCGAAATCAAAATTTCTTCTAGTTTATCCACCAATTAACCATGAAGGAAGTTACTGATGTGGAAAAAACAATCTGGTTTGCTGTCTTCATCGTGGAAGGTGTCATAACAATTATTTGTAACATCCTCAGTCTCATCATCTTCGCAAGAAAAGTTCGCCAATGCAAACCGTGTATTCTTCTTATCAACCAATCCTTGGCTGACTTTTTAGTAGGTGTAATCGCCTTGATATATAGTCTTCAATTCGCTTTAGTTGAATTCGCACAGATGAACATACCTACCAAAGATGACGAGTGCCATACCATTAAGAACACGCTGATTTTGGCCATATGGGACTTTGTTCTGGTGCTTTCGTTGGGTTCGCTCGCTTTAATATCGCTTGACAGAGCCTTCGCAGTCTTCAAGCCGTTTCAACATCGTGTGCTTAAGTCAAGGCATTACTATTATGGAATCTTAGCAACTTGGTGTCTAAGCTTGCTTCCTTCATCTTGCATGATCATTTTACGCTGTGAAAGTTTTGTAATCCAATATCAAGTTAACTTGGCAGTTGCAGTTACTACTGTTTACTCGACTCTGATGATTTTAATCATCGCTTACATCAGTGTTTACATAAAAATTAAGTATTTCTCAGTTTTCCAGCACAATTCACACGTAAGATCTCAGATGAAGCTCTCGTTGACTCTGTTCTTTGCTTCGGTAGCATCAATGTCGACCGTTTTACCATTTTCTGGCATACAAATCTACTTTTTCATAAATCCCCCAGTTTATCCCAATAATGTTCATCAGTTTGGAGCTTTCCTCTTTCATGCAAATTCGTTTATCAACTTTGCCATCTATTCGTGGAGGTTTCCTGGATTTGCAGATGATTTGAAGAAGTTTTGTTGTACGCCGAAGCGTGTTATGAATAATTCTCCATCCATTCAGATGAGTGCAGACGCGATAGAACCTACTGCAAATGATGATAAGAATATTAGAATGACAGACTTTAGAAACTTGAGCGTACCATGAGTGACATTTGCAGGAATTGTGCGCAGAGTGTTTGGGATGACTTTCGATTGTTTGAGGTAGCCATGGGTGCAAACATATGTCAATCCACCACTAGTGATAGAAATAATTTTGGATGACGATGTACCGCCTCATGGACAATCTACATATGAAGATATTTTATTTACCAATACCATTAATATGTCTTTAACTTTTTAGTTAGATCTTGTTAATATCTTATGTATTTTAAACTATAGTTCTCTTACAAGTATGATATATGTCCTAAAAGGATTGTTGCTGTAAAATCCTAAGCTTACCACGGGTTTTAGTAAATATTAATAAAAAAAAAACAATTCTCATCTTTTTGTATGTAATCAGAACTTATTTATGTGTGCACAATGCACACCAACATCTTAGTCAAAAATGATTGCTTTTGTAATTCATGTCACTCTATCAATAACATCTTTATTAAAACAAAATGAACTTGTGCGAATACACGACAGCAGATATGAGCTTAATAAAAAATGATTGATTTTCGAGCTTTAGAAAAAATGATTGATTTTGAAATAGATGTCATTAATAGATAATAACATCTTCATTAAAACAAAATTGAATTTGAACGAATACACGACAACAGATTTGAGATGAATAAAAAGGATTCCTTTTGTAATAGATGACACTGATCAATATAACATCTTTATTAAAACTAAATTAATTTGAATGGATGACAGTATATATTGTGCTCTTGAAATACAGGTCCCATTTCTATAAGGATTTAGTCTGCTCCAAATCCAAAGCTCAGCAAGAGGGCCTACTAGATATAAAATGATTATTTCACCTCAGATCCTCAGAAGTTAAAACTATACCGATTCAGGTTACTTTTGGATAATTTTCGTCTGTCTCAATTGTAGTTCAACCTTTTTTTTCGAAAAGTTTCAGAAACGTTTGTTCTGAAAATTCATTAAAAACAACTTTTGTTGATTTTAAAGCGTTTTTCGAAATCAAACTTTCTTCTTGTTTATCCACCAATTAACCATGAAGGAACTTACTGATGGGGAAAAAACAATCTGGTTTGCTGTCTTCATTGTGGAAGGTGTCATCATTCTTATTTGTAACATCCTCAGTCTCATCATCTTCGCAAGAAAAGTTCGCCAATGCAAACCGTGTATTCTTCTTATCAACCAATCCTTGGCTGACTTTTTAGTAGGTGTAATCGCCTTGGTATATAGTCTTCAATTCGCTTCAGTTGAATACGCACCGCCCAATATACCTACCCGAGATGACGAGTGCCGTACCATTAAGAACGCACTGATTTTGGCTATATGGGACTTTGTTCTGGGGCTTTCGTTTGCTTCGCTCGCTTTAATAGCGCTTGACAGAGCCTTCGCAGTATTCAAGCCTTTTCAACATCGTGTGCTTAAGTCAAAACATTACTATTATGGGACTTTAGCAACTTGGTGTCTAAGCTTGCTTCCTGCATCTTGCATAGTCATTTTACGCTGTGAAAGTTTTGGTATCCAATATCAAGTAAACTTAGCACTTGGAGTTACTACTGTTTACTCGACTCTGCTGATTTTAATCATCGCTTACATCAGTATTTACATAAAAATCAAGTATTTCTCAGTTTTCCAGCACAATTCACACGTAAGATCTCAGATGAAGCTCTCGTTGACTCTGTTCTTTGCTTCAGTAGCATCAATGTCGACCATTTTACCATTTTCTGGCATACAAATCTACTTTTTCATAAATCCCCCAGTTTATCCCAACAATGTTCAACAGTTTGCAGCTTTCCTCTTTCATGCAAATTCGTTTATCAACTTTGCCATCTATGCGTGGAGGTTTCCTGGATTTGCGGATGATTTGAAGAAGTTTTGTTGTACGCCGAAGCGTGTTATGAATAATTCTCCATCCATTCAGATGGGTGCAAACGCAAGAGAACCTACCGCAAACGATGATAAAAATATTAGATTGACAGACTTTAGAAACTTGAGCGTACCATGAGTGACATTTGCAGGAATTGTGCGCAGAGTGTTTGGGATGACTTTCTATTGTTTGAACACGGGGAGCCCAAGCTCGTCACTTGTGATTTTAGTAATTTGTAGTAAAAGTATGGAGTCGCGAAATATCCTTTCGCTGTGCCTCAAATATACAATAACAAAGACTTCTTTTGACGTAGATAATTGTGTATAACTGTTTTCTAGTCTGTGACGGAGTTCTAGCTCAATTAGAGCGATTTTCTGGGGTATTTTCGTCAAAATCCTAATTGAGCTAAAGCTCGGTCACAGACTAGAAAACAGTTATCTACAAGCTTGGGCTCCCTGTGGTATGAGGTGGCGATGGCCATGGGTGCCAACATATGCCAAACCGCGATATTATTACTCGGGCTTCCGTATACGGAAAAGCCCGAGACTAAAATTGCAAACGGTTCTTTTTCGTGGTCGTCAAATTGGAGGGTCAGGTCCCAGGCGTTCCTAGTAGTACGTGATAGCGCATGAGCAACGAAGTCTGACCGAAAGCTCATACGAACGAATAAATATCGATTGAAATGACGAATATTTTGGAGTAGATTTGTGCAATAATCAGCCCAAGTTGTAGCTGACGAATAATGCTGTCTTTCGCGAAGAAAACTTTGAATAATCTAATGCCTTATACGCTCATCTCGCATACAACACTCGTTCGTGGTAGGCCGACACTAAAAGATGTCGAGCGTTTTTGGAAGGGGCCGTTCCACGAACTGTCTAGCATGTTTAGCATGAATAACAAGAAAACTAGTTCTCACGAGTTCTCAAATGTACGTTTGTACAAAAAATACGAAAACAATGACTTGATTACTGACTTAACATACTGTGACGCTCGAACGACTAGATCAGATGAAGGAATTCGCAAGAATCGTGATGATGAAGGCATCCAAGAAGATGAGATCAACAAGCAAGTCGCCATTTTGGACAAAGCGAAGAATATTGGCAAAGAAAGAAGTTTGAGTACAAGATGTGTGAGCTTATCTATTGTCATAAACATCCTGGTTGTTTTATTTATTGTTATTATGCTTAATACTTTCATATTACGAGTAAATAGTTTGTTTATGATTACTATAATTACTGCTTTGCAAGCGATCATCAATGGTGTTTTGTACTCGCTATGGAGTTGCATGTGCATTGTAGAATACATGGAAAATACACTTAATAAATGTGATATACTGGATAAAGTTGTCAATCTATCTTTATATCAACGTAATGATATTACAGTGTCAATAAAAGTAGAACAATTCCGATCTCGTCGTTCCAAATATGTATATTATAAATACGTTATTTATCGTTCGTGTTTCGATGGAATTTGTTGTCAACGCGTTGAAAATTCGTTGACACGCTTTTCAACGCTAATTCCGTGTAGTCCTCTTTTACCGTGAAGAGTCACATGTCACAATTTAAATACAATGACATCATGTCTCATTTGAAGCCCGAGTGATCGCCGATATGGCGTCTAGTTAAGCGATAAAAATGATTTCACAATGACGACTTTAAAAAATTGACTTCACCATACAGTTATTTCAAGAAACGTAGAATACTTCATACTGAATAGTGCATTGCAAGACCGAAATGCATTTAGGGTCATGGAATATTGTTTAAAGTAAAATCAATAATAGTTATTTTATTCTTAGTGCATTCCATTCAAAACAATGTACGAGTAAATATGGGGAGTAAATTTTTTAAATTTTATTTCAAATTAATGAGACCCACAATGCCCTTTGTCTTGGAATGCACTATTCAACGATCAACGTTTTTTGAAATAGCTGTCTATCACGATTGAAAGAACTGTTAGAGTGTTGGGGATGACTTTCGATGTTTGGAGATGTTTGACACGGGCACAAACGTTTAGGAATCTTTCCAAAAACGATAAAAACAATCTTGCAATGACGAGCTTTAGTAATTTGTCTCTATCACGTGTACTAGTGTTTTTATAAAATAATAAATAATAACTAAAAGACATTAAATCAACGTCGAAGCTTTTTGTTCGATAGCAAATTGAAGTGAGAGCAAAGGATTGATGCAAACCTTCAGAAATTGTAACTTTAGGCCTACTCCGGTTCATAAGACCGCCGAAGAGATCGCTCAAAATGGCCTAAGATCGCCTTAGATTTTAGGAGCTTTTGGCTAAAATCGCCTAAAATTGCGGCGATTTTAGGACCCGGAGTATGCCTAACTAAAACATTTTTACAAGAAAATATGCCTTAATATATCTTGTTCTGTTCTTCAATGCTTAAAGTACTTATTAATCAGATTTTAAGACCAAAATTTCCTTAAAGATTGTCCAAAAATAACGAAAAGCAAACATATACAAATGTCAAAACTTTCGCCCGAAGCTGTTGTTCGAAAATCGGCCAATTCAGCTAATCAGGTCGCTCAAATCTAGGCTCCCACAGGAAATGTAGGAACGCCTGGGACCTGACCCTCCAATTTGACGACCACGAAAAAAAAGAACCGTTTGCATTCCGTACACGGAAGCCCGAGTAATAAATTTTTTGCCAGCATGCCTTAAGGCCGATTTACACGGCACGATTTTCCCTTAAGTCTATCGCATGCAACTTGACTTACTGCTGATTTACACATGCACAACTTGTCGCACAACATTGTCGCAAGTCTTGTACGATTTCGAGTGAAGCCAGCCTTGCTTTTTTCTTAAAATAATCTTTATATGAGCATTAGAAAGGTACTGGTTCCTTGCTCCATTAGGTAATAAGTCTTTTTGTTCTTTCGGTAGTAAAGAATGATATTTTTCTGACTCTTTTCCCTTTCTTTTTCGTCGAAATATCAGCACAACCGGCAGCTTTGTTTTTAACCGCCATTTTGTGCAAAAACACTCCACGGTACCCCACAAAGAAGTTGTGTTACATGATACGTCACTTTTTTGCCATATTTGGCTACGACGGCTACGATTGTCGTAGCATTTTAAAACATGTTTTAAAATCCTACAACTTTTTTCTTGTCGTACACAACAGTTGTAAGCAAGTTGTAGGTTTGATTTACACGAAGCAATTCGTGTTGTAAGGGTGGCGTAAGCAAGTTGCGTGCGACAGTTGTAGGGGAAAGTTGTACCGTGTAAACCGGCCTTTATGTTTGGACTTGCGCTATAGTGGCGCAAAGAATCATTGATCATGACATTAACTCTATATCGATTGTACATAACCAATTCTATTTTTCCTTTGCCTCAGGCCCAACTCGATAAGTTCTTTGTCCTTCAAACCCTGAGTTCTCTCGCCATTGGGTTGACCGCCATGTTGTCCTCTTTGAGATGTTTTGGTAACAACAGGACAACATTTTGGAGGTAAAGTCTGAATTTCCAATCAGTTCTGTCTTCAAATGGTTAGAATATTCATAATAACTATACGTTACTTTAACCTTTCAATTTTATTGAATTTTGTTGTTATGAATCAAAAACCAGCCTACAAACAACTCTTTGATTTGGTTAGAATATTGTTAGGCGTTTCTCAGGTTGTCGAATCGTTAGACATCGGCACCAACGGTCTTTCCTAAGACTACATAAACCCAGATGATCACAAAACATCTACATCGCTTACACCAGGGCTCAGACCATTCAAACGTCAATCACCAACACCAACAGTCTTTCTAAAGACTAAATAAACCTGGACAATCACAACACATCAAAATCGCTTACACCAGGGTCCAGACCATTCAAACGCAAGACTAAATAAACCTGGACAATCACAACACATCAACATCGTTACACCAGGGTTCAGACCATTCAAACGTGAATCACCAACACCAACAGGCTTTCTCAAAATAAACCCGGACAATCACAACGCATCAACATCGCTTACAGCTGGTAAACCATTCAAACGTCAATCATCAACACCAACAGTCTTTCTCAAGACCACATAAACCTGGACAATCACAACACATCTACATCGCTTACAACTGGGTTCAGACCATTCAAACGTGAATCACCAACACCAACAGTCTTTCTCAAAACTAAATGAACAGAACAATCACAACGCATCAACATCGCTTACAGCTGGTAAACCATTCAAACGTGAATCACCAACACCAACAGTCTTTCTCAAGACCACACAAACGTGGACGATCACAACTTACACCTGGAGGGGGAGGGGGGGGGGATCTGAGTAATATTTGTAAAAGACGACAGGTGATTTTGCCGATCCCCCATACACTAATAAATGAAAGCCCTCTAACTAACTAACTAAATAAATAAAGTATGTTTTTTGATTGTATTGTTCTATTTTTCAGAGAGTCATCCACTGGTATTAATAGACTGAGTTATTTTCTGGCTGTAAACATTGTACAGTTACCGATAATAATAGTTACACCAATGATGTACCTCAGTCTATTGTATCCACTGATAGCACCACGGGGTAAGTACACAGGGAGCCCGACTACATAATAATAGTTACACCAATGATGTACCTCAGTCTATTGTATCCACTGATAGCACCACGGGGTAAGTACACAGGGAGCCCGACTACATAATAATAGTTACACCAATGATGTACCTTAGTTTATTGTACCCACTGATAGCACCACGCGGTAAGTACACAGGGAGCCCGACTACATAATAATAGTTACACCAATGATATATCTCAGTCTATTGTATCCACTGATAGCACCACGGGGTAAGTACACAGGGAGCCCGACTACATAATAATAGTTACACCAATGATGTACCTCAGTCTATTGTATCCACTAATAGCACCACGGGGTAAGTACACAGGGAGCCCGACTACATAATAATAGTTACACCAATGATGTACCTCAGTCTATTGTATCCACTGACAGCACCACGGGGTAAGTACACAGGGAGCCCGACTACGCATCAAATTATTCTGTGCAGCCCTTTCAACTTTCCCGGTAAACAAGGCCCTCTGAGGCTGCTCCTGTTAGACATTGGCGGAAATACATTACCATTTTTTGTTTTGTTTTAATCATTATCATCATCATGATCATCATTATTTATTAAAATCGTTATCACCATCATCATCAACATCGTTATTTATTAAAATCATTATCATCCCTATCATATATAATCATCGGAATTTAATGAAAAAATTATCACCATCATCATCATCGTTATTCAATAAAATCATTTTCACCACCATCATCATCATTATTTATTAAAATCATTATCACCATTATCATAATTATCATCATCATCGTTATTTATTAAAATCATTATTTCCATCATTAACACCATCGTTATTTAATAAAATCATTTTCACCATTATCATCATCATCATCATTGTTTATTAAAATCATTATCACCATCATTATTTATAAAAGTCATCGTTATTTATCGTGTTCAAGGTTACCTTGTTTACCATTACCTGGCTGTTTTGGGTGCCCAGTTCGCCTGCACTGGTAGCGGCTATGCGATCTCTACCCTATTCAACCCTAAAAACTCACAGATGGCTTCGGTTACATTCGCCCTTATTCTTTCATTGGTCTCAGGTATCTATAGCACTCTTATTGACCGTCATTTTATTTCGCTCTGCTCAAGATTGCATAATTCTTCATATCATACACAGCCTAGTTCAATAATAGTCTCCTTCACAGTTCCCTGCGCCATCTTGAATGGTAGCCGGGCCTTTGCATCGAAGCGAGACGAACGTTGAGCATGCACTGATAGAGACACGTGAATAATTGTCCCGCGAGGTGTCAGTCAAAGGTCTCTCTCTCAGAGCTGGCTCAACGTTCGTTTCGCTTCAATGCATAGGCCCGGTTACCTTACAAGATGGCGCAGGGAACTGTGAAGGGACTATTGTTAAGTAATGATGTGTGTAAGAACGAGGCAGGCAAACGGCAATGGAATGCAGAAAGGTGCTAATTGTGCATTGTCTAATCCGTCCATCTCATTGGTTAAAACATGAAAATCTGCCATAATTTCAAAACTAAGCGGATTTTTTAATATTTTATTTGATATCTAATTCCCTTTTCATCTAAGATTTCCTGAGCCTTTATATATAAAAATTTCTATGTGGGGAACATATCGAATTGTTAACTTCTTTTGGCTGTTGTTTTGAGCGCTTATGATTGGACGAGATATTGTAGTACAAAAGAAACTTTGTTCCAAAACAGAGTTTTTGCACATTTTATTTTTAAAATGTGTTACCTATAGGCTGATATACTTTCAGCCTGAAGACTGAGACATTCTTATGTGGGGAAGTTGCTATTGCCGCAGAACAATAGAGAGTTGCCTACTTCTTACACACATCATTACTTAATATTGATTATACATCTTTTAAAAATATAAAATAAATAAATCACTTTATTCGTCTCAATCGTTCTAGCTGGACACGTGTGTCCTACTAATTGGGGAGACTCGGACACACACTCACTACCTCTACGTTAATTATTTTGCACACAACTCGGCTCACATGTTCATTTTTTCCACACCATACTGCCAGCTCACTATATTACAATCTCTTATTCGATTTTTGCTTCACAAATCTACAGGTCTTTCTCCCTCTTTGTGCGAAATGAACGACTTCAAAGTCCTTGGACCTGTGTTTTACAACTTGTCGTACTCACGTTGGTTCGTGGAAGCCATGTTTGAAAAAGAGGCCAATCGTTTCCCTGATGTCAAAAACCTTTACGTTATGACCCTGGCAAACAAGAATGGTTACTCGTTGGATAACTATGGCTTGTGTATTGGTGTTCTGTTTGCCTTTGGTGTAGGCTATCGTGTGATAGCTTTCATTTTCTTAGTTCTTACAAACCGTGGTAAACAACAATAAGATAGATCTTCATGTTCATGGCTTGTGTATTGGTGTTCTGTTTGCCTTTGGTGTAGGCTATCGTTTGATAGCTTTCGTCTTTTTAGTTCTTACAAACCGAGGCAAACAACAATAAGACAATACTTCATGTTCATGGCTTGTGTATTGGTGTTCTGTTTGCCTTTGGTGTAGGCTATCGTTTGATAGCTTTCGTCTTTTTAGTTCTTACAAACCGAGGCAAACAACAATAAGACAATACTTCATGTTCATGGCTTGTGTATTGGTGTTCTGTTTGCCTTCGGTGTAGGCTATCGTTTGATAGCTTTCGTCTTTTTCGTTCTTACAAACCGAGGCAAACAACAATAAGGCAGTACTTCTTGTTCATGGCTTGTGTATTGGTGTTCTGTTTTCCTTCGGTGAGGGATACCGTTTGATAGATTTTATATTCTTAGTTCTTACAAACTCCAAGTTCTAGTAAGACTGTAAAACAGTCACTAATTTTATGCGAAAATTAAACTAGGAAAGTTTTAGCAAAAATGGATTATTGCTGTCGAAAATGTACTTATAGTGTTTTTAAAAACTTCTCAGTTTTAAAGTGCTTTGCATGAGTCTCAACTTCTTTTAAACTGTTAAACACTGAAAAGTTCTTAGTACTTATATAGTGTTAAACACTTAAACGTTTTTTAGTCATTATGGTGTTAAACACTTAGAAGTTTTTTATAAATTATAGTGTTTTTAAGTATTGATAGTGTATTTTTAGTAATTATAGTGTATTTTTAGGTACAAAATGAAAACATTGAAGTTTTAGCAGAAGTATTTTTAAATACTTAAAAGAGTAGTTAACTTTTAACAACCATTTGAAAAGCATCTTATGGTAGCTATACTAAACGTAGTTAGAGTAGTTCCCAGGGGCTCTCCCTTTGTCCAAGTGGTAGAGGTGATCGGTTTTTCTTTTTTAATGGTCGAAAATATTACCTCAAGCAATGGATAATTTGTTATTATTAAACTTCTATTGCGCAATTATCAATGCGTAGTCGTTTGACCGCTGTGTTTTTCAGGGGTCTATTTTAAAATCGGTCGCCTATCATCCCTACTAGCCTCCTCCGCAAGCAACTTCTCGCCTTTTAACGCTTGTTTGCTTTTTTGGGGTTCCTGTGGCCGAGAAAGGACTTTTTCCTCCAGCTTTTCGTCCCTAGTCCTAATCTTCTTTTTTCTCGACAAAGGAAGCCCAATATAGAAAGGAAGTCCGGATTCCGGTTGGGTTGCCTGCGGAGGAAGCTACACCCCTACCACTTTAACAAAGCAGTCCCCTCTGGGGACTCTAGTCTCACTGATGTAAATGTTATATTCCCGGGGTTATATTTCACAAACAAAGGAACATACTTATCTTGTTTACGAATAAATGTCTTAGAAACAAATAAATTAAAGAAATATTTTATTCTTTTTTAACATTGCGCAAAAACGCATATGTCACCGAACAGAAATTTCACGGAGCATTTCCAATAAATTAGTTGCCTTTCCAAATACGGAAATGGAGGTATGCGGAGACATGGCAGTTTCCCATATATGGTTAGGTTTACTGTATAAGAAATTTGAATGATTTGCCATATATGGGCATTTTAAGTTCCATTTCGTTAGTTTTCAATCAGTATTGCACGATGACATCATTTTTCTTTTAGTACCACAATGCTTTACGAATTTTCATTCTTATTCAGATTTTCATTCCCTCTTGAGTATACTTGAAAAGTGGACACTATTATTAAGCAAAAGAAAATAGGCAAAGCATTCTGGTACTTGTAGTATAGACGCTATAGTACAAATGCCCTATTAATTATATTGGTTACTTTGGTTTAATTAGTAGCTTTGAGTTCTTTTTATTTTCAATCGTATTCATCTCACGGACTTTGTTTCGCGGTCTTACAAAAACTACAACTAACGATTCCGTATAAGGGCATGCAATATTGCCATATAAGGATGATCTATAACTTCCGACAAATTTAAGACTACCACATTGAGAAGCGCTTATATTTTGTCTATAGAGGGATTTCATCAATGGCAGCCATGTTTGTCGGTGGTCGAAACAATGGATCAAGGGAACTAAAATCCTTTGTCATTCAAAAAGTTTCTTTTGTACTTACCCAAAAACATCAAACATGACTGTCCTATATACTACCATATTAGGGAACGCAATATTACCTAATAAGGATAATAATCCTATCATATTCCGACAACCTTAAGACTACCGAATCAAGTAGCGCTACTATATTTTGGCAATATTTTATACTTATTTCAAGAAAGGTATAGCCACCAAAAATTTACAAAGTTGAGACCGCAGAGGATCATGGCAAATAATATCAGGAAAGTGAAGTAGCCAATTTAGCTAGTTGATGCTCACATGAGGTACAAAACTCACCGACAAAAGATTTCAAAAGCATTAATGGTTATTCAAATATGTCAAAGCATACAAAACGTATCTACCCATAATACTTGTCGGTTTCAGCTTTCTAGTTTTTAGGTGACAAACTTTATTGAAATTGGTGTATACCATATAAGAGTAGCGAGCCCATATTAGAGTGATATATTACCACAGAGGACAACTGCATTAAAAGAAGCCTATACTATACCAAATCTATTAAGCCTGGTTCACACTAGCGACATAGCATACGCAGACTCAGTTGGGCTTTGCTCATTAGCTGAACTGGTCTTTTCTCACACCTAATGCTTCACTGAGTCTGTGTATATGCTGCTCATCCTTATGGCTCTAGTGTGAATCAGGCTTAAAGGAACACTGATGTATTTGGGAACACTACCTTATTTTGAAACAACACTACCATATAAGGGTAATGCTTCCATATTACGAAATAGCTACCATATTAAGGCATTATCGCGCATTTTAGTACGAATGTTTTCAAGTGTAAAATCAGTCGACAAAGGTCTAGGATAAGAAGACACTAATTCCTTCCCATTCCTGTGCTCCTCCCTTTGAAAGGCCCCATGTACGTGTCCGTTCGCCATTGGTTGTTCCACATATGACGTCATTTCCTGGTCTTGATAATGCTCTGGACTTCCGGGAATGAAATCGTCCGTTCCAGTTACTAGGAATGTTTCTGTTATTTCTTTCGGTTTAGCAATGTATTCTTCGTCGTTGATAGATAGACTTGTGGTGCGACTGAGTTTTCTCTTTGACATGCGATAAAGACGACGAAAGATGTTTAAATCGTTAGTTTCTACTGGGAAAGAAATGAGGTCTTTAGGATTGTATGGTTCTGTTTCTGTCGCGACATGGTCCTAGGGAACAATGAAAAAATAATGATATAAGCCGTTTTCACAATACAAGACGAACAAATCGTCTTATGACGGACAACAATTTCAAGAGATCTAGCATTTTGTAACGTTTTTTGTCTGTTGCTAACATATTTATTAGTCTCTCGTTTTTCCCCCTTAAATTCACACTGTCTATCAGGAATACTCCAGTTTCATGTTATCTAGCACCGCTGTACTATTGGACAAAAGGCGCATTTGAACAGGGATAGCCTCGATTAAGAGTTTATTTTTATTTATTTTGTTGTACTCCAAAATTATTGTTCATAGAGTACAAACACTAAAAGTGTGCAATACTTTGTACTATTTACCACAAAATAGTGTTGATTAAACAATAGAGAACAAAAGAATTTGCATAATTTAGTGGTATTTATGTTGCACACTTTTAGTGTTTGTACTCTAATTAATTTATTATAGTTTAATCTTCCTCGATGAGCCATAGGCTATTGTAGAGAATACAGAGGAAACATGTTTAAATTACAAAAAAGAGTAAATTCAAATGTGTTTTCTATAACATTTTTTGTGTGTTTTGCTTGAAATTTGTTAATATTTTTACAACAATCGCCTGTGCAAATGCGCCTTCTGTTAAATAGTACAGCGATGTTAGATAACTTGAAACTGGTGCATAAACATACCCTGGGTTTGGTTGCTTTGTTTTTCAAGGCAGTAAATATTGACGACATGTTTGGTCTAAACGCTGTGCTCTCATTGGTGCTTACCTGGTAACAAACGTAATTATGATGAGCTATGACGTCACTGATATATGGAGTGGATAATAGTGACTAATAGTTTTATCTGGGTGGTCCAAAACCTATGTTGTAAAATAGTCCCCTTCACAGTTCCCTGCGCCATCTTGAAAGGTAACCGGGCCTTAGCTTAGCATCGAAGCGAGACGAACTTTGAGTTTGCAATGATAGAGACACGTGAATAATTGTCCGGTAAGGTGTATGTCATTGCAAGCTCAACGTTCGCTTCGTTGCAAAGGCCCAGCTACCTTTCAAATGGCGCAGGGAACTGTGAAGGGGACTATTATAGAATTCTATTTTTGTTTACACCAACATATTGCACCATCTTTTGGACCACCAGGATAAAACTATTGAAGCTTGTGAAATCTTTTGCCAGTGTATAACAACACGACAGACATGTTTGTGTAGATAGAACATAATTTACATGACTATGGCTGTGATCATGAAAAGCTCACGGCACGAACGCGTACAAGGCACGGCAAGACATGTAAAAAAAAAACATAGAAACATCACGGTCGCGTCAAGGCACTCGCACGGTACTAAACTTTCACTGCTTTAAAGGCATGCATGAATAAATTATGGTAAAAATGTTCCTTCGTGGGGCGAGTCTTCGCCAACTCGAAACATCGTTTAGGATTGGTTTGAAAAACAATAGAGTCTTTCCAAACGATTGCCCTAAACCTAACCAAACAATTAAATAGCGGTGCTGTCTAACTGGGGCCAATAAATACTGGTGAAGTCCAACCCCGGGCCTTCGTGTTTACCAACACGCCTGCCATGTCTTTTCTTAAAGAATAAACGACAAAAGCTTTCAGTTATATAAAAAAAGACTAATGCACGTGAGAGTTGATGACACATAACAAAAGCGTACAATCATATGTTCACCAGCATGACGTGGCCATGACGTCAGATACAAGCCAATAATACCGCTGACTCGACTCACCTCGTATTGATCACGTGATGTCCCAATCCTAAATGGTCTTGCAGAAAACATGGACGACTTCATGGACTGCGACCTCGACACTCCGACTCGATTTCCCGACGCCTCTCCGACAAGTTCCGAACTAACATTCGGCGCAGGTGCCGAATACGTTCGTTGTAGCGGTCGGTGACTTCTCGTTGGTGGGTTGGGTACCGTATTATAACCATTCTGAGGATACCCCTCTAGGGCGGGAGTTAAAGAACTGTCAAAATTACTTAGATAATTTGTTAAACTAACTCTGCTATTATTATTGTTGTTGTTTATATTACTTGTGGAGTAAGTTCTAAGTCCTAGACGTTCAGATTCACGGTAGGATTCGTACGAAGGGTACACGAGACTACGTGATCTCTGAAGTCTATCTTGATGGCCTTTAGATTGAGGATAGCAAGATTGGTTGATAGCTTCCAGGGTTTGCGCCTCGGTCAAGTTTGGGTTGCTGTCTCGTATTCCCTTTTCGATGGCTTTTCTTTCGAAACGAACTCTTTTCAGGCTTGATTGGTGAGAGAATATGTTGGCAACCATCCCATTAAGAGTTTTATGAGTTGCCTATGAAAATACGAATAAAAAAAAAAGTTATATAACATAAAATTAGCCCGGGAGGGCACTCTATTCAAATGGTATATATAGGGTTGACCGGTTGCCAATTTTCCAAACCTGGAAAGCGCCTGCAAATGGTCATGGGTAAAGTTTTAAAGGATCTGCAGTTGGGATATATCCTTGTATGCGCATGTGAAGTGCAGGACTCGGGATCGGACACGGGATCGGACACAATAATGTTTTAAGCGGCTTAGAAATGACTATCATTTATACCGGCATTGCCCCTTATTTAGGTAAATAACCTGTAAAAATGTTCATGCATGGTGAAGTTAAAGGGTTTACAGCTGGGACACATACTTGTATGTATGTGAAATACGGGACACAAGAACTTAGTAAGCGGGATAAGATTGAATAAGAAATATTTATATACTCATTGTACCTGTAAAAGAAATTGTGCGCATGCTTCGTTCCCAGTCTCCACGGCAATATCGTATGCAGTTCTACCATGTCGATCATACAAGTCTGCTTTGGCACCTCTGAAAAATTAGATTGATAATGTTCATAATAGTCCTCTTCACATTTCCCTGCGCCATCTTGGAAGGTAGCTGGGCTTTTACATTGAAGCGAGTCGAACGTTGAGCTTTCAATGATAGAGACACATGAATAATTGTCCGCCAAGATGTTAAAAAAGGTTTCTATCATTGCAAGCTCAAAGTTCGTCTCGGCTCGATACAATTAGCACGGCTACCTTTCAATTCAAAATGGCGCAGAGAACTGTGAAAAGGGACTGGTATTGAGCCTCTCTCGAACATGATGGTAAACTCAGTCCACAGGCGAAGTATCGCGGGCGCATGAAGCCATCACGGCTGGGGACTGAGCCTAACGTGATGGTGAAGCGTTGAAACAGTACTTTGTATTTCGTGTGACGCCATAGTGGAGAAGAGCAATAATCCCCTGCACAGTTTCCTGCGCCATCTTGAAAGGTAGCCGGGCCTTTTCATCGAAGCTAGACGAATGTTGAGTTTGCAATTATAGAGACTTTTTAACATCTTACGCCATCTTATTTTTCACGTGTCTCTATCATTGCAAGCTCAACGTTAACGTTCGTCTCGCTTCAATGCAAAGGCCGGGCTACCATTCAAGATGGCGCTGGGAGCTGTGAAGGGCAATTAGTTCTCATATACAATACTTACGATCTCATTAGTAGCTTGACAACTTCTAAATGACCGTGTTCTGCTGACACGTGCAAGGGACTGGATCCAGCCTTATTCCTCTCGTTACCAGTTCCCCAGCCATGTAAAGAGAGCCAGTTGACGCACGATCGATGACCCCCAGCAGCGGCTAAACAAAATAAGACAAGCGAATGCCACAATTGTCTTTGTTACTCGATGGGCGTAATAGACATAAACATAGACATTTTATAAAAATATTTTTTTATAAACATAGACGATTACATTTTTGAAACAGTAGTAGATTGATTTATAAATTAAGATTTATAAGATTTTATCACCATATTAAAAAAAGTCTTTATTACTCGATGTGCGTAATAAACAGACATAGCAATTTTTTTATTCAGTACTAACAATTACATTTTTGAGACAGTAGTAGATCGATTATAGATTAAGATTTATAAGATTTTATCACCATATTATAAAGTCTCCATTCTTCTATATATGAGCGTAGTAGATCGATTTATAAATTTTAAAGATTTCTTCGCTTTGTTTTTCTTGTGTTTATTCCTGTTTTATTGTTACAACACTTGACCAATTTTTGGGTTCATAATTTAATTAAACACCAGCTTCGAATACTTAATTATCTAGTTAAAAATTGTTTTTGAAAATAAAGAACAATACAATTCAAAAGAACTTCGAGAGTAACACGGAATATAAATGTACCGCCATCTTGTTTTCCTTATATGGGTGTTTCTCTTACCGAAATGCATTGGTGTACATCCTGACTTATCTCGTGCCAGTCCACTGCAGCCAGCATACTGAATAAGGTACGTCAAACAGTCAATATGTCCTTCTTGAGCCGCGGCATGGGCAGCGGTCATCCCATCAATGGATGCCTCACTGTGTACAGTAGCTGTTCTTTTGGCGAGCCATTCTAAACATTCAAGATGACCCTCTTGTGCTAGAAATAAAAAATACAAGACTTCATTTATCAATGAATTATTATGATATAAATCCAACATGGCCGCCATGTCTTTCGTTGTTGTGTACAGTAGATGTTCTTTTAGAACTTCTAAACATTCAAGATGATCCGCTTGGGCTAGAATATAAATAAATACAAGTCTTCATTTGCACGTGAGGTAATAGCCACCATGTTGGAGTAATTTATTAATTAATTCTTATGCTAAACATCCAACATGGCCGCCATGTCTTTCGTTATTGTCATGTACAGTAGCTGTTCGTTTGGCGAGCCATTCTAAACATTCAACATGACCCTCTTGTGCTCGAATATAAATAAATCCAGGACTTCATTTACACGTATATACGTAACGTCATAGCCGCCATATTGGAGGAATTTATCAATGAATTCTTATGCCATAGATCAAACATGGCCGCCATGTCTAGCTTTTGTTGTTTTATTTTCTTCGGATTTGAATCATCAATACAAGCACATAATTGCTTTAGGCAGTCTCGTACTCACCAGCAAAATACAAAGGGGTAGCTCCGTTGTGATCCTGGGCAATAAAGATAAAGAATACATCAAAGATCCTAAGTACATATCATCGCTGTCATCAACAGAATCATGATCACCATCGACTTCATCGTCACTATCAAAAACAACATCACCATCATATATCTCTAAGGGCAATTGCGACATCTTCACAATCATACATTAACATCAAAACCATCATACATTTTTACCACCACCAGAACTATCATCATTATCATCATTGTTGAGGTTTATCATCACTTTTACCATCATAATCGTCTATCATCACCATCATCATCATCATCATCATCATCACCGTCGTCGTCGTCTTCAAAAAATCATCATCATTAGCATTAGCATAAATCATTGTTATCATCATCATCATCAACATCATCATTATTATTAAGATCAACATTAATACCAACATCATCATCAACATCATCAATGTTATTATCAACATCATCATCATCATCATTATTATCATCATCATCATTATTATCACCATCATCATTATTATCATCATCATCATCATTATTATCATCATCATCATTATTATCACCATCAACATTATTATTCATCCTCGGGAACCCAGGGGTATTCTTCTGTCGCTCGTTTCTCGCTTTCACAACATATACCCCTGGGAACGTAGTCTGTTGGAGCTTGTTCCGGAAGTCAAAATTCAGCTCTTTCCTGATTGGTCGACCTTATTAGGTCGACCAATGAAAATCAAGATAACCATTCAAAGAAAGTCGTTAAATAAGTTTGAATTTTGACTTCAGGAACAAGCTCCAACAGACTACGTTCCCAGGGGTATATGTTGTGGAAGCGAGAAACGAGCGACAGAAGAATACCCCTGGGTTCCCGAGGATGCATTATTATTATCATCATCATCATTAACATCATCATTATCATCATCATAACATGATTGACAAAACGTACCCTAAATACAACAGATCTAGACGATCTCCTGTAGATCCACTGCAACACTTCCAGATGGCCACCAGCCGCTGCATAGTGAGCAGCTGACGAACCCTCGCCGGAACTGAATGGGAAACAAACAATTTGTTATATGTTTTGAATCGCTACGAAAGCCGACATGTTTGATACAGGAAGCCCAACTCACGATTTATTAGTTTCACCGCAAAACCAAACAATAGGGGCCAGTTGTAAGAAGCCTGGATAATTAAAGTAATCCACTGGATAAGAGTTATCCAGTGTATAGAATTTGTGTAGGTTTTATCCATTGAATACGGATTTATCCAGTGGATAGCGCTATTCGGGCTTCGTACAACTGGCCCCAGTATATTTTAAGATACTTTTATTAAAATTCTGTTTAAAACAGCTAAAATGTTCTTGATAATTGCATGGGTTATAAATCAAGGATATAAAATGAAGAAAAGGCTGCCAAAGTAAAAAGGTTCAGGTAAACTTAAGTGTTTTTGGAAAACAAAATGTTATATAATATAATGTCAAAAAGGAAATGTCGGATACTTTTGTCCACAATGAATTAAATATCAAAAGTTTGTAAAAAAATATTTTGAAAAAAATAATAATAATAATAAAATATAAGCAAAAAAAAATCCGTATCACCAAGAGAGCACATATTCTCTTACTCTTACTGATACCTTTGTCGAAAAGGAAAGAAAACCCCAAAACAATTGTGTACCTCAATGAAATATATACAAAGGTTTATAACAAATGATCCAAAATGTCGAACCATTTGTTTTCTCAGCAAAATATACTCTTGAACAAACCCTTGTTAAGATTAAATTACTTGCCACCACTGTTAGTTTGGTAAAATACTAAGTAATTAATTGCACCATGTATTGTAAACATTTTGAGAAAAATAATATAATTACAAATAGAAAGCGATCGAATGTTCTAGAATGGTAATTTGGGTTGGTTACATGTTTACAAAAGGGTTTTGAGTGGAATACAATTTGCACTGAAATGCCCGTTTTATTTTCCAGCTTTGGACGTTTTATTTTGCATATAACTACTTTTTGTCGAGTGCAAATTGGCTTGTTTAATAAATACACGTTTTTAAAAAGCTGATATTTCATAAAAGATGAATCACTTTACGTGAATTTGTATTTTTGCAATTGAGCTGATAAAATAAAATTGAGGTGTGAAAATAACTAATATTGCAGAAAGACATTTTATGCCTACTAAATTGTACAGTGCATAATGATCTTATGAGATATGTTTTTCTAAAAGCTTAGGCATTCTATTTTCATTTGAAAAGACCTTCCAGCGCTCATACTGAGCTAAAAAACGGTTGAAATATATTTACAAACTGAGTAATCAATTTACTGCATGTGTATTGCTTGCTATATGAGGCAGCTAATTCCACTTTGGAAAGTGAGCGAATGTTTGGCTTTTTTTCCTGAAGAACTAGTAAATACCTTTGTATTATATTCTGTTAAAATTATGTTTAATTTAACTGAAATACTAGCTAGTAATTAACTATATTTATACTATAGTTGCCACATATTTTCAATCTGACTTCGAACAGGTTTGCAAAAAGGAAAACCTTTTTAATGGAGTTTCTTTACGTCTTTGTAATATTTTTTTGTTTGCAATTTATACCAAAACAAATCAAAACAACTACAATTCAAAATATGTTGATTGAAATTGAGTTAAATTTACTACAATTTTGGGAGTAATACTTGGAGTAGGCAGTGAGAAAACAGACGTTCTTTCGCTCCTCTTCCTCCGCGAAACTAACTTCTGTTTTCTCAGTCTATACCTGGAGCAAAATTACAAAACGAGAATATTTCCAAATACAATTATTAGTAGCTGTTAGCAGCAATTTTTGTTATGCAATACATGTACTTAAAGAAAACGAGTATAATTTCAATGTGAGTGATAAATGTTATAAGTTCATATCAATTCATATCAAACTGTCTACAATATTAACTGATTGATATTAGTCATTTCAAAAATCTCGAAAAAACATCCGTTATGCAATTGATTCTTTTTAATTTTAAAAATCAAGGAAAATGTTTTTCGCGATATAAATATTGATTTCAAAACAAGTAAATTTAAAAAAGCAAAAGATTTAGGAGACGATCATTAGATCAGCGTTGACCGAAATATTCCAGTTTTTTCTTCTGTTTTTAAAGCGTTCAAATAATAAGCTTATGCAAACTGAATATCAAATTATAGACGAGGATTTGCGTTTATTAAAATTTTTTTGCACCAACCTTGCAAGTAGGCTTCCCCCGTGTTTCGCCAACCATTTAAGACAGGAGAGAAACCCTCTATAAGCGCAATGGTGAACTTGAGAGAGGCCCGAGTCGTCAAGCAGATTCGGACGTAGAATCCTTCTGGAGTGGAGATCTTTCAACCATTTTAAATAATTAACCTCTCGGAGACTCATCAATTCAACTCTTCAATACGTTTCTTAATAAAGAAAGACGTCTGTTTTGACCTGCAATTTCTGTCGTCTTAGTTAATCAAGAACAGGAGAAAAATTGCCATTGTCTCTCAAAGAATAACAGGAGTAAACATTGTACTGGAGGTCGTCACTGTACGATAAATATAGAATTCAGGTTTTTTTTTTGCTATTTACAGCAAAACAACGAAGCCACGTACTACGATGATTATCATTCTTGAAGTGGTTAGTTATTCCAAGTCAGTTTTATCTGGATTAAAGACAAGCAGTCACATTGAGGATTCCTTGCGAAATACCATTTAAGAGACGTGTGTTTGAGATGCGAGCGTAGACACAAACTGCAAATTTATTGTTATCAATTATTGATTGCCTCTAGCGGGGGTCATTGGAGATCTGAAGAATTTTGTCCAAACACTCGTTGTATTGTTTAGGTTTTATTTCAATAAATAAATTAACATGATCCGCTATTGTCTTTCACCTTGAATCGAAGTCGTCATCACTCATAAATTTCACTTGTTCGAAGATTCGAACAGATAATCATAAACTCGTTCGAACACTTGATCAAATAGAAGAAATTTGGCCAAAATGGAAATTCTTCTTGTATTGTGGAAAAATGAACCACATTTACTTATTCATGGCTGAAAAAAATTAATGTTGTCAAACTCCGTTGGTTGTTGTAGAATTTCTTTGTTTATGTTATGTACATATTCGAGTTTTTCAAAGGCTGTTGATATTTGTTTTTGTTTTTTCGCCAATATGGTATAATTTTCGTTTCCTATTTTATCATTTGATCATGGTGAGATGACGTAATTCGATAACATCTCTCGCAGATTACTGATGACGAATGTTCCATCTTTTGACCGTTAGTCTCTCTAGCCTAATAAGGTACGACTGAGTTAACAAAATATTAGAGTATTTTTAATTTTATGCAAAAATACTATCTAGTAACCGATGTGTACATAATTTGTTTGAAACAAATCGTATGTTTAATTATTATCAGTACACGTAAGAGTTCTACCAGAAATTGTTATCTTCTCAATTTGTGAATTTTTATCTGATTTTAAGCTAAATTGCCCTGCATTCAGATTGTAATAGAATATCAGAAATACCACTAGCGAGATATTGAAGAGAAAACACGCGATGGTGGAGCCTGGTGGTCATTCCTAGCCTGCGCGGACATTTTGTAAATTAAACAATATAAACATATATATACAACTATTTCAAAAATCGTTGTCGCAAACCAACTATTAACTCTGCGCAAACAAAGCCACAGTCCACAATCTGAAGCCTGCAAAGATGTCGGTATTTCTTCTCTTGTTATTGATTTATTCATAGTATATTTTGGTTGTACGTGTTTGTACATGTGTTATAGGACCATAACACGTTGTTGCAGTGATAGATGATAAAACAAATATTTCTTTATATAACGCACAATAAATCATTATTATGTTCATATTACCGACATCCTTTGCAGGCTTCAGAGTGTTGACTGTAGCTTCGGCTGCGACAACGATTGTTAAAACAGGTGTATACAGCTATTTCAAAAAACGTCGAATACTGAATAGTGAATAGTGCATTCCAAGACCGAAATGCATTTTTGGTCATGTATTAATATTGTTTAAAATAATATAATTAAATATTTTATTCTTATTGTATTCGATCCATTCAAAACAATATATGAGCTAGTTATATATGGGGACAAAATATCGCAACTCTCAGAACTGAATATTGTGCATGATTTCCTGTCTCCCTACCCCTCTCAGAAATACTATCGAAATCACTAGAGTGGTAAAATCCTTGTTTAAAATTCTGTCTCGTTTCGCTTCTGGCCAATCATTTGGCCAAAAATTGGTCATGTGGCACAAAAAAACACACCCCAAGGCCACATTTTCAACTGACATTTAACCACTCTAGTGATTTTAATAGTATTGTGATCTCCTGTCTCCCTACCCCTCTTAGAAATATTATGAATTCCTGTCTCCCTCAGAAATATTGTGATTTCCTGTCTGATCATGAAATATTGTAGTCGCCCCCGCAGCCGTGTTTCATGTGTAACTTGAGTGAGCATTGCGTGACGAGGCTGAACACGGCTGAGGGGATGGGGGAATTTTAACCATTTAACCACTCTAGTGATTTTAATAGTATTGTGATCTCCTGTCTCCCTACCCCTCTTAGAAATATTATGATTTCCTGTCTCCCTACCCCTCTCAGAAATATTGTGATCTCCTGTCTCCCTACCCCTCTCAGAAATATTGTAAATTCCTGTCTCCCTACCCCTCTCAGAAATATTGTGAATTCCTGTCTCCCTACCCCTCTCAGAAATATTGTGATTTCCTGTCTCCCTACCCCTCTCAGAAATATTGTGATTTCCTGTCTGATCATGAAATATTGTAGTCGCCCCCGCAGCCGTGTTTCATGTGTGACTTGAGTGAGCATTGCGTGACGAGGCTGAACACGGCTGAGGGGATGGGGGAAGACTAGGAATATGGCTAATGTAATAAAATGAAATGTGAGGTCAACTATATATATATTGATATCACGAGGTTTTTTTACGAATGGATAATTGAGTAATATAATGAATAGATGAATGAATGATCAAATATATATATATGGGAGATGAAATGAGAGATGAATAATGAATGGATGGATGGTAAGTGAATACAAAAATACAATAAAAAATAGAATTAATAAACGAGGGAATGAATCAATGACTGGAAAAATAAAAATAAGAATGCATGAATGGATGAACTTGAATGAATGACTGAATAAATGATTTAAAGAATGAATGATTAAACAATTAAATGGATGGATGAATATATGGATGAATGGATAAAAATCGAATACATTTAATCATATAGAGAGAAACATGGTAGCCAGCCATGTTTGTGGGCAAGTTCAAAAGAAAGTTTTTGAATGACAAAGGATTTCAGTTCCCTTGAGAGAAAAACGTCATTGTTTTGACCACAAACATGGCAAATACATTTAATCATATAGAGAGAAACATGGTAGCCAGCCATGTTTGTGGGCAAGTTCAAAAGAAAGTTTTTGAATGACAAAGGATTTCAGTTCCCTTGAGAGAAAAACGTCATTGTTTTGACCACAAACATGGCAAATCTTGTTATATTTTGACAGAATAAATCCATAACAAGATAATTTCTCATCATCTTTATCTAATCGGAATCTACTCGGTATACGAATAACATCGGAAGTGAATCGGCTCATTTCCGACTAAGCGTCGGGTCGTTTTGGTAAGTTCCCGGGAGACTTTGAAAATGGAAGGTTTGTGCAGAATCGAAGTTGAAGAAAAATGCTATATTATTCTAACAAAACCTGAAAATGGCTATAAAGATGGGTATGAAATAACTTTAAGTGATGGAGAACAAGTGTGGAGAAAGGCAGGTTTGTATTTCCACAGAATGTGGAGTTTTTTTTGTGTAGAGTTCGAGACGAACTTTTCGATGTGAAAGTTGAAAGTTATCGTAAACTCAATTTGTTTTGATCTCTCAAGTAAATGTTTTGTTTTGTGCTTTTGATGCACATTAAATGTGTTTTAAACGAGGTAAAAGTAGAATATACTTTAGGTAAAAGGGCTAGAAAGTAGTTTTTCTGACAGTTCAGAATTATTAGTTGAAAATAATATGCTTATAGAGGGTTTTAGCTATAAATGCAACATTTTAAATACATGTAGATGATATAAATGATGATGATTATGATGACCATTATATTGACAATTATGTTGATGATGATTAAGATGATGATAATAATGCTTTTTAATTTGGTGTACATAGGATAATAATAATGACAATATTTATTATTACGGTACAATTATGGTGATGAAGATAATGATAAAGATAGTGATTATTGAAGAAATAAAAAACGTGTGCTGTGTGCAGTTATAAAGCATGCAGGGTTGTCAGAACACAAGAGAAGTGTTAAGAGAAGAATGATGCGAAGCACAGAAAGCAAGTTTTCTATTTCTTTTAAAAATACAAATTGATCAACATGCAAACACACATGCTGTGTGCTCTCATAAAGCATGCGCCTCAACCAATCAGAATGTGTGGTTTCAAATAGTTATTTTATAAGACTATGTTGTTGATGATGATGATGATGATAATGATATTTGTGATGATAAAGCTAAATGGTGGTGATAATTAGAGTATGGAAGATGGTTGATGATGGTGATGAGGTAGTAATTGTGATAGTCATGTTGATAGTGATAGGGTGTTCATAGTGATAGTCTTGTTGGTAGAGATAGTGATAGGATGTTTGTAGCGATAGTGATAGTGTTGTTGATAGTGATAATGATTGTGGTGTTTCTAGCTATAGACGTGTTGGTGAACAATAACGTTAACTGTATTTCATAATGAGCAATTTCTAGTTGTAGCTACATACATGTATAAACCACATAAATCTATCATCAGTTAAAGGCCCATGTTCACCTACCAGCATGCTTTGCATTTGTTTATTTTGATTTGAGTGTTATAATACATTCGCAGTCAGTCATATTATGAGAAAACAAACAAAACAAAACGCTTTAGTAAGACCGTAAATACCCACTCACATGACTCACTTGTAAAAGATATCAAAGTGTCTTATTGGTGATTTTCATGGTCCAGGAAATTCTGTCTTTTGCACAGTGCATGCTAGTATTAAAGTGATCATGGGTCTTTAAGTACTATATACAATATGAGTGGCCGATCTGTATGAGATATACAGTGGTGAGTCGAAGACGAACCACTGTACATCTCATACAGATCAGACACAAATATTGTATAGTACTTATTAAACTCCAACATCATTTCTTTAATATTTTACTAAAATTGTCAAGATAAAAGTAAGTCTGGCCGAGAAAATTCAAGTTAAAACTTAAGCAAATCAGGACGAATCTGTATCGGATATACAACCTCCATCACGGACGTGAATTCTTTTGTCAATTTCTCATTAGTTATTCATGAATTTTATAATAATAAATCATTGCTTATTTTAATATGTTTTCAGTTACTAAAGAAGAGGTATCTACAATGTCAAAAACAGTAGATATGAGTGATATAGAATATGCAAAACAAACAAGCAGTGCTTTGACAGGGCTGATCAATGATGATACTAAATACATTTACCAAGTCACAGCACAAGACCAAACTATTCAAGTAGGTTATAGGATTGTTTCATAATTATATGGACTGTAGAGTCTTTGAACCTTAATTCTTAATTTTGATTTTGATTTTTGGTTTTGTATTAATTTTGTAGTTTGCTTGGAAGAAAAGTCTTCAAGATGGTCTCAAGGTTTGTTTCCGTTTTTGTTGTTTGTTCCTAATACTCTCTCTATTTCCATCTTGTTGTCTTAAATTATTCTTTGCTTCTTCCTGCCTTCCATCCCAAAATAGCACATTTCTTCTAACATTCCTTCAATCTTTCCCTTTGATCCCTCCTCCCTTCCCTCCTTCCTTCCTTCCTTTCCTCCTTCCTTCCTTCCTTCCTTCCTTCCTTCCTTCCTTCCTTCCTTCCTTCCTTCCTTCCTTCCTTCCTTCCTTCCTTCCTTCCTTCCTTCCTTCCTTCCTTCCTTCCTTCCTTCCTTTCGTCCTTCCCTCCTATCCATTCAGTATGTGATTTGTTACAAAATTGTGATTTGTGAATTTAACTTTGACCTGTATGTGAAGAATGAATATCAGAAATATTGATGAGTGAAACCTGATGCAGGCCCCCTTGGTCACCCGGCCTGTAGGATCTACCTTGAATGTGAAAATCATTGTCCAATTGTTTTTACAGTTTCAGCTTGGATCACTGACATTAGACAAAATGGTGGACTGTTCTAAGATTATAATGGATACGTTTGGTGTTGCTGTCAGGCAAATCAATCAGTTTAAGGTAACATAAATTTCCTTGGTAATTATTACACATTTAATTCCAAATGTCGAGTTGTGATAAATACCAAGAAAGTGCCCTTTATCTTTTATAAGTTCATGTATACCGGCATATATATTTGATATATTTAATTTTCAGATTATTGTTATCTGTCTGATATTATTTTTTATCATACTTTTATACTTTCTAAGGGAGAAATTGAACATCTACAGTCTGAAAATGGCAGACTTTCAGATGAAAGAAAGCATGCAGTTGAGGTAAGGACATTATATTGTTTGTCATAAAATCAAAAATGATAATCTTTCATTCCTTTTTTATTATTATATTATATTTCTTCTTCTCAATTTCCCTTCTCTTTCTTTCTTATCTCTTGTTTGTTTCTTTATCTTTTTGTATCTTTAAACTGTTTTATTTTTTATCATAATACTTGTCATCATCATCATCATTACCGGTACTATCAAAATTATCATCATTGTGATGCATCGTTATCATCATATTGTCTTTTCATAATCATCTGTTTGTCAACGTTTTGATCATTGTCATCATCACCACCACCACCACGACTACGGCCACCTCAACCACTATATGGCTCAACAAGGAGCAAGGATGGCAAAGTTGGTTAGTGTGCAGCTTTCTGTGCGAGAGGTCCCGAGTTTGATTCCCAGTGACCTCGCATCCTTGTTTTGACTTCTCTTCTTTCCATGTAGCTTTAAGTAGCTTTAAATACCTGTAAAACGGAGCACTGATGGATAGAGGGAAGTAAAATGAGTGCACTATCGTCTCTCTGGAAGATTAGCTTTGGCTAAAGGGACTTACGACGTAAAATGCTGTTCTTTACTTTACTTTAACATTACTGCCTCTGCCACATACAATGTAGCCAGATGGGGCTACTTTACATGTAGTTTGATGAGCTCATGACGAACAATGACAAATCAGTAAGATATCTTTATCTTTCAGCTTCTAGATACATGTGTCACTGCAAAAGATAACATGGAAAGTGAATTATACTTCAAAGTAAGTCTTTATTTGAAACTCTTTTCAATTGATCTCTCTTAGTCTAACTCTTTTACTCCAACAAGGGCTAAAGCCTGGTCAGTATAGTTATTAAAAGTCAACATTTTTTACAGTGTTACAAATTTCATTATATTACCTATCGCTTATCTCTGAGAGATAACTTTCACACATACCTGATGCTTATACCTGTGTCCTTACCCCATTGGGAATAAACTACAGTATCAACTGCATTCAGATTTTTAAGTGAAAAATAAATGTTTCACTTGTGTTTTAGTTTGCATCAGTTTTAAACAAAAAGAAAGAAAAGGTTCGCCAGCTCAAATCTCAAGGTAACTAGAAGTGTAATCCATGTTGACAATTAATGGAAGTAGCTCATTCAATTGTCCTATTTCACTATGACGTCACATCAAAACATTCTATTGTTCTAACACTAAGGATCATGGTCACCAGTGGGGGACATATTCATAACAACAATACAAGAATACATGATAAAATTGCATTTACAAGACGGATAGGAAAGAAATTCCAACAAAATGCCATAAATATGAAAGTATAAACATAGACATAGACACATAACAAAAATAAAAATTAGATAATTTGAAGCTCAATTTTCAAAGAGAAACAAGATTTAGTTGAAATTACCATTGTTTTCAGAGATTCTATCCCCCTCTAAAACACATTGTGACGTCATAATGAAATAGGGCAATTAATATTCTGATTAATAAAGATAAGTATAGGAAATTGCACAATTATGAGTACAATTCGTAATTACAGTGAACAGGTTCCCATTTAAATCTGTACTTTCCCATTTAAATATGTACTTATGCAAATTTTCTTGATGTGTGCTAAACACACAAATCAACCAATCAGAGAAGTTCACTTCAGAAATAATATACTCTGATTGGTTGATCTGTGTGTTTAGCACACATCAACACAATTTGCAATAGTACAGATTTAAATGGGAAAGTACAAATTTAAATTGGAACCTGTTAGTGGTACCTCTATTAAGCGGTCACCCTCGGACTTTCCAAAGTGGCTGCTTAATAGAGGTTGGCCGTTGAATAGAGGTATAGAAAGGTAAAGGAACAGATTGGGGACTTTTTATTGTGGCCTCCTAATAGAGGGTGACCGCTTTAAATGGGTTACCACTTAATAGAGCTACCACTGTAATAGATACAAGTGATGTTTTGAAAGTTTTCAAAATTGGATGAGCCTTTTAGGTGAGTCCAATTTGATAACTTTCACAACATCACGAGTATCTGCTCATTAGGAATTGTATGAGAAGATTGTGTGATTTTTATTTATAATATACTGAAAAACTAATTGGTACTCAGCAATTTATGATTTTAAATTGTACTCCTCTCGTCCAATCAGAATCGAGTAATTCTGTACATTGTATTATAAATCTAAAAATCAGACATTTTGAAATCATCGCTGACTTCATTATCAATAATTTTATGACCTTTTCTTTATATTCTATTTTTAAGTTGAAGACTTTGATCAAGATACTACAGATGGAAGAGCAGTATATAAAGCCCAGTCAAACACAAGGTACATCTATCAGAACATAACAAGATGCACTTACACAAAAATCTATTCAGAAATTCAGAATTTATCTTAAAAAAATAATATCCTTTGCTGTGTACTTAATAATAATAATAATAATATATTTATATAGCGCCTTTTCCAAAGCTCAAGGCGCTTTACAGTATATACAGAAAAATATAAAAACTACAAGCATGATATATATATATATATATATATATATATATAAAAAATAGAAAATATATGTTAATATAAAAATTAGTGAAAATTACATTTAATTAAATTACAGATAGTAAATATATATTGATATATATTGATATACTTAACTGTGTTTTGGAAGCCTATTGTATTTGTTTTCTGTTGAATTACATATTAAACTGGGAACAGTACATGGAGAAGTTCACAAAAGCAAACACAGCAAAATTGCAAGGAAACTAAGTTAGCATTGAAAAAAGATTTGAATGTACAACTACTGATATTCAATTCTCAACAAAGCTTTGATTTGTATTTTAGAAGTCCTACATCTGAGGATAGAAGTAGAGTAAGTACCATTTTCATCTGTTCTTTTTCATTTCTTCAAACATTCCTTATTATTCAAACATTTATTAATTCATTAATTCATTTATCTATCAATTCATTCATTGAATTTAATCCATCAAAACCCATCCATTCATTCATTCATTAATTAGTTTGTTCATTCATTCATCCTTTCATCTTTCATTTATTCATCCGTTTATCCATTCATTCATTCTTTTATCATCCTTTCATTTATTCATCCGTTTATCCATTCATTCATTCTTTTATCATCCTTTCATTTATTCATCCGTTTATCCATTCATTCATTCTTTTATCATCCTTTCATCTTTCATTTATTCATCCGTTTATCCATTCATTCATTCTTTTATCATCCTTTCATTTATTCATCCGTTTATCCATTCATTCATTCTTTTATCATCCTTTCATCTTTCATTTATTCATCCGTTTATCCATTCATTCATTCTTTTATCATCCTTTCATCTTTCATTTATTCATCCGTTTATCCATTCATTCATTCTTTTATCATCCATTCATTCAGATATACCTTTATTCTACAATTTGTTCAAACCTATCCACATTATAATGAAATGCTGTAAAAAGTTTTATAATTTTAAAAACACTTTGATGATATTATAGACTCCTTCTCCAGCCCGATCTGACACTGCATCAAACGAAGGCAAACCTGAAGAAAAGCCATCAACCCCTACATTTCCTTCATTAGAAGATGATGAAGAAATCATCACCCATCCTAAGAGGTCAGTAACCACATTTCTGCATCATATCAGAATTAAATAGCCAAAAGCCGAAAGGTTATTTACTCATTTACTCATTCATTTATTTCTGATATATTTATCTATTCATTTATTCACACTTATTTTTTTATTTAATTATATATTTATTCAGTCATTCATATGTTCATTTACTGATCCATTTACTCATCTATTTATGTCCATTCATTCATCTTTTTATACATTAGTTCATTTATTTATCATTCTTTCAAGGCATGAACACCACTACATCTTACAGTGGGCCCTGCTTGAACTGCCTGTGTTTTATATATTTCTAATTGTCAAACAATAGGAGGAAAAGGCGAGGACCTCAAAAAGAGACGCCCAAGAGTAAACTTGTCTTACCCAAAGTATCATCTGTCAAGAAAACTATGAGTACATCCTCTGAGGACAGGTGGGTTCCCTGTGTAATGATATTCTAGGTTTATGCACTTTACGAGAAACTTTGTTGCCTGAGAAGGCATAATCCTACACTCTAATAGCATAGAGGATTATGGATGAATTTTAGCAGGCTGCTCCATTTTCCTCTTACCCCTTTCCCTTTTTTTGTTATGAGACAGGAAAACTGAAAGTCAAAAAAAGGCTTCCTGCAGAGGATGCTAGCGTCAATTTAGCAAATCGAATGTGTTTAGCGTTGTCTGTACTCTTATAGACAACGATATTCATTATGACAGTGGTCAAAATGTTGTGAACTCACGACGCGCAATGCTTGAGCTGTCATGCAACATTGATTTAGGGAGGAGGGGACGATTTTATAGACCAAAATACGTTTTTGTGCAGACATTAATCAAGAATCACATTTTGTCGATATTTTTATCCAAGATTGTAGCTTGTTGGCGTTTCACTTCAACTCACAGATAGTAAAAAAAACAATGAACAATTACAGACATGATTTAATATATTTAATTGTTTTTTGTATAGTTTGAATCAAGTTCCTCGTCTTCGTAAAAGAAGATCAGAGAAGTCTGAACCAGATCCCGATGACTTGATGGCTGAAATGGCACTTTAACATACCGATAAGTAGAATAGAGTTAAATATAATGCATGTTAAGATACATATTGATACAGCACTAAAGGCCTGGGCAAACGGCTTCAACATATGCTTCAACACCCGTTCGATTTTGTTGAATGGCATTGTTGAAGCCATTTGTCACCCTATTTCAACATTGTCATTGAAACCGTTTATTCAATTGCAACAACCATTCTACAGCGAACCAATGTTGAAGCAAATGTTGAAGCCGTTTGCACACAGGCAGCCCAACTATTTTCTTGGAGGATTTTTTTTAATGACAATAAAGTTATTTTTAACTGCGCGCCGTGCGCGCGAGATACATATTGAGCGCGCGGGTGGGATTCCTGTGGTGTATTTGTTTGAATGCGCAAAATTGCTTGCATAAAGGCCGCGCGCTCAATATGTATCTCGCTCGGCGCGCGGTTAAATGATACTTTTCCATCCATAACCTCCCCCGTTTTAATTTTGCCTATTAAGTCTCTTGCTTCTACTTCCCCTCCCCCTCCCCCCTATTAGCCCCCCACAACTTTCCCTGGCCAACAAAGACCCAAAAAATTTAATGAGCTTAGAAAATAAGGCTCATAAAAGGCTTTATATAATTTTTGCAAAAATAACTATGTCCCGACGGAACTAATTATATCATCAGTGCTGTATCATAAGGCCCGTGCAAATCACAGGCAGCCCAACTATCGTCTTTGAGGATTTTTTTTAATGACAATAAAGTTATTTTTAAGTTTTTTAATGAATTTGACGATTTCAAGAACTCTGCATGAAAATACTCAATAGAGCAGTTTGAACATTTCCCACAATGCACCCGTAATGTGTTAGTGGGTTCAGAATTTCCGTAAAATTCCATGTGTCGCTAGCTAAGGTGTTGTTACTGTAAATGTATTTCACATTTTTTTGCTCGATTACAAACAATTTAAACATAATATTGAAAAGTATCGTAATTTACACTATTTTTCTTTTGGAAAAGGTCAAAGTGTCAGTGTTTTAGATCTCTAGCATTTCATCCCTGTAAAAAATGAAACCGAGTACCCCTCGCCCCTACCCCACCCTAGATAGACACCTCCATAGCCTCCTCCACGTCTCTGTGATCTAATTTGGGTTTGGGTTTCCTGTGCTGTTACTAGAGAGGGACTAGGCGCTCCCCACTCGTTTTTTCTCCTCACCAAAGGAAGCCCGATGAAAAGAGATATATAAGATGCCTGCGAAGGAGGCTATCACCTCCATATCATAGACGAAAATGCTGTTTTAAGAAAAGGATAGCTGTCATATAATAGGCATTCACAATAAGATAATTTGTGAAAGTTTGAGAAAAAACAAGTAGATGTGCAAGAAGCTCTATGAATTTGAAAAATCAGAAAAGCACCAGAACGAGACAACAAAGGCCTCAGCAGAAAATTAAATACAAATCTCTACATTTTTCATTGAGCATAATGTCATCGGCATTTTAGCCAGAGCTTCCCAAACATGGGTCGAAAATATGTTGAAAATACAGATTTTTAATGTGGTAAAAAACAAATTCACGATAGTTTCTTGTGGCATGTCCTCTTATTTACCACTTCGTCTCGTGGATCCACAACAATTTAGACGATTCGATAACGCCAACCGTGGTAAATAAGAGGATATACCACGCGAAACTATTGTAAATTTGTTAAATGACATATGATTTTAAAATATCTGTTCACTTGTTGTAAAACTCATTTTTATGAAGGTCTATAAACGCATTTTCGTGTCTTTTCGTGTCTGTATTGTTGAGGTTCCAGAAAATCCCCGGGGGTCCCATAGCTTCACGTTTTTATGCTGAATTACGTCATAACGACTTGATACGTTTTCAATGGTCTTGACTTTTGTAATTAAATGAGGAGCGAATTGACTACAGTTGACTCTCTTTGAACGACCACTCTCGTAAGCGACAATCTCCCGTAAGCGACCATTATTTCAATTTCCCGTTTTGTTTCCCATAAAAAACTCTGTAATAATTCTCTCTCGTAAGCGATCACTTTCCTAATCGACAACATTTAGGATTCAAGTTTAGCCCCTTTTCATTGTTTTTCCTCTCTCGTAAGCGACCTCTCACGTAAGCGACCACTTTCGTAAGCGACCACCTTTAGGATTCAAGTTTTGGCCTTTTTAATTATTTTTCCTCATTCGTAAGCGACTACTTTTTCAATTTCCCGTTTTGTTTCCCATAAAAAAAACTCTGTAATAAATCTCTCTTGTAAGCGACCACTTTCCTAAGCGACCACATTTAGGATTCAAGTTTTGGCCTTTTTCATTGTTTTTCCTCTCTCGTAAGCGACCATCATTCATTTCACTGCTGGCTTTTGGAAAACAATACCTAAAACGTCGTGGCAGAAAAAAATATGCCAAACAAAGAGTTATGATACAGTTATTTTGAAATTCGTTGATATTTTTTTGACATGTGTCCGAACGTGTTACAAATTACGCATGGTTTGGGCTTCATGTGATAGGGTTCCCGTGGTTTAGGCTTCCTGTATTAAGGTTCTCGTAAGCGACCAACTTCCGTAGCCGACCGCTTTCTTCTTCTCTAATGGTTTTCTCTTACGAGAGAGTCAACTGTAATAGATAAAAGAAGATCAGATTAGCAAGACTCTTTCTTTTGTTATTCTATATTGCTATAAATGTCCCTTTTTCATGTGACAACATTCTTGCAATTTTTGGGCTTCCTGTGTTAAGGTTCTCGTAAGCGACCAACTTCCGTAGCCGACCACTTTCTTTCTTTCTTTTTCTTTCTGTAGATTTTCGATTATATAACATGCTGCGAGATAGTAATTACAATACATTTCCTTTGAGCATGAACTTAAAAATACTTTATACAGCTATTTCAAAAACCTTAGAATACTGAATATTACATTGCAAGACCGAAGTGCATTATGGATCATGTTTTAATGTTTGATGTAAAATAAATAATAATAGTCCATGGGCCAAGTGGCGAAAAATGGCGGTTCACTACCACTCGGGGGGACGAAGGCCACCATATATCAAATTAAAGCTTATCATTTGTAGATTTCAAAAAAATATGATGGCAATGCTGTAAGAGTAGCTTAAGGGAGTCACGTGACCTTGAAGTTGCATAATTAGCATAAATTAGAAAAATATTAAAACCTTATATTCAGCAAGTAATCTTGTACAAATTGCAAAAAATAAAAAGCCATAGATAGAATATAATGTCTGTAAAGTATTGTACCACTTTTAAGGATAAAATAGTCACGTGACAATGACGTCACTTCCGGTCACGGCCTAAAAATGCCAGTTTTTTGCTTTTTCCCCCGCATTTTTCCAAATATTCTTATTTTGTTCTTCTAGGTTATAAACAATTATTACTTTTTTGTGTTATGTAATCCACAAAATCAATTTATAGCATATTTAAACCTTAAAAGATAAGATAATTAGTGTTATTTTAGATGTATGACATCTTATTTATTAATCACCATTATGGTCTACCTGTGGCATTACCCTCGTTAAAAGACTGGGCATTAATTCAGAAGGCAGCCATTTTGTTTTTGCGTCTTTACATACATCAAAGATGTGAAAAACATGGAGTCAAGCTTACCCTATAAAAGACAAAGAACTGAAAAACCCTATTGTATGATACATTGTACTGATGACAACACGAAATTAATCAGTCCAAATGATATCAATTCATGGCAAACTTTGAAAAACGCTGCTGAAATTCGAAATCACAAGGACATCCTAAATATTGAGGTTGGGGATGATCAACTTCCTGATAATGTATTCTATCATCGCAAGTGTCGAAGTGCTTTTACTCACAAACGTGACCTGGAACTAATTGGGAAGAGAAAGCGTTATAGTGTGAAAGAGGATGAGGTTGAGCTGGAGAATAGTCAACATTCAGAGAGGGTATCATCAAGACAAGGTAGGATGCAATGTTAAACTGAATAATACATATCAATGATAATCTTAAACAAAGCATTGCAGAATTTGTGTTAATTTGTTATGACACTCATTATTTATATATTCTGTGTGTATTCAGTGCTATGAAAAGTATAATTACGGTTTGTTAAATAATCAAAAAATAATAATTTATTTAAAGGAAAGCCAAGTACTTCAAGCTCCCGAGTATACGAGAAACAGTGCATCTTTTGTGAAAAGAAAGAGAAGTACACTAAAGGTTCAAAATCAAGAGAGGGTTTGATACTAGCAAGACAGCTCAGAGTCGATGACACAGTGAGAAGGGTTGCTGAGATAAAACAAGACAAGAGAATCCTGGCCCTAGCGAGTCGAGAACTGGTTGCAGCCGAAGCTCACTGGCATCATTCTTGCTATAAGAACTATACAAGGGAAAACAGCAAGTCTGTTAATACAGCAGATACGGAAGAACTTCGTGATAGTTATACCCAAGCTGAACTCAACGCATTTTCTAGATTATGCGATTATATAAGAAATGACTTATTTAAGAATAGTAATATAATAGAACTTGTAAAATTGAGTGATATGCTTAAGGGGTGGATGTTGGAGTCTGGAGTAACGGAAATCAAGCTATCAACTATGAATCACTTAAGAAGAAAACTCAGCATTGAGTTTGGAGACTCCTTACACTTCATTCAAAATGAATCAAACAAAGTTATTGTCTACCCAGATAGCCTTACGCGGGATCAGCTAGTTCTATCAAACCACCGTCTTCAAAAGGAAGTAAACGCTTTAAGAGCCTCTCGTTCACACATTGGCGAAAGTTTAAAAGATGTAGCTAGTGAGATTAGGCTGTCTGTAAGACAACACTGCGCCAAACAAGAGTGGCCCCCACACCCCTCAAATATCACCCAGGAAAACAGTGACGCACCTACTCTAATGACAACCTTTCTTCAGCACGTTCTTGGTGGTAATGATCAAGAGCTCAGTGAACGCATGAATTGGCTTAGCAGTTCTGTTGGCCAAGACCTTATGTTTGGTATAACCCGTGGTCGATACAAGCCTGCAAAACACATTCTGTTACCTTCGGCAGTCAAATCGCTAACAGGTATTTCATTATTATCAATTTTTATTGTAAATGCTTATACAGTTGGTTGCAAGTTATTCACAATCTCTTTCAGGCAATGTTGAGCTTATACAGATTTTAAACCGCCTTGGTCATGGCATATCCTATTCTCAACTTGAAGAGGTTGACACATCCCTTTGCCTACAAAAGCTTGCTATGACACCTGAAGATGGCGTCCCTCTTCCAAACAACATATACCCAGGTCAAAATACCGTTCTCGCCTTTGACAACATTGATAGGCTCGAGGGAACTCTGTCCGGAGGTGGGACATCGCATCGTGTTAATGGTATCGCTGTCCAGCCTGTTACGTACGGGCCTCATCAAGAAATAGTAGTCCCCAAAGTGAGCAAGACAAAGAGACGGTCATTCTCTGCACCAGAGGAGCCACTACCTATCTACAATATCGGAAAGCGAGTTGGGCCTACGCCAAGAAAAGTGAAGGAGATTGACGGCGAACAAATTCTTAAAGAGTTTAGAAAGAAAAATCTGCTGTTCATCCTCACCCGCCTACATTATGCAACCCACCAGCAAAAGGTCTGCAGCTGGACTGGGTTTAACATCAAGGTTCACGATAAAGACGCCATCATCGCCAGTAATGTTGGCTATCTGCCAACCATAAACGCGCCAGCCACTGATGTTTCCACTGTCAATGAAGCCCTCAACCGATCACTTGCTATCATGCGCTCGCTCCATCTTACAAGCATTATATGTGTTTTCGATCAGGCGATCTATGCCAAGGCGTTTGAGGTGAAGTGCAAGGAGTATGAGAAGTTCAAGCCCATAGTTCTACGACTCGGAACCTTCCATACTCTCTGTACATTAATCTCTGTCATCGGGAAAAGGTTCCAGGACGCTGGTCTAAAGGACCTATTGATTGAAGCTGGGGTAGTGGCTGAGGGCTCCGTGTCTGCAGTTCTGGAAGGCCGAAACTATAACGGGTGTTCGCGTGCACAAACTGGCTTACGAAGCCTTCATAAGGGTGGCATTGGAAGGATTTTATCCCTGGCTTGACAATTCGCACCCAGAGGACAGTCGCTGCGTGATAAAATGTCTTGATGACATTGGCACATTAGCTGATGACCTGTGTAAAGACAGACACGATAACGTTTTCAAGAGTAGAGTTTTCCAGCGTTTCTCGGAACGTTTTGCGGAATACACTGTTCATCTCCGAAATACAAATGGTCCCCTTTCAGCATTCTGGATGTCCTATATAGACATGATTGAGCTACTTCTTCACATGATCCGTGCCTCTAGAGAAGGGAATTGGGAACTTCATCTCTCGTGTGTCCGCAAGATGCTTCCCTGGTGCTTTTCGTACAATGCTATCAACTACGCCAGATACATGTCAGCTTATTATAGCGATATGACAAGTCTACCAGATGAGCACCCTCAAGTGCACGAGTTCATGAGAAATGGTGGGTTTTCAGTTCAAATGAGCAAAGAGAACACATTTGGAAGAATCCCTGTAGATCAAACTCTTGAGGAAACTGTGAATAAGGATACGCAAACGCCGGGGGGCACCAAGGGTTTTAGTTTGAAACCAGGAGCCGTAGAGAGGTACTACTTGACAGCGGAATTTAGAACTCTGTTCTTGCGCAGTTTGCGAGAAATGGTTGGCTATGCCAAAGGAAAGCACGGGCATGCAGATCTTCACTCATCTCGCATTGCCCAAGATGAGAAAGATGTTGCCGCAATTGTTGATCTAATCAAGAACTGGACAGATCCATTTGGAGGTCACACGCAACTTTCCAGCATTTCAACAGGAGCTGTGGCTACTCCTGCTATAGCAGAGGATCTTGCAAACGCCTATAAAGTTGGAGAGGCTGCCTACGCTGATTTCAAGAAGACCCGTATGGAATCCCAACCCCCAACAGTTAAATTTCACGACAAGTTAAAGAAGCAAAATCTGAAAACTTTCACTACTTTAACAAAGGCCAAGACGGTGGCAAAGGGAAAAGGCACAGAAACTGTTCTGCGTGCTGATCGAAATTTGTTTGCACGTATGATCATAATTGCTGAAAGTCGCAATCTACAAATGCAAGATGTATTAAAGCACCCACTAGGCCCTCTTCCTGCTTCTCTGGCCTGCAACAATGGCTTTCCCCGCAAGACCAACAAGGCACAACTGGGAAAAGAATTAGAGAAATTGATACAACCAACAGAAGAAGTAACAAGGCCTTCAGCTTACCTAATTGATGGCATGGCTCTGGTCCAAAAGATGAAGGTAGATTATCTTACATTCGGTGAGATTGCAGACAAAATTTTATCTAGAGTGTTGCACGAGGGTGATGGTAGCAGCAGAGTGGATGTGGTATTTGATGTGTATAGAGACATCTCCATTAAATCAGCAGAAAGAGAGCTTAGAGGTGAGAGTGACGCAATAACCTTTAAGAACCTTGCTGCTGGCCAGAAGGTCAAGCAGTTCAAGAACTTTTTACGCAATGGTGACAACAAAACAAGTCTTGTAAGATTTGTTGTTCAACACTGGCAAACAGCATTGAGTCGCGAGAGACTAGGTGACAAGGAATTGCATGTAACATGTGGTAGCCGATGCTACAAGATGACTACTGAGAGAGTGGAGGAAGAAGAAGAGCTAAGATCAGAACAAGAGGAGGCTGATACACGACTTCTTCTACATGTGCAGCATGCAGCAAATGAGCGGCGGTATCGATCTATCATCGTATCATCAGAAGACACAGATGTTAGAATTCTGTGCCTAGCATTTTCATTTTCCATTAATGTTCCTATTTATCAGCGTTGTGTTTCCCAAATGAACGCTCGGTATGTAGACATTGGAAAAATAGCACACGTTATTAGCCAAGATGTATGCAAAGCACTACCAGGTCTGCACGCATTCACAGGTTGTGATGCTGTAAGTGCTTTTGCAGGGATTGGCAAAGTAAAGCCCCTAAAGAAGTTACTGAGCAAGAATGAATACCAACGCACGTTCCAGCAACTTGGAGAAAACTGGTTGATGTCCGAAGACCTTCTGATGCAGCTATCGCATTTGTCTGCGATATCTATGGCGCAAAGAAGGGCGCCTCAGACGTTAACCAATGTAGATATGCGGTATTCTGTGCAAAGAAAGGTACTGATAATGATAATAATAGTAAGCTATTTTTTTATTTAATTAAATTGTCATATAAATCTAGCTTGCACAGAGTTTGATGACAAATAAATAACAATGACAAAAATTACTTTTCTCCACCCATACTCATGATGTATACATGTATATTCATTCAGGTGAAGCAGAATCCCATCAGCTCCCTCCATGCAAAGACAGTTTGCATAAGCATCGCGGCGAGCCAATTATCAAGCCGCGATATGGAGAAATTCTTTACGAAACAATGACGTTCCATCTCCAGTTGGTCATGGCTGGACGCTCGAAGGTGAAGGAGCTCAACAGAGATTGGTGATAGATTGGATGAGTGGACTCCCAGCACCCAGAGCTGTAATAGAGCTTTTGTCATGTATGTGTAAGAAAGCCTGTAATGATGATTCATGTGACTGCATCCGAAATGGGTTAAAGTGCTCTGACCTTTGCCGCCTAACAACTTGTTCTAACCAACCAGATGAAGAGGAGAATGCCTATGTCGAACTAGATGAAGAAGATGTTGACTTTGACTAAATACTAGTACAAGTGTAACGTTATTAATATACACCAATCATTCTAAAAACACAGTTTAAATGTTAGTCAAACATGTAATTAAAATAACGTTAATTTTATATATTTTGAGCGTGTTTATTGCAAAAAATGCTTTGAATTGTATATATTTGAATCACCTTAAACAAAAGCGAAACCGGAAGTGACATCACCATCACGTGACGAGTTATCCTCAAAGTGATAGAATACTTTACAGATACCATATCCTATCTTTGTCTTCTTCATTTTATGCAATATATAAAGACTTACTTGCTAAAAACGAGGTTTTAGTATTTTTCTAATATATATGACAATCATGTAAATTTTGGGTTTCATTCAAGCTATTCTTACATCATTGCCCTCATACATTTTTGAAATGTATATATGATAAGCTTATATTTGTTTTTAGATTGTATGTTTCAATCGAATCAAGTTAAAAAGGAAAAGTATTGGAAAAAATGACTAAAAAATGACATTTTTCGTCCGAGACCGGAAGTGACGTCACTGTCACGTGACTATTTTCCCCTTAAAAGTGGTACAATACTTTACAGGCGTTATATTCTATCTAATGCTTTTTTATTTTTTGAAGTTTGTACAAAATTACTTGCTGAATATAAGGTTTTAGTATTTCACTAATTTATGCTAATTATGCAAACTTCAAGGTCACGTGACTCCCTTAAGCTACTCTTACAGCGTTGCCATCATATATTTTTGAAATCAGCTCGTGATAAGCTTTAATTTGATATATGGCACCCTTCGTCCCCCCGAGTGGTAGTGAAAAATGACTTGGCCCATGGACTATAAATTGTGATTTTATTCTTAGTGCACTTCAAAACAATATACAAATTAGTTATGGGGAGTAAATATCGCTGTACTGATATATTTTTTATTTTAAATTAATGAGACCCACAATGCCCTTTGGTCTTGTAATGCACTATTCAGTATTCAATGTTTTTTTAAATAGCTGTGTGCACAAATAAATCACTATTTGTTTTAACGTCTCAATGGTAGTCCATGTCTGAGCCGGGACTCGAACCTGGATCACAGCGGTAAGAGGTGCGCGGTAAACCACTACGCCACCCATGCTACTCATAAAATTTAACAGTTGGAAAAGTTGCTGCCCAAATCCAATATATCTGTTTAGAATTTAAAGGATTTTACACTTTGACTTTTACACGTTGCCTTTCGTGAGAATTGTTATCTTTGATGATGAAATCCACTTTAAGCACTGATTGATATAGCACAGATCTCTGTGAAAATAGGCAATATTAACTCAAGACATTTATGATAGTATAGTATCCATAGCCTGCGTAGCTCGGCCCTAGGGAGAAAGGATTTAAACTGCTTTAAAGTTACTTTCTGTTGTAGATTTCAAATCATTTATCAAATATCAACAACGGCTTCAACAGAGCGATCTTTCCGATCTGAACCATGTCACTTATCACTTATGGCTTCTCATGGTAGTTTATGTGTCACGCAATAAAAAAAATGTCAGACTGCAAAATAGTCTTTACTTTTACGTGAAATTTCGTACAAACAGATATAGACTTTCATCATTATGAGAGATATGAAAATTAGAGACTGTCATCTCCCAATAACGAAAATCTCTACCAGCTACTTGTCAAAACATATCACTCACACTTCTGGACAAAAGGTCAACTGTCTTTCAAAACCACAGTCAAATACGGCCTATTTCTACATAAAACTATTTTGTGGACTATTTTTCTATCTCTTGGAACCAAAGAACCGTAATAATATTGATTCAAGTTGTTTTCACTCTTATTTTGTAGCCATAGCTCTCTGAAAATGTCATTGTACAGTTTTGATCAATTTTAGTCTGTTGCTCGTCAAAAGTTGCCATTTCCCGCCCCACCCAAAAGCTAAGGGAGAGGGCCCTGGGAACGAGGTTGGGAAAGTGGTTGCTGTTCAGAAAAATCAATCCGACTAAAAGGGGAAGGGTGGGTGGGTTTCGCGTTTACTGTATTCGATTTCTTGCTCAACTAACTAATGCAAGAGCGTCCTTTTCCTCTTATACAATACACAGCAACTAATGAGGGAGTTTGCTAGTCTTAAGGGAACTTTCTTCCCGTGAGGAATATCATTAATGTTCTTGATTACGCCAGATATGTATGTATTAAAATATGTATGTATTAAAATGACTTTGCATAGTTGTTTATAGGGCATTGCTTGTATCATATAGGTACATTTATTGCTTTAACTTTGAAGGAAGGTCATGAAATGCCCAGTTTAATACATGTCCTTGTACACAGTTTTGGTCACCTCTGACTCGAGGATGAATCATTTAGGGACGGACCATTTGATATTTGATGGGGAGGGGGGCTGAATCCGAAAAAAAATATCGAGCAAGCTTTTAAACTCGAAAAAAAATATCGAGCAGCCTTTGCTGCACGAACAAAAAGTATTGAGTACTACCCAAAAAATATCTTGCAACATCTGTGTCCCCCAAAAAAATATCGGGCACCGACAAAACAGCCCTCCCCCCCATCAAATATCAAATGGTCCGTCCCTTATACAACCTCGTTCCCAGGGCCCTCTCCCTTCGCTTTTGGGTGGGGCGGGAAATGGCCCTGGCATCGGCTGCCCACGTGACTCAGAACACCCTGAAATTCCGGGTGTAATAAATTAGCATAAATTACGATTCATATACTCCAAGATACGCCTCAGCCAGAGATTATATAACTATTTAGGCAAGTCAAATTTAATTGATATTAAACATTGTTGACTTCTTTAGATTTAAACTTCTTCAAAGTTACTTTCTGTTGTAGATTTCAAATCATTTATCAAATATCAACAACGGCTTCAACAGAGCGATCTTTCCGATCTGAACCATGTCACTTATCACTTATGGCTTCTCATGGTAGTTTATGTGTCACGCAATAAATAAATTGTCAGGTAGACTGCAAAATATTCTTTACTTTTACGTGAAATTTCGTACAAACAGATATAGACTTTCATCATTATGAGAGATATGAAAATTAGAGACTGTTATCTCCCAATAACGAAATTCTCTATCAGCTACTTGTCAAAACATATCACTCACACTTCTGGACAAAAGGTCAACTGTCTTTCAAAACCACAGTACAAATACGGCCTATTTCTACATAAAACTATTTTGTGGACTATTTTTCTATCTCTTGGAACCAAAGAACCGTAATAATATTGATTCAAGTTGTTTTCACTCTTATTTTGTAGCCATAGCTCTCTGAAAATGTCATTGTACAGTTTTGATCAATTTTAGTCTGTTGCTCGTCAAAAGTTGCCATGACAGTTGACAAACATTATGGAAATGCATGGACCAATGAGCAAACAGAATCGTCCAGCCGATGCCAGGGCCATTTCCCGCCCCACCCAAAAGCGAAGGGAGAGGGCCCTGGGAACGATTTCCCGCCCCACCCAAAAGCGAAGGGAGAGGGCCCTGGGAACGAGGTTGTCCCTTATACGAACGTTACCCTGGGTTCCAGAGGCTCTAGAGGGGATTGGGGCGAGACCCCCGTTGGGGAGGCGAAAGGCGGAGCAGATAATGGATGACAGTTTATCATGTTGGACTACGAGCGCCAGAATCTCCTTTGCGTTTGCATTCGCTTTTACATTGTTTATCTATGTTTTATTTATAGTTTCAACGGTTTGCTTGGTATAGATTGACCTTTAGTAAATATCTAGCTCCTATTTCAATCTTTTGATATTAGTATTGGGAAGCGATCGTATGTTACTCGGAATTATTCGGTATTATTTAAGTTTATATTATAGAGTCTACATAAATTATCTTTATCAAGAGATCTATATTAGTAGTTTTTTGCACGGGAGATTTTGTAGGCGACAAATTCTTGTTAAAGTTGTTTTCCGGTCGATCGCTCCACGTGAAACTTAATGTCAACAAAATAAAAAAACCGGTTTGGCGAGAACTTGATACCTTATTGATTCACGAAAGTGAGATTAGTGCCTCGTGAGACCAGAGGTCCAGGGGGTCTCGCCCCAATCCTCTCTAGAGCCTCTGGAACCCAGGGTATACGAACGTAGACAGCCCGGGCAAAATCTGTATAATTAATTGAAGCGACCTCATGGTGATATCGATGACAGATTGGTGATTTAAGAAGGGTCAGTTGCAGTCTACACAATAAGCCTACAGCAAACCAAACACGACTTCTCAATCTTGGCCAGTCATCTAGCTCAATGAGGAAAGACGTAGCCGCTGTTATAGTCCTCATTGTTTCAGTACTTTTGTACTTCCTCTTTCAAAACCATGACACAGACTTGGTAAATCGATTCTACCAGAAATTCGGCCCTGAGCCGTGTTCAGTACTTAGAGGGAAAGTGGTGTGGATCACCGGTGCATCTAGTGGTATAGGTGAACACCTTGCGTATGATCTAGCGGCATGTGGATGTAAGCTGGTGCTCTCTGCTAGAACTAAGAGTAAACTAGAGAAAGTCAAGAACAAATGTGCCGGTAAGACGACATATTCTGAAATCGAACGAATGATCGCAACGAAATCGTTTGCATTTGGCAATATAATAGTAACAATAATACCCGGAATAATAATGATAATATTAAAAGGCATATGATCAAATGCGCCTTACACTATTTAAAAAACTTAAAAGCACATACAATGCTTTGGGAATTAGTAAATTTACAATTGTCATTGATCGAATCAAACTATATCGCGGTCCAGGCACGGCAAGGCACATCAAAATTCTAGAAACATCACGGTCGCGGCAAGGCACGCACACGGCACTGAACTTTGCATAGTCATAAGAAATCTGCTCTAATCGATCGAATGTGCGATTGCATTCGATTTTTATTCGATATTATTTAAAATATAGAAAATTCCAAATTACTCTGCAACGTGTTTTTTCACGTTTCAGTGAGAATGCCAAGGCATTTACTGATCTGATCAGTAAATATTAACAATATATATAAAAAAAGGTTTTTCCTTTGGGATTTACATGAACCTTTAAAACAAAATCATTTCATATAATTTATACCATTTCCTGATGATAACTATGTAGTCGAAAACGTTCGAATAAAGTAACAACAAATCTAAACGCCTTATTTTCTAAAATATCAACAATATTTCCCCCATAGTACATGTAAGGTTTTATAGGTACTCTTGCTTTCTTCATTGTCAGATATTGGTGTAAAGCAAGGCTTTTCCTTTAACAAGGACGAGAGTATCCTGGTGCTACCACTAGATGTGACGTCATTCTCAAGTCACGTGAACCTCTCTGAGCAAGTCATTCAAAAGTTTGGACAGGTTGGTTGATAGGATCACCTACGTAACATTAGGGGACGGGAGGGTGGATAAATAATTGGACAGGTTGGTTGATAGGATCACCTACGTAACATTAGGAGAGGGGAGGGTGGATACATAATTTGACAGGTTTGTTGACGTCATATACATCTACTCCTTCCTTAGGGAAATGTTGTTCTATTTCAATCTGCCCAAAACGCTTCGGAGACTTAAAACTTTGCTTTATAGGGGAGTGGGGCATATATATTTTAAAAGTCTTGAATGATGGTGACTATTTATTTATTTGTGCGGGATCCCTGATTTTTCATGGAATTCAGCTCTGACAGCGTTGGATTCCACGCTGAATTCTTCGCTATCTACGTCACAGATTCGTCAACTCGAACCAATCAGCGCGCGAGTTTGTTATGTGATATGGGATTCTATAACGTAGCCTGCAAAACAGGCGTTCTTTTAGGGATTTTTTGGGGAAAATCGGGTTTTGGGGTTCCTGTGATGTTGTGATACCCGCGAGAATTCACTTCCTTTTTGCTCGCCCGTACAACACAGGAAGCCCAAAACCTGCCTGTTTTCTAGGCTAACTATAACGTAAAAAATCAAAGTTGTTTGATGGATTTATGATGTGCATTCTATTGTCTTTTAGATTGATATATTAGTCAATAATGCCGGTGTGTCACAAATGGTCAAGTATGCCATTAACATGCCCTTCCAAGTAGAGCAAAACCTTCTAGATATCAATCTACTTGGAGCAATGTCTCTCACCAAAGCTGTACTTCCACATATGATGAAACGAAACCAAGGGCAGATAGTAGCTGTTAACAGTGTGTTCGCTAAAGTTGGTGAGTAGGTTTGGCGACCATCATCATCATCATTATCTTTCATCATCATCACCGTCTCATCATCATCATTAGATTTATCATCATCATCTTCTCAACATCATTATATAATCATCATCTAAACATTAGTAGTATCATCATCATTATCATCATCATCATCATTATTAGCATCATAACCATCATTCGTCATCTTATCATGATTGTCAGAGTCATCATCACCATTACCACCACCATCATCATCACCAACATCATCACAATATTGAAAAAAATAATCATTTCGTCGTCATCATCACTGCAATCAACCAACTTCTAATAGAATGCTTTCTCTTCCAGTTTTTCCAGGTTTTGCGGCCTATTGTGCAAGTAAATTTGGGCTTAAGGTAATTAATCGATACGAAATGCATGATTCTGAATTTGAAATAAGGTCGAAATATTACTTGTCGTCTCTTCTTCATCCCCTCTACTAATTGTGTCACACAAGAACGCACATTTAGATTTTTGCTTCAATTATTGGCTTTCTTGGGCTAACACTCTTGTACTTCAAACTATGGGACTATCTTCTGAATTTGTTCTTTCTATCTTCGTCATCGTCGTAATTTAACGTCATTATCATTATCGTCATCGTAGCCATCGTCATTTTTAGAGTTCATAATGCAAACGGAGGTTTTCCCCCGTTTTCGCCTTCCATGCATACATAAACGGCGTTGTCTGGAGCCGAAAACGGAGGTTTTCGAATACGCTCTCAGACTGGAGATTTTTGAAAACGGAGGTTTACCGTATACGTGTTTTTGAATACGATGACGTCAGAGAAGGAAATAAGTCTATGCCTCGCCTAAAGAATTGTATGGGAGCTAGCGTTTTTGAATCATTTTCGTGTATACGTGTGGACGGGCAAATACGATTCGAAAACGTTACGTGTAGACGGGGAATTTTGTTTAAAAGATATCCGCATATGTGTTGACAGGGCCATATAGTCATATAATGAATATATACATACATATCTCTTAAACTTGCAGGGATATTTTGATGCTCTACGTGTAGAGATGGCCTTTGCTTCTAGTAACATCAAAGTGGTTAATGTCTTACCAGGCCCAGTGGTGTCTGATATCTTGGATAATGCTCTCTCTAGTACCTACAACGTGGTAAGTAAATAGAATATAGAACAATAAAATATATAGACCCTTTTAATAAGTCCCGAAGTGTTGTGTTTTCCGCGCTTGACGTCAAATTTATTCTTTTGAAATTTGTATAATATGAAAGGAATTGAAAAGAAAAAAATTGACGTCAAGCGCGGAAAACACAACACTTCGGGACTTATTAAAAGGGTCTATAGCGTTAATTCCTTCAACAACGCTTTACAATGTCAGCAATACATAAGCAACTAAAATTCATTACAAAACTCTTTATACAGATATAGGTGGGCGTATAGTGACGTATTTTGTTATGGTTTTGCCAACCAACCATTGTTATTAGAACAAAGAAAATGAAAAAATCTTTTGTGAAAATGGTTGGCAAATTAGCATCACAATACCAACACTTGTAAACAATTCACCCACTTATAAACAATGAACATTTTTTCAATAAAACGTTTACTTTTTATTTATTATATAAAATATTAACATATATTTCAAATGCAGTATCAATAAGGAATATGGTGATAATTACTATGACGACGACGATAATGATAATAAACTCCGACGATGAATAAATATGATAAATATTCCGACGAAGGGCTAAAACCCCAATCCTCCAAACATCAGTAAAATTAAATGGAAACTAGCGAGTAAACTAGTATAGACTGCGTCGGTGTTTGATATAAACGATAGGTAATATATAATGAAATTTGTAACACCGTAAAAAATGTTGACTTAACTTTACTAAAAGTAAAAGTTGTAGTAAAGTTACAGCATAACGCGCCTTTCCGTGGCCACCCAAATAAAGTTTTGTACAAGTTAGCTTAGCGTTCAAAAGTTTCTCTTTTCAAATTATTTGCTACACCTTTTCAAATTTAAACATCCTGGGAGGTTTTTCAGACACTTATAAACTTCACTCTTGTCTTCGTTTTGAACATTTCAAAGTGTTTACCATTTGACACTCGGCGTGTCTTTTATATTTTATTGGTTAACTTGTACAAAACTTTAATTAGGTGGCCACGGTAAGGTGCGTCGCGCTGTAAGTCAACATTTTTTACGGTGTTACAAATTTCATTATACTACCTATAAGTAAAGTTAAGTTAATAACATTTTTTACGGTGTTATTTAATTATATAACCTATCGATAATAAAAGCGATTAATTAATATCCTCTAGACTGCCAAAGATGACCCCAATTTTCAACAACACAAAAACCAGTTCGACAGAGTTCCTTTCATGGCCACTGAACGTTTTACGTACCTCATGATGGTTGCCATGGTGAACAATCTAGAAGAGTCTTGGATGGCTCCGGCTGAAATACTATCTACCCTCTATTTATCACACTACTTGCACGTGTTATAGAAGCTTTTACTACCATTATGGTTGAAGTGCGATCCCAAAGTTTGATGTCTCGTTTGCGTTTGCAAACTTGGAGGGGGGGGGGGGGGGGGGGGGTGTAAGGGGGGTTTGGCAATCGCAAAAACGCACAAAAATTGGTTGACAACCTTTTTGGAATTGGGTGTAAACGTGAATACTTGATTTACCTATAGATAGAAATATTGCAATTAAAAAATCGATAAACCCATAGACTTCTTTAGTCGTGTAATTGCTATTTGGCTAATGTTAATTTTAACCTAACTTTATTATAAACTTTATATAATACAGGATTTTTTTCTATACAAATTTCTGCCACTTACATTAAATAAGTCAAATGCACTTTGTTCCAGTAACAACAATTCAGCTTAAAAAATGTGTTAAGAAGATAATTTTCTGACGTTTTGGACGTTTACAGGTTCTTCGTACGCTGCACGCTTCACTTCATTTAACTGCTGTGTGTCAATAATACGTCACTCTTTTCTTTAACAAAATTAATAAAACAGCGAATTGTGTTAAAGAATACTATTCACATAATCCTTTTCGCGCCGTTATCAATCCCGCCCTTCACTGCGCGCTTGTTGCCCCACCATACCGTGCGCGCGCTGATTAATGTCGTCATCAGAAGCGCACGTTCCAATTATTCTTTTATCCAATTAGCGATTCCATTATCTCTGACGTCAACAGTCAATAACTATTCATTTGTTGTCTTCTTAGCGCGTGCTACATCCACGATGTAGCCTCTGTCTCTCAGTCTTAGTTCGTAGCTGCTTTAAAGTCGTTCTTTTTATCGTTGTTTTACTTCGTGTGCCATTTTTGCCGTCCCCCGAGTCAGATAGTCACTCGTGGGGATGGACAATCCCGTCCAGGTGACGTTTCGTGGGGTTTCCATCGCGAACAGTGAGAGTTCGTTCACGTCGACAGGGGCTTTCGTCATCCTGCCACGTTCCTCGCGTTACCGCGCGTGGGAATCTTTCGTGACTCTAGTATGTTACGTGACGTGCCTGCTTATTCCGTTTCAAGCCTGTTTCGATTCCAAACTCACGGTCTTGTGGGTTCTTACGTATCTGTTTGACGCTCTGTTCTTGATCGATATAGTGTTGCGTTTTTTCGTTGCGTATTACCACAAGGCGACGCTGATTACGGACCGCGAACGTATCCGACGACAGTACCTACGAGGACGATTTGTTATCGATCTGTTATCGATTTTGCCGCTGGATGTGTTTGTCTTCTTGCACAGTGGTATGGTATGGTATCAGATGTTGAGCTATTTGAGACTGAACAGGATGCTGAGGTTTCATCGTATCATGAACTATTTTGGTAAGTTTTTGTTTCGATTTTTTTTCTTTGTTGGATAAGTTGTTAAGATGTATATTGGATTTATTTGTAATTGGTTTGTTTGTTTAATGATATAAGGATGGCATTGTTGGTTTGTTGGTTGTATGCTTAGTTTATTGATTGGTTGGTCGGCCAGTTGGTTAGTTGTCGGTTTATTGATTGGTTGGTTCTCTGATCTGTTGATTGGTTAGTTGGTTATTTGGTTGGTCATTGGCCTGTCAGGTGGTTTGGTGGTTGGTCGGTTGACCGCTTGGTTGGTTGTGGGTTGGTTGGTTCATTGACCCGTCAGCCGGTTTGTTGGTTGGTCTGTCGACTGGTTGTTTGGTTGGTTGGTTGGTTGGTTGATTGATTGATTGATTGGTTGATTGGTTTGTTGGCCTGTTAGTCGCTTTGCTGGATGGTTGGTTGGATGGTTGGTTGATCATTGGGTGAGTTGGTTGGTCAGTGGGTTGGCTGGCTGGTTGGTGGGTAGGTGGGTCAGTGGGTTGGTTGGTTGGTTGGTTGGTCAATTGGGTGGGTTGCCTGATTGGTTGGTCGGTTGGTTGGATGGCTGGTTGGTTGGTTGGTCAGTTGGTTAGTTGTTCATTAGATGGTTGGTTGGTAGATAAGTTGATTGGGCGGTTGGTTGGTTAATTGGTTGGTCAGTTGATTGGCTAGTTAATTGGTTGGTTAGTCATTAGGTGGGATGGCTGGTTGGTGGGTCAGTTGGATGGGTGGAAGGTTGGTTGTGGTTGGTCAGTTGGTTGGTTGGTTGATCATTGAGTTGGTTTGGTGGGCTAGTTGATTAGTTGGCTGGTTTGTTGGTTGGTTGGTTGATTGGTGGGTTGGTTGGATGGAAGGATGGTTGGTTGGTTGGTCATTCGGTCAATTTGTTGGTTAGTTGGTTGGTCAGTTATGTGGTTGGTCAGTAAGTGGTTGTTTGGTCAGTTATTTAGTTGGTCATTCGGTCAATTGTGTTTGGTCGGTTAGTTGGTTGGTGGGTCAATTGGTTGGTTGGTTGGTCAGTTGGTTGGTTGGTTGGTCAGTTATTTAATTAGTTGGTCATTCGGTCAATTGGTTGGTTGGTTGGTTGGTTGGTTGGTTGGTTGGTCAGTTGGTTGGTTGGCTGGCTGGTTCATTGGTCAGTTGGTTGGTTGGTTGGTCATTTGGGTGGGTTGTCTTTTTGGTTGGTCGGTTGGTTGGACGGCTGTTGGTTGGTTGGTTGTTCATTGGGTGGGTTGGATGGTTGGTTGGTTGGTAGATAAGTTGATTGGGCGGTTGGTTGGTTAATTGGTTGGTCAGTTGATTGGCTAGTAATTTGGTTGGTTAGTCATTAGGTGGGATGGCTTGTTGGTGGGTCAGTTGGATGGGTGGAAGGTTGATTGTGGTTGGTCAGTTGGTTGGTTGGTTGATCATTGAGTTGGTTTGATGGTTGTTTGGTAGGCTAGTTGATTAGTTGGCTGGTTGGTTGATTGGTGGGTTGGTTGGTTGATTGGTGGGTTGGTTGGTTGGATGGATGGATGGAAGGATGGTTGGTTGGTTGGTCATTCGGTCAATTTGTTGGTTGGTTGGTCAGTTATTTAGTTGGTCATTCGGTCAATTGTGTTTGGTCGGTTAGTGGGTTGGTTGGTTGGTGGGTCAATTGGTTGGTTAGTTGGTTGGTCAGTTGGTGGTCAGTTATTTAATTAGTCGGTCAATTGGTTGGTTGGTTGGTTAGTTGGTTGGTCAGTTCATCAGTTGGTTTAAGTTTGTTTGTTAGTTGGTTGGTTAGTTGGTTGGTCAGTTGTTTGATTGATTATTGGGTGAGTTGGTTGGTCAGTAGGTTGGTTGACTGCCTGGTTGGTTGGTTATACTATATATATATATTCTAACTCATTCAATTTCCATCTCCATGATAGATGGTCGCGAGAATGAACTGGGAACAAACACTACTCTTCTTCGTGCTGTCAAGTACCTCTCCATGGGAACAACTCTTCTCCATCTTTTCTCATGTATCTGGTTCCTACTTGGCTGTGACAATGTTGGCATTCCCAATGCTTCATGTGAGCCTACAGGATGGGCCATTGTGCTGCACACAGGTATCAATAATACTAGTTTTTCTTTAAGTACTAAAAATTCTGAAATTGCAGTCAGGATTCATTATTATTAATTTGTTATGTTTGTCTCTGACTTGAAAACTTTTTAAAAAAGTATCAGACGTTTCAGTCCATCATGACGGACCTTCGTGTGATGGCAGTTGTGGTTGTGGCACGCGCATTTGAATGTTGTGTGCGAGCGGAAGTTTTCAAGTCAGAGACAAAACGTAAAAATTAATAATAGTTTTTCTTTGTTTTATGATTGTTTTCTTTGACTTAAAGGTATATTATAATTTGTTTTAGCTCACACTCCTTCCTTTTTTGGATCAAGTGCTAGTTGAAACACTCTCTTTATAATATGAAATAAAGTCAGAGAAAGCAAGGATTAAACAATGAGTCGTAAACTTGACTGCAGTAACAAAATTATTTTAGTTTTTCACATTTTGACTGTTTATTCTCTTTTCTGCTTTACACTGACTGTATACTATCCTTTCCTCTGTTGTCCAATCCTGTGCTGTACTGTATTGTCCTTTACTGTATGTGATGCCATGTTATGCTATGCCATGCTACGCTGTGTCATGCCATGTTATGCTATGCTATATGCTAAGCTACACCTTCCTTTGTTCTGCTATACTATGCTGTGGTCTACTGCGGGACAATGGAGTGCTGTGCTGTGCTGTGCTGTGCTGTGCTGTGCTGTGCTGTGCCGTGTGCAATGCTATCCTTGCTCTGCTATACTTTGTTGTCCTGTGCTGTGCTATGATATGATATAAGCTGACTATACTGTACTCTTCTATACTATGCTGTGTCATGATGTGTGGCATAGTGAAGTTCAGCTATTGTGTTTCATTTAGGAATTGAGAAATCCAACCTATGGAATAAGTATGTGTACTCGCTTTACTGGGCCACAGCAACAGCCACATCTACAGGGTAAGTACCAATGATATCGTGATAATCAAAATAATAATGATAATGATTTTTTTTTTGCGCTATATATGTAATAAAGATTATTATTATTATTATTATTATTATTATTATTATTATTATTATTATTATTATTATTATTATTATTATTATTATTATTATTATTATTATTATTATTATTATTATTATAAAGATAAAAATATCAATAACCAACTGATTTGAGGGCCGTGCACAGGTTTGTTAGTTGACTATTTAGTGTCATGAATAAATAGTTTACTAATAACGATCAGTGGCCAGTTGTACTAAGCCTGGATAAAGTTATCCACTGCATGATAAGAGTTATCCTGTGTATAGAATTTGTATAGGTGTAATCTGTTGGATAGGGATTGATCCGGTGGATATCTCTATTCAGGCTTTGTACAACCAGCTCCAGACTATTAGAGCACAAACACTATATCCTTGAAATAAAATACGACTGACTTGTGTCATTTTTCTTATTTAGTCACTAATAAAAATGATAGTGACCAAATAGCCACTGAATAAAAACTATGGTATATGTCAGTTACCACTTTTTATAATTTTCATAGTTTTAGTTTTTTTATTGTTTTATCTATTTCACTAAGTACATGTGACTGTTTTCCAGGTATGGCGATGTCCATGCTGTTACCAACAATGAGAAGTGGTTTTCTGTGGTTGCCATGTTGGTTGGTATTGCTCTGTTCTTTGGTCTTATTCTTGGTGGTATGGCTTCCATGTTGACTAACTTTGATGCTAGAAGAGCTCGTTACTCTCACCACTTGAGTGTCATCAAAGCACATTTGGTAGGGAAAGATGATAGTGTTGAAGATGGTGTTGATGAGGATGGTGATGGTGATGGTGATGATGATGGTTTTGGTGATAGTGCTGATGATGATGGTATTGATGATAGTGCCGATGGTGATGGTGATGGTGTTGAGGATGGTGTTGATGAGGATGGTGATGGTGTTGATGATGGTGTTGATGAGGATGGTGATGATGATGATGATGTTGGTGATAGTGCCGATGGTGATGGTGATGGTGTTGATGATGGTGTTGATGGTGATGGTGTTGGTGATAGTGCCGATGGTGATGGTGTTGATGAGGATGGTGATGATGATGGTGTTGGTGATAGTGCCGATGGGGATGGTATTGTTGATAGTGCCGATGGTGATGGTGATGGTGATGGTGTTGATGATGGTGTTGATGAGGATGGTGATGATGATGATGGTGTTGGTGATAAGCCGATGGTGATGGTGTTGATGGTGATGGTGATGGTGATGATGATGATGATGATGGTGTTGGTGATAGTGCCGATGGTGATGGTATTGGTGATAGTGCCGATGGTGATGGTATTGGTGATAGTGCCGATGGTGATGGTGTTGATGGTGATGGTAATGGTGATGATGATGGTGTTGGTGATAGTGCTGATGGTGATGGTATTGGTGATAGTGCCGATGGTGATGGTGTTGATGATGAGGATGGTAATGGTGATGATGATGGTGTTGGTGATAGTGCCGATGGTGATGGTATTGGTGATAGTGCCGATGGTGATGGTGTTGATGGTGATGGTAATGGTGATGATGATGATGATGATGATGTTGGTGATAGTGCCGATGGTGATGGTGTTGATGAGGATGGTGATGGTGATGGTGATGGTATTGATGATAGTGCCGATGGTGATGGTGTTGATGAGGATTGTGATGATGATGATGATGATGTTGGTGATAGTGCCGATGGTGATGGTGTTGATGAGGATGGTGATGGTGATGGTGATGGTATTGATGATAGTGCCGATGGTGATGGTGTTGATGAGGATTGTGATGGTGATGATGATGATGATGGTGTTGTTGATAGAACCTATTTTTCCATTTTCTACCATCTTTCCATGTATCATTTATTCATGTGTGTCATATTCATTCCTCACAGGAGGACATTTTAGTAACAGATGAAGTATGTGATAAAGTGATGGCATACTATGAATATCTGGTGAGGATACATTTATCCATCCATCCATTGATTGATTGATTTATTGAAGCATTCTTTTGTTGTTCTTTCATTTATTTTTTCATTTCTAAATTTTCTTCATTTCTTTTTTCATTTCTTTCTTTCTTTCTTTCATTTATTCATTTATTCATTTACTTATTTGTGTATTCATTCATTCATTCATTCATTCATTCATTTATTCATTTATTTATTTAGAGTACAACATAGAAAGTGCATAACATAATTAGTACTAAATAGTGATTTTTAAGCTAATTTTTATTGTTTTGTTTAATTAGCATTATTTAGTACTAATTAGTACTACTGATTTTACAGGTATATTATGTGCACTCTTTATTTTATTTATTTATTCATTTATTTATTTATTTTTGTTTATTCATTTGATTATTCATTCTTCATCGTCTTATTCATCATGTTCATCTTTTGAACTAATCAAAATGCAAATTTGTTTGTTTGTTAATTTATTTTTTTGTTTATCCATTTAATCATTCATTCATTTATTTATCCAATTATCCATTTAATTGTTCATTCTTCATCTTTTTATTTATCTTTTTAAACAATCAAATTACTTTTCTTTCTCAGTGGTCTTCCAACCGTGGTGTCAATGGTATTGGGATATTTGATGAACTACCAATCACTTTTCAAGCAGAGCTGTCACTCAGCATCAATCGTAAAGTTCTTGATAAGGTGAGATTTGTGTTTTATTATAATGAATATGACAGTAATATGCGTATGGTGATGGCAGTATATATGGGTTTGGCATAATAATAACAATAACAACAATGATAATAATAATAATAATAATAATAATAATAATAATAATAATAATAATAATAATAATAATAATAATAATACATGAGAAATGGAGAGGACTCAATGGACTGCCATGCAGTTTACAATCGTGAGTGTGGTTAGTATTTGAAATGCCTACGAGACCAGACTGTTGTACCGGGAGACAATCCTCTACTCTTGTATATATGGGTTTGGCAAAATAATAATAATACATGAGAAATGTAGAGGACTCAATGGACTGCCATGCAGTTAACAATCATGAGTGTGGTTAGTATTTGAAATAGCTATGAGAACAGACTGTTGTACGGGGAGACAATCCTCTACTCTTGTATATATGGGTTTGGCAAAATAATAATAATACATGAGAAATGTAGAGGACTCAATGGACTGTCATGCAGTTAACAATCATGAGTGTGGTTAGTATTTGAAATAGCTACGAGAACAGACTGTTGTACGGGGAGACAATCCTCTACTCTTGTATATATGGGTTTGGCAAAATAATAATAATACATGAGAAATGTAGAGGACTCAATGGACTGCCATGCAGTTAACAATCATGAGTGTGGTTAGTATTTGAAATAGCTACGAGAAGAGACTGTTGTACCGGGAGACAATCCTCTACTCTTGTATATATGGGTTTGGCAAAATAATAATAAAACATGAGAAATGTGGAGAACTTAGTGGACTGCCATGCAGTTTACAATCATGAGTGTGGTTAATATTTGAAATGCCTACGAGACCAGACTTTTCTTTGCGAACAACACAACAGGATCTTTTAGTCTACCTTATATAGGATTAGGGAGAAAGCAGTGACCTCCGGCTTTATGTCCTTATCCGAGAAGACGAAGCACATAGAGAGTAAAGTGTCTTTCCCAAGGACACAACGCAATCGAAACATTGTTCCATCGAACAAACCCAGACCATTAGGCCCAGAATCCGATCCACTGTCCACTAGACCATCATGCATATTATTGATCAGTTCTTTATTGGTAACATGGTGGGTTGCCACATTCTACCTCTCACTGTTTTGGCCCTACCCTGCTAGGAAGAGATTTCTTAAAAAGAAACCTCTATTTCATACACCAAATGCATTTCAATTTATTAGATTAACTTTTTTAACTTTTGAATTTTTGTGCCAGGCTCCTTTGTTCCAAGGGTTGAACCCAGGCTTCAAGCGTATGTTATCGTTGGTTATCAAACCAATGTTCTTCATGCCAAACCAAGTCATTGCACACAAAGGAGAGATTGGTCATCATATGTTCTACATCCATAAGGGCAAAGCTGATGTAAGTACATGAACAACCATGGTGATGACTATCTGATGGTTGGTTGGTTGTATGGTTCATTGGATAAATGGGTCGTTGGATGGTTGGTTGGTTGGATGGTTCATTGGATAAATGGGTCGTTGGATGGTTGGTTGGTTTGTTCGATGGATCGTTGCTTTGTTGGTTGGTAAGATGGTTGGTTTTTTGGTTGGATGGTTAGACAGTTGGTTTTATGATTGATTAGTCAGTCGTTTGGATTGTATATTGGTCGGTTGGTCGGTTGGTTGGCTGGTGGTCGGTTGTTTGGTTTGCTGGTTATAAATAACGAACGATAAAGAGAATGATGATGATAATGATGGCAATGATGATGATGAAAATGGTAATGATAGTGGTGATGATGCTACTCTTGATTACAGTAGTCGTGACTAATAAAAAAGCATCAAATATATATTTATCATTCATGTTTTGTACATTTTCCCTTCTCAAGATCCTTGATAAGCACAATGATGTTCTTCTGACACTCAATGAGGGCAAGTTGTTTGGAGAGGTAGGGTCTACTACATTCATTGTGTAATACTTCAATCTTGATGAGAAAATCAAGTTAAATTTTTTGCAAATGAAAAACATTCTGTATCAAGAATAGTCCGTTTGAATTATAGAGTGATTTTCATTTGACCGTGGAAGAAAAACGACTATTTAGTTCGTACTTGTTGGTAAAGAACAAAAGAAAACAATAGATTCAGAGTGTAGTAACAACTATTAGTTTGCCAATTCTTTCACGGTCATATGAATATCACTCTATCATCATATACTACCAAGACCATAATGCTTTGCCTACTTTCTTTTGTTAAATAATTAGTGCCAAGTGTTCTATTCACAAGAAGGATGAAAAGAGATTTAAAAAAAAAAATTAAATTACAAAGAAAAGTCGTAAAGCATTCTGGTACTGGTAGTATAATGACGGCATCGTGCCTTTTGCATATTACAACTTACTTCCATGAATGATTTCTGCTGTAAATGTCTTATCAATCATAAAAGAAAGAAATAGTAAACGCGCGCGCACGCTGTGTGCAGGTTATAAAGCACGCAGGGCTGTCAGAACATGAGACAAGTGTTAAGAGAAGCAGGACGCGAAGTTTTCTATTTCTCTTATTAGATACTAAATGATCACCATGCAAACGCGTGTGCTGTGTGCTCTCATAAGGCACACGTCTCTACCAATCAAAATGAGCGATTTCAAATAGTTATTTTATAATGTGTTTGAATTTGCTCATGGATTATTTATGATTTTGTCAAAAATTATAGATGGTTTAATTTGGGTTTTTCATTTAGGTCAGTCTTGTGTACAATCTTCCACGTTCTACTACAGTTCGTGCAGCGACTCCGTGCATCATGTTCATCTTGGATCGTGCTGACATGAATAGGGTTATCAAACACTATCCTGAAGGTATGGAATATTAATAGTCTTTAATAATGATAAATAGTATCATGATGGCGATGGTGATGATGATATAATAATGGTGGTCATGATGATGGCGATTCTATCGATAATCACCATGATGATGATAATGAAGAGGATGATGGCGGCGAAAATGGTAATGATGGCGGTTGTGCTGGTGGTAGTAGTGGTTGCATTGTGAAGGCGATGATGACGTTGCTAATGATGATGACCGCTGTGTTTGTGGTCGTTGCATTGTGATAATAATGGTGAAGATGGTGATGATGATGACTGTTGTGCTGATGGTAATAGTTGCATTGTGTTGATGATGAAGATGATGATGGCAGTTGTGCAAGTGATAAGAGTGGTTACATTGTGATGATAATGAAGGCGATGAAGGCGATGCTGATGATGACCGCTGTGTTTGTGGTCGTTGCATTGTGATGATAATGATGATGATGACGGTTGTGCTAGTGAGTGGTGTTTACATTGTGATGACAATGATGACGTTGCTGATGATGACCGCTGTGTTTGTGGTCGTTGCATTGTGATGATGATGATGATTATGATGATGATGACGGTTGTGCTAGTGAGTGGTGTTTACATTGTGATGATAATGATGACAATGATGACGTTGCTGATGATGACCGCTGTGCTTGTGGTCGTTGCATTGTGATGATAATGATGATGTGATGAGGAATGTCATGCTAACAAAAAAAATTATATTGGCAGTGATAGTAATGACGATGATTTTAGTGATGAGGGTAGTGATGACAATGGTAATGATGATAATTGTGATGCTGATGATAGTAATGGTGACGATGATAATGATTATGGCGATGAAAGGCCCAGTACACGGTTTTTTAGTTGTTTACAGACCATGAACGGCCATTGTTCGTTTGTTTCCAAGAGTTTTTGGAATGTTTTCGTGATTGTCAAATTTTCAGCAAAGAAATTCATTAATCACGCCCCAATTCTATTGTTTCTATAAAATGACCCATTGGGCTACCTGTGTTGTTCAATTAGTGCACCATTTTTTCTTATTCAGTCGCCGAGAAGCTGTACACTGCTGTGGAGACTCGTTGTGATTTGTCAAAACAAAAGACTAGTCACGAGGCTGTTGAGGTAAACACCCAGGCCTGGAAACCTAGTAAAGACGAGCCAAACACTGATGTCATCACGTAAGTGAACATTGCTCAGACAGATTGCATATGACTAAAAAAGCAAACCGCACGAACGCGGTTACGGCACGGTGAGGCTATCCAAATTCTAGAAACATCACGGTCGCGGCAAGGCACGAACACGGCACTTAACTTTTCACAGTCATAAGAAATCTGCTAAATTATTGCGGGAAATGTCACTTGAAATTCTCACAAAGGTAGAACAAAACATTGAATCGAATTATGGAATTTCATTATGAATTCTGAAACTTATTAGGCGTCACGTGACATTCCTTTGAGTATTAAATAATGTATTTTTAGTGGACAATATTGATATCTTGTTTCTAATGTATTTTAGTTGTCATTGTAAACTGCCCTTGGTTGTTGGATATGGCTCTATAAATAGCTATTATGATTATTATTATTTCAGTTCTCTCAAGAATGCTCTCAATCACGTGATCATACCTGACTCAACCAAGATGGTCATCTGGGAACGCATTCATCTGGTTGCCGTGGTAACCGTTTGCTTTCTTTACCCTTACGTAGCAACGTTCTCAGTCTCTCTGCACAGTGTTGGTTACGGTGAGAACGTTTCCATGACAATCGTACTGGTGTTTACGTATTTGCTTGACGTCATCTTGCTGTGTGATTTTCTGGTGAGATTCAACTTGGCTACTGCCGCCACTTCCGGTAAGAGGGATTGTGGGATATCATCTATAAATAGATAAATGACCGAGACAAAGTCGTATCTTGGTCGTATGCAATAGAGGGATTTCATGACAGCCATGTTTGTGGTCAAAACAATGGAGATTTCTGAAATCTTTTGTCATTAAGGTGACTGGATACTTTTGAACGCCTTTTGAACGTTCGATTCGAGCCCACGATGTGCGCGCGCACAAAAATCGCTGAATAAAATACAAAATTTTATATAGGAACCATACACGTTTGGAGCTTCAAAAGGGGCAAAACCCTCGAAATTTGCACGGGACTCTTTACTTTCGTTATGCTTAATTAAAAGAACCTAATAAAATCTACGTTCTATCAATTTTTTTTTTTAAATTAATTTTTCTAACGTACAAAAAAATAGATTTTTGTAGGAGTTATTGTCGGACTTTATGCGAGTTTTGAAAGCACTGAAAGGAAGAAATATTACAGATCAAGGTAATTTTTTGTTTTTTTTATTCAAAACTATCCATGTTGTATTTTAGAATGATTCATTAGCCGGCATTTGTGCTTGATAAAGTATGATACGTATCAAAGATACCGTATGGAATCTTGAAAAGAATGCCATTACCATATATGGTATTGTAGGTGAGAGGTAATAAAAGACTTTGATTAGCGCGCGAGATTTTTTTCTTTAAACAGGTTGACGAAAAACTACTTTCTTATGAGTTGTGCTTTTTTTCATATCGCTTCCGTTTTCGCAAATTTTGCTTCAAAATCTCGCGCGTAGGCATTCATTAAATGTTGAATTATATTTCACATTACAAAATCGTAGTTTAAAGAAAAGTTTAACATTATTTCAAAAAGTAGCCAGTCACTTTAAGAAACTTTCCTGTGTACTTGCCCAAAAACATGGATGTCATGAAATCCCTCTATTATCCAAATTAATATCGGTGATAAATAACCTGAGACAATGTCGAGAGTTGTTAATTAAATTAATATCGGTGATAAATAACCGAGACAAAGTCGAGAGTTATACAGTTGAGGGTTACTATTGGTCATTATTAAATAACTATTTGAAATCACGTATTTTTATTGGTTGAGGCGCGTGCTTTATGAGAGCACACAGAACGCGCGTTTGCACGTTGATCAAATTGTATTTTATAAAAGGAATAAAAAACTTGCTTTCTGTGCTGTATGCAGTTATAAAGCACTTGGGGATTGTCGCTTCGCGTCGTGCTTCTCTTAACACTTCTCTCGTGTTCTGACAACCCCGCGTGCTTTATAACTGCACAAAGCACGCGCGCGCGTTTTCTATTCCTTCAATACTGTATGCTATACTGCATTTTCTTACAGTAAGGACACTCGAACCGTGAATATTAGAAATAAGATTTATTATGAACACTTCTTGTATTTGAACTCAATTCTTCATTTTTAGTAAAGCTTTTGAAGCAGTACATAGTTCAGAAAATAATAACATGAAAAAGTCTAGTGTTGACGGTTCGAGTATTCTCACTGTAAATGTATTCACAGATCTAAAAGAGATAGGTCCTCACTGTAAATGTATTCACAGATCTAAAAGAGATAGGTCCTCACTGTAAATGTATTCACAGATCTAAAAGAGATAGGTCCTCACTGTAAATGTATTCACAGATCTAAAAGAGATAAGTCCTCACTGTAAATGTATTCACAGATCTAAAAGAGATAGGTCCTCACTGTAAATGTATTCACAGATCTGAAAGAAATACGTCGTAACTACGTACGCAGTGTTCTGTTCTGGACCGACCTAGCTGCCATTCTACCACTAGAAATCTTTGCAGTTGTTGGGCATGGACAAGGTCATAATGGACACGAGGGATGGCACTTACTATCGTTCTTGAGATTAAACCGCCTGCTGAAATTGTTCAGGGTAAGTGGAGTGATGAAGATGATTGATGATGATGATGATGGTGATGATGATGATGATGATGATGATGATGATGATGATGATGATGATGATGATGATGATGATGATGATGATGATGATGATTGATGATTGATGATGATGATGATGATTGATGATGATGATGATGGTGATGATGATGATGATGATGATGATTGATGATTGATGATGATGATGATGATGATGATGATTGATGATTGATGATGATGATTGATGATTGATGATGATGATGATGATGATGATGATGATGATGATGATGATGATGATGATGATGATGATGATGATGGATGATGATGATGATGATGATACTGATGTATATACTATTGTGTTTCCTTCAGATGTCTTCGTTCTTCTCTGAGCTCGAGGACCGTCTCGACTATAGCATCGGGAAAGTTCGATTTCTGAAGTTTTTGATCAGCATTCTGCTAGCCACCCACTTGTGTTCTTGTCTCTGGTTCTTTGAAGCATGCTATGGGGAACAGTAAGTACCATCCTGCAGATTCGAGTTCTTCGTTGCTCATTTTCCTTATTATGCTGTACAATGCGCATGTTTCCCTTTTAAATTGAAGACTTATATTACCTGTTTCCCTATAAAATGACACTGTTTGCCAGGCATGCTGTCATGCGCAGAGATGTGTGCCAAAATATGTAACGTAGAGGTAATGAGTCTGAGTCTCCCCAATTAGTAGGTTATGCTAAATACATTGAGACGTTAAAACAAGTGTTTATTTAGGCTACGTTTACACGGTACCGGACAAATTGTTGACCGGTCAAAAAAGCATCCGCTTAGGGGCTCCGTTCACACGGGACCGCGTTAAACGTGCAATAATTTGAACGCCTCACCGGTCAAAACGAAAATATTGTAATGATCGGTTCCGTGTGAACAGCATGTCCAGGTCGATCTTTTGACCGGTCAAAAATTCGTCCGGTACCGTGTAAACGTAGCCTTATTCTAAAACAACGTGTTAGTGCACTGTATAGTCTGTACGCATGCAATTCCTTAGGCACTAGCGACATGAACATAAGCAAAATACGGAGACTCACTGAAAAATTTCTAGACTAGGTGTGAAAAAACTCGAGAGCCGCTAATGAGCAAAGCCCAACTGAGTCTGCGTATGTTGCTTATGCTTGCATCGCTAGTGTGAACCAGCGTAAACGTCTTTCATCCAGGTGTGGTATACAATCAGACGAAATTCATGCATGTGCCTTTGAAAACACTGTTAATGTTTCATTTATGTAGTGCTGGCTCTCTATTTATCTCAATCTATGCGCATTTGATCATATTAACTTGTACTTTGCGTACGATGAATATCATATGGGCAATTCCATGAGAGGGCAAAAATTCACCAAAATGAAAACAAATAATCTGAGGCCAACTATACCATATTTGAATAGAGTAATAGTTGAGTGATTGGAAAATATATGACTCAAGTAGAAATCGGCACTATGTTTACTTTTAGGGGGGTCCCCAATGAGTCTTAAAACTTATTAATTAATATTTTCTTATAGATTTGAGGTAGAGCAATTCTTCATCCACTTACCAATAAGGCTCAACCCAAAGTATCTTATCAAAAGAACAATTAGCAAATTCATGCCTTTTTCTAAATTTTCTATGGAATTTCAGTTAAAAAATGACTTCAAATGTAACGTCCATGATCATGGAATTGCCCATATATATTATTATTCATTCATTTTATTTCCTTGTATTTTCATCTTTTCCAGGAACTGTGAATCTGGTAGCTGGGCTCAGCATATCGGCAACATCAGTGCAGGTGTTGACGAGTACATTGCGTCAGTGTACTGGGCAGCGGCTACCATGTCATCGACAGGCTATGGCGATATCCACGCCCACGATGCTTCTAGCCAGCTGATTGCCGTTTTAGTCATGTTCGTTGGGTTGCTTTTGTATGGGTATTGTCTTAGTAGCATTGCAGCTACTCTAGCTAATGCAGCTGCTCCAAAGTAAGTTATTATTACAGTAGATTTAAGTATGTTGATGCATCAAAGTAAGACGTTTTACAGTAAATTGAAAAACGTTGGTCGATTATATTTGTTATTAGTTATTGTTGGTTACAGTAGATTTAAAAACGTTGCTGCGTAAAAGTAAGATATTTGACAGTAAATTTGAAAAAGGTTTACCAATTCTTTTTATTGGCTGTTATATTGACGTCACCCTAGCTAATGCAGCCGCTCACACTGAAGTAAGTTATTATTACAGTAGATTTAAAAACGTTGCAGCGTAAAAGTAAGATATTTGACAGTAAATTTGAAAAAGGTTTACCAATTCTTTTTATTGACTGTTGTATTGACGTCACCCTAGCTAATGCAGCCGCTCCTACTGAAGTAAGTTATTGTATTACAGTAGATTTAAAAATGTTGATAACATATAGAAATACATGCACAATACTACCGAATCCCATCTGGAATCAGTTTTGGTGAGATCGCGCATATATTTTATATATGTCTACAAATCATATTAATAATCACTAATCACGTACGTGTCCGCATCTCACACAAAGCCCATACTGAATACCTTCAATCAAGTTCAAAATTATTGGGACATTGTTATGACAAAATAATATTAAAGAAATATGGTTTGGTAACCCCCTCCCCCCAAAGCAATGTTGAGTGATTGGCCTTTCTCTTAAGAAATACTTCACATTTCCAAAAATTCAACATTGATTCGGGGAAGAAGGGGGGGGGGGGGGGGGGACGTACAATTTTTTATAGAAGGTTTTTTACGTAAAAACCAGGTAATGTACCAAGGTATTTTGCATATGATTGTAGCTTGTAGCTTAGATTCAAACAATCTTGACTCACATGTTTTAATCTGTGTTCGTTCGTTTATGTAAGATCATACATTTATTTTAATATCATATATGTGTTAAGTTCTTATGTAAGATCATGCGTTGATTTATCATAAATTTGTTCAGTTCTTCAAGTTAAGTTCTTATTGTCATTTGTTTTTCAGGGTCGAGTTTCTTGAGCGTATCACCGCTGTACAGACCTTCATGCAAGAACAAGACCTCGCTCCAGACCTCATCGCTCAGGTCTCACAATACCTCAGTACATTATGGAATATCCACAAGTAAGTGAATTATAAGACTACGAAACGGTACAAATACTACAGGCTTTACTAAATAGAAGCTTATTGGTGGCATGGCGCCTCTCACCTCTGTAGTCCAGGTTCCAGTCCCGGCTCGGGCTTGTATTGAACTTGCCTTACCACGGGCTGTACTAAATACAAAAGATTATATCACATGCTACCGTTTCTTACACTTTGCAATGAAGAACTTGCCTTACCACGAGCTGTACTAAATACAAAAGAATATAGCACATGCTACCGTTGCTTATACTGTGCAATGAAGAACTTGCCTTACCACGGGCTGTACTAAATACAAAAGAATATATCACATGCTACCGAGGCTTACGCTGTGCAATGAAGAACTTGCCTTACCACGGGCTGTACTAAATACAAAAGAATATATCACATGCTACCGTTGCTTATACTGTGCAATGAAGAACTCACAATCATCTTCGTTGTACTCTATATTTTCTACTACGATTACCCATCAACTGATCGAATATAATGTATTTTTTTTGTTAGAGGGGAGGTGATTCCACGTTCTAGGCGTCTGATGGATGACATGCCGATAACACTACAACAGGACGTGTGCTCAGAAGAATCCAAAGAAATCATGGAAAAGGTAAAGTATTGAATAGAGTATTACTATAATTATGAGGGCTACAAGTATATTAGCTTTTAGCTATTTAGTGCTACCCTCTTTAAATAAATATATCTTATTAGACAGTTTGATGTGTAATATGGCTGGATATTTTAAGAGTGAAACGCTGTATTTTGACGAGCCTCCGGGCGAGTCAAAATGCTAGTTAACGAGTAAAATATCCAGCCATATTACACATTAAACTGTTTAATAAGTTATTTATTATCCAATCAAAAGGTTTTTGTTATTTTATAATGCAAAATATTGTTTTACTTGAGGGCTAGATAGACGAGTAAAAATATCGCTGGATATTTTTACTCGATCCAGTCCTACTCCTGCGATATTTTTACTCGTCTATGACTAGTTGGATAATAAAGTTTCTTACTTACTTACTTACTTACTTACTTACTTATTTACTTACTATTGTATCAATCTATCATTATCACCATCATTATTATCACCATCATTATTATCATCATCATTATTATCATCATCATTATTATCATCATCATTATTATCACCATCATTATTATCATCATCATTATTATCACCATCATTATTATCACCATCATTATTATCATCATCATCATTATAATCACCATCATTATTATTATCATCATCATTATTATCACCATCATTATTATTATCATCATCATTATTATCACCATCATTATTATTATCATCATCATTATTATCACCATCATTATTATTATCATCATCATTATTATCACCATCATTATTATTATCATCATCATTATTATCACCATCATTATAGTCATCATATAGATCAACATCGTCTTCAACATCGTCTTCACCATCATCATCCTATTAACGCCATCATTATTATAACCACCATCATGATCGTCATTATTATCATCATCATCATTCTAATCATTAATATCATCATTATGATCTTCATTATATTATAAACATTATTCAATCATATTGTGAACGTCTTGCTTAACTAATTATTGTTCTTTTAGATTCCCATCTTCATGGGGACAGAGGATACCTTTTTAAGAGAACTTTCCCTGAAGACAACATCATATCTCTTTAATCCAGGTATATCAAGAATTCAAAAAAGGTTGTCATAGGCAATATGAAATAGGTCATTCCAAGATCCAAGAATAACTGGAATAACGTGTTTCTGGTTTTTATTTTCGTGAAGATCGCGGAGGGTAGTGTTGAGAAATTCCGTGTTGTTTGCTTTCCACGAAGCCATTTGGAAGGCCTCGATTAGACCTTTTCCGAATTCGTATGAATGATTACTAAACTCATCGAGGCAGGAAGCTACACATTCACTTTTTTATTTTATTTCATCCACTTCCGCCTCGACTTCATCCATGCATGCATGCATGAATGCATTTCTTAATTATTTATTCATTCATTCATTCATTCATTTATTCATCCGTCCGTCCATCCATTCTTTTTTTTTTAATTAATTAATTAATTCATCTCAGTATTCATTCATTCATTTATCCATCCATCCATTCGTTTGTTCGTTTCTTTATTCATGCACTATTTAAATGTGTATACTCTGTGCTTGTCACTGGTATTTTCTTTGCTTACACATTCGCCTAAATGCTCGTGTGTATACTAGAAAATACAAGTGACTCGTTGGATATTCCACGGTATGTCACTTGAAACCATTGTATCACTTGTATTAACAGAGCAGGCATGACATCATTATTTCTTTTTCATTTATTTTTTTTAACGTTTCGTTCCCAGGCGATTTCATCGTGTACGCGGGCGATATGGGTCGTGAGATGTACTGTGTTAGAAGGGGTATGGTTGATGTGATAAGTGACGATGGCATCAAGCTTGCCACACTTGGACCTGGAGGATTCTTCGGAGAGGTTAGATTACGATTTGTTATCGTATATACTGTCAATGTATATTTATGTATTAAGCTTCGTCCGAAGACAGGAGCTGTCAAAGGCAATAAAATCAATTGGAGACGGAAAAGAGTCAGTTTCGCGTCATCTAGCACCGCTGTACTATTTTACAAAAGGCGCATTTGCACAGGCTAAGCCTTGACTTTTTTGTAAAAATATTCACCAATTTCAACCAAAGTACGAAAAATATTTAACAATAGAAAATACAATTGAATTTACTCTGAATTGAGACTATCCCTGTGCAAATGCGCCTTTTGCAAAAGAGTATTGCGATGCTGGAAAACGTGAAACTTATTATAGATATTATAGATCCACTCTTAAAGGTTGTGTAGGGAGGAAATTGACTATGTTTTTGTGAAACTGATTTTAATATTACAGATCTATTTTTAAGGGTTTTCCAGGAAGGAAATTGACTATCTTTTTGTGAAACTTATTTTATCATTACAGATCTATTTTTAAGGGGTTTCCAGGAAGATAATTGACTATCTTTTTGTAAAACTTATTTTATTATTACAGATCTATTTTTAAGGGTTTTCCAGGAAATAAATTGATTATCTTTTTGTGAAACTGATTTTATTATTAAAGATATATTTTGAAGGGTTGTTTAGGAAGGAAATTGACTATCTTTTTGTAACAGGTTGGTCTTATCTACGGCGAAAGTCGGTTAGCTTCTGTACAAGCCAAGACCTACTGTCAGATCCTCATGTTGACCAAGTCCGATCTGGACAATGTACTTGTCTCATTCCCTGTGGTAGCCAAGTAAGTATCTGTCTCTATCCACGATCATTTGAAAATACCTGTCAAGCATTATTGACTTTAGGGGGGGTGGGGGTTAGGTTGAGAAGAGGAACATTACGGCTATTTAATATTAACACTACAGCAATCTTTTTTAGTTATATTTGTAAATATAAATCTTATATAATACTTTGTAAGCGTTTGAGCATTGTTAAATGCGCTATAAGAACGTAATATTATTTTTATTAGAGTGATTTTCATTTGACCGTGAAAGAAAAACGACTATTTAGTTCGTACTTGTTGGTAAAGAGCAAAAGAAAACAATAGATTCATAGTATAGTAACAACTATTAGTTTGCCAATTCTTTCACGGTCATATGAATATCACTCTATCAATATTTACCCTTGCAGTCAACTTGGCGAAGCGAGCTCAAATAGCCAACATCTTAATAAAATCCAGAAGGCCGCCATCGAGAACACCCGTACAGCAGTCCGACGTCTATCCTTGTCAGTCAAGAAGAAAACACCATCACGTGACTCGTACGGCTTGATGAGACAATTACAGAAGAAAAACTCTTCGGTAACACCATGCACTGAAAGGTAACCATAGTGATGATGATGATGGTGATGATGATATTCATAACGAAGTTAGTAGTAGTGTTTATGTTTATGTCTTTAATGATGGTGATGACGATAGTGATGATGATGGTGATGACGATAGTGATGATGAAGGTGATGACGATAGTGATGATGATGGTGATGACGATAGTGATGATGATGGTGATTGGTGATGATGATATTGATAACGAAGATAGTAGTATTGTTATTGCTTATGTCTCTGATGATGGTGATGACGATAGTGATGGTGATGACGATAGTGATGGTGATGACGATAGTGATGGTGATGACGATAGTGATGATGATGTTAATGATCAATGAAAATATATAGAATGATGATAATATATTTATGATAAGAAGACCATAATGGTCGTGTTGGCGCTTGTAAAGACGAATTATGGGGGGAAATATTAACATGATAACGATAATGATGGTAGAATGTGATTCATTTGTCTCACGAATGTCGAAGCTTTGGACTACGACGTCTCGACGGCTACTGCTAGTCTTCATCTTTCTAATTTTTATTGATAATGACGGTGATGTTGATGGTGATGTTGATGGTGATTGTGATGGTGATAATAAGCAATTATTGGGTGAGGTTGAGCATGATATCGTAAATTATCAAGACCGAGGTCTGTGTTATCTGAATTTACGATATCATGCGAAAACCGAACCCAATAATTGTTTTATTGTACATTTTGTAAAGTAAACGTACAATTTTAATTAGGTAAAAAAGAGACAATAACAAGCACATCTCGCTGCCATTTTAACATCAACTCCCTGAGAACGGAGGGAGCCTGGGAACTTGACAGTGATAAATGCAGTATCTGCTGCATGCTACTCAGATTTAGCCGTGTGCTTTCGGCCAATCAGATTCAATGTAGTTAGTAAAATGTATAATGATGGTGATGATGATGACGGTGATGGTGACGGTGATGGTGATGGTGATGGTGATGGTGATGGTGATGGTGATGGTGATGGTGATGGTGATGGTGATGGTGATGGTGATGGTGATGGTGATGGTGATGATAATGATGGTGGTGATGGTGATGGTGACGGCGATAATCATGTTTTTCAGTGAGATGAATGTCTTGCATCATGTCAACAAGATCGAGGAGTATAAGTATCCGTACCGCGAGAGTTCACCTATCATGAGAATACTAACGTTCTTTCTAATGATGTAAGTATTCTTGATTACAGTAGAGGAATCCTCTTTCTTCAGTCAATTATATCAGACCCGTTAACGGTCGCGAAAAAAAACATGTTTTGTCTCAAAGATTGGTGATCCAAACAAGATATTTATCGTCACTTGTATCTAAACCTGTTAATAGATACGACAAAAAAAAAATATGCGAAATGACCATTTTTTTTATATACAGTAGGGAAATTTCCTTTCTTTAGACCTTGTTCTATAATGACCTATTTTTGTTATACAATAGGGGAATCCTCTTTCTTCAGACCTTGTCTTTAACGACCATTTTTATGTACAATAGGGGAATCCCCTTTCTTCAGACCTTGATTTATAGTGACCATTTCTTACAATTGGGGAATGCCCTACCTTGGACCTTGTTATGATAATATTATCTTTTTATTAGAAGGGAAACCCCCTACTTGAGTCTATAATAACCATATCGTCTGTGTTGTACAGGAAGGGAATCCCCCCACATCGTTCCTGGATCAACAAGTGGCAGGCATTCACTATGGTTGCCACTGCTCTCTACTTGATAACCTTGGCACTGCAGGCAGCTCTCATGCACACCAGTGTTGCATTGTGGATTTTGAACTATGTCTGTGACGTCATCTTCTTTGTTGACATGTAAGTATAATTAGCAAGTATTGAATAGCATTCTTTGAGTTTGAGGTCTGCATAGTTCTATAAAACGTAGGTAAAACCCGCTCGTTCCCGTTCCTAGTTGAAAGTGTAATGTGTTCTATTTGTCTGTGTGCTTGTTTCCATAACAATGTCTTTACTCGTTTCCATAGTTATATCAAGTTTCACGTGGGATACTACAACGAGTGGAATATTCTTGTCACTCATCCTTTGATGACCGCAAAGCATTACCTCAGGTATGACGTCACACATACGTCAATGATGACGTCATGTTTTGTCTATGTTACATATAAAAATGATACGAATATAGATGAGCTTGTTAATAAAGTTGGTGGTAAGATTGTAATAAGGATCCTGTCTGTTTACAATCTTATTCTATACAAGGTGGACGTGTTACCGTTTGAACAAGTAGACGATTGTCACTTTGAAGGGAGAGACTTTCAATACTTTTATGTATCCCTGTTCGCACCTGTATTCGTGTTTGTATTTATATCCCTGCGTTTGTATTTGTTATCATGTTCGCATTTATTCATGTTCGCATTTATTCATGTTTGCGTTTGTATTCGTATTTGTATTTGTATTCGTATTTGTATCCATGTTCGCATTTATTCATGTTCGCGTTTGTATTCGTGTTCGCATTTGTATTTGTATTCCCATACGTATTTTTATTTGTAGATGTAGTCTTATTTAAACACGTAGACGTAGTCGTATTTGTGTATCGAATACCAGTGATAATCTCGTTGATTTTGTTTGTGATTGATATAAACGAGATTTTTGTTCATTTCCATTTCCAATTATTATTAATTTACTCAAAACCTACAAATTTACCAAACGTTATTTTTTTCAGGACGAACTTTATGCTGGACCTGTTCTGCTGTTTTCCTACCGATATCATCGTGCTTGCAATGTGGCCACAACATCTTGGTACATACATATAATAAAATAACTTACGCATATATATATTACTTAACAAGTCTTGCGTAAACTAACTGTTGTAAAAACATTTACGTTTTGAGACTCATCATTTTTCACTGGTTTTTGTATTGTTAAATTTGAATATTTTACGTATGGTATTTACGTAACGCTTCAAACTGACGTAATATTATTTTTTAAGGTGTTCTACGTATTCTTGCGTTTGCAAGAATGAACAGATGCTTCCATTTCTACAAACTCGTAAGTGAAATGATATAATACACCTAGTTCAAAAATAGTTGTCGCAGCCGAAGCTACAGTCCATACTCTGAAGCCTGCAAACAATGTCGGTAAACTGAACTGAAAGTGTGATTTATTACACGCTTTTTAAAGAAATATTTGTCCCATCATCTGTCACTGCAAAACTTGTTATGTTCATATACCACAAACACGTACAACCAAAATATGCTATGAATAAATCGATAACAAGAGTAGAAATACCAACATCCTTTGTACGCTTCAGTGTGTGGACTGTAGCTTTGATTGCGACAATGATTATTGAAATAGGTGTATATACTTTATACAGGGGCGGATCCAGAAATTTGTCACGGGGTTGTCCCAATTGCAAATGAAGGGCTCCTAAGGTGTTAGGGGGTGTGCTGTCCCAAAATGTCTTAAATAAAATAGGTGTAATTGCTGCGCTAGGGGGTGTCCGGTGCCACTAGGGACAACCACTAGATCCGTCCCTGATATATGATGGCGATGATGATGATTTCCGCGCACCCATGCAATATCCTCTATGTAATAATGTGGTTGGTTTTATCTCCGAGCACCCATGTAATATCCTCTATGTAATAACGTGGTTGGTTTTATTTCCGCGCACCCATGCAATATCCTCTATGTAATAATGTGGTTGGTTTTATCTCCGAGCACCCATGTAATATCCTCTATGTAATAATGTGGTTGGTTTTATCTCCGCGCACCCATGCAATATCCTCTATGTAATAATGTGGTTGGTTTTATCTCCGCGCACCCATGCAATATCCTCTATGTAATAATGTGGTTGGTTTTATCTCCGAGCACCCATGCAATATCCTCTATGTAATAATGTGGTTGGTTTTAATCAGGTTCAGTTCTTTGGTTACATGGATGAGCAACTGGGGGGAACTGCAAACATATTCAGGTGCTTTTACTATCTCACTCCTCTATCTATTCCATTATTTCACCTTTTCATTTATCCATTAATTAATTAATTAATTTATTCATTCATTCATTCATTTAGTTATTACTGGCATTCATACTTATCATCTGTGCATCCCTCTCTTCCTTATTATTTTTTATTCATTTGTTCTTTCATTTATTGGTTGATTCTTTCATTTATGTTTTGTTTGCTCATTTATTCATTCGCTCATTCGGTAATTTATTTATTCATTTATTCATTCATTTATTTATTCATTTATTCTTTCATCCATTTCTTCCATTATTCACTTACATGTATTCATTTATTTATTTATAAATTCATTCATTCATTCACTCACTCACTCGTTTGCTTAATCATTTATTCATTCATTCATTTAATAATCCATACATTCTTTGTATCTCAAATGTATCCAGGCAGCTCAAGTTCGCTGTATACATGGGCCTGTTCACCCACTATGTAGCCTGTGGTTGGTTTATTCTGTCCTGTAAGGGTATTAGTACTGGATACCATCAATGTAAATCAACATCATGGGTCATGAACCTCGATCATGTCTTAGGTAAGAAACTTATTAGAATAGATCAAACAAATGTTTGTTGGATTTTGATTCATAATAGTATTTGTTGGTCCTCAACCTTTTAATTTTTATAAACTTCTAAGCTTTTGGCCTTCGCGGCCATCTTCAGAGGAATTAAAGATCGTTACAAGTCGTAAGAAAAAAAAAAAATTAAGAGAGACTTGTAACGATCTTCCATTCCTCTGAAGATGGCCGCGAAGGCCGAAAGCTTAGGAGAAGTTTACTGAAAATTAAAAGGCTGAGAAGCAACCAATACTATTACGAACGTATTAGAATAGTTGGAAGGGCGCAGTCTAAGGGCTGGTTCGTGCTGTGACACAAGCACTTCCACAAGCACTAGCACTAGCACAGGCATAAGCATAAGCACAAGCACAGGCATAAGCATTCAGATAAACATAAGGGTATTTACACAGTATGCTCTTCCTGTTGCACAGAGATATGCATTATGCAACAATATCAAGGACAACCTTTTGAAATAGGTTTATAATATACTCATCTTACATATTTTACAGGACACAATGATACCGTATTTGAGCGCTATGTGACGTCGTTCTACTGGGCAGCAGCTACCTCTGCGTCGGTTGGATATGGAGATCTACACGCGATACTTGTAGAAGAGGTCAGACATAAGTTGTATACAAATACATATACAAAAAACTCATTAATAACAGCGCGAAAGAACGTAAAATGCAAAACTTGAGGGCGGAAAGAAATCGAGCAAAATTAAAATTTCCTCCTTCCCCCCTTCAAATATCAAATAGACCCTTTTCGAGATCTCTTTTACGCTGTGTTAGCCTGGAATCCATGTAATGTATTCTTTCATCCAGTAACAGCCCGTGGGAATGCAAGAGATCTTTGAGTAAAGAAGACAATAAAAATATTTTGAAATCCCACGACTTTTATCTAAACTTCTGTAAATTTACGCACAATTGAGGCTAACACAGTGTAAAAGAGATATTGAAACTACTGGACTATTGCCCTTCCCTTATTGATTGTAAGCACCTTTAAGTATTTATTTGGGCTTTATATAAGTTAATTAAGGTATATAAAATCATCGTCTTCATTATTATTATTTTAGATTTATCTTTGTTTTCATTGTAACCAAGTAGAAGCAAAATAAACTTGTACACATGTTTTAACAATAGATCAAACATTTTTCATGCCCCCACGTGATATCGTAATACATATATAAGACAACGAATCTTATTCCCAAAAGATTTGAATTGGGTGGAAACGTACATAACAGCGCGTTAGCCGATTTGGTCTATTAAAATAGTGGTTCTATCCTTTCAGATGGCCTATGCCCTTATATGTATGATCATTGGTATTGTATTCTATGGGTTCATTATTGCCAGTGTTGCTGCTGGTTTGGCTAATGCTGACGCACTCAGGGCTCGATACCAGGAACGACTTGGTGCTATCAAGAACTTCTTAGAGGTGAATACGACAACGACGATGATGATGATGATGATTATGATAGAAATGATGATGTTGATGATGGGCGGCGGTGGTGCTGATGATAATTACAATAACTACATGTGATAAGGACTAGAGGAATGATAATGAAGGTTGTGATGATGAAGAAGGTAATGATGGTGATGAAAAGGATGCTGGTGTTGATGATGATGACGAGGAGTCTAATGAGAATTGTGATGATGATGGTGATGAGAATGATGATGGTGTTGGTGATGGTGATGATGATGATGATGATGATGATGATGATGATGATGATGATGATGGTGATGATGATGAGCAGGAGGAGGGGATTTACGATGGTGGTGATGATAATCGTTAAAATATTGACATTAATGACCGTATTTTGCCTCTTTTTTAGGACCAAAACATCAATGAAAACCTAAGACTCCGTATCCTAAGGTAACATACGACAGACTATCGACTCGGGTTCAGCTCGAGCTACTTATTTGACGATCAAATATCGATTTATCTGGACTATATCGATCAAATGTCGAATAATCAGGACGATATCGATTAAATGTCGATTTATCTGGACGGTAACGATCAAATATCGATTTATCTGGACGATATCGATTAAATATCGATTTATCTGGACGGTAACGATCAAATATCGATTTATCTGGACGATATCGATTAAATATCGATTTATCTGGACGGTAACGATCAAATATCGATTTATCTGGACGATATCGATTAAATATCGATTTATCTGGACGGTAACGATCAAATATTATTTATCTGGGCGATCTATCTGGACGATTAAATATCGATTTATCTCGTCACTTATTTGACGTGAATTCCTATCAGTACTATTCTATAAATACACATCTTAATCGAGACATCCAGATGCTAATACATGCAATCCTTATTCCCATTGTTTTATTCGAGTGCCAATCGTTAAATCCGAGCCGTTTCCCCAAATCCGATTCCTTATCGATTGGTACGTGTGATAATCGAATACCTATATTGATTGGTGTTTTCAATTTGTAGCCACTACCAGTATATATGGATTCGTAACCGAGGTATCGATCCAAGTTCTCTGTTCCAGGGAATACCGCTGGCCCTGCAAGCTGATATCACTCTCAGTCTCTATAAAGAAGTCATTGAGAAGGTATTATAGGAGGAGAGGGTTGATATTTGATTTCAGTGTTTTGCTTGTTTGTTCGTTTTTTTATGATGATGATGATGATGATGATGATGATGATGATGATGATGATGATGATGATGATGATGATGATGATGATGATGATGATGATGATGATGATGATGATGATGATGGTAATGATGATGACGATGATGTGGATGATAATGATTGTGATTATGATGTTAATAATGATCATGATAATAGTGATGATGATGCAGATGATTATGATAGTGATCATGATGATGATGCAGATTATTATGATGTTGATCATGATAGTGATGATCATGATGATAGTGATGATGATGCAGATGATGATCATGATGATGATGTTGATCATGATGATAGTGATGATGATGCAGATGATGATGATCATGATGGTGATCATGATGATAATTATAACAATATCGATTCTCAATATCGATTCTTCCATCTATTGTCAGGTACCATTGTTCCAAGGCACGGAGATTGGTTTCTTGAAGATGTTATCCATTCACATTCAGCCCGTTTACTTCTTAGCCAAGGAATATGTAGTGAGGAAAGGAGACATCGGACAAGAGGTTTGAAACAGAACATATATATATCATGCAGGGGAGAGTGATTGATGGCTGGATAAATTACTGAATGAATGAATGGTTAGATGAATAAATGAATGAATGGATGGATAAATTACTGAATGAATGAATGGATAGATGAATAAATGAATGAATACATGCATGGTTAGATGGATAGATGGATAGATGAATGGATTAATGGTCAAATGAATGGATGGATGGATAGATTAATGGATGGATAGATTAATGGATGGATAGATAAATGGATGGATAGATTAATGGATGGATAGATTAATAGATGGATAGATTAATGGATGGATAGATTAATGGATGGATAGATTAATGGATGGATAGATTAATGAATGAACGACTCGGAATGAAATAATAATTGAAAGTTGATGAATGAGAAGATGTATGAATACCTCATTACATCTTTACTTGTCTTTGATAGTGAATAATAGTCACTAAATAAAAACTATTACACAGTAGCAATTATATTTTTATTTCATGGATTAAATGTCTTTTGTCCAAGCAATTGACATGTTATGTTATTATTTCAGATGTATTTCATCCAAGATGGCCAAGTCGAGGTCGTATCAGAGCATGAAACACCGATTGTCTTCGATACCATGGGTTCTGGTAGATTCTTTGGTGAAATCAGTATCGTCTTTAGTTGTCCAAGGACAGCCTCTATCCGGTTGGTAGAGAATCCATAATTATAGCCACATGAATATTATAAAAAGCTTATATTGCTTATAGCTGAAATCGTTCAATCGCGACCACCAAATTGTGAATTTGATTTTGTGTTTTTCCGATCCATCAATCAGCTTGGAGGCAGTGCTTATATCAGATCAACCAATGACAGAATGGGTTTATGTAAGCTCCGCCCCCAACGATGATTGACAAAACAAAATAGACAAACAATTCGCCGACGTTTTTTAACGTTTTTTAACAATTTAACAAACAATTTGAGTCAACATATGAGACTGTAATTGCCATCACTATGCTCATTGGATTGTTCCAATAAATATACTCAAATGTACTCACCATTACTATCCTCATTGAATTTTAACAATCTTCAGTACCAAAACCAACTGTGATATGTTCATACTGACAAAAACTGATTTCGACGAAACACTAACGCTTTCCCCCCTTAAACGCCCTCATTAACCTTCTCCCTTCTCTAAATATACTCAACTGTACTCATTGAATGTTTACAATCTTCAGGACCAAAACCAACTGTGATGTGTTCGTACTGACAAAAGCCGATCTCGACGAAGTACTGACTCACTACCCTCTCATTAAGACCAAAATAAGAGAAACGGCTGAGGAGAGGCAGCGAATGGTTGCAGAAAGGGCAGCAGGCTTTGCAGCCAAAAGGAAAGAGGAGGAGGAACAGAAGAAGAAGGAGGAAGAAGATAGGAAAAGACGAGAAGAAGAAAACAAGGTAAAACATCGTTGTAGTTTGTGAATAGACCAGTGTCGAGTTCTGCATTGCACAGCCTTGGCCACGATTAGTAGATTTGCTTGCTTCCTTGCTTCCTTGCTTCCTTGCTTCCTCCTTCGTTCCTTTCTTGCCTTCTTCCTTCCTTGTTTGCCTTCTTCCTTCCTTCCTTGCTTCCTTTTCATGCCTGCCTGTTTGAATTTGCCTGCTTGTTTGTTTAAATGTTTCTTTCCGGATTTAATTCACATCAGCCTTCTTCATTCAGTACAGTGCTGTTTTGAAGACATGTCTTAAATTCATTGTTTCAGGAAAAAGAAGGCTCTGATGAAGATGTCAAGACAGATACAAAAGACAAAAAGGAAGATGAGTCAGCGCAAACCTCAGAAGTTACTGAACCGCAAGAGGGCACTCCCAAAACAAACATCTTCAAAACCTGTTTGACAGGTCTAGTAGATCTGCTGGGTAACCTGGTGATCCTCCCTGAGAGTCGCTTGAGGTTGATTACTTTCTTCACCTGTTTTCTTGTCTTTGCTACCAGCCTCACCATTACATATATGGTAAGTCACTTAGCTAACGCGTTGCTATGTATGTTTGCACCCAATTCAAATATTTCTATTAGAATAAGATTATTTGTTTCATTTTTTTGAAATGTGACTCTCACAACACAATCATTAATACCATGACCACGACCATCACCACCATGACCATGACTACGACCATCACAATCACCACCATCACAATCACCACCATCACCATCACCATCACCATCACCATCACCATCACCATCACCATCACCATCACCATCACCATCACCATCACCATCACCATCACCATCACCATCACCATCACCATCACCATCACCATCACCATCACCATCACCATCACCATCACCATCACCATCACCATCACCATCACCACCACCACCACCACCACCATCACCATCACCATCACCATCACCATCACCATCACCATCACCATCACCATCACCATCACCATCACCATCACCATCACCATCACCACACATACAAAATGCACAATGAGGAACTCAAAGCTAGAGTATTACCATTACAATATCATGACACTGGGACAATAATAATGGTTCAAACGTTTGTCTTGTAAGGCTGCTTTTCAACATCATCCAGTATACCTGATTGTATTCAACTACATCTGTGAAGCTTCTTTCTTTTTTGAGGTAAGAACAATCTAACATTATTTTTTAATTTAACCTAAAAGACCTTTAGACCTTTTCCGAATTCGCTTGGATGATTACAAAACAATGGTTTCAAGTCGAGGTTGGCCTTGATAAATAAAAGAATCAAGTTCAGTCTTGACTTGGAACCTTTGTATTGTGATCATTTAAGCGAATTCGGGATATATAAAAGTGTATTGCAACAAAGGCTGGCACATGAGTGGCCTAGCGGTGAGAGCGCTGGCCTCTCACCGCTGTGTGGTCCAGGTTCAAGTCCCGGCTCGGGCATGGATTATATGTGAGTTGAGTTTGTTTGATGTAATCTTCTCTCCTATGTCACAAGGGTTTTTCTCCGGGTTATCCGGTTTTCCTCCCTCAGCAAAAATGAACATGTGAGCCGAGTTGTGTACAAAATATTAAACGTAGAGGTAGTGAGTGTGAGTGATTCTCCCCGATTAGTAGGGCGCACTGCGTCCAGCTAGAAGATTGAGACGTTAAAAAAGTTATTATTATTATATTATTATTATTATTAAAAAAGAACTTTAGTAATTTAGTAACAAAGGAATAGCAAAAGAAAGAGTTCAGATTGATTGTTCTTCTTTTATCTTTTAATTTTAATGAAAAGATAAAATTAAAATTCCTTTCCCACTAAATCACAATGGTCTGTACAACATTCTTCAATTGGAAATGTAAATGATATGCTATGAAAGTTTACTGGAGTGGAATTAATTAAATTTTATTTTTCAAGATCTTCTTAAACTTTCACATGGCTTACATCGATAACGTTGGTGACGTCATCACCGAGCACAGGAGCCTGGTACTGAATTACGTCAAAGGGAAATTCCCATTTGATCTGCTGGCTTCGTTTCCTATTGATATCTTTGCCTTGGCCGCGCCGTCTGGCAGGAGACTGGAAATACTGTCGTACCTTCGTCTTCTCCATCTACTAAGACTGGTACGAATGGAGCAGTTCTTTGCTGAATATAGCAAGAAACTTGATATTGAGTAAGTAAACACTGCAATCAGTCATCAAAATACCACTGAAACCCCCGTTCATCCGGCCACCGAAGGGACTTCCCAAAGTGGACGTATTAACGGGGTGGCCGTATTAAGCGAGTAAATTTTATAGAAAATGTATGGGCATGCATTTCGTCGGTACCTAAAAAACTGGCTGCAATAACGGGATGGCCGTATTAAGCGGGTGGCCATAAGGCGGGGTTCCATTGTACCACTGGAAAACCTGAGACATTTCTATGAGAGTAAAGTGTAGCCTTTCCCCCTATCGGCAATGTTGAAGTTTCTACTCTGAAATGTCTTGTACATTGCGAAGGCATCTAAAACAATGTCAAGGTTTCCAGTCTAAAATGTCTGTACATTGTGAAGGCTTGTTTCTTTGTCTGTTCTCCCTGCCTACCAGGTGCATGATCTCGCTTCGAAGCGCGCAAAGGATTGTTTGTAAAAAACAAACAGTCCTAGCGCCTCGAGAAAGCAACGATTTCGTTAACTTTTAGGCATTTGCGTTTTGTTTTTATTCTTTTTTTATTGCTGATAAAACAGCAGATACTGTAACGTATCAAGAGCCCATTACCCGGAGCGTGCATCTCACGTATCTGCTTTACTAGTTATCGTTTTGCCAGACCATCTATATTTAGAACAGATTTCGCGCCAAGTAATTTCGCCTTAGCCAATCAAATTGCAATGTCTCTGCCTACGTCATATATACATAAATTCACTTTTTCATAAACAAAAAAAAAACAGCATGGCGGACAGAAGCGAATAACGTTAGGGTACTTGTTGTACGCTCTGGGTAATGTCTCCTGAACCTTTATGTCATTATTGTTTGCAGCGTGTTCAAAGTCCGTATGAGCAAGTTCTTGTTTGACGTCATACTAATCGTCCACGTGTTTGCGTGTGGATGGTTCTTTATTGATTGCCCTGGTGCTGTCTGCTCAACAACTAGATCCTGGATCTACAGCCAAGGTGAGTGACAGCATGCCCACCTTAGCCTTGTGCTATCAATAAAACTTGCCAATAAAACGAATAAAACATTCATCTCGTAGGGTTTGAAAGCGTCGAACCTATAACACGCTATTGCACGTCATTGTATTGGGTTGTTGCCACGGTAACTTCTACAGGATATGGTGACGTACACGCTGTCAATCAACTTGAAATGGGTGAGTAACTTAATGTCCTTTCGGATATATTAGTGGCTACCGTCGGGTTCCGATTTCTATATGGAGAACTCGAATGGTTTTTTTTGAGTGAAAGCGGAATTATTTTTAATTTGTTAAATCAACTTTCATTCGTTTTTAGCTCAGTGACTCGCTAGAGTGCATATAATATGCCCGTGAAACAGGTAGTACTAATTAGTACTAAATAGTGCTTATTAAACAATAGAAAACAATTGAAGCAAAGGCTTTTGATTCTTCGATCAGCCTGGTTGATCATCTTGATTCGTCTATGATTTAAAAGCATGATTCATGAGTCTCCTTCCATCCCCAATTCTTAAAATACACCTATTTCAAAAAACGTTGTCGTAGCCGAAGCTACAGTCCACACTCTGAAGCCTGCAAAGGATGTCGGTAACATAAACATAATTTGTGATTTATTACACGTGTTTTGAAGAAATGTTTTATCATCTACCACTGCAACAACTTGTTATGGTCATATAACACAAGCACGTACAACAAAATATGATGTGAATAAATCGATAACAAGATAAGAAATACCGACATCCTTTGCAGGCTTCAGAGTGTGGACTGTATCTTTTATTGCGACAACGATGTTTGAAATAGGTGTACTTATATTGTGTTACATGTTTTACGTGTTTTCAGTGTATGCAAGTCTTGTCATGGTGTTTGGTAAACTCATGTTTGGTTTTATCCTCGGTAACATCGCCTCAACGTTGGCCAACGCTGAAATAGCTCGCGTGAAATACGAAGAGAAACTAGGTGCCATTGAGGTAAAGATGATGAGAACGATATGGCAAATACGATGGTGGTGGTGGTGGTGGTAGTGATAAATGGTGTTATAAAATAACTATTTGACAACAAATTTCATTGTGATAGACACAGTGATTCTGATAATAATGATGACGACGCTGTTGATGATGATAAGGAGGATGGTGATAATGTTGATGAGGATGATGGCGATGGTGGTAATGATAATGATGATGATGAAGATCATGATAATAATAATCATTGTAATGATAAAATACATGTACTAATAATGATGGTGATTGTGTTGATGATGATTGTGATCATGATGATGCTGATGATTGTGATCATGATGATGATGGTGATTGTGATCATGATGATGATGGTGATTGTGATTGTGATTGTGATCTTGATGATGATGGTGATTGTGATCATGATGATGATGGTGATTGTGATTGTGATTGTGATGATGATGATGATGGTGATTGTGATCATGATGATGATGGTGATTGTGATCATGATGGTGGTTGTGATGATGATGATGATGATGGTGATTGTGATCATGATGGTGATGGTGATTGTATCGCAACCTCTTGTATCGCAGGCTCACATGAGTGATCAAGAAATCCCTGTATCTTTACAAGACCGTGTCAGAAACTTTTACGAGTTTATCTGGAACACAAACAAGTGAGTATTTTGAATGAATGAATGAAAACTTTATTTAACGAGGAGATCTCATCACCCTAAGGTGCTTATTTTGTACAGGACATTTCGATTCTCCCACTTTTGGAGTGTTGGCTGCGACAACATTTTTTGAAAAATGTGTACACGTTATTGCAAAAACGTTGTCCTGACTTTTGTAATTTGGTAGGAAAGGAATTACTTAAAAGACTAAAGAAGATCACTCAAGTCTACCTCTTTCTTTTGCAATTCTTTTCTTACTGAATTACTAATGTTCTTCTGTTATGTGACAACCTTCTTGAAATAAGGTGTACACCTAGTTGCAAGAACGTTGTCCTGACTTTTGTAATTTAGTTCGAAAATAATTAATTAAAAGACAAAAGAAGATCACTCAAGTCTACCCCTTTCTTTTGCTATTCCTTTCTTACTGAATTACTAATGTTCTTCTGTTATGTGACAACCTTCTTGAAATAAGGTGTACACCTAGTTGCAAGAACGTTGTCCTGACTTTTGTAATTTAGTTTGAAAAGAATTAATTAAAAAACAAAAGAAGATCACTCAAGTCTACCTCTTTCTTTTGTTATTCTTTTCTTGCTGAATTACTAATGTTCTTCTGTTATGTGACAACCTTCTTGAAATAAGGTGTACACCTAGTTGCAAGAACGTTGTCCTGACTTTTGTAATTTAGTTTGAAAAGAATTAATTAAAAGACAAAAGAAGATCACTCAAGTCTACCTCTTTCTTTTGCAATTCTTTTCTTACTGAATTACTAATGTTCTTCTATTATGTGACAACCTTCTTGAAATAAGGTGTACACCTAACTGCAAAAACGTTGTTCTGACATGTGTAATTTAATGGGAAAGGAATTAAGACAAAAAAAGATCACTCAAGTTTACCTCTTTCTTGTGTTATTCCTTTCTTACTAAATTACTTATGTTCTTAGGGTTTTTGTTCGGATTTGCTTTAGCGGGTATTAAAATCGTAATGCTTTGTTGTAGAAAATGTTGCTCATGCACATCGCATATTCCCTATTGCAGCATCGAGGTGCATCATAGGGCCAAAAAACGCCTGTGATCGCTACATGGGATAGCGACGCCATTTTGTATCAGAAATACCGTATGCAATCATAACTTGAAAACAATGTCATTACCATATATGATATTGTAGGTGAGAAGTAACAAAAGACTTTGATTGGCGCGCGAGATTTTTTTCTTTTTTTTTTGACAGGTTGAGATTGCAACAGAACAATAGGCATATCTTTGATACGTTTGCAATTTTTCCATATGACAATCACAAACGCCTTTGCGACCGCATCATAGGCTGTGCATTGATAAGATGTTTTTTTTTCCAGGGGAGTGGAGTACGATAGTTTGTTCCATGACATGCCTCACTGTATGAATGGTGAACTTTGTAACGCTCTCACTGGTGGTATCATCAGCAATGTAAGTCAAACTCACAGGGAATATAAATGGAAACTAGCGAGTAAACTAGTATAGGCTGCGTCGGTGTTTGATATAAACGATAGGTAATATAACGAAATTTGTAACACCGTAAAAAATGTTGACTTAACTTTACTGACGTTCCGAGCTTTAGCCCTCCGACAAAGGGTAAAGTAAAGTTAAGTCAACATTTTTTACGGTGTTACAAATTTCATTATATTACCTATCGTTTACAGGGAATAGATGAACCATTGAATGGGTGGCCTAGCGGTGAAATTAAAGCGCTAGCCTTTCACTTTACGACAAGTGAATAGAGTTTATTTGATGTCTTCTTCTATCTCATGCCACGAGGGTTTTTCCCCGGGTTATCTCCCTCAACAAAAATGAACAAGTGAACATAGTTTGTTTGATGTGTTCTCCTATGCCACGAGATGTTTTCTCCGGGCTATCTTCTTACAGCGCAACGCGTGAAAGTATGGTCACTGATAATGTATTGGCATACTTCTGTCTCGCCATCGATCCAATAAGCGTTTTGATCCGAGACAAGATAACACAATCCTACAACGCTGATTGGATCGATTGCGAGACAGAAGTATGCGAATACATTATCAGTGGCCATACTTTTACGCGTTGCGCTGTAATGAGTGGGTTCATGGATGAATGGATGGAAATGGGTGGATGGACGAATGAATGAATGGGAATGCATGATGGATGGATGAATGAATGGGAATGCATGGTGGATGGATGAATTGATGAATGGGAATGCATGGTGGATGGATGAATTTATGAATGGATGGATGGGTGAATGAACAAGTTCATATATGGGTGGAAAGCTGAATGGATGAGTGGGTCAGTGTTTGGACGAACCAAATAAATAAATATGCATTATAATTTTTCAAAGCACAACAGCTACATTAATAAGCCTTCCAAATGATCAATGTCTGATTTATTTATTTATTATTTATTTATTGTTTCTTTTTATAGATCCCTCTTTTCTCTGACGTCGAGGCACCTTTCATTCGTCTCCTGGCAACCAAAGCACGACCATGTCAGTTCCACGCTAAAGAGTACATCTTCCGTAAAGGAGACATCGGACAAGAAATGTACCTTATTAAGAAAGGATTGGTAAGTAGGCTTATCGATAATGATTCGAAAAAATCGATAATTGATCGATTTGATGAAGGCTTTGCTTTTGAATATTTTCTGACAAGACGCAACAGGCTTGCCATGTATGTCCTATGTGACCAGGCCCCAAGACCTTGCTCATCACTAGGGTTCACCAGTAGCTCAGTGGTTAGAGCATCTGACCGGTAATCAGAAGGCTAAATACCATCTAGTCCTTGCTCACCACTTGGGTTCACCAGTAGCTCAGTGGTTAGAGCATCTGACCGGTAATCATAAGGCTAAATACCATCTAGTCCTTGCTCACCACTAGGGTTCACCAGTATCTCAGTGGTTAGAGCATCTTACCGGTAATCAGAAGGCTAAATACCATCTAGTCCTTGCTCGCCACTAGGGTTCACCAGTATCTCAGTGGTTAGAGCATCTTACCGGTAATCAGAAGGCTAAATACCATCTAGCCCTTGCTCACCACTAGGGTTCACCAGTAGCTCAGTGGTTAGAGCACGTAACTGGTAATCAGAAGGCTAAGTACCATCTAGCCCTTGCTCTCCACTAGGGTTCACCAGTAACTCAGTGGTTAGAGCATCTGACTTTTGTTCAGAATGACCAGCAAGGGTTCAATCCCTGCCAAATTTTCGCCTCGATTTTTCTGAGGCTTTCTGACTTGATGAAATAACCAACATATTTGTCTTATTGTTTTGTAGGTCGAGGTAGTCACTGACGAAAATCCACCGGAAGTGATCGAAACGCTCGATGATGGGAGTTTCTTTGGCGAGAAGAGCATGGTCATTACTACCCCCCGCATCGTTTCCGTTCGTGCGGCTACTCATGTGGACATCTTCGTACTGAAGAAAGAAGACCTCGACGACGCGTTAAAGTACTACTCGGACATGAAAGAAAAGATCAGTGAGAAAGTACAACAACTTTACGGCGTCGGGCTTCACTGACCTACCTAGTACCCAGTACCTCTCTGTCTTCTTATTTTTAGCTTTTGAATCTCAATACTATATTACTCTTTCCTTATGAAGTGGTTTCTCGAACTTTCCAGCTAAAACTTTCCAGCCAAATATTTCAACTTTGCCACATTTGATACGAGAACCGTTTCGAACTGCAGTACTATCGCAGCGCTCAGTTCTTTCTTTCCCTTATTTTATAATTGCAGCTGACATTGTAGGGCTATCAAAGATATATTCACTCGTGTAGCTTAACACACGTTATGTTTTGTGTTGATGGGAGTTAAGATATTATCACATCTGCCTATCACTTGTGCAGCGACGTGGCTTAAAGCACATTTGTTAAGGTCCTTATCTAACATCTTTGTATAAACATATTCCAAATGCTTTGACAGTATAATATCGCAATTCATACTCCTACTTCAAATAGGAGTGCCTGACCATCTTTGCTATGGTCCCTATGCAAAGTGCATAAATATATTCCCATTGCTTTGGCTATATCTTATTGCAATTAAGACTCATACTCCTACTTCTATTAGGAGTTCCTGACTATCTTTGCTATGGTCCCTATGTAACATCTTTGCATAAATATATTCCCATTGCTTTGGCTATATCTTACTGCAATTAAGACTCATACTCCTACTTCTAATAGGAGTTCCTGACTATCTTTGAGTATATATTGAGTAATTCAGCTAGCATGATATCAGATATATAATTTTATCAATGGAACTAGTGGCTAAAATCTGTAGTACTTTTTGGGTGTCACTAGATTGTAATAATCTGTGTTGTGGGTAACGAATAAAGACAGAGTGGTACTATATATATGTCTCGTTTATTTTTACTGAAAAGACTGAAGAATATACACCTTATTCCAAAATAGCTGACTGGCCCTTGATGTCTCGTTCTCACGAAATTATTCTTTTCTTTTAAATTCACTCAAGCTCAAAGACAAAAGAATAATTTCATGAGAGCGAGGCAACAAGGGCCAATGGAACAAAAGGTCGCCATTTTGCAATAAGGTGTATTTACTTATGGATACACGTCCTCCTTTTCCACACATCCTTCTCCCCCTTGTTTTTTCTCGCTCCCAGTCTCTCCATTTTGAATGCAAATTGCAAATTGATGTAATGTCCGCAACGTGGAATTTATAAATAATTTTTAGTATTTTACTGAACGTTTCACGTCGATCTTTTTTTTACTGAACGTTTCAGGTCGATTTTTTTTACTGAACGTTTCAGGTCGATTATTTTTACTGAACGTTTCAGGTCGATTATTTTTACTGAACGTTTCAGGTCGATTTTTTTTACTGAACGTTTCAGGTCGATTTTATTTACTGAACGTTTCAGGTCGATTATTTTTACTGAACGTTTCAGGTCGATTTTTTTTACTGAACGTTTCAGGTCGATTTTTTTTACTGAACGTTTCAGGTCGATTATTTTTACTGAACGTTTCAGGTCGATTATTTTTACTGAACGTTTCAGGTCGATTTTATTTACTGAACGTTTCAGGTCGATTTTTGTTACTGAACGTTTCAGGTCGATTATTTTTACTGAACGTTTCAGGTCGATTATTTTTACTGAACGTTTCAGGTCGATTTATTTTTTACTGAACGTTTCAGGTCGATTTATTTTACTGAACGTTTCAGGTCGATTTTTTTTACTGAACGTTTCAGGTCGATTTTTTTTACTGAACGTTTCAGGTCGATTATTTTTACTGAACGTTTCAGGTCGATTATTTTTACTGAACGTTTCAGGTCGATTATTTTTACTGAACGTTTCAGGTCGATTTTATTTACTGAACGTTTCAGGTCGATTTTTGTTACTGAACGTTTCAGGTCGATTATTTTTACTGAACGTTTCAGGTCGATTATTTTTACTGAACGTTTCAGGTCGATTTTTTTTACTGAACGTTTCAGGTCGATTATTTTTACTGAACGTTTCAGGTCGATTTTTTTTACTGAACGTTTCAGGTCGATTTTTTTTACTGAACGTTTCAGGTCGATTATTTTTACTGAACGTTTCAGGTCGATTTTTTTTACTGAACGTTTCAGGTCGATTTTTTTTACTGAACGTTTCAGGTCGATTATTTTTACTGAACGTTTCAGGTCGATTTTTTTTACTGAACGTTTCAGGTCGATTATTTTTACTGAACGTTTCAGGTCGATTTATTTTTTACTGAACGTTTCAGGTCGATTTATTTTACTGAACGTTTCAGGTCGATTTTTTTTACTGAACGTTTCAGGTCGATTTTTTTTACTGAACGTTTCAGGTCGATTATTTTTACTGAACTTTTCGGGTCGATTTATTTTTACTGAACGTTTCAGGTCGATTATTTTTACTGAACGTTTCAGGTCGATTTTATTTACTGAACGTTTCAGGTCGATTTTTGTTACTGAACGTTTCAGGTCGATTATTTTTACTGAACGTTTCAGGTCGATTATTTTTACTGAACGTTTCAGGTCGATTTTTTTTACTGAACGTTTCAGGTCGATTTATTTTTTACTGAACGTTTCAGGTCGATTTATTTTACTGAACGTTTCAGGTCGATTTTATTTACTGAACGTTTCAGGTCGATTATTTTTACTGAACGTTTCAGGTCGATTTATTTTTTACTGAACGTTTCAGGTCGATTTATTTTACTGAACGTTTCAGGTCGATTTTTTTTACTGAACGTTTCAGGTCGATTATTTTTACTGAACGTTTCAGGTCGATTTTATTTACTGAACGTTTCAGGTCGATTATTTTTACTGAACGTTTCAGGTCGATTTTTTTTACTGAACGTTTCAGGTCGATTTTTTTTACTGAACGTTTCAGGTCGATTATTTTTACTGAACGTTTCAGGTCGATTATTTTTACTGAACGTTTCAGGTCGATTTTATTTACTGAACGTTTCAGGTCGATTTTTGTTACTGAACGTTTCAGGTCGATTATTTTTACTGAACGTTTCAGGTCGATTATTTTTACTGAACGTTTCAGGTCGATTTATTTTTTACTGAACGTTTCAGGTCGATTTATTTTACTGAACGTTTCAGGTCGATTTTTTTTACTGAACGTTTCAGGTCGATTTTTTTTACTGAACGTTTCAGGTCGATTATTTTTACTGAACGTTTCAGGTCGATTATTTTTACTGAACGTTTCAGGTCGATTATTTTTACTGAACGTTTCAGGTCGATTTTATTTACTGAACGTTTCAGGTCGATTTTTGTTACTGAACGTTTCAGGTCGATTATTTTTACTGAACGTTTCAGGTCGATTATTTTTACTGAACGTTTCAGGTCGATTTTTTTTACTGAACGTTTCAGGTCGATTATTTTTACTGAACGTTTCAGGTCGATTTTTTTTACTGAACGTTTCAGGTCGATTTTTTTTACTGAACGTTTCAGGTCGATTATTTTTACTGAACGTTTCAGGTCGATTTTTTTTACTGAACGTTTCAGGTCGATTTTTTTTACTGAACGTTTCAGGTCGATTATTTTTACTGAACGTTTCAGGTCGATTTTTTTTACTGAACGTTTCAGGTCGATTATTTTTACTGAACGTTTCAGGTCGATTTTTTTTACTGAACGTTTCAGGTCGATTATTTTTACTGAACGTTTCAGGTCGATTATTTTTACTGAACGTTTCAGGTCGATTTTATTTACTGAACGTTTCAGGTCGATTTTTGTTACTGAACGTTTCAGGTCGATTATTTTTACTGAACGTTTCAGGTCGATTATTTTTACTGAACGTTTCAGGTCGATTTTTTTTACTGAACGTTTCAGGTCGATTATTTTTACTGAACGTTTCAGGTCGATTTTTTTTACTGAACGTTTCAGGTCGATTATTTTTACTGAACGTTTCAGGTCGATTATTTTTACTGAACGTTTCAGGTCGATTTTATTTACTGAACGTTTCAGGTCGATTTTTGTTACTGAACGTTTCAGGTCGATTATTTTTACTGAACGTTTCAGGTCGATTATTTTTACTGAACGTTTCAGGTCGATTTTTTTTACTGAACGTTTCAGGTCGATTTATTTTTTACTGAACGTTTCAGGTCGATTTATTTTACTGAACGTTTCAGGTCGATTTTATTTACTGAACGTTTCAGGTCGATTATTTTTACTGAACGTTTCAGGTCGATTTATTTTTTACTGAACGTTTCAGGTCGATTTATTTTACTGAACGTTTCAGGTCGATTTTTTTTACTGAACGTTTCAGGTCGATTATTTTTACTGAACGTTTCAGGTCGATTTTATTTACTGAACGTTTCAGGTCGATTATTTTTACTGAACGTTTCAGGTCGATTATTTTTACTGAACGTTTCAGGTCGATTTTTTTTACTGAACGTTTCAGGTCGATTATTTTTACTGAACGTTTCAGGTCGATTTTATTTACTGAACGTTTCAGGTCGATTATTTTTACTGAACGTTTCAGGTCGATTATTTTTACTGAACTTTTCGGGTCGATTTATTTTTACTGAACGTTTCAGGTCGATTATTTTTACTGAACGTTTCAGGTCGATTTATTTTTTACTGAACGTTTCAGGTCGATTTATTTTACTGAACGTTTCAGGTCGATTTTATTTACTGAACGTTTCAGGTCGATTATTTTTACTGAACGTTTCAGGTCGATTTATTTTTTACTGAACGTTTCAGGTCGATTTATTTTACTGAACGTTTCAGGTCGATTTTTTTTACTGAACGTTTCAGGTCGATTTTTTTTACTGAACGTTTCAGGTCGATTATTTTTACTGAACTTTTCGGGTCGATTTATTTTTACTGAACGTTTCAGGTCGATTATTTTTACTGAACGTTTCAGGTCGATTTTATTTACTGAACGTTTCAGGTCGATTTTTGTTACTGAACGTTTCAGGTCGATTATTTTTACTGAACGTTTCAGGTCGATTATTTTTACTGAACGTTTCAGGTCGATTTTTTTTACTGAACGTTTCAGGTCGATTTATTTTTTACTGAACGTTTCAGGTCGATTTATTTTACTGAACGTTTCAGGTCGATTTTATTTACTGAACGTTTCAGGTCGATTATTTTTACTGAACGTTTCAGGTCGATTTATTTTTTACTGAACGTTTCAGGTCGATTTATTTTACTGAACGTTTCAGGTCGATTTTTTTTACTGAACGTTTCAGGTCGATTATTTTTACTGAACGTTTCAGGTCGATTTTATTTACTGAACGTTTCAGGTCGATTATTTTTACTGAACGTTTCAGGTCGATTATTTTTACTGAACGTTTCAGGTCGATTTTTTTTACTGAACGTTTCAGGTCGATTATTTTTACTGAACGTTTCAGGTCGATTTTATTTACTGAACGTTTCAGGTCGATTATTTTTACTGAACGTTTCAGGTCGATTATTTTTACTGAACTTTTCGGGTCGATTTATTTTTACTGAACGTTTCAGGTCGATTATTTTTACTGAACGTTTCAGGTCGATTTATTTTTTACTGAACGTTTCAGGTCGATTTATTTTACTGAACGTTTCAGGTCGATTTTATTTACTGAACGTTTCAGGTCGATTATTTTTACTGAACGTTTCAGGTCGATTTATTTTTTACTGAACGTTTCAGGTCGATTTATTTTACTGAACGTTTCAGGTCGATTTTTTTTACTGAACGTTTCAGGTCGATTATTTTTACTGAACGTTTCAGGTCGATTTTATTTACTGAACGTTTCAGGTCGATTATTTTTACTGAACGTTTCAGGTCGATTATTTTTACTGAACTTTTCGGGTCGATTTATTTTTACTGAACGTTTCAGGTCGATTATTTTTACTGAACGTTTCAGGTCGATTTTATTTACTGAACGTTTCAGGTCGATTTTTGTTACTGAACGTTTCAGGTCGATTATTTTTACTGAACGTTTCAGGTCGATTATTTTTACTGAACGTTTCAGGTCGATTTTTTTTACTGAACGTTTCAGGTCGATTTATTTTTTACTGAACGTTTCAGGTCGATTTATTTTACTGAACGTTTCAGGTCGATTTTATTTACTGAACGTTTCAGGTCGATTATTTTTACTGAACGTTTCAGGTCGATTTATTTTTTACTGAACGTTTCAGGTCGATTTATTTTACTGAACGTTTCAGGTCGATTTTTTTTACTGAACGTTTCAGGTCGATTATTTTTACTGAACGTTTCAGGTCGATTTTATTTACTGAACGTTTCAGGTCGATTATTTTTACTGAACGTTTCAGGTCGATTATTTTTACTGAACTTTTCGGGTCGATTTATTTTTACTGAACGTTTCAGGTCGATTTTTTTAAATGAATTTTATTGAGCTTTTCATAGTCACACATAATCTGCTCTAACATGAAACTGGACTAAACAGGTACATTGCAAAACTTTTATTGATATTGCATTACACATAAGGGTTGTTTTGTACATTTGATACTAAAAAGATAATGCTATTGTGTTTATCTGACTATTACTGACACTACAACGGTTCTCTAGGAGAGGGGGAGGGGAGGGAAACGGAGGAAGAGGGTCCCCCTCCCCTAGAGAGCCGCTACGCAGGCTATACTGACACTAGAGTGGTTCTCATTAACCCGCTAAAGAAACTTTTGTGTATCACTCCTTAATGCACCTTACTTTCTAGGCCTTGTGTTTTTGTGTTGTTATCACGCTTTTAAAACTATCACGCTTTTAAAACTAATATACTTTGTTTCACGGGTTATTGACAACAACTCTAATTCCTTTGTTTTCTAGTTTGTTTAAGGCCTACTCTGGGTCATAAGACATGGTCGTCCAAGATCGCCTAAGATCGCCTAAGGTTTTAGAAGCTTTTTGCTAAAATCGCCTAAAAATCGTCTAAAATTGCCTTAGATTTTAGGAGCTTCTTGCTATAATCGCCTAAAAACGTCTAAGATCGCCTAAAATTACGGCGATTTTAGGACCCGGAGTAGGCCTTGTTTATTTATTACACTGTAATTCCTTTGTTTTCTAGCAACCTCTCTATTAGTACTTAAGCCTGGTTTTCACTAGCGACTCAAGCGCAAGCACAGACGCAAGCTCAAGCACAAGAGGCCTTATTTCGTAGTGAAAACCGCCCACGCAAGCGCAAGCACAAGCGCAAGCGCAAGCGCAAGCGCAAGCGCAAGGTATCAAAAATTTTCCTTTTTTCTTGCGTTTGCGCTTGTGCTTGCGCGTGGCACTAGTGAATAGTTTGTTTGCGCTTACGCTTATTCACGTCTCGTTTTCACATGCTTGTGCTTGCGCTTGCGTTTGCGCTTGCGTTGCGTCGCTAGTGAAAACCAGGCTTTAGCAACGTTTTCCGTAACTCTGAAATAGTACAGTTTGTTTTTACCCTCTTGTACTGCATCGGTTAGTTAAATATTTAGTTCCTAGGTTACATCGTTTCTGTATCGTAATTTGTCGGCAAGTTCTTGAGAACCACCACCTTGTTGTGATCCAGGCGTCTCTGGAGCCCTGGGGATCCCTTGGGTACTCCCCTATATCTGGAGTTGCTGAAAGAGTTGTAAAGTGTGTGAGAAGCGTCGGCTAGTATATTGTCTTTCGTACATTTGGATTCATTTTGAAGTAGCAAGACTGTTGACGCTGCTGTGAAAGAAAGAATTAATTTTAGTCATTATACAATAGGGATTCAAGATGTCAGCTCTCTGGAATACAGTAAAACCCCGCATATAAGAACCTAGATTTTTCAAAGTCAGCCTGAACAGGTTCTTACATAAATGGTGCATAACTTGAAATCAGGCTATCAAAAAAAATGAAAATTTCAGCCTGACAGGTTCTTAAATTTTAGGTTCTTATACGCGCGGTTTTACTGTATTAGTTTCGGCTAAAGGGATCTCCGACATAAAATATGTTTCTTTACTATACTTTACAATAGACCTTTTCATGGTTCTCATAGTACAACCTAAGCATGGATAGCGTATAATTTTTTAGAATTTCTCTTCAGCACATTTAAGGAATGTACACATTATTAAACATGAATTCAAACACTAAAAAATTGCACAGGTTGTAGTAAAATTCTAAAGAATGTATTACACACTATCGAGGCTGAGGTTGATGGAGCAGAACTGTGAAAAGGTCTTTTAAAGGTGAAATGTACAAATGTAGATCAAAAGCTAATAAACAATACAGCTTCCTAGAGGCAAATACTTGTATGTGAATACAGTGCACTCCCCTTACCCCACCCCCACGAAATATACATTTGCTTGCAGCAAAAGGTTAATTCAGTGCCCTACCACCACCCTGTGAGAATAGACACATTGCTGTACTTGCAGAGAAGGTTAACTCAGTTTAGTGTACTTTCCCCCTGTCCCTACCCCCTGGGAATAGACACTTGGATGTGGTTACAGAGAAGGTTCACTCAGTTTAGTGTAATTCCCCTACCCCCACCCTCTGAAAATACACATTGGTTTGTGGTTGCAAAGAAGGTTAACTCTGTGCAGTGTACTTTCAACTACCACCACCCCACCCCCTGGAAGCAGACATTCCTTTGTGGTTGCAGAGAAGATTAACTCAGTTCAGTGTAATTCCCCTACCCCCACCCTCTGGAAACAGACATTCCTTTGTGGTTGCAGAGAAGATTAACTCAGTTCAGTGTAATTCCCCTACCCCCATCCCCTGGAAACAGACATTCCTTTGTGGTTGCAGAGAAGATTAACTCAGTTCAGTGTAATTCCCCTACCCCCATCCCCTGGAAACAGACATTCCTTTGTGGTTGCAGAGAAGATTAACTCAGTTCAGTGTAATTCCCCTACCCCCACCCTCTGGAAAATGACATTCCTTTGTGGTTGCAGAGAAGATTAACTCAGATCAGTGTAATTCCCCTACCCCCACCCTCTGGAAACAGACATTCCTTTGTGGTTGCAGAGAAGATTAACTCAGTTCAGTGTAATTCCCCTACCCCCACCCTCTGGAAACAGACATTCCTTTGTGGTTGCAGAGAAGATTAACTCAGTTCAGTGTAATTCCCCTACCCCCACCCTCTGGAAAATGACATTCCTTTGTGGTTGCAGAGAAGATTAAAGGCTGGTACACACAAGGCGGTAAGTCGCTGCAACACAACATGGAGACACTTTGGGGGTGACAATTCCCCTTGTGCACCTGTATAGATTTTTGTGGAAACATTTTCTCCCGTGACAGAACTTTGTCCCACTACACATCAAACAAATTCAAACCGGTTTGAATTCATGCGTCAGGTCACAGCAACAAAATGAGTGAAAGTAGTGTCATGGCAATGTGTTTTCCAAGCAATGCACACAGAGCGACGTTGCAGTGACATGTCGCCACATTGTGTTGCAGCGATTGATTGCCTACTAGTTTGTACCAGCCTTAACTCAATGCAGTGTACTTTCCCCTGGGAATAGGTACATATGGTTGTAGTTGCAGTCTCTGTACCTGTGCCTGAGTCAAACGTTCTCTCTTCTAGAATTCCTTTCTGTCCATTGGTCATTTGAGTTATTATCTTTTCAATAAGCTGGTATTAGTTGGAGGTTTCTGGAAAAGTTAGAAATGAGCCAAATTTTATTAATTGTTATCACAGATTTGTTTGAAGTGTTCACTTTTATCATCATCATAACAATGATCATCATAACAATGATCATCATAACCATCATCATCATAACAATCATCGCCATAACAATCATCATCATAACAACCATCGCCATAACAATCATCATCATAACAATCATCATCATAACAATCACCATCATAACAATCATCATCATAACAATCATCATCATAACAATCATCATCATAACAATCATCATCATAACAATCATCATAACAATCATCATAACAATCACCATCATAACAATCATCGCCATAACAATCATCATAATAATCATCATCATAACAATCATCATCATAACAGTCATCATAACAATCATCATCATAACAATCATCATCATAACAACCATCGTCATAACAACCATCATCATAACAATCATCATCATAACAATCATCATCATAACAACCATCGTCATAACAATCATCATCATAACAATCATCATCATAACAATCATCATGATAACAATCATGATAACAATCATCATGATAACAATCATCATCATAACAATCATCATCATAACAATCATCATCATAACAATCATCATCATAACAATCATCATCATAACAATCATCATCATAACAATCATCATAACAATCATCATAACAATCACCATCATAACAATCATCGCCATAACAATCATCATAATAATCATCATCATAACAATCATCATCATAACAGTCATCATAACAATCATCATCATAACAATCATCATCATAACAATCATCATCATAACAACCATCGTCATAACAACCATCATCATAACAATCATCATCATAACAATCATCATCATAACAACCATCGTCATAACAATCATCATCATAACAATCATCATCATAACAATCATCATGATAACAATCATGATAACAATCATCATGATAACAATCATCATCATAACAATCATCATCATAACAATCATCATCATAACAATCATCATCATAACAATCATCATCATAACAATCATCATCATAACAATCATCATAACAATCATCATAACAATCACCATCATAACAATCATCATCATAACAGTCATCATAACAATCATCATCATAACAATCATCATCATAACAATCATCATTATCATCATAACAATCACCATCATCACAATACTCATCATAACAATCATCATCATAACAATCATCATCATAACAACCATCGTCATAACAATCATCATCATAACAATCATCATCATAACAATCATCATCATAACAACCATCGTCATAACAACCATCATCATAACAATCATCATCATAACAATCATCATCATAACAACCATCGTCATAACAATCATCATCATAACAATCATCATCATAACAATCATCATGATAACAATCATGATAACAATCATCATGATAACAATCATCATGATAACAATCATCATCATAACAATCATCATAACAATCACCATCATCACAATACTCATCATAACAATCATCATAACAATCATCATAACAATCATCATAACAATCATCATCATCATAGCAATCATCATAACAATCATCATAACAATCATCATCATAACAATCATCGCCATAACAATCATTATAATAATCATCATCATAATAATCATCATTATAACAATCATCGCCATAACAATCATCATCATAACAATGATCATAATAACAATCATCATTATCATCATAACTATCATCATAACAATCATCATCATAACAATCATCATAACAATCATCATCATAACAATCATCATCATAACAATCATCATCATCATAACAATCTTCATCATCATAACAATCATCATCATAACAATCATCATTATCATCATAACAATCATAACAATCATCATAACAATCATAACAATCATCATAACAATCATCATCATCATAACAATCTTCATCATCATAACAATCATCATAATAACAATCATCATTATCATCATAACAATCATTATCATCATAACAATCATCATAATAACAATCACCATAACAATCATCATCATCATAACAATCATCATCATAACAATCATCATCATAACAATCATCATAACAATCATAATAACAATCACCATAACAATCATCATCATCATAACAATCATCATAACAATCATCATCATAACAATCATCATAACAATCATCATAATAACAATCATCATAACAATCATCATCATCATAACAATCATCATCATAACAACCATCGTCATAACAACCATCATCATAACAATCATCATCATAACAATCATCATCATAACAACCATCGTCATAACAATCATCATGATAACAATCATCATCATAACAATCATCATGATAACAATCATCATGATAACAATCATCATGATAACAATCATCATCATAACAATCATCATCATAACAATCATCATCATAACAATCATCATCATAACAATCATCATAACAATCATCATAACAATCACCATCATAACAATCATCGCCATAACAATCATCATAATAATCATCATCATAACAATCATCATCATAACAGTCATCATAACAATCATCATCATAACAATCATCATCATAACAACCATCGTCATAACAACCATCATCATAACAATCATCATAACAATCACCATCATAACAATCATCGCCATAACAATCATCATAATAATAATCATCATAACAATCATCATCATAACAGTCATCATAACAATCATCATCATAACAATCATCATCATAACAATCATCATTATCATCATAACAATCACCATCATCACAATACTCATCATAACAATCATCATCATAACAATCATCATCATAACAACCATCGTCATAACAATCATCATCATAACAATCATCATCATAACAATCATCATCATAACAACCATCGTCATAACAACCATCATCATAACAATCATCATCATAACAATCATCATCATAACAACCATCGTCATAACAATCATCATCATAACAATCATCATCATAACAATCATCATGATAACAATCATGATAACAATCATCATGATAACAATCATCATGATAACAATCATCATCATAACAATCATCATAACAATCACCATCATCACAATACTCATCATAACAATCATCATAACAATCATCATAACAATCATCATAACAATCATCATCATCATAGCAATCATCATAACAATCATCATAACAATCATCATCATAACAATCATCGCCATAACAATCATTATAATAATCATCATCATAATAATCATCATTATAACAATCATCGCCATAACAATCATCATCATAACAATGATCATAATAACAATCATCATTATCATCATAACTATCATCATAACAATCATCATCATAACAATCATCATAACAATCATCATCATAACAATCATCATCATAACAATCATCATCATCATAACAATCTTCATCATCATAACAATCATCATCATAACAATCATCATTATCATCATAACAATCATAACAATCATCATAACAATCATAACAATCATCATAACAATCATCATCATCATAACAATCTTCATCATCATAACAATCATCATAATAACAATCATCATTATCATCATAACAATCATCATTATCATCATAACAATCATCATAATAACAATCACCATAACAATCATCATCATCATAACAATCATCATCATAACAATCATCATCATAACAATCATCATAACAATCATAATAACAATCACCATAACAATCATCATCATCATAACAATCATCATAACAATCATCATCATAACAATCATCATAACAATCATCATAATAACAATCATCATAACAATCATCATCATCATAACAATCATCATCATAACAATCATCATCATAACAAATATTGTCATGAGATCAACACTTAGTTATCATTATCACAACAATTATATAGATAATATTGTATACCCTTGTTAATAAATCATAGCGTCACTCACCTATTTTAACACTTCCAATTGGTAACTTTGAAGCTAATTTGATCTACAACAATCACATAAAAACGATTTATCAAATTCAAGAAAATGAATGCTCAAAGTAAACAATGAATGGAATGGCAGTAACAGGTAAAAGAGTTGAGACAAGAGGGTAATGCAGTTTGTGAATTTCTGTTGCTTGCTCAAGAGTACTGCTACACGTCTATGCAATTTTATTAGCAAATTGTCTAGCACTGCTTAAAAATGTGTCATTGCAAGTTGCATGAGTTCCATAGCAAAAAGTAAAATTGAACTCTACTATGTGAATGCTGCCTGCATTATTAGAGAAATTGCAAGACAGTCTCTGTTACACTGCAATTTTCTTAGCAACTTGTGTCATAAATGCTTGAAAATGTGGCATTGCACAGGTGTGGATCTAAGGGGTGGCACCGGACACCCTACTAATGCAGCAATTACCCATATTTTATATAAGACATTTAGTGACAGGACACCCCTAGCTAACACCTAACAGCCCTAAATTTGCAATTGGAATACAGCCCTGACAAATTTCTGGATCTGCCCATGTTGCAAGTTGCTTAGTTTCATAGTGAAAAGTAGAACTGAACAATACTGTGTGCAATGCTGTGGGAACTGTGTAAATGCAGTCTGCAATTAACCAAATTTTCGATGCTAGGGGGTAGAGGAAAAATTCTCAATTTTGCTCAATTTTCAATATTTTTCAAAACATGCCTAAAACTATCTGATTGATGTGTATATGTTATGTGCTCAATCCTGCAATGATTACCACTCACAATAGATGAAAAATTCAACAATTTCAATTTGGTGAAAAAATTGAAATTTTCGATGCTAGGGGGTAGAGGAAAAATTCTCAATTTTGCTCAATTTTCAATATTTTTCAAAACATGCCTAAAACTATCTGATTGATGTGTATATGTTATGTGCTCAATCCTGCAATGATTACCACTCAAAATAGATGAAAAATTCAACAATTTCAATTTGGTGAAAAAATTGAAATTTTCGATGCTAGGGGGTAGAGGAAAAATTCTCAATTTTGCTCAATTTTCAATATTTTTCAAAACATGCCTAAAACTATCTGATTGATGTGTATATGTTATGTGCTCAATCCTGCAATGATTACCACTCAAAATAGATGAAAAATTCAACAATTTCAATTTGGTGAAAAAATTGAAATTTTCGATGCTAGGGGGTAGAGGAAAAATTCTCAATTTTGCTCAATTTTCAATATTTTTCAAAACATGCCTAAAACTATCTGATTGATGTGTATATGTTATGTGCTCAATCCTGCAATGATTACCACTCACAATAGATGAAAAATTCAACAATTTCAATTTGGTGAAAAAATTGAAATTTTCGATGCTAGGGGGTAGAGGAAAAATTCTCAATTTTGCTCAATTTTCAATATTTTTCAAAACATGCCTAAAACTATCTGATTGATGTGTATATGTTATGTGCTCAATCCTGCAATGATTACCACTCAAAATAGATGAAAAATTCAACAATTTCAATTTGGTGAAAAAATTGAAATTTTCGATGCTAGGGGGTAGAGGAAAAATTCTCAATTTTGCTCAATTTTCAATATTTTTCAAAACATGCCTAAAACTATCTGATTGATGTGTATATGTTATGTGCTCAATCCTGCAATGATTACCACTGAAAATAGATGAAAAATTCAACAATTTCAATTTGGTGAAAAAATTGAAATTTTCGATGCTAGGGGGTAGAGGAAAAATTCTCAATTTTGCTCAATTTTCAATATTTTTCAAAACATGCCTAAAACTATCTGATTGATGTGTATATGTTATGTGCTCAATCCTGCAATGATTACCACTGAAAATAGATGAAAAATTCAACAATTTCAATTTGGTGAAAAAATTGAAATTTTCGATGCTAGGGGGTAGAGGAAAAATTCTCAATTTTGCTCAATTTTCAATATTTTTCAAAACATGCCTAAAACTATCTGATTGATGTGTATATGTTATGTGCTCAATCCTGCAATGATTACCACTCACAATAGATGAAAAATTCAACAATTTCAATTTGGTGAAAAAATTGAAATTTTCGATGCTAGGGGGTAGAGGAAAAATTCTCAATTTTGCTCAATTTTCAATATTTTTCAAAACATGCCTAAAACTATCTGATTGATGTGTATATGTTATGTGCTCAATCCTGCAATGATTACCACTGAAAATAGATGAAAAATTCAACAATTTCAATTTGGTGAAAAAATTGAACTTTTCGATGCTAGGGGGCAGAGGAAAAATTCTCAATTTTGCTCAATTTTCAATATTTTTCAAAACATGCCTAAAACTATCTGATTGATGTGTATATGTTAGGTGCTCAATCCTGCAATGATTACCACTCACAATAGATGAAAAATTCAACAATTTCAATTTGGTGAAAAAATTGAACTTTTCGATGCTAGGGGGTAGAGGAAAAATTCTCAATTTTGCTCAATTTTCAATATTTTTCAAAACATGCCTAAAACTATCTGATTGATGTGTATATGTTATGTGCTCAATCCTGCAATGATTACCACTGAAAATAGATGAAAAATTCAACAATTTCAATTTGGTGAAAAAATTGAAATTTTCGATGCTAGGGGGTAGAGGAAAAATTCTCAATTTTGCTCAATTTTCAATATTTTTCAAAACATGCCTAAAACTATCTGATTGATGTGTATATGTTATGTGCTCAATCCTGCAATGATTACCACTGAAAATAGATGAAAAATTCAACAATTTCAATTTGGTGAAAAAATTGAAATTTTCGATGCTAGGGGGTAGAGGAAAAATTCTCAATTTTGCTCAATTTTCAATATTTTTCAAAACATGCCTAAAACTATCTGATTGATGTGTATATGTTATGTGCTCAATCCTGCAATGATTACCACTGAAAATAGATGAAAAATTCAACAATTTCAATTTGGTGAAAAAATTGAAATTTTCGATGCTAGGGGGCAGAGGAAAAATTCTCAATTTTGCTCAATTTTCAATATTTTTCAAAACATGCCTAAAACTATCTGATTGATGTGTATATGTTATGTGCTCAATCCTGCAATGATTACCACTCACAATAGATGAAAAATTCAACAATTTCAATTTTGTGAAAAAATTGAACTTTTCGATGCTAGGGGGTAGAGGAAAAATTCTCAATTTTGCTCAATTTTCAATATTTTTCAAAACATGCCTAAAACTATCTGATTGATGTCTATATGTTATGTGCTCAATCCTGCAATGATTACCACTCAAAATAAATGAAAAATTCAACAATTTCAATTTGGTGAAAAAATTGAAATTTTCGATGCTAGGGGGCAGAGGAAAAATTCTCAATTTTGCTCAATTTTCAATATTTTTCAAAACATGCCTAAAACTATCTGATTGATGTGTATATGTTATGTGCTCAATCCTGCAATGATTACCACTCAAAATAGATGAAAAATTCAACAATTTCAATTTGGTGAAAAAATTGAAATTTTCGATGCTTAGGGGGTAGAGGAAAAATTCTCAATTTTGCTCAATTTTCAATATTTTTCAAAACATGCCTAAAACTATCTGATTGATGTGTATATGTTATGTGCTCAATCCTGCAATGATTACCACTGAAAATAGATGAAAAATTCAACAATTTCAATTTGGTGAAAAAATTGAAATTTTCGATGCTTAGGGGGTAGAGGAAAAATTCTCAATTTTGCTCAATTTTCAATATTTTTCAAAACATGCCTAAAACTATCTGATTGATGTGTATATGTTATGTGCTCAATCCTGCAATGATTACCACTGAAAATAGATGAAAAATTCAACAATTTCAATTTGGTGAAAAAATTGAAATTTTCGATGCTAGGGGGAGGAAAAATTCTCAATTTTGCTCAATTTTCAATATTTTTCAAAACATGCCTAAAACTATCTGATTGATGTGTATATGTTATGTGCTCAATCCTGCAATGATTACCACTCAAAATAGATGAAAAATTCAACAATTTCAATTTGGTGAAAAAATTGAAATTTTCGATGCTAGGGGGTAGAGGAAAAATTCTCAATTTTGCTCAATTTTCAATATTTTTCAAAACATGCCTAAAACTATCTGATTGATGTGTATATGTTATGTGCTCAATCCTGCAATGATTACCACTGAAAATAGATGAAAAATTCAACAATTTCAATTTGGTGAAAAAATTGAAATTTTCGATGCTAGGGGGCAGAGGAAAAATTCTCAATTTTGCTCAATTTTCAATATTTTTCAAAACATGCCTAAAACTATCTGATTGATGTGTATATGTTATGTGCTCAATCCTGCAATGATTACCACTCACAATAGATGAAAAATTCAACAATTTCAATTTTGTGAAAAAATTGAACTTTTCGATGCTAGGGGGTAGAGGAAAAATTCTCAATTTTGCTCAATTTTCAATATTTTTCAAAACATGCCTAAAACTATCTGATTGATGTCTATATGTTATGTGCTCAATCCTGCAATGATTACCACTCAAAATAAATGAAAAATTCAACAATTTCAATTTGGTGAAAAAATTGAAATTTTCGATGCTAGGGGGCAGAGGAAAAATTCTCAATTTTGCTCAATTTTCAATATTTTTCAAAACATGCCTAAAACTATCTGATTGATGTCTATATGTTATGTGCTCAATCCTGCAATGATTACCACTCAAAATAGATGAAAAATTCAACAATTTCAATTTGGTGAAAAAATTGAAATTTTCGATGCTAGGGGGTAGAGGAAAAATTCTCAATTTTGCTCAATTTTCAATATTTTTCAAAACATGCCTAAAACTATCTGATTGATGTGTATATGTTATGTGCTCAATCCTGCAATGATTACCACTCACAATAAATGAAAAATTCAACAATTTCAATTTGGTGAAAAAATTGAAATTTTCGATGCTAGGGGGTAGAGGAAAAATTCTCAATTTTGCTCAATTTTCAATATTTTTCAAAACATGCCTAAAACTATCTGATTGATGTGTATATGTTATGTGCTCAATCCTGCAATGATTACCACTGAAAATAGATGAAAAATTCAACAATTTCAATTTGGTGAAAAAATTGAAATTTTCGATGCTACGGGGTAGAGGAAAAATTCTCAATTTTCAATATTTTCGATATTTTTCAAAACATGCCTAAAACTATCTGATTGATGTGTATATGTTATGTGCTCAATCCTGCAATGATTACCACTCACAATAAATGAAAAATTCAACAATTTCAATTTGGTGAAAAAATTGAAATTTTCGATGCTAGGGGGTAGAGGAAAAATTCTCAATTTTGCTCAATTTTCAATATTTTTCAAAACATGCCTAAAACTATCTGATTGATGTGTATATGTTATGTGCTCAATCCTGCAATGATTACCACTCAAAATAGATGAAAAATTCAACAATTTCAATTTGGTGAAAAAATTGAAATTTTCGATGCTTAGGGGGTAGAGGAAAAATTCTCAATTTTGCTCAATTTTCAATATTTTTCAAAACATGCCTAAAACTATCTGATTGATGTGTATATGTTATGTGCTCAATCCTGCAATGATTACCACTGAAAATAGATGAAAAATTCAACAATTTCAATTTGGTGAAAAAATTGAAATTTTCGATGCTAGGGGGTAGAGGAAAAATTCTCAATTTTGCTCAATTTTCAATATTTTTCAAAACATGCCTAAAACTATCTGATTGATGTGTATATGTTATGTGCTCAATCCTGCAATGATTACCACTGAAAATAGATGAAAAATTCAACAATTTCAATTTGGTGAAAAAATTGAAATTTTCGATGCTAGGGGGTAGAGGAAAAATTCTCAATTTTGCTCAATTTTCAATATTTTTCAAAACATGCCTAAAACTATCTGATTGATGTGTATATGTTATGTGCTCAATCCTGCAATGATTACCACTGAAAATAGATGAAAAATTCAACAATTTCAATTTGGTGAAAAAATTGAAATTTTCGATGCTAGGGGGTAGAGGAAAAATTCTCAATTTTGCTCAATTTTCAATATTTTTCAAAACATGCCTAAAACTATCTGATTGATGTGTATATGTTATGTGCTCAATCCTGCAATGATTACCACTGAAAATAGATGAAAAATTCAACAATTTCAATTTGGTGAAAAAATTGAAATTTTCGATGCTAGGGGGTAGAGGAAAAATTCTCAATTTTGCTCAATTTTCAATATTTTTCAAAACATGCCTAAAACTATCTGATTGATGTGTATATGTTATGTGCTCAATCCTGCAATGATTACCACTGAAAATAGATGAAAAATTCAACAATTTCAATTTGGTGAAAAAATTGAAATTTTCGATGCTAGGGGGTAGAGGAAAAATTCTCAATTTTGCTCAATTTTCAATATTTTTCAAAACATGCCTAAAACTATCTGATTGATGTGTATATGTTATGTGCTCAATCCTGCAATGATTACCACTGAAAATAGATGAAAAATTCAACAATTTCAATTTGGTGAAAAAATTGAAATTTTCGATGCTAGGGGGTAGAGGAAAAATTCTCAATTTTGCTCAATTTTCAATATTTTTCAAAACATGCCTAAAACTATCTGATTGATGTGTATATGTTATGTGCTCAATCCTGCAATGATTACCACTGAAAATAGATGAAAAATTCAACAATTTCAATTTGGTGAAAAAATTGAAATTTTCGATGCTAGGGGGCAGAGGAAAAATTCTCAATTTTGCTCAATTTTCAATATTTTTCAAAACATGCCTAAAACTATCTGATTGATGTGTATATGTTATGTGCTCAATCCTGCAATGATTACCACTCACAATAGATGAAAAATTCAACAATTTCAATTTTGTGAAAAAATTGAACTTTTCGATGCTAGGGGGTAGAGGAAAAATTCTCAATTTTGCTCAATTTTCAATATTTTTCAAAACATGCCTAAAACTATCTGATTGATGTCTATATGTTATGTGCTCAATCCTGCAATGATTACCACTCAAAATAAATGAAAAATTCAACAATTTCAATTTGGTGAAAAAATTGAAATTTTCGATGCTAGGGGGCAGAGGAAAAATTCTCAATTTTGCTCAATTTTCAATATTTTTCAAAACATGCCTAAAACTATCTGATTGATGTCTATATGTTATGTGCTCAATCCTGCAATGATTACCACTCAAAATAGATGAAAAATTCAACAATTTCAATTTGGTGAAAAAATTGAAATTTTCGATGCTAGGGGGCAGAGGAAAAATTCTCAATTTTGCTCAATTTTCAATATTTTTCAAAACATGCCTAAAACTATCTGATTGATGTGTATATGTTATGTGCTCAATCCTGCAATGATTACCACTCAAAATAGATGAAAAATTCAACAATTTCAATTTGGTGAAAAAATTGAAATTTTCGATGCTAGGGGGCAGAGGAAAAATTCTCAATTTTGCTCAATTTTCAATATTTTTCAAAACATGCCTAAAACTATCTGATTGATGTCTATATGTTATGTGCTCAATCCTGCAATGATTACCACTCAAAATAGATGAAAAATTCAACAATTTCAATTTGGTGAAAAAATTGAAATTTTCGATGCTAGGGGGCAGAGGAAAAATTCTCAATTTTGCTCAATTTTCAATATTTTTCAAAACATGCCTAAAACTATCTGATTGATGTGTATATGTTATGTGCTCAATCCTGCAATGATTACCACTCAAAATAGATGAAAAATTCAACAATTTCAATTTGGTGAAAAAATTGAAATTTTCGATGCTAGGGGGTAGAGGAAAAATTCTCAATTTTGCTCAATTTTCAATATTTTTCAAAACATGCCTAAAACTATCTGATTGATGTGTATATGTTATGTGCTCAATCCTGCAATGATTACCACTGAAAATAGATGAAAAATTCAACAATTTCAATTTGGTGAAAAAATTGAAATTTTCGATGCTACGGGGTAGAGGAAAAATTCTCAATTTTGCTCAATTTTCGATATTTTTCAAAACATGCCTAAAACTATCTGATTGATGTGTATATGTTATGTGCTCAATCCTGCAATGATTACCACTCACAATAAATGAAAAATTCAACAATTTCAATTTGGTGAAAAAATTGAAATTTTCGATGCTAGGGGGTAGAGGAAAAATTCTCAATTTTGCTCAATTTTCAATATTTTTCAAAACATGCCTAAAACTATCTGATTGATGTCTATATGTTATGTGCTCAATCCTGCAATGATTACCACTCAAAATAGATGAAAAATTCAACAATTTCAATTTGGTGAAAAAATTGAAATTTTCGATGCTAGGGGGCAGAGGAAAAATTCTCAATTTTGCTCAATTTTCAATATTTTTCAAAACATGCCTAAAACTATCTGATTGATGTGTATATGTTATGTGCTCAATCCTGCAATGATTACCACTCAAAATAGATGAAAAATTCAACAATTTCAATTTGGTGAAAAAATTGAAATTTTCGATGCTAGGGGGCAGAGGAAAAATTCTCAATTTTGCTCAATTTTCAATATTTTTCAAAACATGCCTAAAACTATCTGATTGATGTCTATATGTTATGTGCTCAATCCTGCAATGATTACCACTCAAAATAGATGAAAAATTCAACAATTTCAATTTGGTGAAAAAATTGAAATTTTCGATGCTAGGGGGCAGAGGAAAAATTCTCAATTTTGCTCAATTTTCAATATTTTTCAAAACATGCCTAAAACTATCTGATTGATGTGTATATGTTATGTGCTCAATCCTGCAATGATTACCACTCAAAATAGATGAAAAATTCAACAATTTCAATTTGGTGAAAAAATTGAAATTTTCGATGCTAGGGGGTAGAGGAAAAATTCTCAATTTTGCTCAATTTTCAATATTTTTCAAAACATGCCTAAAACTATCTGATTGATGTGTATATGTTATGTGCTCAATCCTGCAATGATTACCACTGAAAATAGATGAAAAATTCAACAATTTCAATTTGGTGAAAAAATTGAAATTTTCGATGCTACGGGGTAGAGGAAAAATTCTCAATTTTGCTCAATTTTCGATATTTTTCAAAACATGCCTAAAACTATCTGATTGATGTGTATATGTTATGTGCTCAATCCTGCAATGATTACCACTCACAATAAATGAAAAATTCAACAATTTCAATTTGGTGAAAAAATTGAAATTTTCGATGCTAGGGGGTAGAGGAAAAATTCTCAATTTTGCTCAATTTTCAATATTTTTCAAAACATGCCTAAAACTATCTGATTGATGTGTATATGTTATGTGCTCAATCCTGCAATGATTACCACTCAAAATAGATGAAAAATTCAACAATTTCAATTTGGTGAAAAAATTGAAATTTTCGATGCTTAGGGGGTAGAGGAAAAATTCTCAATTTTGCTCAATTTTCAATATTTTTCAAAACATGCCTAAAACTATCTGATTGATGTGTATATGTTATGTGCTCAATCCTGCAATGATTACCACTGAAAATAGATGAAAAATTCAACAATTTCAATTTGGTGAAAAAATTGAAATTTTCGATGCTAGGGGGTAGAGGAAAAATTCTCAATTTTGCTCAATTTTCAATATTTTTCAAAACATGCCTAAAACTATCTGATTGATGTGTATATGTTATGTGCTCAATCCTGCAATGATTACCACTGAAAATAGATGAAAAATTCAACAATTTCAATTTGGTGAAAAAATTGAAATTTTCGATGCTAGGGGGTAGAGGAAAAATTCTCAATTTTGCTCAATTTTCAATATTTTTCAAAACATGCCTAAAACTATCTGATTGATGTGTATATGTTATGTGCTCAATCCTGCAATGATTACCACTGAAAATAGATGAAAAATTCAACAATTTCAATTTGGTGAAAAAATTGAAATTTTCGATGCTAGGGGGTAGAGGAAAAATTCTCAATTTTCAATATTTTCAATATTTTTCAAAACATGCCTAAAACTATCTGATTGATGTGTATATGTTATGTGCTCAATCCTGCAATGATTACCACTGAAAATAGATGAAAAATTCAACAATTTCAATTTGGTGAAAAAATTGAAATTTTCGATGCTAGGGGGTAGAGGAAAAATTCTCAATTTTCAATATTTTCAATATTTTTCAAAACATGCCTAAAACTATCTGATTGATGTGTATATGTTATGTGCTCAATCCTGCAATGATTACCACTGAAAATAGATGAAAAATTCAACAATTTCAATTTGGTGAAAAAATTGAAATTTTCGATGCTAGGGGGTAGAGGAAAAATTCTCAATTTTGCTCAATTTTCAATATTTTTCAAAACATGCCTAAAACTATCTGATTGATGTGTATATGTTATGTGCTCAATCCTGCAATGATTACCACTGAAAATAGATGAAAAATTCAACAATTTCAATTTGGTGAAAAAATTGAAATTTTCGATGCTAGGGGGTAGAGGAAAAATTCTCAATTTTGCTCAATTTTCAATATTTTTCAAAACATGCCTAAAACTATCTGATTGATGTGTATATGTTATGTGCTCAATCCTGCAATGATTACCACTGAAAATAGATGAAAAATTCAACAATTTCAATTTGGTGAAAAAATTGAAATTTTCGATGCTAGGGGGCAGAGGAAAAATTCTCAATTTTGCTCAATTTTCAATATTTTTCAAAACATGCCTAAAACTATCTGATTGATGTGTATATGTTATGTGCTCAATCCTGCAATGATTACCACTCACAATAGATGAAAAATTCAACAATTTCAATTTTGTGAAAAAATTGAACTTTTCGATGCTAGGGGGTAGAGGAAAAATTCTCAATTTTGCTCAATTTTCAATATTTTTCAAAACATGCCTAAAACTATCTGATTGATGTCTATATGTTATGTGCTCAATCCTGCAATGATTACCACTCAAAATAAATGAAAAATTCAACAATTTCAATTTGGTGAAAAAATTGAAATTTTCGATGCTAGGGGGCAGAGGAAAAATTCTCAATTTTGCTCAATTTTCAATATTTTTCAAAACATGCCTAAAACTATCTGATTGATGTCTATATGTTATGTGCTCAATCCTGCAATGATTACCACTCAAAATAGATGAAAAATTCAACAATTTCAATTTGGTGAAAAAATTGAAATTTTCGATGCTAGGGGGTAGAGGAAAAATTCTCAATTTTGCTCAATTTTCAATATTTTTCAAAACATGCCTAAAACTATCTGATTGATGTGTATATGTTATGTGCTCAATCCTGCAATGATTACCACTGAAAATAGATGAAAAATTCAACAATTTCAATTTGGTGAAAAAATTGAAATTTTCGATGCTACGGGGTAGAGGAAAAATTCTCAATTTTGCTCAATTTTCGATATTTTTCAAAACATGCCTAAAACTATCTGATTGATGTGTATATGTTATGTGCTCAATCCTGCAATGATTACCACTCACAATAAATGAAAAATTCAACAATTTCAATTTGGTGAAAAAATTGAAATTTTCGATGCTAGGGGGTAGAGGAAAAATTCTCAATTTTGCTCAATTTTCAATATTTTTCAAAACATGCCTAAAACTATCTGATTGATGTGTATATGTTATGTGCTCAATCCTGCAATGATTACCACTCAAAATAGATGAAAAATTCAACAATTTCAATTTGGTGAAAAAATTGAAATTTTCGATGCTTAGGGGGTAGAGGAAAAATTCTCAATTTTGCTCAATTTTCAATATTTTTCAAAACATGCCTAAAACTATCTGATTGATGTGTATATGTTATGTGCTCAATCCTGCAATGATTACCACTGAAAATAGATGAAAAATTCAACAATTTCAATTTGGTGAAAAAATTGAAATTTTCGATGCTAGGGGGTAGAGGAAAAATTCTCAATTTTGCTCAATTTTCAATATTTTTCAAAACATGCCTAAAACTATCTGATTGATGTGTATATGTTATGTGCTCAATCCTGCAATGATTACCACTGAAAATAGATGAAAAATTCAACAATTTCAATTTGGTGAAAAAATTGAAATTTTCGATGCTAGGGGGTAGAGGAAAAATTCTCAATTTTGCTCAATTTTCAATATTTTTCAAAACATGCCTAAAACTATCTGATTGATGTGTATATGTTATGTGCTCAATCCTGCAATGATTACCACTGAAAATAGATGAAAAATTCAACAATTTCAATTTGGTGAAAAAATTGAAATTTTCGATGCTAGGGGGTAGAGGAAAAATTCTCAATTTTCAATATTTTCAATATTTTTCAAAACATGCCTAAAACTATCTGATTGATGTGTATATGTTATGTGCTCAATCCTGCAATGATTACCACTGAAAATAGATGAAAAATTCAACAATTTCAATTTGGTGAAAAAATTGAAATTTTCGATGCTAGGGGGTAGAGGAAAAATTCTCAATTTTCAATATTTTCAATATTTTTCAAAACATGCCTAAAACTATCTGATTGATGTGTATATGTTATGTGCTCAATCCTGCAATGATTACCACTGAAAATAGATGAAAAATTCAACAATTTCAATTTGGTGAAAAAATTGAAATTTTCGATGCTAGGGGGTAGAGGAAAAATTCTCAATTTTGCTCAATTTTCAATATTTTTCAAAACATGCCTAAAACTATCTGATTGATGTGTATATGTTATGTGCTCAATCCTGCAATGATTACCACTCAAAATAGATGAAAAATTCAACAATTTCAATTTGGTGAAAAAATTGAAATTTTCGATGCTAGGGGGCAGAGGAAAAATTCTCAATTTTGCTCAATTTTCAATATTTTTCAAAACATGCCTAAAACTATCTGATTGATGTGTATATGTTATGTGCTCAATCCTGCAATGATTACCACTCACAATAGATGAAAAATTCAACAATTTCAATTTTGTGAAAAAATTGAACTTTTCGATGCTAGGGGGTAGAGGAAAAATTCTCAATTTTGCTCAATTTTCAATATTTTTCAAAACATGCCTAAAACTATCTGATTGATGTCTATATGTTATGTGCTCAATCCTGCAATGATTACCACTCAAAATAAATGAAAAATTCAACAATTTCAATTTGGTGAAAAAATTGAAATTTTCGATGCTAGGGGGCAGAGGAAAAATTCTCAATTTTGCTCAATTTTCAATATTTTTCAAAACATGCCTAAAACTATCTGATTGATGTCTATATGTTATGTGCTCAATCCTGCAATGATTACCACTCAAAATAGATGAAAAATTCAACAATTTCAATTTGGTGAAAAAATTGAAATTTTCGATGCTAGGGGGCAGAGGAAAAATTCTCAATTTTGCTCAATTTTCAATATTTTTCAAAACATGCCTAAAACTATCTGATTGATGTGTATATGTTATGTGCTCAATCCTGCAATGATTACCACTCAAAATAGATGAAAAATTCAACAATTTCAATTTGGTGAAAAAATTGAAATTTTCGATGCTAGGGGGTAGAGGAAAAATTCTCAATTTTGCTCAATTTTCAATATTTTTCAAAACATGCCTAAAACTATCTGATTGATGTGTATATGTTATGTGCTCAATCCTGCAATGATTACCACTGAAAATAGATGAAAAATTCAACAATTTCAATTTGGTGAAAAAATTGAAATTTTCGATGCTAGGGGGTAGAGGAAAAATTCTCAATTTTCGATATTTTCGATATTTTTCAAAACATGCCTAAAACTATCTGATTGATGTGTATATGTTATGTGCTCAATCCTGCAATGATTACCACTCACAATAAATGAAAAATTCAACAATTTCAATTTGGTGAAAAAATTGAAATTTTCGATGCTAGGGGGCAGAGGAAAAATTCTCAATTTTGCTCAATTTTCAATATTTTTCAAAACATGCCTAAAACTATCTGATTGATGTGTATATATTATATGCTCAATCCTGCAATGATTACCACTGAAAATAGATGAAAAATTCAACAATTTCAATTTGGTGAAAAAATTGAAATTTTCGATGCTAGGGGGTAGAGGAAAAATTCTCAATTTTGCTCAATTTTCGATATTTTTCAAAACATGCCTAAAACTATCTGATTGATGTGTATATGTTATGTGCTCAATCCTGCAATGATTACCACTCACAATAAATGAAAAATTCAACAATTTCAATTTGGTGAAAAAATTGAAATTTTCGATGCTAGGGGGTAGAGGAAAAATTCTCAATTTTGCTCAATTTTCAATATTTTTCAAAACATGCCTAAAACTATCTGATTGATGTGTATATGTTATGTGCTCAATCCTGCAATGATTACCACTCAAAATAGATGAAAAATTCAACAATTTCAATTTGGTGAAAAAATTGAAATTTTCGATGCTAGGGGGTAGAGGAAAAATTCTCAATTTTGCTCAATTTTCAATATTTTTCAAAACATGCCTAAAACTATCTGATTGATGTGTATATGTTATGTGCTCAATCCTGCAATGATTACCACTGAAAATAGATGAAAAATTCAACAATTTCAATTTGGTGAAAAAATTGAAATTTTCGATGCTAGGGGGTAGAGGAAAAATTCTCAATTTTGCTCAATTTTCAATATTTTTCAAAACATGCCTAAAACTATCTGATTGATGTGTATATGTTATGTGCTCAATCCTGCAATGATTACCACTCAAAATAGATGAAAAATTCAACAATTTCAATTTGGTGAAAAAATTGAAATTTTCGATGCTATGGGGTAGAGGAAAAATTCTCAATTTTGCTCAATTTTCAATATTTTTCAAAACATGCCTAAAACTATCTGATTGATGTGTATATGTTATGTGCTCAATCCTGCAATGATTACCACTGAAAATAGATGAAAAATTTAACAATTTCAATTTGGTGAAAAAATTGAAATTTTCGATGCTAGGGGATAGAGGAAAAATTCTCAATTTTGCTCAATTTTCAATATTTTTCAAAACATGCCTAAAACTATCTGATTGATGTGTATATGTTATGTGCTCAATCCTGCAATGATTACCACTGAAAATAGATGAAAAATTCAACAATTTCAATTTGGTGAAAAAATTGAAATTTTCGATGCTAGGGGGTAGAGGAAAAATTCTCAATTTTGCTCAATTTTCAATATTTTTCAAAACATGCCTAAAACTATCTGATTGATGTGTATATGTTATGTGCTCAATCCTGCAATGATTACCACTCACAATAGATGAAAAATTCAACAATTTGAATTTGGTGAAAAAATTGAAATTTTCGATGCTAGGGGGTAGAGGAAAAATTCTCAATTTTGCTCAATTTTCAATATTTTTCAAAACATGCCTAAAACTATCTGATTGATGTGTATATGTTATGTGCTCAATCCTGCAATGATTACCACTCACAATAGATGAAAAATTCAACAATTTGAATTTGGTGAAAAAATTGAAATTTTCGATGCTAGGGGGTAGAGGAAAAATTCTCAATTTTGCTCAATTTTCAATATTTTTCAAAACATGCCTAAAACTATCTGATTGATGTGTATATGTTATGTGCTCAATCCTGCAATGATTACCACTGAAAATAGATGAAAAATTCAACAATTTCAATTTGGTGAAAAAATTGAAATTTTCGATGCTAGGGGGTAGAGGAAAAATTCTCAATTTTGCTCAATTTTCAATATTTTTCAAAACATGCCTAAAACTATCTGATTGATGTCTATATGTTATGTGCTCAATCCTGCAATGATTACCACTGAAAATAGATGAAAAATTCAACAATTTCAATTTGGTGAAAAAATTGAACTTTTCGATGCTAGGGGGTAGAGGAAAAATTCTCAATTTTGCTCAATATTCAATATTTTTCTAAACATGCCTAAAACTATCTGATTGATGTCTATATGTTATGTGATCAATCCTGCAATGATTACCAATCAAAAAAAAAAAAAAATAAAACATCCCTTAATATCATGCAGTATGCCAACAACTAAAAAATGACCAAAAAATGTGAAGAACATCGCACCATTTAGAGGTTGAAATAATTACAGTTCTGATGCTTACCTTTTAGTAGTCATTTTCAGAACCGACCACCAATCACCCCTAATACTTGGACAACACACAGGTCAAACTCTTTGACTACTTCTTCTTCTTCTTCTTCATCTTCTTCTGTGTTACCCCGTCTCTTTCTATAAGAAAGTCATTACGGGGGTTCTTAAAATTAACTAAATAATGAAAATGACAATAATAATAATAGAATGTCAGACAGTGTTCTCTACTGCTTTCTTAAAAGCATTTATGCTGGTTTTTTGAACAAAGTCCTCTGGTAAAGGTGTTCCATTCTCTTATAGTGCGAGGAAAATAAGATAAGAGTTGATAGCCTGTTCTTGAAGGTGGTATTTTTAAAGCTAGAGTATTTGTGTGTCTGCTTCTTCACTGCATTGTTACCAGAGGGTGTTAATGGGGTTAACTGACTAGCATATTAGACCGTTTTTTTTGTTATTGTAAGCATATAAATAACAAAAAACTAACTGTTTATTGTATAAAGCGATGTCCGATTTTTAACGTATTTCATTTTTAACAGAATGCGACAGTATTGATCATGTATTTAACTTATTTTTGTTAGTTACCATGGCAACGATGCAAGAGGAATGGTTACCATGGTAATGATGAAAAATAATTAATTTTACTGACTAAGGGATTTTTCTACTGTTTACTGACTGAACTACTATTTTGTAACTGTTTACTGACTAGAGGTATACCCCATTGACACCCTCTTACCAGTGTAGGAAAACCATCATTCGTAATAAGGCCCTTGAGTAGTTTATATATCATGACAAGTCATAGAATCGTTCTTCTGTGCTCATGTGATTTCCATCCAAGTCGTTGCAGCATATCTGTAAAATATAACTAGAACTAAATGACTATCATAATTATAATATTACAGTAAAACTACTCGAACGAAGGCCACCCAAACAAATTTTTCACAAATCATCCAATCACGTTCAAGTATCTAAACAATAGAATTACGTTTGAAAATTTTATTGTCGAAATACAATATCAAAGTGTCAACAAAAAACACCAGAATTATCTTGTATAGGGATTGAATAATTTGTGAAAAATTTGTTTGGGTGGCCTTGGTTCGAGTAGTCGCACTGTAAATACGCTAAGCAAAAAATGTCCGCATCTTTTTCCAATAAACCCGCCCACTGTGCCACCAAACGAATTCCATAATTGCTAAGAACAGGTCATTGTGTTGTGGGTGCAATAGGGGGTAAATTAAATGCTTGCAAAACTAGAAATCGCAGCGATCTCACCTCGTCCGCCATCTTGGATTATCATTGACACAGGGAGCCCAAACATTACAAAGAGCGGCCGCTGTACCACGTGGCTGTGCAGACTCGATTTTGTGCTCAAAATATTCGCCAAAAAAGTAGAACTCTACCCAAGCGTACCTCCTGTCAATATAATTTAGGGTAGAATAACAATAAATGTAAAAGTAGTGATTTTTTCACGGGTACCCCGACTAGTTTGACTGGTGACTATAACTCGTGGATTAAAACCATGTGGAAGTGTCTAAATGTTGCATGACGTCATAGGTAAATTCCCCGAATCTCGCTAAAACTATTTTTAAAATTGAACTCTCGTTTAGACTGTAATCAGTTGAAATCCTAGCAAAATGAGTAGTTTTAATAAGTTACTGATCCAAATATCAAAGGACATTATCGTGATTTGAATGAGCTTAAATTCGCTTGTGACTACTTTATTCCTGCTGGAAGAGCCGAAAGTATAGTACAACCTATTCAACTCTTCTCAGAAATGAAACGACAGAATAAACTATCGGAAAATAACAAAGAAATATTAGCGGATCTTTTGGCGGATATTGGAAGGGTTGACCTGCAAATGAAACTACTTAAAATACAAGGTTAGTACAAATATATTCAAAATTTAATGACAGATTGAAATGGGACGATAAATGCCGTTTTTTAATGATGATATTAAAATATACATGTTGAAAAACTGGGATAAAGCCGGTAGATATAGTGAAAGTTTGCTGACATATATAGCAAATGGCGTGACATCCGCAATCGCTTGCGTGACGCTTTTCCTAAATCGATCTATTTCAGCAGTTTTGCGGTTTCATTTAAGTATATTCTCGATACACTTTGTTCCTTTTATAAAATCAAATCAACTGACAGCCACTTCATAGCATAAAAACAAAATATTAATGATAATGTCTGTTTGTCATGCAAAATATTTTAATTTAAGTTATGCAAAATTAAATTTCAAAACTACCAACCTTCTTGTGAGAAACATGTTATATATTTTCCTGTTCATATATTATATTGATTATATACAGTGAGATTATGTAGTATTTAACAACTTATATGTACATATATTAATCTATTTATATAGTAATATAATGGGGTAGTCTTCGCAGCCGTTCTTGGTGTTGTCACGCAACGTTCCCTACGTAACGGACCATTAGATAATTGATGGGGGGGAGGGGGGGGGGATTTGTTTGCCCTGTGTAGGAGTTTTTTTCAGCTTTGCACGATATCTTTGTCATTTTTTTTTCTTGTGCAGGATATTGTTGTTTTTTTCAAGATTAAAGCTGTGCTCGATATTTTTGGGGGTTGAATCCCGCAAATCCCCCTCAATTATCAAATGGTCCGTTCCTTATAGAAATCGCTTGTAAAATAATTATTTTTACAATGGTGCTTTCAAGAGATTTCACAGGGATGCTATTTTGTTGTTGGCATAATAAATAAAATAAATAATAAAAAAACTCCACGAGTTTTCTTTAAAATATGTTCGGGCTTCCTGTGTAGAAGTAACTGGTTGTTCCGGTATTCCCCGAACTGGAGCATTGCAAGGGGTCTGCTTCAACGAGGTTGATTCTTTTTCCTGTTCCTTTATCAAAATCGCCATGATTCCTTTCACAACAGCAGACCAGAAAGCTTTTTATGATGTAGTAGATTCGTCAAGATCTTCAATATTTGTCAATAAGTTAGGTTATTGTTTCAAAATGAATTACCAACCGGATGACCAATTCCCTGGGCAACGTATGTGGGTAACATCTAGCAAAATTTTAAGCGAACTGGAAAAGTCTCAAAAGACAAAGTTCTTTGCCGAACGATGTAAAAAAGGCAAGGAAGGCGTACATGAGCTAGTTGTAGCAGAACTAAACACTACTGATGCAGGTATTGCCTTCATTAACTGCAACACCGACGAAGATCACAAGGAAAACTTCCTGAGATTTGGCTACTACAAGAGAGCTCTTCCTGACGAAGCATTTGCATACGTTTTCGACGGTAAAAAAATGCTAGGGCTGAGGTTCGTGAAAACTGGCGATGGAGCAGTTACTTACACGTTAGACAGCTCATCCAGTGACAAACCAAGCGACACTTTTAAAATTCGTGAAGCTGTTGGGGCTCCAATCATTGTTGAAGTTTATCCTCCTAATCGAAATCAAGTTGTAGGCATTCTGAATATCGAGGCGAATGGCACACTGAAACCCGTGTTTTTTGATCTCAGTACATTTGATTTGGGTAATTTATGTGTATTCTGTTTAATTTTTGATTTGTTAGGGAGTATTCATTTTTTAGAAGGGATGAGGAGGAATCGCCGGAGGAATCGCTGTTAACATATTTGTGAAATTTGTTGCCCATGCAGCTAAGCTTTAATATTTTGAAATGACCCCCCAATACCTACTGCATGGCCCTCCAGACTAATATCAGAAAAATTTAAAGTGACACACCAACAGTGGTTGCACACACTCCTCAAGGCTATCCCTTAATTCCTCCTGCCCTCTCCCTTCTAAGAAATGAATGCACCCTAAAAGAGTCAGAGTTTGTAGATTGCTGTTTAACCAAAAATGATGACAATGATAATGAAAGATGATGATGATTAATAATGATGATCAATGATGATTGATAATGATGATGATTGATGACAATGATGATGATTGATAATAATGATGATAATTGATAACAATGATGATAATTGATAAAAATGATGATGATTGATAACAATGATGATGATTGATAACAATGATGATGATTGATAACAATGATGATGATTGATAACAATGATGATGATTGATAACAATGATGATGATTAATAATAATCAATGATGATTGATAACAATGATGATGATTGGTAATGATGATACTGATTGTGCTCGTAATAGTGATCACAATTATAATTGCTGATATGAACAATGATGATGGTGATGAAAATGATAGTCAGTGATGATAATGTAAGTGAAAATGACAATGATCATGATGATCATGATGGCCAACAATGATTATGATCAAATGCAGATAATGTTTAAATGATGGTTATTACCAGTGATGATAATCAATGATAATGGTTCACAATGATACCAATGAAGTCACAAAATGTTTTTAAGGCTTCTGTAATTGCAATTACTTTAATTGTTTTATACTCCGTGATGATCATACTCATACACAATGATTATAATGGATGGGGGATAATCCGGGGGGAAATGGTTGATGAAAAAAAAACAATCCAAGTTATAACAGAAATTATTATTCCTCTTCTTTAAATTATCTTGTAAACAATGATCTGATTTTTTTTTGTAGATCCAAAGTTCCCAAGCGAAGGTAACTTTCAAAAGTCCCCAAGCGAAGGTAACTTTCAAAAGTCCCCAAGCGAAGGTAACTTTCAAAAGTCCCCAAGCGAAGGCAACTATCAAAAGTCCCCAAGTGAAGGCAACTTTCAAAAGTCCCCAAGCGAAGGCAACTATCAAAAGTCGCCAAGCGAAGGTAACTAACTAGTTGAAAAATCAGTAATTTTCAGTTAAGATTTGAGGCGATAATTTTCAATTATTCTAAGATTAGTTTTATATCTTCTCCCTATTTTTATTATTACCATAGAATCAAATGGCGATAAAACAGACAGTCCAACCCATGCATCTAAAGGTTTGTTAATTCTATTCATAAATTGAGTTGAAAATGTTTTGAGGTCCCCTTCACAGTTCCCTGCACCATCTTAAAAGGTAGCTGTGCCTTTGCAATGATAGAGACAAGTGAATATAATTGTCCCACAAGGTGTTAAAAGTTCTCTACCATTGTAAGCTTATCATTTGTCTCCCTCCGATGCAAAGGCCTGGTTACCTTTAATATGAAGGAGACTATTTTCTGTTAAGAGTTGCTAGGTGCTAATTTTTGATTATTGAAGTTTTCTGTTCTCACTATTTCTATGATTACCATAGAATCTGCCAATGGTGATGAAAAAGACAATCCAATGGCTGCTTTTAAAGGTTTGTTAATTTTATGTAGTAAGTTTGAGTTGAAAAAATAAAAGTTTTGATAATTTTTGATTATTGTAAGATTTAAGTTTTCTGTTCTCACTATTTCTATTATTACCATAGAATCTGCCAATGGTGATGAAAAAGACAGTCCAATTGCTGCCTTTAAAGGTTTGTTAATTCATCTATAAAGTGTGAGTTTAAAAAATAAAAGTTTTCTGTTAGGATTTGAGTCGATAATGTTTGATTATTCTAAGATTTGTTTTAAGTTCTCGCTATTTAAATACCTGTAAAACGGAGCACTGATGGAGGGGAGTAAAATGAGCGCACCGCATGCAATGACTGTCACAAGCTACCAACGTTAAAGTGCCTATAAACCCTGGCTGTTTGCTATTTCTATTAAAAGTTCTGGTCCTAAATAACAATTTTCCAGAAGAATAGAATACTGCGATAAAAACTGTGCACTTTATAGCAGTTTAAATATGTGTTATTTGGGCTTCCCGTCACAGGCACCCCAACTAGTCTATCTGAGGAATTTTTCAAAGCGAAAAAATGTTTTTTTAGCGCGCGCCAAGCTGAAAGAACAGATTAATAAAAGGATTGTTTTTGTTTGAGCGCGCGGTTGGGCTTCCTGTGTTGATTGGTTTGATCGCACATGACTTTCTCACTCACCTCAAAAAATAACAAAATTTTTTTGTTCAATATTAATATGGCGCGCGTGCGTGGTAAAAAAATGTTTTTTTCGCTATAAAAAAATCCACAGATTGAGTGTGCCCGGGATAGCGTCTTGCAAGTTTCAATAGTTTCTATCCCGGACACTACGTCATTGATATTGTCACCAGCTCATATCAATAAACTCCGATTTTTTTTACACAGGAAGCCCAAACAACACTTTTTGGGCATATTCAAACCGCTATAAAATGCACAGTTTTTATTGTGGTATTTTATTCTTCTGAAAAATTGTTATTTAGGACCAGTACTTTTTATAGAAATAGCAAACAGCCAGGGTTTATAGGCACTTTAAATAAGGCTACTTAACTTTACTTGTTTTTACCATAGATTCAGCAAATGATGATAAAACAGACAGTCCTGGATCAGTTGATGCTCTTACAGGTTTGTTAATATTATCTATAAAGTTTGAGTTGGGAAATCAGTAATTTCTCTCTAGAATCTAACTGTGTGGGAGATAATGTCCAAAATCTGAGCCTCCAACTTGAATCTGGAATTTTCATACATCATTAATAGATACTTGTGATGTTTTGAAAGTTCTCAAATGGAACTCCCCTAAAGGCTTGTCTAATTTTGAAAACTTTCAAAACATCACTCGATAGAACCTATTGATTTTAAGATAGTGAGACTATTTCTTATACATAAAACAGGGTAACAGTTTTACAGGTCAACAGCAGAACACCTCACCTCTCCTCCTGGAAGCAAAATGTTGAAAGTTTTGTGTTTTTTTTTCCCCTACAGAAACTGTACAACAAATGCAATTGGATGAAAAAACATACAATGCTCAACAACCAACTCAAGAAGACAAACCCAAAAGTACTGGAGGTAAAGAGTATTTTTTGAATACCAGTATATATAATATATATATATTTTCACCTCTCCTCCTGGCAGCAAAATGTTGAAAGTTTTGTGTTTTTTTTTTTTCCCTACAGAAACTGTACAACAAATACAATTGGATGAAAAAAAATACAATGCTCAACAACCAACTCAAGAAGACAAACCCAAAAGCACTGGAGGTAAAGAGTACTTTTTGAATACCAGTATATATACTATATATATATATATATATATACTAGTTATACAATGGTTTCAAGTACCCTGGGTATCAGGGGTTATTTTCTCCTTGCTGTAGCAAACGATTTGTTGACTTAACTTTACCCCTTCGTCGGAGTAATATAAAGTAGTTTATTCGCTAGTTTCCAATTATATATATGTAATTATTTCTGCCATATTACATGTTGTTACTATAGAAAGTATTAAGAAATATCAAAGTTTGAATGATGAAAGCTAAAACTATTAAAACCAGTTTAGTATGTGAGCCTTGGAGTTCACATGTTTATGAAAACGGCAGTAAGCTAAATTTTTGTACAGAAAAAGTGATATTAGACATAATTATATGTATTTATCCTGACACAAGTGCCCTACTAATAAATACACACATCACTTGATAGCTTTCTGATGACTTTCTGATTGGCAGATCTAGAGCTGCCTATAGAGAATACTAGTTTGCCATGTGCAACAGATAACCACCCACCTACAAGTGGAACTCCCCCGTTTGAAGAAGCAAATCAACCACCCCAAAGATATACTCAGACAAACTGTGAATCTGAAGACGACAAAAAACTGAAACCAGGTAAGCCGCTTATTCACTCAGTATGCAGGGATGTAAATTGAAAGAATAAGGAAAGTACTATTACTTAGCGTCGGTAGTTCCTTCAGCTAGAAGTAAAGCTGGTTCTGCCAGGAAGCCGACGGTGCTCTCTTTTTCCCCCTCTCTCCATCAATGCTCTGTTTTACGGGTATTTAAAGCTACTCAAAGCTACACAGATTGGAAAGAAGTCGAAACACGTGTGAGGCCACGGCATGGGATCGAACTCGGGACCTCTCGCTCCGAAAGTCGCGCACTAACCAACTTAGCTACACTTGTTCCTCAGAAGACACAGGTGCACCGTGATGACGATAATAATGATGATTAATAGTAATGATGATGATGATGATAGCAACAATGATGAGGATGCTTTTGCTCATTGGTTATCATGGTAACGACGACGATGATGATCGATGCATTAAACTCCCTATAGGAACCTGTTAGGCGAAGATTGTGCCATTAGATCACAGGCAGCCCAACAATTTTATCTGAGGATATTTTTTTAAAGCGAACAAAGTTATTTTTTACAAATGTGAAATGTACTATATAAGCACCAACATTACGTTATCACATTTTATCATGATACATGCACTTATCATCTGTACTTTACTTCTTTATTTCTAAAGATGATTTATTGGAAACATTATGGGAAGACCAGTATTTCAAAGACGATCTATCCGAAGCTCTTGATTTTGAGCACTTGTCCAACATTAATGACCATCGCCATCTTGCTCAGAAATTCGACATTCCCAAGGAGGTCCGTGATTCGATATCAAGATCGGCAAAGATAAGTCCATCTGAACAACTGTTTGAAAATCTTCAAACCACAATGCCAGGCTTGACGATCAAAGACTTTTGTGAGAAACTTAAAGAAGGAACAGCGTTTCAAACATGGCGACTTTTTCAAAAGGCTGTACGAGGTTTGATTGTATCTCAATATGAGATTGTATTTATAGCAAAAATATGATTTCCAATACAATTTTATATTTGTTTTTCAAAGAGTCGGCTTTATATAAATAAATGTAGATCTTAACATAGACGAAGGTTCTCAGAGTAAACAATTTGAATCAAGAAAGGATTCGAACCCACGCCCTTCCATAACTAGTCAGACGCTCAATTGCTCAAACAAATAAATAAACAAATGGATGAACGAACGAACGAACGAAAGAACGAACGAACGAACGAACGAACGAACAAACAAACAAACAAACAAACAAACAAACAAACAAACAAATAATTAAATGAATAAATAATTAATTCATGCAGAAAATCATTAAAGATTGCAAAGACTAGGTCCGTCGTCCGGCCGCATCAGCGGTTCGATCCTCACCGAGTACCCCTCCCCTAGACGGGATATTTGGTCATAATTCGATTCCTGATTTCCTTTGTTTTTTTTTATTTATGTTTTTTTTTACAGAAACAAGTTTTAAAGAGGAAGACAGTGTGTTTAAACTATTTGATGAGAATTGGGACCTGAAAAAGAATATAATCACCCAGCTTGATTCTAAAGAACTTTGGAAACAAGTCGCAGACAAATTAAATATTTCTGAGGAAAAGTGGTCTTCCTTTGCGATAGATCCAAAATGCGATCCGGCTGGTAATTTTTTTGATGTATTGCGGACCCAGTCCCCTCTCTTGAAAACATCAAAGCTTAAAGAACATCTTCGTGAACTCAAACAAAACGATATGTTGGATAAACTGAAAAACGTAAAAGGTGAATAGAAAGACATAAATACAAAGGAATATAATTAATATTAACAGGATCCATTTCCCGTTTTTCAATTTTCCTATTGTCAATAAACGGTTTTACAGATAACATTATACAGCATTATCTGTTAATTAAACGTGTTAAAAAAAACCCTGCCACAGATATTTGTATGCTGAGATATCATCGAAGCTCTCTGCAACAATAGTTAAAAGCAAGAGAGCATAAAACCGTATAATGTCATCATAGAATACCGCCTACACGATCATTCAACATTGCTTTGTCTTTTTTTATCACCTTGTCTTTTTTGTAACTTTTACTGCATTATTTGTTCTTATATTTAGTGAAGTTATGTCATTCTATTATATTTAGACGAAAGCCTTTTGAAAAAACTGTCTTCAGATGCAGCCTTGATGTGTGATGTTATTCTACCCAAACTCAATGCACCGGGTAACAATCTTTACAACCTTGCTGACAGGTTTAAGAAGGATGGATATCTCAAAGATATTGATATCAAATACTTTAAAGTATCTGAAAGTTACGAAAGCCCAACTGTCAAAATGATGGAGTATGTCGTGTGCTGCCAAGAGACAGAGTACAAAATACAAGATCTAGTGGATCGATTGGAGAATATCAACAGAACCGACTGTTGTATTATAATAAGCAAGTACGTCAAAGGTAAAATAAACACTTTCTTACCTTATCATCATAACAATCATCATCATAACAATCATCATCATAACAATCATCATCATAACAATCATCATCATAACAATCATCATAACAATCATCATCATAACAATCATCATCATAACAATCATCATCATAACAATCATCATCATAACAATCATCATCATAACAATCATCATAACAATCATCATCATCACAATCATCATCATAACAATCATCATCATAACAATCATCATCACAATCATCATCATAACAATCATCATCATAACAATCATCATAACAATCATCATCATAACAATCATCATCATAACAATCATCATAACAATCATCATCATCACAATCATCATCATAACAATCATCATCATAACAATCACCATCATCACAATCATCATCATAACAATCATCATCATAACAATCATCATCATAACAATCATCATCATAACAATCATCATCATAACAATCATCATCATAACAATCATCATAACAATCATCATCATCACAATCATCATCATAACAATCATCATCATAACAATCATCATCATAACAATCATCATCATAACAATCATCATCATAACAATCATCATCATAACAATCATCATAACAATCATCATCATCACAATCATCATCATAACAATCATCATCATAACAATCACCATCATCACAATCATCATCATAACAATCATCATCATAACAATCATCATCATAACAATCATCATCATCACAATCATCATCATCACAATCATCATCATAACAATCATCATCATAACAATCATCATCACAATCATCATCATAACAATCATCATCATAACAATCATCATCATAACAATCATCATCATAACAATCATCATCATAACAATCATCATCATAACAATCATCATCATAACAATCACCATCATCACAATCATCATCATCACAATCATCATCATCACAATCATCATCATAACAATCATCATCATAACAATCATCATCATAACAATCATCATCATAACAATCATCATCATCACAATCATCATCATCACAATCATCATCATAACAATCATCATCATAACAATCATCATCATAACAATCATCATCATAACAATCACCATCATAACATCCATAATCACCATCATAACATCCATAATCATCATCATAACAATCACCATCATAACATCCATAATCATCATCATAACAATCACCATCATAACAATCATCATCATAACAATCATCATCATAACAATAATTATCATGAGAACAACTCTTAATTGGCATTGTCACAACAATTATATAGATAATATCGTATACCCTTGTTAATCAATCATAGCGTCACTCACCTATTTTAACACTTCCAATTGGTAACTTTGAAGCTAATTTGATCTACAACAATCACATAAAAATGATTTATAAGAAAATATTCAAGATTCAAGAAAATGAATGCTCAAAGTAAACAATGAATGGAATGGCAGTAAGAGGTAAAAGAGTTGAGACAACAGGGTAATGCAGTTTGTGAATTTGTGTTGCTTGTTCAGCAACTTCTGTCACAATGCTTAAAAATGTGGCATTGCAAATCAGTAGTCAGGTAATATAGGACTAATAGTTCTATAGTGAAAAGTAGAACTGAACATTACTGTGTACAATGCTATCTGCAACTAAAGCAAGTTGCGAGATTTTTTAACATTTATATATTTTAGCAAAGGTGTTTCCAATAGTTTTTTTTATAGCTATAGAAGGAGAGACACGTAAATAAAGCCTCAGTTACACAGTGCAGTTCTTCAGCAACTTGTGTAGTATAGGCATTGAGACAAGTTGCTGTACACTTAAATTGAAAAATAAAAGACATACAACATCCCATCAGCCTTAATATCATGCAGTATGCCAACAACTTGACTTTCCCAGGAGGAGCAGCAACATGGCTTTATTACCAAAAATATGCCAAGAACATCGCACCATTTAGGGGTTGAAATCATTAACAGTTCTTATGCTTACCTTTTAGTGGTCATTTTTAAAACCAACCACCCATCGCCCCTAACACTTGGACAACAAATGGGTCCAACTCTCCTGCTACTTCTTCTTCTTTTTCCGTGTTACCCCGTCTCTTTCTATAAGAAAATCATTACGGGGGGTCTTAAAAATATCTAAATAATGACAATACTAATAATAAAATGCCAAACAGTGTTCTCTACTGATAGCATCAACGCTGGTTTTTTGAACAATGTCCTCTGGTAAAGTGTTCCATTCTCTTATAGAGCGAGGAAAATAAGATAATTAAACAATAGAGTAGTTGAATCGAGCTAGGCATTATGCCATTAAACCATGTGGAAGTGTCTAAATGTTGCATGACGTCATAGGTAAATTCCCCGAATCTCGCTAAAACTATTTTTTAAATTGAACTCTCGTTTAGACTGTAATCAGTTGAAATCCTAGCAAAATGAATAGTTTTAACAAGTTACTGATCCAAATATCAAAGGACATTACAAGTCGTGATTTGAATGAGCTTAAATTCGCTTGTGACTACTTTATTCCTGCTGGAAGAGCCGAAAGTATTGTACAACCTATTCAACTCTTCTCAGAAATGAAACGACAGAATAAACTATCGGAAAATAACAAAGAAATATTAGCGGATCTTTTGGCGGATATTGGAAGGGTTGACCTGCAAATGAAACTACTTAAAATACAAGGTTAGTACAAATATACAAAGCTAATTCAAAATTTAATGACAGATTGAAATGGGACGATAAATGCCGTTTTTTTAATGATGATATTAAAATATACATGTTGAAAAACTGGGATAAAGCCGGTAGATATAGTGAAAGTTTGCTGACATATATAGCAAATGGCGTGACATCCGCAATCGCTTGCGTGACGCTTTTCCTAAATCGATCTATTTCAGCAGTTTTGCGGTTTCATTTAAGTATATTCTCGATACACTTTGTTCCTTTTATAAAATCAAATCAACTGACAGCCACTTCATAGCATAAAAACAAAATATTAATGATAATGTCTGTTTGTCATGCAAAATATTTTAATTTAAGTTATGCAAAATTAAATTTCAAAACTACCAACCTTCTTGTGAGAAACATGTTATATATTTTCCTGTTCATATATTATATTGATTATATACAGTGAGATTATGTAGTATTTAACAACTTATATGTACATATATTAATCTATTTATATAGTAATATAATGGAGTAGTCTTCGCAGCCGTTCTTGGTGTTGTCACGCAACGTTCCCTACCTAACGGACCATTAGATAATTGATGGGGGGGGGGGGGGGGGGGAGGGATTTGTTTGCCCTGTGTAGAAGTTTTTTTCAGCTTTGCACGATATCTTTGTCATTTTTTTTTCTTGTGCAGGATATTGTTTTTTTTTTTCAAGATTAAAGCTGTGCTCGATATTTTTGGGGGTTGAATCCCGCAAATCCCCCTCAATTATCAAATGGTCCGTCCCTTCTAGAAATCGCTTGTAAAATAATTATTTTTACAATGGTGCTTTCAAGAGATTTCACAGGGATGCTATTTTGTTGTTGGCATAATAAATAAAATAAATAATAAAAAAACTCCACGAGTTTTCTTTAAAATATGTTCGGTCTTCCTGTTTAGAAGTAACTGGTTGTTCCGGTATTCCCCGAACTGTAACATTGCAGGGCATCTGCTTCAACAAGGTTGATTCTTTTTCCTGTTCCTTTGTCAAAATCGCCATGATTCCTTTCACAACAGAAGACCAGAAAGCGTTTTATGATGTAGTAGATTCGTCAAGATCTTCAATATTTGTCAATAAGTTAGGTTATTGTTTCAAAATGAATTACCAACCGGATGACCAATTCCCTGGGCAACTGATGTGGGTAACATCTAGCAAAATTCTAAGCGAACTGGAAAAGTCTCAAAAAACAAAGTTCTTTGCCGAACGATGTAAAAAAGGCAAGGAAGGCGTACATGAGCTAGTTGTAGCTGAACTAAACACTACTGATGCAGGTATTGCCTTCATTAACTGCAACACCGACGACGATCACAAAGAAAACTTCCTGAGATTTGGCTACTACAAGAGAGCTCTTCCTTACGAAGCATTTGCATACGTTTTCGACGGTAAAAAAATGCTTGGGCTGAGGTTCGTGAAAACTGGCGATGGAGCAGTTACTTACAAGTTAGACAGCTCATCCAGTGACAAACCAAGCGACACTTTTAAAATTCGTGAAGCTGTTGGGGCTCCAATCATTGTTGAAGTTTATCCTCCTAATCGAAATCAAGTTGTAGGCATTCTGAATATCGAGGCGAATGGCACACTGAAACCCGTGTTTTTTGATCTCAGTACATTTGATTTGGGTAATTTATGTGTATTCTGTTTAATTTTTGATTTGTTAGGGAGTATTAATTTTTAAGAAGGGATGAGGAGGAATCGCCGGAGGAATCGCTGTTAACATATTTGTGAAATTTGTTGCCCATGCAGCTAAGCTTTAATATTTTGAAATGACCCCCCAATACCTACTGCATGGCCCTCCAGATTAATATCAGAAAAATTTAAAGTGACACACCAACAGTGGTTGCACACACTCCTCAAGGCTATCCCTTAATTCCTCCTGCCCTCTCCCTTCTAAGAAATGAATGCACCCTAAAAGAGTCAGAGTTTGTAGATTGCTGTTTAACCAAAAATGATGACAATGATAATGAAAGATGATGATGATTAATAATGATGATCAATGATGATTGATAATGATTATTGATAACAATGATGATGATTGATAACAATGATGATAATTGATAATGATGATGATGGCCAACAATGATGATGATCAATTGCAGATAATGTTTAATGGTGATGATGGTTATGACCAGTGATGATAATCAATGATAATGGTTCACAATGATACCAATGAAGTCCCAAAATTTTTTTTAAGGCTTCTATAATTGCAATTACTTTAATTGTTTTATACTCCGTGACGATCATACTCATACATAATGATTATAATGGATGGGGGATAATCCGGGGGGAAATGGTTGATGAAAAAAAACAATCCAAGTTATAACAGAAATTATTATTCCTCTTCTTTAAATTATCTTGTAAACAATGATCTGATTTTTTTTTGTAGATCCAAAGTCCCCAAGCGAAGGTAACTTTCAAAAGTCCCCAATTGAAGGTAACTAACTAGTTGAAAAATCAGTAATTTTCAGTTAAGATTTGAGGTAATAATTTTCAATTATTCTAAGATTAGTTTTATATCTACTCCCTATTTATATTATTACCATAGAATCAAATGGCGATAAAACAGACAGTCCAACCCAAGCTTCTGAAGGTTTGTTAATTCTATTCATAAATTGAGTTGAAAATTTTTTGAGGTCCCCTTCACAGTTCCCTTTACCATCTTAAAAGGTAGCTGTGCCTTTGCAATGATAGAGACAAGTGGATATAATTGTCCCACAAGGTGTTAAAAGTTTTCTATCATTGTAAGCTCATCATTTGTCTCCCTTCGATGCAAAGGCCTGGTTACCTTTAAGAGGGCACAGGGAACTCTGTACATGTGAAGAGACTATTTTCTGTTAAAAGTTGCTAGGAGCTAATTGTTGATTATTCTAAAGATTTAAGTTTTATGTTCTCACTATTTCTATTATTATCATAGAATCTGCCAATGGTGATAAAAAAGACATTCCAATTGCTGCTTTTAAAGGTTTGTTAATTTTATCTATAAAGTTTGAGTTGAAAAAATAAAAGTTTTGATAATTTTTGATTATTGTAAGATTTAAGTTTTCTGTTCTCACTATTTCTATTATTACCATGGAATCTGCCAATGGTGATGAAAAAGACAGTCCAATTGCTGCCTTTCAAGGTTTGTTAGTTCATCTATAAAGTGTGAGTTTAAAAAATAAAAGTTTTCTGTAAGGATTTGAGGCGATAATGTTTGATTATTCTAAGATTTGTTTTAAGTTCTCACTATTTAAATACCTGTAAAACAGAGCACTGATGGAGGAATGGGCCAGATTAAAATGAGCCCACCACATGCAATGACTCACAAGCTACCAACGTTAAATAAGGCTACTTAAGTTTACTTGTTTTTACCATAGGTTCAGCAAATGATGATAAAACGGACAGTCCTGGATTAGTTGATGCGCTTACAGGTTTGTTAATATCATCTATAAAGTTTGAGTGGGGAAATCAGTAATTTCTCTCTAGACTCTAACTGTGTGGGAGATAATGTCCAAAATCTGAGACTCCAACTTGAATCTGGACTTTTCATACATCATTTAATGCATCTGATCTTTTCATACAATTTGTAATTAATAGATACTTGTGATGTTTTGAAAGTTCTCAAATGGAACTCCCCTAAAGGCTTGCCTAATTTTGAAAACTTTCAAAACATCACTTGATAGAACCTATTGATTTTAAGATAGTGGATTATACATAAAACAGGGTAACGGTTTTACAGGTCAACAGCAGAACACCTCACCTCTCCTCCTGGCAGCAAAATGTTGAAAGTTTTGTGTTTTTTTTTCTCCTACAGAAACTGTACAACAAATACAATTGGATGAAAAAACATACAATGCTCAACAACCAACTCAAGAAGACAAACCCAAAAGCACTGGAGGTAAAGAGTATTTTTTGAATACCAGTATATATACTATATATATATTTTCACCTCTCCTCCTGGCAGCAAAATTTTGAAAGTTTTTTTTTTCCCCCCCCCTACAGAAACTGTACAACAAATACAATTGGATGAAAAAAAATACAATGCTCAACAACCAACTCAAGAAGACAAACCCAAAAGCACTGAAGGTAAAGAGTATTTTTTGAATACCAGTATATATACTATATATATATTTTCACCTCTCCTCCTGGCAGCAAAATTTTGAAAGTTTTTTTTTTTTTTTCCCTACAGAAACTGTACAACAAATACAATTGGATGAAAAAAAATACAATGCTCAACAACCAACTCAAGAAGACAAACCCAAAAGCACTGGAGGTAAAGAGTATTTTTTGAATACCAGTATATATACTATATATATATACTAGTTATACAATGGTTTAAAGTACCCTGGGTACCAGGGGTTATTTTCTCCTTGCTTTAGCGTTTGCTGTAGCGTTTGTAAATTTGACAGTTTGTTGACTTAACTTTACTTTAGCCCTTCGTCGGAGTAATATATACTTGTTTATTCACTAGTTTCCAATTATATATATATATTTCTGCCATATTAAATGTTGTTACTATGGAAAGCAATAAGAAATATCAAAGTTGGAATGATGAAAGCTAAAACTATTATAACCAATTTGGTATTTGAGCCTTGGAGTTCACATGTTTATGAAAATGGCAGTAAAGCTAAATTTTTGTACAGAAAAAGTGATATTAGACATAATTCTCATCCTTTTTTTCTTCTTTTAAAGAGCTTGCTATATCAAAGGCTTCAAGTAAGTATCACAGATGTTGTTCTCTCCTTTACCACAAGGGTTTCACAGTTCTATACCTTCTCATCAAAACAAGCATGTGAGCCAATTTCTTTATAACAGATTCCCATTTAAATCTGCACTTTCCCATTTAAATCTGTACTTATGCAAATTGTGTTGATGTGTGCTAAACACACAGATCAACCAATCAGAGTATATCATTTCTGAAGTGAACTTCTCTGATTGGTTGATCTGTGTTTAGCACACATCAACACAATTTGCATAAGTACAGATTTAAATGGGGAAGTACAGATTTAAATAGGAATCTGTTTTATGTAAAATACAAGAGAGATTCCTTAAGAATATTATCTTTTTTGGTAGGTTCCATACTACTGCCTCCATCTCATTGTATAAAAAAACAAACACTGGAAATTTCTCCAATTACTCACCAACTAACTCAAAAACTGAAGATTTACCTTGATCCAAAAAAGCCTATGGGAAAAGATTACCAAGATCTGGCGGACAGTTTTGATTATAATAGTGTAGAAATACAGTACTTGGGAACCAGGGATTCACCAACAGTTACACTGTTAGAAGAAGAGAACTGGTGCACAATTGAACAATTACTTGGTAAATTGAAAGACATGGGAAGAGATGATGCAGTTCGTGTCATTGATAAGTTGGTCAAAAAACAAGGTTGCAACTGTGAAAATTGTTGCGATCTTTGTTAAGAACACCTATTTATAAAATTGGTGCTTCAGTTGTCTTAATAGCAGGAACGGCAAGGAATGTGCAAAGGTGATAATTGTAGTATTGTTTAAACTGGTAGTCTGATTGGTTGAAACAAAAACAAAAAAAATTGCCTAACTTTGTGGATAATCAAATCAACTTATTTCTTATTTATGCAATAATTTCCTTATACAAATAGTTTTACTAAGGTTTAATTATAGAGAAATTCTATGTGGCTATGTGGGGAACACTGCAAATTGTCTACCTTTCCTTTCTTTTGTCTCTGACTCCTCTGATTGGTTTAAAACTTTTAACTCTATATAAAACTTTGAAGAAACGTGTAAACACAAATTGTTCTTCCAAAACTTGCTGTGTACATGTCAATACATCCCATTAGAAATAATCTCACAATTTGGATGTGGGGAAAGTGAAATGCCGCAGAACAAAAGTGCTATTGTTTTTATAAGGATCATTACTTAAACAGTTAATGGTTTTGACACAGACAGTTGAAATGCCAACAACATTCGAGACTTCTCAAAACTTTTTTAACTTTATTTTTTGTATTGATTAGTTAATAGCAGTGTTTGCAGTGCAAGCATTAAAAGGAACAAGTCACAAATATTTCTGAATATATTTTGTAATGTTCCTTTGTTGGAAAACCACTTGTTTTATCAAATGTTGTGCAAAACAAAGTACAGAATAGCAAATCATTTATGATTGTTTAAAAAGATTGTAAATAATAGTCCATAAAAATATTCACTGGCTAAACTTCTTCACTCCAACGAAGAGCTAATTAAAGCTTGAAAAGTCATTAAAGCTAAGTTAACATTTGTTATGGTTACAAATTTTATCCTGTTACCTATCGTTTATATCAAACACTGAAGCAGCCTATACTAGTTTATTCGCTAGTTTCTATTTATTCTTTTTACTGTCTATATACCCTAGGTACCAGAGGTTATTTTCTACTTGCTCTAGTTAGCTTTGTAAATTTCACGGTTTGTGATGCAATGAGAATCCAATGTCTGGCCCAAAGAGCTTAGAAACTCACTTCTATGTTGATTAAATTAACACTCAATTATAGCTATATTTGGAACCTAATCTGGTCAAGTTGTCAAATTACGTCCAATCAAACGTCTTCATAGACTTAAACCAATCGGAAGGCCAGGGTCAAATACTAACCATCTGCTTGTGATTGGCTTGACGAATCCAAAAGACTTGGCCTGTGGATTTCTCTTGAGAATAACGAACAAGACCTACTAATGATAAATACCAATACTGGATCAAGAAACCCTCTAGTATCTAGGGTACTGTCTTTTGTTCACCAATTTATTCATATCATTTTTGGTTGCATTATCATGAGGAATTAGTAGTATATTTATTTTTTGTTAATATTTTTTCTTATTTTAAAATATATTTTTTTTTTCAGAGGAATTAGTAGTATATCTATTTTTGTTATTTTTCAGAGCTTAGAACAGACTTGAATTAGCGCTTTATAAGCAAATTATTATTTTTATTATATATTTTAATTAGGGTTTTCAAATAAAATGATCTAGTCATTAAATTTATTCCACAAACGTTTTTCTAGTTTTATTCTTTTAAACAGTGCATTTTGTAAACTCAACAACTTTGAATCTTTAATAAACAATCTTAAAACAATGTGTGTGCTTTTTTTTATAAATAAAATAACTTTTATAACTGTAACAATATTTTCTCATATTCTTTTGTAATTTTCAAAAAAGAAACTTCACATGACTGACATTTAATAATAGGAGACAGAAAATAGAACTAAATGAAATTGTATTATCATATGACCCGTATTTTGCCCTGCGTGCGCTCTTAAGAAAACCTTTATGAAAAAGTCATGGGTTCCGTACTGCTTTTTCCACCTGGTCCGTACAAACATGTATGGACCCAGAATGCAGTAGCCACAAAAATTGAGTGTGCCGGGCAAAATATATGGGGCATATGATAAACTTATTGACTGAGTTAGGTTGGGCCATACAGAAAAATATTTGGCTCTTGGTCATTTGTACCATGTCATGACCGCGAACCAAATATTTTCCCGTACGACCCTCCCACTCAATAAGTACTTAGTACTTAACAATTAGCCTCCTCCTCAGGCGTCTCTCTGTGATCTAATTTGGATTTGGGTTTCCTATGCTGCTACTAGAGAGGGACTAGGCGCTAGTTAAGAAGAGATGCCTGCGGAGGAGGCTACTTAACAATAGACATTTTGCATTGTAGCATAATATACTACTACCATAACCAGAATGCTGTCAATATTCTCTTTCACAGTTCTCTTTGCCATTTTGAAAGGTAGTCATGACTTTGCATCGAAACAAGACAAACAGTGAGCTAGCAATGATAGAGACATGGATAATTGTCCAAGCTAGTGTCCCAAGGTCACTTGTCTTTGATGCAAAGGCCTGGCTATTTTAAAAATGGCACAGAGAACTGTCAAAGGGGCTACTAGACACTTACCAGCATGCTTTGTGTTGACAAATTTGCCATATAACAAAAAACCTTAAACAAAATGCTAAACAATTTAATAGGAGTGCAAGAAATACTCACTCACCTCATAAGAGATATCAAAATGTCTGAATGTACAATTTTCAAAGTCCACGAAATTAAGTCTTTCGAGTGGTGCATGCTAGTGACTATTGGACTTTAAGAAAATATCCAATATTTACTGACCTCTAAATTTATAATAACTAACAGTTATTGCAAATCAGTGAAATTATATTTTGAAATGTTTTTGAATTGATTACAACTTGTCCTTTTACAATAATATTTTTCTGCTTTTATATAATAAAAAGGTACGCACCGATAAAGATAACTGTTAAAGCCTTGTTGATTTCAACCCCTAAAAGGTACGGCTGTGCAATGTTCTTGCCAGCCGAGCTTACTTTTAGCAACAAAGCAGAGTAAAAATGACCCTTACAGGTACGGAATCATGTTATGTAACTAATTATTGAGTCAGGACCCTAAAAGGTACGTACCTGAAATATTTTTGAGCCTTTCTACTACTTTCTTCTTAACTGAATCCTTGCCATCTGGAGCTCATTCAATACCATCCACCAGTGCTGGCAGCTCGATGACGCCGTCTTTCAACTCTTCTTCTATACAGCAAGAACATCGTAGATTGTTCGGCTTTCAGTCAAGGTATGTTCCATACAGACGTGGAGGACAGAGAAAACAGGCAGCATTCAAGCATGCAAAAAAAAAAGACAAACGTTTACCCGTAATTTCGTCTGTTTAAGTAAACGTAAAGACACGTGCCCGCCATCCCCTTCACAACACACACTTCTGAAAAAGGCAGGTCTCGGCTAAAAAAAGGTGACATTAGACTTAGAAGATGGTCCAATAGAGATAGATAAAACACTCAAAGAAATATTTCCCAAGCTAAGCCAGTCAGGGGGATACATGTTGATGAGAAATACTGAACGTGGAACAAGGGTACTCCGAATAATCAATTAATGGTCCTTATAGCTCAGAACAACTCAAGGACGCAGCAGGCCAAGCCAAAATATACATTAGACCTCTACAAAGTGAAATCAGTATGAATCCTGCTCAAAACTCCAATGACTCGGTAAGAAACACTTGAATTATTATTCAGATGCAGAATTATAATGCACCTATCAGTATCAACGTTTTGCCCTAGGGGGTGGGCAGGCAAGCTACGGGGTTTTGACTCTGAAAAGCTTTACTAGAGTAGGGATTTTGACTTAAAGGTGACTGGCTACACTGGCTACTATTGGAATTGATAGGTGCATTAATAAATGCCCCTCTTGATTCAAATAATTTCATTTTTTGTTATAAAAGTTAAATTAATTTTCCTTTTTTATCAATTTGTGGTAGGTTCAAGATCTCCTTGAAAAATTATTTTTCCTGGCAGAGCTCTAAGACCACGTTGAGAAGTGTAGGTATGTACACTACTTTATTTAAAAATGTATTACAATTTCAAATAATTACATACATAACTACATACTACAGATAATTCCATACATAACTACATACTACAGATAATTCCATAATACTCTTTCGGTCTTTCGTTCACTACATACTTAATACAATTGGCATTTCAGAAAACAGAAAGAAATACTGACAACTTACATTACATTTGTAGAATACAATATCACTAGAGTACAAACACTAAAAGTGTGCAACATAAATACCAGTAAATACTGCTAAATTATGCAAATTCTTTTGTTCTCTATTGTTTAATCAACACTATTTAGTGGTAAATAGTACAAAATATTGCACACTTTTAGTGTTTGTACTCTATATGGCTTAAATGGAGGATTGAGTTAGTTATACAATAATGTGCGCGTTATCTTTTCACATTTTTAGTGTTTTGTTTTGTTTCTATCTGTTTCTATCTTTCCTTATATACAATCAATATTTATGTATGTACACTACTTATATTTTTTCTTTTTGTTTATATTATTATGTTTCATATGGATGTCTAGGTTATAGGTGTGGTGTGGTTACACCTGTTAGACGATCCACAACTCTGTTGGAAGTGTACTAAATAAATAGATAATTCAATCAATCAATCAATCAATCAATCAATCAATCAATCAATCAATCAATCAATTAATCAATCAATCAATCAATTAATCATTCAATCAATCAATCAATCAATCAATCAATCAATCAATTAATCAATCAATCAATCAATCAATCAATCAATCAATCAATCAATCAATAAACTTGAAAAACGAATGTCAACTTGAAAAAAATATCAACTTGAAAAACGAAAGTCGAACTTGAAAAACGAATGTCGAACTTGAATTTTGACAAGAAAAACGCGCAATAACATTTACCATATAACTGACATTCAACTTGTTTGCTTTGTATTGTAAAAAACAAAGTTTTTCATTGTCTGTCCTGTTATTGATCATAGACATCCTCGGGAACCCAGGGGTTATATCTGTCACTCGAGCGAGGAACGAGTGACAGATATAACCCCTGGGTTCCCGAGGATGTGATCATAGATAGTGTCAAAAAATGTTCAAAACTTTGCAGTGAAACCACTCGCTACGCTCGTGGTTCCACTTGAGTTTTGAACGTTGACGCCATCTATGATCAATAACAGGACAGACAATGAAAAACTATGTGCGATTTGTTAAATATTCTCGATACACTTTGATTTGTTTGCCCTGTGTAGGGTTTTTTCAGCTTTGCACGATATCGTTTTCTTTTTTTTCTTGTGCAGGATATTGTTTTTCCAAGATTAAAGCTGTGCTCGATATTTTTTGGGGGTTGAATCCCGCAAATCCCCCTCAGTTATCAAATGGTCCGTTCCTTATAGAAATCGCTTGTAAAATAATTATTTTTACAATGGTGCTTTCAAGAGATTTCACAGGGATGCTATTTTGTTCTTGGCATTAACAAATAATATAAATAATAAAAACCAACTCCACGAGTTTTCTTAAAAATATGTTCGGGCTTCCTGTGTAGAAGGAACTGGTGGGGTATTGGATATTTCCGGGATACCGAACTCCAGCATTGCAAGGCGTCTGCTTCAACCACGTTGATTCTTTTTCCTGTTCCTTTGTCAAAATGGATAAGGTTTATTTGACGAATAAAGACGAGAAAGCTTTTTATGCTGTAGTAGCGCCGTATCAAAATTCAAACGTCTTCAATAAGTTAGGTTATTGTTTCAAAATGCATCACCAACTAACTGGGCAAACTATGTGGGTTACATCAAGCAAACTTCTAGGCGAACAGGAAAAGTCTCAAAAGAAAAAGTTATCCGCCGAAAGATGTATTCCACGTAAAGGCAAGAAAGTCATATCTGAGCTAGATGTAGCTAAACTACACACAACTGATTCAGGGATTGCCTTCATAAACTGCGACGCCGACGATCAAGAGAAAAACTACCTGAAATTTGGCTCCTACGAGACAGATCTTCCTGACGAAGCATTCGCGTACGTTTTCGACGGTAAAAAAGTGACAGCCCTAAAGTTCGTGAAAACTGGCGATGGAGCCGTTACTTACACGTTTAAAGACAGCCCATCCAGTGACAAAGCAAGCAAACATTTTAAAATTCTTGAAGCTGTTGGGTCTCCAATCATTATTGCAGCTTATCAACCTGAACGAAATCAAGTTGCAGGCATTCTGAATATCGAAGCCGATGGCACACTGAAACCCGTGTTTTTTGATCTGAGTACATTTGATTTGGGTAATTTATGTGTATTCTGTTTAATTTTTGATTTGTTAGGGAGTATTCATTTTTTAGAAGGGGCCGGCTCACTGGGCTGGAGGAATCGCTGTTATAACATGCCAAATTTGATGATGTACAATTATGATGCTGGACAACCATGATTAGGGGGCTTTCATTGATTAGTTTACGGGGGGCGAAGTTGGAAATATCGAGGGGGGAGTGGGGTCATGTTATTTTTGGAAGGTCTTTAAGGGGGTGGTATTATTAATTGCATGCAGCTTTAGTAATAAACTGGGCAAATATGGGGGAGGTATGATTTTGTTTTACCAACCAGGAAGGGGTGAAGGGGGGGGGGGGGGGGGGGGGTGGGTGGTAATATTTGGAAAAGACAACAGGTGAGTTTGCTACCACCCCCAATGGCCCCCTGAAAGAAATGAAAATGAAAGCCCCCTTATTATCAACACAGATCTATAATGATTATTGGTGACGATGGTTATGACCACTGATGATGATTAATGATAATGGCAATGACGATAAGGTTGATGAAACAAAAACAATCCAAATTATGACATAAATTCTTATTCCTATTCTTTAATCTTGTAGATCAAAAGTCCCCAAGCGAAGGTAACTATGAAAAGTCCCCAAGTGAAGGTAACTAACTAGTTGAAAAATCAGTAATTTTCAGTTAAGATTTGAGGTAATAATTTTCAATTATTCTAAGATTAGTTTTATATCTTCTCCCTATTTATATTATTACCATAGAATCAAATGGCGATAAAACAGACAGTCCAACCCAAGCTTCTAAAGGTTTGTTAATTCTATCGTGGTTTTTGATCTGAGTACATTTGATTTGGGTAATTTACGTGTGTTTTATTTATTTTTTGATTTGTTAGGTCCCCGAGTATTCATTTTGTAGAAGGGGCCGGCTCACTGGGCTGGAGGAATCGCTGTTATAACATGCCAAATTTGATGATGTACAATTATGATGCTGGACAACCATGATTAGGGGGCTTTCATTTATTAGTTTACGGGGGGCAAAGTTGGAAATATCGAGGGTGGAGTGGGGTCATGTTATTTTTGGAAGGTCTTTAAGGGGGTGGTATTATTAATTGTATGCAGCTTTAGTAATAAACTGGGCAAATATGGGGGAGGTATGATTTTTTTTACCAACCAGGAAGGGTAATATTTGGAAAAGACAACAGGTGAATTTGCTACCACCCCCATACGCCCCCTGAAAGAAATGAAAATGAAAGCCCCCTTATTATCAACACAGATCTATAATGATTATTGGTGACGATGGTTATGACCACTGATGATGATTAATGATAATGGCAATGACGATAAGGTTGATGAAACAAAAACAATCCAAATTATGACATAAATTCTTATTCCTATTCTTTAATCTTGTAGATCAAAAGTCCCCAAGCGAAGGTAACTATGAAAAGTCCCCAATTGAAGGTAACTAACTAGTTGAAAAATCAGTAATTTTCAGTTAAGATTTGAGGTAATAATTTTCAATTATTCTAAGATTAGTTTTATATCTACTCCCTATTTATATTATTACCATAGAATCAAATGGCGATAAAACAGACAGTCCAACCCAAGCTTCTAAAGGTTTGTTAATTCTATCGTGTTTTTTGATCTGAGTACATTTGATTTGGGTAATTTATGTGTGTTTTGTTTATTTTTTGATTTGTTAGGGAGTATTCATTTTTTAGAAGGGGCCGGCTCACTGGGCTGGAGGAATCGCTGTTATAACATATGCCAAATTTGATGATGTACAATTATGATGCTGGACAACAATGATTAGGGGGCTTTCATTTATTAGTTTACGGGGGGCGAAGTTGGAAATATCAAGGGTGGAGTGGGGTCATGTTATTTTTGGAAGGTCTATGGGGGGGGGGGGGTGGTATTATTAATACTATGCAGCTTTAGTAATAAACTGGGCAAATATGGGGGAGTTATGATTTTTTTTACTAACCAGGAAGGGGGGGGGGGGGTAATATTTGGAAAAGACAACAGGTGAATTTGCTACCACCCCCATACGCCCCCTGAAAGAAATGAAAATGAAAGCCCCCTTTTTATCAACACAGATAATGATTATTGGTGACGATGGTTATGACCACTGATGATGATTAATGATAATGGCAATGACGATAAGGTTGATGAAACAAAAACAATCCAAGTTATAACATAAATTCTTATTCCTATTCTTTAATCTTGTAGATCAAAAGTCCCCAAGCGAAGGTAACTATGAAAAGTCCCCAATTGAAGGTAACTAACTAGTTGAAAAATCAGTAATTTTCAGTTAAGATTTGAGGTAATAATTTTCAATTATTCTAAGATTAGTTTTATATCTACTCCCTATTTATATTATTACCATAGAATCAAATGGCGATAAAACAGACAGTCCAACCCAAGCTTCTAAAGGTTTGTTAATTCTATCGTGTTTTTTGATCTGAGTACATTTGATTTGGGTAATTTATGTGTGTTTTGTTTATTTTTTGATTTGTTAGGGAGTATTCATTTTTGAGAAGGGGCCGGCTCACTGGACTGGAGGAATCGCTGTTATAACATGCCAAATTTGATGATGTACAATTATGATGCTGGACAACAATGATTAGGGGGCTTTCATTGATTAGTTTACGGGGGGCGAAGTTGGAAATATCGAGAGTGGAGTGGGGTCATGTTATTTTTGGAAGGTCTATGGGGGGGTGTGTGTGTGTGGGGGGGGGGGGTGTGGTATTATTAATTGTATGCAGCTTTAGTAATAAACTGGGCAAATATGGGGGAGGTATGATTTTTTTTACTAACCAGGAAGGGGGGGGGGGGGTAATATTTGGAATATTTTGACTTAAGTGTGATCACGTGACTAGTTAAGATGGATAAGGAATTTTGGTTTTCCTTTGAAAATGTGGTTGCAAGTGTGAATAGGTAAAACAAACTTATACATTAAATGTACTTCTCTACAAGACTGTACTTGGAGAATCTGGTTATCACTTACTGTTAAGGAGATATTTTGTAGAACAGGTCACGTGACCATAATTCTTGCTTAAAATTGCCTTATATCTCCCTACCAAGCTATCGAATTCAAGTTCTCCAAACTTGAAGTTATTTGTCATCTTTTACTTATCAATTTTTGGCTTTTAGTTTTTTTTAACTTAAACTCATGGCCGTATAAATTTTGAGTATTTTCTTGCTATTATGACGTCATATACCACGTGACCTCCTAAAAATCAGCACTAAAAAATTAAGGACCTTGATATCAACATCCACAGCGATTTTCATTGAAAACTAGCGAATATCTTTAAAATACGAAGCCAAAATCTTAATTATTGACGGTGGGATTTTCACAAGGAAAAACCCAGGCCCATACTTGAGTATATAGGAATCTGATTGGCTGTATTTTATGTGGGATAAATATTAATATATAATTATTTCTGCCATATTAAATGTTGTTACTATGGAAAGCATTAAGAAATATCAAAGTTTGAATGATGAAAGCTAAAACTATTAAAACCAGTTTGGTATGTGAGCCTTGGTGATTAGACATAATTCTCATCCTTTTTTTCTTCTATTAATTGTATGCAGCTTTAGTAATAAACTGGGCAAATATGGGGGAGGTATGATTTTTTTACCAACCAGGAAGGGGGGGGGGGGGGGTAATATTTGGAAAACAACAGGTGAGTTTGCTACCACCCCCATATGCCCCCTGAAAGAAATGAAAATGAAAGCCCCCTTATTATCAACACAGATAATGGTTATTGGTGACGATGGTTATGACCACTGATGATGATTAATGATAATGGCAATGACGATAAGGTTGATGAAACAAAAACAATCCAAGTTATGACATAATTTATTATTCCTTTTCTTTAATCTTGTAGATCAAAAGTCCCCAAGCGAAGGTAACTATGAAAAGTCCCAAAGTGAAGGTAACTAACTAGTTGAAAAATCAGTAATTTTCAGTTAAGATTTGAGGTAATAATTTTCAATTATTCTAAGATTAGTTTTATATCTACTCCCTATTTATATTATTACCATAGAATCAAATGGCGATAAAACAGACAGTCCAACCCAAGCTTCTAAAGGTTTGTTAATTCTATCGTGTTTTTTGATCTGAGTACATTTGATTTGGGTAATTTACGTGTGTTTTGTTTATTTTTTGATTTGTTAGGGAGTATTCATTTTTGAGGAGGGGCCAGCTCACTGGGCTGGAGGAATCGCTGTTATAACATGCCAAATTTGATGATGTACAATTATGATGCTGGACAACCATGATTAGGGGGCTTTCATTGATTAGTTTACGGGGGGCGAAGTTGGAAATATCGAGGGTGGAGTGGGGTCATGTTATTTTTGGAAGGTCTATGGGAGGGGGGAGGGGGTATTATTAATTGTATGCAGCTTTAGTAATAAACTGGGCAAATATGGGGGAGGTATGATTTTTTTTACCAACCAGGAAGGGGGGGGGGGGGGTAATATTTGGAAAAGACAACAGGTGAATTTGCTACCACCCCCATATGCCCCCTGAAAGAAATGAAAATGAAAGCCCCCTTATTATCAACACAGATAATGGTTATTGGTGACGATGGTTATGACCACTGATGATGATTAATGATAATGGCAATGACGATAAGGTTGATGAAACAAAAACAATACAAGTTATAACATAAATTCTTATTCCTATTCTTTAATCTTGTAGATCAAAAGTCCCCAAGGGAAGGTAACTTTCAAAAGTCCCCAAGCGAAGGTAACTTTCAAAAGTCCCCAAGCAAAGGTAACTTTCAAAAGTCCCCAAGCGAAGGTAACTTTCAAAAGTCCCCAAGTGAAGGCAACTATCAAAAGTCCCCAATTGAAGGTAACTAACTAGTTGAAAAATCAGTAATTTTCAGTTAAGATTTGAGGTAATATTTTTCAATTATTCTAAGATTAGTTTTATATCTTCTCCCTATTTATATTATTACCATAGAATCAAATGATGATAAAACAGACAGTCCAACCCAAGCTTCTAAAGGTTTGTTAATTCTATCGTGTTTTTTGATCTGAGTACATTTGATTTGGGTAATTTACGTGTGTTTTGTTTATTTTTTGATTTGTTAGGGAGTATTCATTTTTTAGAAGGGGCTGGCTCACTGGGCTGGAGGAATCGCTGTTATAACATGCCAAATTTGATGATGTACAATTATGATGCTGGACAACCATGATTAGGGGGCTTTCATTTATTCGTTTACGGGGGGCGAAGTTGGAAATATCGAGGGTGGAGTGGGGTCATGTTATTTTTGGAAGGTCTATGGGGGGGGGGGGGGGGGTGGTATTATTAATTGTATGCAGCTTTAGTAATAAACTGGGCAAATATGGGGGAGGTATGATTTTTTTTACTAACCATGAAGGGGGGGGGGGGGGTAATATTTGGAATATTTTGACTTAAGTGTGATCACGTGACTAGTTAAGATGGATAAGGAATTTTGGTTTTCCTTTGAAAATGTGGTTGCAAGTGTGAATAGGTAAAACAAACTTATACATTAGATGTACTTCTCTACAAGACTGTACTTGGAGAATCTGGTTATCACTTACTGTTAATAAGATATTTTGTAGAACAGGTGACTTGACCATAATTCTTGCTTAAAATTGCCTTATATCTCCCTACCAAGCTATCGAAACTTGAAGTTATTTGTCATCTTTTACTTATCAATTTTAGGATTTTAGTTTTTTTTAACTTAAACTCATGGCCGTATAAATTTTGAGTATTTTCTTGCTATTATGACGTCATATACCACGTGACCTCCTAAAAATCAGCACTAAAAAATTAAGGACCTTGATATCAACATCCACAGCGATTTTCATTGAAAACTAGCGAATTTCTTTAAAATACGAAGCCAAAATCTTAATTATTGACGGTGGGATTTTCACAAGGAAAAACCCAGGCCCATACTTGAGTATATAGGAATCTGATTGGCTGTATTTTATGTGGGATAAATATTAATATATAATTATTTCTGCCATATTAAATGTTGTTACTATGGAAAGAATTAAGAAATATCAAAGTTTGAATGATGAAAGCTAAAACTATTAAAACCAGTTTGGTATGTGAGCCTTGGTGATTAGACATAATTCTCATCCTTTTTTTTCTTCTTTTAAAGAGCTTGCTATACCAAAGACTATTATTATGGGCACCATAGTGGTTAACCACACACCAGTATGGTTGTCATTCAGAGTCCTGGCTCAGCATGCATTATATGAGAAAAGTTTGTTTGATGTTGTTCTCTCCATTCCCACAAGGGTTTCACGGTTCTACTTCCTCATCAAAACCAACATGAGAGCCAATTTCTTAATGTAAAACACAATGAAATTAGCACATTATTTGACTCTTGTTTTTGTAGGTTCCACACTACTGCCTCCATCTCACTGTATCAAAAAGAAAAGACTACAAAACGCTCCAAATATTCACACTCTAATCCAAAATCTCAAGATTTACCTAGACCCTAAAACGCTTAAGGGAAATGATTACCGAGAGCTTGCTGAGAGTTTTAATTACAACAATGCAAGAATAAATTACTTAGGATCACAAACCATGGAGTCACCAACAGTAGCACTTCTAAAAGAAGAGAGTCGGTGCACAATTGAAGAATTACATCAAAAATTGAAAAAAATGAAGAGAGATGATGCAGTTGAGGTCATTGATGAGTACATCGAAAACCAACGTTGCAACTGTGATAATTGTGGTGGTCTTTGTTAAGAACACCTATTTATAAAATTGGTGCTTCAGTAGCCTTGAACAGTTTATGGTTTTGACACAGACAGTTGAAATGTCAACAACACTCACTATTGATTAGTTTATAGCAGTGTTTGCAGTGCAAGCATTAAAAGGAACAAGTCACAAATATTTGTGAATATATTTTGTAATGTTCCTTTGTTGGAAAACCACTTGTTTTATCAAATGTTGTGCAAAACAAAGTACAGAATAGCAAATCATTTATGATTCTTTAAAAAGATTGTAAATAATAGTCCACAAAAATAATCACTGGCTAAACTTCTTCACTCCAACGAAGCACTAGTTAAAGATTGAAAAGTCAGTAAAGCTAAGATAACATTTGTTATGGTTACAATTTTCATCCTATTACCTATCGTTTATATCAAACACTGAAGCAGCCTATACTAGTTTACTCGCTAGTTTCCATTTATTCTTTTTACTGACTATATATATAACCTAGATACCAGTAGTGATTTTCTACTTGCTTTAGCTTTGTAAATTTGACGGTTTGTGATGCAATGAGAATCCAATTTCTGGCCCAAAGAGCTTAGAAAAGTCAATTCTATGTTGATTTAATTAACACTCAATAATAGCTATATTTGGAACCTAATCTTGTCAAGTTGTCAAATTACGTACAATCAAAAGTCTTCATAGACTTAAACCAATCGGAAGGCCAGGGTCAAATACTGACCTTCCACTCGTGATTGGCTCGGCAAATCCAACAGACTAGGCCTGAGGGTTTCTCTTGAGAATAACGAACAGACCTACTAATGATAAATACCAATACTGGATCAAGAAACCCTCTAGTTTCTAGGGTATTGTCTCTTGTTCACCAATTTATTCATAGCATTTTTGGTTGCATTATCATGAGGAATTAGTAGTATATTTATTTTTGTTAATTTTTTTTCTTATTTTAAAATACCGTAAGCTTTTATTATTATTTTTTTTCAGAGGAATTAGTAGTATATTTATATTTGTTATTTTTCAGAGCTTAGAACAGACTTGAATTAATTAGCGCTTTATAAGCAAATTATTATTATTATATATTAGGGTTTTCAAATAAAATGATCTAGTCATTAAATTTATTCCACAAACGTTTTTCTAGTTTTATTCTTTTATTTAAACAGTGCATTTAAACAGTCTTTCGAGTGGTGCATGCTAGTAAGTGACTATTAGTCTTTCAGAAAGTATTCATTATTAACTGACCTCCAATATTAACTAACAGTTATCGCAAATCAGTGAAATTATATTTTGAAATGTTTTTGAATTGATTACAACTTGTCTTTTTACATTAATATTTTTCTGCTTTTATATAATAAAAAGGTACGCACAGATAAAGATAACTGTTAAAGCCTTGTTGGTTTCAACCCCTAAAAGGTACGGCTGTGCAATGTTCTTGCCAGCCGAGCTTACTTTTAGCAACAAAGCAGAGTGAAAATGACCCTTACAGGTACGGAATCATGTTACGTAACTAATTTTTGAGCCAGGACCCTAAAAGGTACGTACCTGAAATATTTTTAACCCTAAAAGGTACGCCGATCACCCCTACCACTTCGACAAAGGGAGTACACCGCCCGGGCCAAGAACATCGCACCATTTAGGAGTTGAAATCATTAACAGTTCTTATGCTTACCTTTTAGTGGTCATTTTCAAAACCGACCACCCATCACCCCTAACACTTGGACAACACACAGGTCAAACTCTTCGACTACTACTTTTCTCTTCTGTGTTACCCTGTCTCTTTCTATAAGAAAATCATTACGGGGGTTCTTAAAATTAACTAAATAATGAAAATGACAATAATAATAATAAAATGTCAGACAGTGTTCTCTACTGCTTTCTTAAAAGCATTTACGCTGGTTTTTTTTAACAAAGTCCTCTGGTAAAGTGTTCCATTCTCTTATAGTGCGAGGAAAATAAGATAAGAGGTGATAGTCTGTTCTTGAAGGTGGTATTTTTAAAGCTAGAGTATTTGTGTGTCTGCTTCTTCACTGCATTGTTACCAGAGGGTGTCAATGGGGTTAAGGTTACAGTCCACGTTCGCGGTGTGCTTTCACATGCTCTCAGTTAAAAGTGTGTTTACCGCGTCATTTTACAATAATAATAGACTTATTATATATCATTTTAAAGCTTATTTAACAGAGAATAAGACTGTGTATGTTTTGTTATATACAACAATTTTCTGTAAGGTATGCTCTTCGAAAAACCTCAAAATTAACCGCCTTCAATGCGAGTTGTTTAAAAAAGTATAAGTCAAAAAGTTCATACTGCTTTGCCGTCATTTCTTCGTTGTGTCAATCAACACAAATTGGTCTTCAAAACCGTGTCCAGTTTTTTTGACAAAATGCTTAGTTTTAGAGTTATGGCCCATTTTGTTATTTAACTTGAAGTTTTAACAATGAGTCGACTTTGAAACACATTTATTCAAGAACAAAGCATTTTATCAAAAAAACTGGACACGGTTTTGAACACATGTATGTGCTGATTGACAAAATGCAGAAATAACGGCGAAGTAGTAGGAACTTTTGGACTTATACTTTTTTAAATGAAAGCGCTCGATTTTGAGGTTTTTCGTGGAGCATTGGTTAAAGATATTCTTTTTCTTAAAAGTCTTATTCTCTGTTATATAAGCTTTAAAGTGATATATACTTTGTCTATCTTTATTGTTAAGCGACGCGCTAAACAATTTTTAACTGAGAGCACCCCGCGAACGTGGACGGTTATGGTGGCCCATTGTTATAATAAGAAAAAAGGTTGTCAAATTTAAAACATAAACAAAAATCATTAAAAAAAATAAGAAAATAAATAAAAAAATAAATAAAATATAAAAAATATAAAAAATAAAATACTAATAACAAATAAAAATACATAACAAAAATAAAATAAATAAATAAATAAATAATAATAATAATAAATAAAAATAAATAAATAAAATAAAATAATTTATAAAAATGAAAAATAATAATAATAATAAATAGATTACTAATAATAAATAAAAAAAATAAAATAATAATAAAAAATAATAAAAAATAAAAATAATAAAAAAAAATAATAAAATAATAGAAAATAAATAAAATAAAAAAATTAAATAAAAATTAAATTAAATAATATTAAAAAAAATTAAATTAACTAATATTAAAAAAAAACTGCAAAACTAACGAAAAAAATAATAATGCAAAAAAAAAAACATTTTGTTTTTTTATTTGCATTTTCAATGATGCTGGTGGGCCAAGCGCTGGCCCAGTGTTATCATTGTAAAACTGCAAATCAAAAATCAAATGTTTCGTTCGGCCCAGCGTTATCATAGCCAGCGATATCTACTGGCAGCGGTTGTGTTGTGTAAGCAATTCAAAATGGCGCTTGTATCTGTTCGCTGATCAACTCATAGGCAGCCCAACTACTCCTTTCGAGGATTTTTTTATTTTATTTTACTTTTTCGCTGTTCCTCCGTCTATTTGCAGGGTCTATTTGTTTTGTTTTGTTTTGTGTGGTTTTGTTGTAAAGACGTCATTCTATTTAATTTCGGAGACTGTTCGACCTACTCTACGAATGTCAAACGAATGAAAAATCCCGAGCGCTTCACGAAAAAGTGTCCCAGCTACCTGGGGCACACATCGATCCATCACGTGACCCGTGTTTCATGCCTTGTTACAATATACAAGGTACCTGACCCTGTGACCATCCATCCCGCGGGATTGACCACAGGAACCCCACAATCTACAAGCGCGCCACAGGAAACCCAAAGACTACAAGCGCGCGCCAAACAAAGGAACCAAAAGAGTCGCGCGCATTTTTTTCCATATTGAATCTTTATTGAAAAATAAAAAAATCCTCGAAAGGAGTAGTTGGGCTGCCTATGAGTTGATCAGCGAACAGATACAAGCGCCATTTTGAATTGCTTACACAACACAACCGCTGCCAGTAGATATCGCTGGCTATGATAACGCTGGGCCGAACGAAACATTTGATTTTTGATTTGCAGTTTTACAATGATAACACTGGGCCAGCGCTTGGCCCACCAGCATCATTGAAAATGCAAATAAAAAACACAATATATATTTTTTTTTTTTGCATTATTATTTTTTCGTTTGTTTTGCAATGGTTTTTTTTAATATTAATTAATTTAATTTTTATTTATTTTTTTATTTTATTTATTTATTTATTTTTTTTATTATTTTTCATTTTACTTATTTTATTATTATTTTTTTATTTTATTTTATTGATTTATTATTAGTAATCTATTTTTTATTATTATTATTTTTCATTTTTTTAAATTATTTTATTTTTTTTATTTATTTTTATTTATTATTTTTTTAATTTTTAATTTTTTTTTATTTTATTTTATGTATTTTTATTTGTTATTCGTATTTTTTTTATATATATTTTAATTTATTTTTTCATTGATTTTCTTATTTTTTTTAATGATTTTTATTTATGTTTTAAATTTGACAACCTTTTTTCTTATGATAACAATGGGCCACCATAGACGGTAACCTTAACTGACTAGCATATTAGACCGTTTTTTTGTTATTGTAAGCATATAAATAACAAAAAACTAACTGTTTATTGTATAAAGCGATGTCCGATTTTTAACGTATTTCATTTTTAACAGAATGCGACAGTATTGATCATGTCTTTAACTTATTTTTGTTAGTTACCATGGCAACGATGCAAGAGGAATGGTTACCATGGTAATGATGAAAAATAATACATTTTACTGACTAAGGGATTTTTCTACTGTTTACTGACTGAACTACTATTTTGTAACTGTTTACTGACTAGAGGTATACCCCATTGACACCCTCTTACCAGTGTAGGAAAACCATCATTCGTAATAAGGCCCTTGAGTAGTTTATACATCATGACAAGTCGAAGAATCTTTCTTCTGTGTTCATGTGATTTCCATTCAAGTCGTTGCAGCATATCTGTAAAATATAACTAGAACTATAATGACTATCATAATCATAATATTACAGTAAAACTACTCAAACCAAGGCCACCCAAACAAATTTTTCACGTCCAAGTATCTAAACAATAGAATTACGTTTGAAAATTTTATTGTCGAAATACAATATCAAAGTGTCAACAAAAAACACCAGAATTATCTTGTATAGGGATTGAATAATTTATGGCGAAAAATGTCCGCATCTTTTTCCAATAAACCCTCCCACTGTGCCACCAAACGAATTCCATAAATGCTAAGAACAGGTCATTGTGGGTGCAATAGGGGGTAAATTGGAACGAGAAATTAAATGCTTGCAAAACTAGAAATCGCAGCGATCTCACCTCGTCCGCCATCTTGGATTATCATTGACACAGGGAGCCCAAACATTACAAAAAGCGGCCGCTGTACCACGTGGCTGTGCAGACTCGATTTTGTGCTCAAAATATTCGCCAAAAAAGTACAACTCTACCCTAGCGTACCTCCTGTCAATATAATTTAGGGTAGAATAACAATAAATGTCAAAACAGTGATTTTTTCACGGGTACCCCGACAAGTATGACTGGTGACTATAACTCGTGGATTAAAACCATGTGGAAGTGTCTAAATGTTGCATGACGTCATAGGTAAATTCCCCGAATCTTGCTAAATTGAACTCTCGTTTAGACTGTAATCAATTGAAATCCTAGCAAAATGAATAGTTTTAACAAGTTACTGATCCAAATATCAAAGGACATTACAAGTCGTGATTTGAATGAGCTTAAATTCGCTTGTGACTACTTTATCCCTGCTGGAAGAGCCGAAAGTATTGTAGAAGCTATTGATCTCTTCTCAGAAATGAAACGACAGAATAAACTATCGGAAAATAACAAAAAAATATTAGCGGATCTTCTGGAGGATATTGGAAGGGTTGACCTGCAAATGAAACTACTTAAAATACATGGTTAGTACAAATATAAAAAGCTAATTCAAAATTTAATGACAGATTGAAATGGGACGATAAATGCTGTTTTTTAATGATAATATTAAAATATACATGTTGAAAAACTGGGATAAAGCCGGTAGATATAGTGAAAGTTTGCCGACATCCGCAATCGCTTGCGTGACGCTTTTCCTAAATCGATCTATTTCAGCAGTTTTGCGGTTTCATTTAAGTATATTCTCGATACACTTTGTTCCTTTTATAAAATCAAATCAACTGACAGCCACTTCATAGCATAAAAACAAAATATTAATGATAAATTCATGTAATATATTTTAAATTAAACTACCAACCTTCCTGAGTATGGTGGCCCATTGTTATCATAAGAAAAAAGGTTGTCAAATTTAAAACATAAATAAAAATCATTAAAAAAAATAAGAAAATCAATGAAAAAATAAATTAAAATATATATAAAAAAAATACGAATAACAAATAAAAATACATAAAATAAAATAAAAAAAAATTAAAAATTAAAAAAATAATAAATAAAAATAAATAAAAAAAATAAAATAATTTAAAAAAATGAAAAATAATAATAATAAAAAATAGATTACTAATAATAAATCAATAAAATAAAATAAAAAAATAATAATAAAATAAGTAAAATGAAAAATAATAAAAAAAATAAATAAATAAATAAAATAAAAAAATAAATAAAAATTAAATTAATTAATATTAAAAAAAACCATTGCACAAACGAAAAAATAATAATGCAAAAAAAAAAAATATATATTGTGTTTTTTATTTGCATTTTCAATGATGCTGGTGGGCCAAGCGCTGGCCCAGTGTTATCATTGTAAAACTGCAAATCAAAAATCAAATGTTTCGTTCGGCCCAGCGTTATCATAGCCAGCGATATCTACTGGCAGCGGTTGTGTTGTGTAAGCAATTCAAAATGGCGCTTGTATCTGTTCGCTGATCAACTCATAGGCAGCCCAACTACTCCTTTCGAGGATTTTTTTATTTTTCAATAAAGATTCAATATGGAAAAAAATGCGCGCGACTCTTTTGGTTCCTTTGTTTGGCGCGCGCTTGTAGTCTTTGGGTTTCCTGTGGCGCGCTTGTAGATTGTGGGGTTCCTGTGGTCAATCCCGCGGGATGGATGGTCACAGGGTCAGGTACCTTGTATATTGTAACAAGGCATGAAACACGGGTCACGTGATGGATCGATGTGTGCCCCAGGTAGCTGGGACACTTTTTCGTGAAGCGCTCGGGATTTTTCATTCGTTTGACATTCGTAGAGTAGGTCGAACAGTCTCCGAAATTAAATAGAATGACGTCTTTACAACAAAACCACACAAAACAAAACAAAACAAATAGACCCTGCAAATAGACGGAGGAACAGCGAAAAAGTAAAATAAAATAAAAAAATCCTCGAAAGGAGTAGTTGGGCTGCCTATGAGTTGATCAGCGAACAGATACAAGCGCCATTTTGAATTGCTTACACAACACAACCGCTGCCAGTAGATATCGCTGGCTATGATAACGCTGGGCCGAACGAAACATTTGATTTTTGATTTGCAGTTTTACAATGATAACACTGGGCCAGCGCTTGGCCCACCAGCATCATTGAAAATGCAAATAAAAAAACAAAATGTTTTTTTTTTTGCATTATTATTTTTTTCGTTAGTTTTGCAGTTTTTTTTTAATATTAGTTAATTTAATTTTTTTTAATATTATTTAATTTAATTTTTATTTAATTTTTTTATTTTATTTATTTTCTATTATTTTATTATTTTTTTTTATTATTTTTATTTTTTATTATTTTTTATTATTATTTTATTTTTTTTATTTATTATTAGTAATCTATTTTTTATTATTATTATTTTTCATTTTTTTAAATTATTTTATTTTATTTATTTATTTTTATTTATTATTATTATTATTTATTTATTTTTTTATTTTATTTTTGTTATGTATTTTTATTTGTTATTAGTATTTTATTTTTTATATTTTTTATATTTTATTTATTTTTTTTCTTATTTTTTTTAATGATTTTTGTTTATGTTTTAAATTTGACAACCTTTTTTCTTATTATAACAATGGGCCACCATACCTGAGAAACATGATATATTTTCCTGTACATATATTATATTGATCATATACAGTGAGATTATGTAGTATTTAACAACTTATATGTACATATATTAACCTATGTATATAGTAATGGAGCAGTCTTCGCAGCCGTTCTTGATGTTGTCACGTAACGGGGGGGGGGGGGGGGGGAGGGGGGATTTGTTTGCCCTGTGTAGGAGTTTTTTCAGCTTTGCACGATATCTTTGTCATTTTTAACTCGTGGATCGAAGATCCTCGAGTTATTGGGATGGGGCTTTTGAACCGGAAGTGTCACTCACTCACTCACTCACTCACTCACTAGATCGTCAGTGTAAACTTTTGAGCCCTAAGATCTCGGTCAGCGTACTTCGAGCACATGGATATTTGATTCGTCTGAAGGAATGATTTTTCGGTCGAAGTAATCGCGAATACTCTCATATTTTATGTGCTCACGCCACACGATTCGCAGTAGAATTACACATAAGTTTATGTCGAATGTTTTCGGAAATGGTCACTGTGAATTTTACTAAAGATCATGCAATTTACGAGCGAACTAAGCGAGCCAACTTATTATGATCAAATTTATCGAGATATCTTCCCTGCTATAAACAGAAGCTACTTTTTATCCATCCTTTCATAATGCTATGGAATGGATTCACAACCAGTTACAAAGGACGAAGCTGTTATTACTGGATATTTAACAGTATTTCCGGTAAGCATTCTACGATACACACTAGAGTGAAGACAACAACAGGATAATAGTTTAGTGATGTTTTAGGGTAAATATATTGCTTATTGTAATTATTTCTTTTATATTTTTGATTAAAGTAACCAGTTTATCTGTCAATAGTTTAATTTTATTGACTACTATTAATTCGTACAAATTCGAACGGCGATTGAAACAGGCGATTCTCGAGCTCTTAGCTTCTTGCACAGAACAACAAACTTATTCGCAAAACTTAAATCGCTTCACCCTATTATCTAGCAGTTCAACTTAACGATCTATGTATATGTAGATGAAAGTAATATTTCTTTCTTTACAATATGTGAGATAACGTGATCGGTTTTAAACCTCCAGGTTGACCTCGACAACAACAAATAAACAGCTAAAACGGCCTCTCTAAAAACTACACCCAACAGCCCAAATCGCCTCAAATATAACACCAATTGCTTCAATGACTATCTATTTTGCTTTTTCTGGCGTTTATTTTGCAAGAACAACTTAATAACACTGTTTCTTAGACACTCTTTGAACTCGCATGTATCTCTGCACGAACCGAAGATCGAACCAGGTAAATATCAGACTTGTCAGCGGATCACGGACTGAGGGAACGACGGACCGTAAGGGAAACGAACGACAACCAAAAAAATACAAATAACACAACAACATTGAATACTTATTTTTCGCTTCAAATCATCTCAAGCTAATCCGAGAAAATAATTACATAATCGTAATGGAGCGGTCTAAACTGTAAGCGCTTTCAAAATGTTCTAATTATGATCCACGAGTTGGCCATAGGTGGCCTTTGATTTTTCTTGTGCAGGATATTGTGTTGTTTTTTTTCAAGATTAAAGCTGTGCTCGATATTTTTGGGGGTTGAATCCCGCAAATCCCCCTCAATTATCAAATGGTCCGTTCCTTATAGAAATCGCTTGTAAAATAGTTATTTTTACAATGGTGCTTTCAAGAGATTTCACAGGGATGCTATTTTGTTGTTGGCATTAATAAATATAAATAATAAATAATTTAAACCAACTCCACGAGTTTTCTTAAAAATATGTTCGGGCTTCGTGTTTAGAAGTAACTGGTTGTTCCGGTATTCCCCGAACTGTAACATTGCAGGGCATCTGCTTCAACAAGGTTGATTCTTTTTCCTGTTCCTTTGTCAAAATCGCCATGATTCCTTTCACAACAGAAGACCAGAAAGCGTTTTATGATGTAGTAGATTCGTCAAGATCTTCAATATTTGTCAATAAGTTAGGTTATTGTTTCAAAATGAATTACCAACCGGATGACCAATTCCCTGGGCAACTGATGTGGGTAACATCTAGCAAAATTCTAAGCGAACTGGAAAAGTCTCAAAAAACAAAGTTCTTTGCCGAACGATGTAAAAAAGGCAAGGAAGGCGTACATGAGCTAGTTGTAGCAGAACTACACACTACTGATGCAGGTATTGCCTTCATTAACTGCAACACCGACGAAGATCACAAGGAAAACTTCCTGAGATTTGGCTACTACAAGAGAGCTCTTCCTGACGAAGCATTTGCATACGTTTTCGACGGTAAAAAAATGCTAGGGCTGAGGTTCGTGAAAACTGGCGATGGAGCAGTTACTTACACGTTAGACAGCTCATCCAGTGACAAACCAAGCGACACTTTTGAAATTCGTAAAGCTGTTGGGGCTCCAATCATTTATGAAGTTGCTCATCCTAACCGAAATCAAGTTGTAGGCATTCTGAATATCGAGGCGAATGGCACACTGAAACCCGTGTTTTTTGATCTGAGTACATTTGATTTGGGTAATTTATGTGTATCCTGTTTAATTTTTGATTTGTTAGGGAGTATTCATTTTTTAGAAGGGAAGGGGGGGGGGGGGGGGGGGGGAAATCATGATCCTTATAAAAACAATATCACTTCCTTTTGTTCTGCGGCATTTCATTTCCCCACATCCAAATTGTGAGATTTTTTTCTAATGGGATGTATTGACATACACATGCAGCTGAGCTTTAATATTTTGAAATGACCCCCCAATACCTACTGCATGGCCCTCCAGACTAATATCAGAAAAATTTAAAGTGACACTATGTAAATACTTGGTTGCACACACTCCTCAAGGCTATCCCTTAATTCCTCCTGCCCTCCCCCTTCTAAGAAATGAATGCACCCTAAAAGAGTCAGAGTTTGTAGATTGCTGTTTAACCAAAAATGATGACAATGATAATGAAAGATGATGATGATTAATAATGATGATCAATGATGATGATGATTGATAACAATGATGATGATTGATAACAATGATGATGATTGATAACAATGATGATGATTGATAACAATGATGATGATTGATAAAAATGATGATGATTGATAACAATGATGATGATTGATAACAATGATGATGATTGATAACAATGATGATAATTAATAATAATCAATGATGATTGATAACAATGATGATGATTGGTAATGATGATACTGATTGTGCTCGTAATAGTGATCACAATTATAATTGCTGATATGAACAATGATGATGGTGATGAAAATGATAGTCAGTGATGATAATGTAAGTGAAAATGACAATGATCATGATGATCATGATGATGATGATGGCCAACAATGATTATGATCAAATGCAAATAATGTTTAATGGTGATGATGGTTATGACCAGTGATGATAATCAATGATAATGGTTCACAATGATAACAATGAAGTCACAAATTTTTTTTAAGGCTTCTTTAATTGCAATTACTTTAATTGTTTTATACTCCGTGATGATCATACTCATACACAATGATTATAATGGATGGGGGATAATCCGGGGGGAAATGGTTGATGAAAAAAAAACAATCCAAGTTATAACAGAAATTATTATTCCTCTTCTTTAAATTATCTTGTAAACAATGATCTGATTTTTTTTTGTAGATCCAAAGTCCCCAAGCGAAGGTAACTTTCAAAAGTCCCCAAGCGAAGGTAACTTTCAAAAGTCCCCAAGCGAAGGTAACTTTCAAAAGTCCCCAAGCGAAGGCAACTATCAAAAGTCCCCAAGTGAAGGCAACTTTCAAAAGTCCCCAAGCGAAGGCAACTATCAAAAGTCGCCAAGCGAAGGTAACTAACTAGTTGAAAAATCAGTAATTTTCTGTTAAGATTTGAGGCGATAATTTTCAATTATTCTAAGATTAGTTTTATATCTTCTCCCTATTTTTATTATTACCATAGAATCAAAGGGCGATAAAACAGACAGTCCAACCCATGCATCTAAAGGTTTGTTAATTCTATTTATAAATTGAGTTGAAAATGTTTTGAGGTCCCCTTCACAGTTCCCTGCACCATCTTAAAAGGTAGCTGTGCCTTTGCAATGATAGAGACAAGTGAATATAATTGTCCCACAAGGTGTTAAAAGTTCTCTACCATTGTAAGCTTATCATTTGTCTCCCTCCGATGCAAAGGCCTGGTTACCTTTAATATGAAGGAGACTATTTTCTGTTAAGAGTTGCTAGGTGCTAATTTTTGATTATTGAAGTTTTCTGTTCTCACTATTTCTATGATTACCATAGAATCTGCCAATGGTGATGAAAAAGACAATCCAATGGCTGCTTTTAAAGGTTTGTTAATTTTATCTAGTAAGTTTGAGTTGAAAAAATAAAAGTTTTGATTATTGTAAGATTTAAGTTTTCTGTTCTCACTATTTCTATTATTACCATAGAATCTGCCAATGGTGATGAAAAAGACAGTCCAATTGCTGCCTTTAAAGGTTTGTTAATTCATCTATAAAGTGTGAGTTTAAAAAATAAAAGTTTTCTGTTAGGATTTGAGGCGATAATGTTTGATTATTCTAAGATTTGTTTTAAGTTCTCACTATTTAAATACCTGTAAAACGGAGCACTGATGGAGGGGAGTAAAATGAGCGCCCTGCATGCAATGACTGTCACAAGCTACCAATGTTAAAGTGCCTATAAACCCTGGCTGTTTGCTATTTCTATTAAAAGTTCTGGTCCTAAATAACAATTTTCCAGAAGAATAAAATACTGCGATAAAAACTGTGCACTTTATAGCAGTTTAAATATGTGTTATTTGGGCTTCCCGTCACAGGCACCCCAACTAGTCTATCTGAGGAATTTTTCAAAGCGAAAAAATATTTTTTTTTAGCGCGCCAAGCTGAAAGAACAGATTAATAAAAGGATTGTTTTTGTTTGAGCGCGCGGTTGGGCTTCCTGTGTTGATTGGTTTGATCGCACATGACTTTCTCACTCACCTCAAAAAATAACAAAATTTTTTTGTTCAATATTAATATGGCGCGCGTGCGTGGTAAAAAAATGTTTTATTCGCTTTAAAAAAATCCACAGATTGAGTGTGCCCGGGATAGCGTCTTGCAAGTTTCAATAGTTTCTATCCCGGACACTACGTCATTGATATTGTCACCAGCTCATATCAATAAACTCCGATTTTTTTTTACACAGGAAGCCCAAACAACACTTTTTGGGCATATTCAAACCGCTATAAAATGCACAGTTTTTATTGTGGTATTTTATTCTTCTGAAAAATTGTTATTTAGGACCAGTACTTTTTATAGAAATAGCAAACAGCCAGGGTTTATAGGCACTTTAAATAAGGCTACTTAACTTTACTTGTTTTTACCATAGATTCAGCAAATGATGATAAAACAGACAGTCCTGGATCAGTTGATGCTCTTACAGGTTTGTTAATATTATCTATAAAGTTTGAGTTGGGAAATCAGTAATTTCTCTCTAGACTCTAACTGTGTGGGAGATAATGTCCAAAATCTGAGACTCCAACTTGAATCTGGACTTTTCATACATCATTAATAGATACTTGTGATGTTTTGAAAGTTCTCAAATGGAACTCCCCTAAAGGCTTGTCTAATTTTGAAAACTTTCAAAACATCACTCGATAGAACCTATTGATTTTAAGATAGTGAGACTATTTCTTATACATAAAACAGGGTAACAGTTTTACAGGTCAACAGCAGAACACCTCACCTCTCCTCCTGGAAGCAAAATGTTGAAAGTTTTGTGTTTTTTTCCCCTACAGAAACTGTACAACAAATGCAATTGGATGAAAAAACATACAATGCTCAACAACCAACTCAAGAAGACAAACCCAAAAGCACTGGAGGTAAAGAGTATTTTTTGAATACCAGTATATATACTATATATATATATATTTTCACCTCTCCTCCTGGCAGCAAAATGTTGAAAGTTTTGTGTTTTTTTTTTTCCTACAGAAATTGTACAACAAATACAATTGGATGAAAAAAAATACAATGCTCAACAACCAACTCAAGAAGACAAACCCAAAAGCACTGGAGGTAAAGAGTACTTTTTGAATACCAGTATATATACTATATATATATATACTAGTTATACAATGGTTTCAAGTACCCTGGGTACCAGGGGTTATTTTCTCCTTGCTTTAGCGTTTGCTGTAGCGTTTGTAAATTTGACAGTTTGTTGACTTAACTTTACTTTAGCCCTTCGTCGGAGTAATATATACTTGTTTATTCACTAGTTTCCAATTATATATATATAATTATTTCTGCCATATTAAATGTTGTTAATTCTTACTATGGAAAGCAATAAGAAATATCAAAGTTGGAATGATGATCGAAAGCTAAAACTATTATAATCAATTTGGTATTTGAGCCTTGGAGTTCACATGTTTATGAAAACGGCAGTAAGCTAAATTTTTGTACAGAAAGTGATATTAGACATAATTCTCATCCTTTTTTTTTCTTTTAAAGAGCTTGCTATATCAAAGGCTTCAAGTAAGTATCACAGATGTTGTTCTCTCCTTTACCACAAGGGTTTCACAGTTCTATACCTTCTCATCAAAACAAGCATGTGAGCCATTTTCTTTATAACAGATTCCCATTTAAATCTGCACTTTCTTATTTAAATCTGTACTTATGCAAATTGTGTTGATGTGTGCTAAACACACAGATCAACCAATCAGAGTATATCATTTCTGAAGTGAACTTCTCTGATTGGTTGATCTGTGTGTTTAGCACACATCAACACAATTTGCATAAATACAGATTTAAATGGGGAAGTACAGATTTAAATAGGAATCTGTTTTATGTAAAATACAAGAGATTCCTTAAGAATATTATCTTTTTTGGTAGGTTCCATACTACTGCCTCCATCTCATTGTATAAAAAAACAAACACTGGAAATTTCTCCAATTACTCACCAACTAACTCAAAAACTGAAGATTTACCTTGATCCAAAAAAGCCTATGGGAAAAGATTACCAAGATCTGGCGGACAGTTTTGGTTATAATAGTGTAGAAATACAGTACTTGGGAACCAGGGATTCACCAACAATTACACTGTTAGAAGAAGAGAACACAATTGAACAATTACTTGGTAAATTGAAAGACATGGGAAGAGATGATGCAGTTCGTGTCATTGATAAGTTGGTCAAAAAACAAGGTTGCAACTGTGAAAATTGTTGCGATCTTTGTTAAGAACACCTATTTATAAAATTGGTGCTTCAGTTGTCTTAATAGCAGGAACGGCAAGGAATGTGCAAAGGTGATAATTGTAGTATTGTTTAAACTGGTAGTCTGATTGGTTGAAACATGAAAAATTGCCTAACTTTGTGGATAATCAAATCAACTTATTTCTTATTTATGCAATAATTTCCTTATACAAATAGTTTTAGTAGTATATAAAAAACGAGCAGCAGTGTTTTATCAAGGATAAAAACCCGAGCGCAGCGAGGGTTTTTGATCCTTGATAAAACACGTGCTGCAAGTTTTTTTATATAGCTTAAAAAACTCCAACACTTATTCAAAACTAAATTATAAAAGTTTCTTGAAGAAAAGTCCAATTTGGAGACAAAATTTATTTGCAAGGTACACTTCGCATGCTCATATCACACCATGCACCATTAAGCACCACATTTGGCATCCCACATTTGAGAAAGGTCGTGTATAATATAGTAGGAGCTTGATAGCATTGTTTCGGGTGATGCCTCTAGTAAAGGTCAATGATGAGAGATTAAAACTGAGACCTTTACAAGTGTCATAGGTACATAAAGACACACGTACCTTTATCATAAAGACACACGTGCCTTTATCATAAAGACACATGTGTTTTTATATAATGTACCTATGGCAGTGTTTTATGGGGTATAAAGGTCATGCATGTGACCAAATTGGAATGCCCCGATTGGACTAATAGCTCATGAATTATTAATGAGTTTTTTAACTAAGGTTAAATTATAGAGAAATTCTATGTGGGGAACACTGCAAATTGTCTACCTTTCCTTTCTTTTGTCTCTGACTCCTCTGATTGGTTTAAAACTTTTAACTCTATATAAAACTTTGAAGAAACGTGTAAACACAAATTGTTCTTCCAAAACTTGCTGTGTACATGTCAATACATCCCATTAGAAATAATCTCACAATTTGGATGTGGGGAAAGTGAAATGCCGCAGAACAAAAGTGCTATTGTTTTTATAAGGATCATTACTTAAACAGTTAATGGTTTTGACACAGACAGTTGAAATGCCAACAACGTTCGAGACTTCTCAAAACTTTTTTAACTTTATTTTTTCTATTGATTAGTTTATAGCAGTGTTTGCAGTGCAAGCATTAAAAGGAACAAGTCACAAATATTTCTGAATATATTTTGTAATGTTCCTTTGTTGGAAAACCACTTGTTTTATCAAATGTTGTGCAAAACAAAGTACAGAATAGCAAATCATTTATGATTCTTTAAAAAGATTGTAAATAATAGTCCACAAAAATAATCACTGGCTAAACTTCTTCACTCCAACGAAGAACTAATTAAAGCTTGAAAAGTCAGTAAAGCTAAGTTAACATTTGTTATGGTTACAATTTTCATCCTATTACCTATCGTTTATATCAAACACTGAAGCAGCCTATACTAGTTTACTCGCTAGTTTCCATTTATTCTTTTTACTGACTATATATATAACCTAGATACCAGTAGTGATTTTCTACTTGCTTTAGCTTTGTAAATTTGACGGTTTGTGATGCAATGAGAATCCAATTTCTGGCCCAAAGAGCTTAGAAAAGTCAATTCTATGTTGATTTAATTAACACTCAATAATAGCTATATTTGGAACCTAATCTCGTCAAGTTGTCAAATTACGTACAATCAATAGTCTTCATAGACTTAAACCAATCGGAAGGCCAGGGTCAAATACTGACTTTCAGCTCGTGATTGGCTTGGCGAATCCAAAAGACTATGCCTGAGGGTTTCTCTTGAGAATAACGAACAGACCTACTAATGATAAATACCAATATTGGATCAAGAAACCCTCAAGTTTTTAGGGTACTGTCTTTTGTTCACCAATTTATTCATATCATTTTTGGTTGCATTATCATGAGGAATTAGTAGTATATTTATTTTTTGTTAATATTTTTTCTTATTTTAAAATTTTTTTTTTTTCAGAGGAATTAGTAGTATATCTATTTTTGTTATTTTTCAGAGCTTAGAACAGACTTAAATTAGCGCTTTATAAGCAAATTATTATTTTTATTATATATTTTAATTAGGGTTTTCAAATAAAATGAACTAGTCATTAAATTTATTCCACAAATGTTTTTCTAGTTTTATTCTTTTAAACAGTGCATTTTGTAAACTCAACAACTTTGAATCTTTAATAAACAATCTTAAAACAATGTGTGTGCTTTTTTTTATAAATAAAATAACTTTTATAACTGTAACAATATTTTCTCATATTCTTTTGTAATTTTCAAAAAAGAAACTTCACATGACTGACATTTAATAATAGGAGACAGACAATAGAACTAAATGAAATTGTATTATCATATGACCTGTATTTTGTCCTGCGTGCGCTCTTAAGAAAACCTTTATGAAAAAGGCATGTGATGGGTTCCGTACTGCTTTTTCCACCTGGTCCGTACAAACATGTATGGACCCAGAATGCAGTAGCCACAAAAATTGCGTATGCCGGGCAAAATATATGGGGCATATGATAAACTTATTGACTGAGTTAGGTTGGGCCATACAGAAAAATATTTGGCTCTTGGTCATTTGTATCATGTCATGACCGCGAACCAAATATTTTCCCGTACGACCCTCCCACTCAATAAGTACTTAGTACTTAACAATTAGCCTCCTCCTCAGGCGTCTCTCTGTGATCTAATTTGGATTTGGGTTTCCTGTGCTGCTACTAGAGAGGGACTAGGCGCTAGTTAAGAAGAGATGCCTGCGGAGGAGGCTACTTAACAATAGACATTTTGCATTATAGCATCATATACTACTACCATAACCAGAATGCTGTCAATATTCTCTTTTCACAGTTCTCTTTGCCATTGAGAAAGGTAGTCATGACTTTGCATCGAAACAAGACAAACAGTGAGCTAGCAATGATAGAGACATGGATAATTGTCCAAGCTAGTGTCCCAAGGTCACTTTTCTTTGATGCAAAGGCCTGGCTATTTTCAAAATGACACAGAGAACTGTCAAAGGGGCTACTAGACACTTACCAGCATGCTTTGTGTTGACAAATTTGCCATATAACAAAAAACCTTAAACAAAATGCTAAACAATTTAGTAGGAGTGCAAGAAATACTTACTCACCTCATAAGAGATATCAAAATGTCTGAATGTACAATTTTCAAAGTCCACGAAATTAAGTCTTTCGAGTGGTGCATGCTAGTGACTATTGGTCTTTAAGAAAATATCCAATATTTACTGACCTCCAATAATAACTAACAGTTATTGCAAACCAGTGAAATTATATTTTGAAATGTTTTTGAATTGATTACAACTTGTCCTTTTACAATAATATTTTTTTGTTTTTATATAATAAAAAGGTACGCACAGATAAAGATAACTGTTAAAGCCTTGTTGATTTCAACCCCTAAAAGGTACGGCTGTGCAATGTTTTTGCCAGCCGAGCTTACTTTTAGCAACAAAGCAGAGTAAAAATGACCCTTACAAGTACGGAATCATGTTACGTAACTAATTATTGAGCCAGGACCCTAAAAGGTACGTACCTGAAATATTTTTGAGCCTTTCTACTACTTTCTTCTTAACTGAATCCTTGCCATCTGGAGCTCATTCAAAACCATCCACCAGTGCTGGCAGCTCGATGACGCCGTCATCCAACTCTTCTTCTATACAGCAAGAACATCGTAGATTGTTCGGCTTTCAGTCAAGGTATGTTCCATACAGACGTGGAGGACAGAGAAAACAGGCAGCATTCAAGCATGCAAAAAAAAAGACAAACGTTTACCCGTAATTTCGTCTGTTTAAGTAAACGTAAAGACACGTGCCCGCCATCCCCTTCACAACACACACTTCTGAAAAAGGCAGGTCTCGGCGAAAAAAAGGTGACATTAGACTTAGAAGATGGTCCAGTAGAGATAGATAAAACACTCAAAGAAATATTTCCCAAGCTAAGCCAGTCAGGGGGATATATGTTGATGAGAATTGCTGAACGTGGAACAAGGGTACTCCGAATAATCAATTAATGGTTCTTATAGCTCAGAACAACTCAAGGACGCAGAGCAGGCCAAGCCAAAATATACATTAGACCTCTACAAAGTGACCTCAGTATGAATCCTGCTCAAAACCCCAATGACTCGGTAAGAAACACTTGAATTATTATTCAGATGCAGAATTATAATGCACCTATCAGTATCAACGTTTTGCCCTAGGGGGTGGGCAGGCAAGCTACGGGGTTTTGACTCTGAAAAGCTTTACTAGAGTAGGGATTTTGACTTAAAGGTGACTAGCTACTATTGGAATTGAATAAATGCCCCTCTTGATTCAAATCATTTCATTTTTTGTTATAAAAGTTAAATTAATTTTCCTTTTTTATCAATTTGTGGTAGGTTCAAGATCTGCTTGAAAAATGTATGAGAAATTATTTTTCCTGGCAGAGCTCTAAGACCATGTTGAGAAGTGTAGGTATGTACACTACTTTATTTAAAAATTTATTACAATTTCAAATAATTACATACATAACTACAAACTACAGATAATTACATACATAACTACATACTACAGATAATTCCATAATACTCTTTCGGTCTTTCGTTCACTACATACTTAATACAATTGGCATTTCAGAAAACAGAAAGAAATGCTGACAACTTACATTACATTTTTAGAATACAATATCACTAGAGTACAAACACTAAAAGTGTGCAACATAAATACCACTAAATAGTGCTAAATTATGCAAATTCTTTTGTTCTCTATTGTTTAATCAACACTATTTAGTGGTAAATAGTACAAAATATTGCACACTTTTAGTGTTTGTACTCTATATGGCTTAAATGGAGGATTGAGTTAGTTATACAATAATGTGCGCGTTATCTTTTCCCATTCTTAGTGTGCTGTTGTTTCTATCTGTTTTTCTCTTTGCTTATATACAATCAATATTTATGTATGTACACTACTTATATTTTTTCTTTTTGTTTATATTATTATGTTTCATATGGATGTCTAGGTTATAGGTGTGGTGTGGTTACACCTGTTAGACGATCCACAACTCTGTTGGAAGTGTACTAAATAAATAGATAATTCAATCAATCAATCAATCAATCAATCAATGAATCAATGAATCAATGAATCAATCAATCAATCAATCAATGAATGAATGAATCAATCAATCAATAAACTTGAAAAACGAATGTCAACTTGAAAAAAATGTCAACTTGAAAAAAATATCAACTTGAAAAACGAATGTCGAACTTGAAAAACGAATGTCGAACTTGAATTTTGACAAGAAAAACGCGCAATAACATTCGCCATATAGCTGACATTCAACTTGTCTGCTTTGTGTTGTAAAAAAACAAAGTTTTTCATTGTCTGTCCTGTTATTGATCATAGACATCCTCGGGAACCCAGGGGTTATATTTGTCACTCGAGCGAGGAACGGGTTCCCGAGGATGTGATCATAGATAGTGTCAAAAAATGTTCAAAACTTTGCAGTGAAACCACTCGCTACGCTCGTGGTTCCACTTGAGTTTTCAACGTTGACGCCATCTATGATCAATAATAGGACAGACAATGAAAAACTATGTGCGATTTGTTAAATATTCTCGATACACTTTGATTTGTTTGCCCTGTGTAGTGTTTTTTCAGCTTTGCACGATATCGTTCTTTTTTTTCTTGTGCAGGATATTGTTTTTTCAAGATTAAAGCTGTGCTCGATATTTTTGGGGGGTTGAATCCCGCAAATCCCCCTCAATATAAATCAAATGGTCCGTCCCTTATAGAAATCGCTTGTAAAATAATTATTCTTACGTGTATGAACAAAAAATAAAATTCTAAAAGGGTTAGGTGCTTTCAAGAGATTTCACAGGGATGCTATTTTGTTGTTGGCATTAATAAATAATGTAAATAATATAAACCAGCTCCACGAGTTTTCTTAAAAATATGTTCGGGCTTCCTGTGTAGAACTAACTGCATGGTGGGGTATTGGATATTTCCGGGATTCCCCGAACTCAGCAGCATTGCAAGGCGTCTGCTTCAACCACGTTGATTCTTTTTCCTCTTCCTTTGTCAAAATCGCCATGATTCATTTCACGAAACAAGACCAGAAAGCGTTTCATGCTGTAGTAGCGCGGTATCAAAATTCAAACGTCTTCAATAAGTTAGGTTATTGTTTCAAAATGCATTACCAACTAACTGGGCAACTTATGTGGGTTACATCAAGCAAACTTCTAGGCGAACAGGAAAAGTCTCAAAAGAAAAAGTTATCCGCCGAAAGATGTATTCAACGTAAAGGCAAGAAAGTCATATCTGAGCTAGATGTAGCTGAACTACACACCACTGATTCAGGGATTGCCTTCATAAACTCCGACGATAAAGAGAAAAACTTCCTGAAATTTGGCTGCTATGAAACTCTTCCCAAAGAAGCATTCGCGTATGTTTTCGACGGTAAAGAAATGAGAGGGCTAAAGTTCGTGAAAACTGGCGATGGAGCCGTTACTTACACGTTTCAAGACAGCCCATCCAGTGACAAAGCAAGCAAAGAATTTGAAATGATTAAATCTGTTGGGTCTCCAATCATTTTTGAAGTTTATCCTCCTGAACGAAATCAAGTAGTAGGCATTCTGAATATCGAAGCCGATGGTACACTGAATCCTGTGTTTTTTGATTTGAAAACATTTAATTTGGGTAATTTATGTGTATTTTGTTTAATATTTTTGAAGGGCCCGGCTCACTGGGCTGGATGAATCGCTGTTATAACATATGCCAAATTTGAGGATGTACAATTATGATGCTGGACAACAATGATTAGGAGCCTTTCATTTATTAGTTTACGGGGGGCGAAGTTGGAAATATCGAGGGTGGAGTGGGGTCATGTTATTTTTGGAAGGTCTATGGGGAGGGGGGGGGGGGGGGGGTATTATTAATTGTATGCAGCTTTAGTAATAAACTGGGCAAATATGGGGGGAGGTATGATTTTTTTTACCAACCAGGAAGGGGGGGGGGGGGGGGGGGGTAATATTTGGAAAAGACACAGGTGAATTTGCTACCACCCCCATACACTCCCTGAAAGAAATGAAAATGAAAGTCCCCTTATTATCAACACAGATAATGATTAATGGTGACGATGGTTATGACCAGTGATGATGATCAATGATAATGGCAATGATGATAAGGTTGATGAAACAAAAACAATCCAAGTTATAACATAAATTCTTACTCCTATTCTTTAATCTTGTTAACAATGATCTGATTTTTTTGTAGATCAAAAGTCCCCAAGCGAAGACAGCTGTCAAAGTCAAAAGTCTCCAATTAAAGGTAACTAACTAGTGGAAAAATCAGTATTAAATAAGATTTGAGGCAATAATTTTCAATTATTCTAAGATTAGTTTTATATCTGCTCCCTATTTTTATTATTACCATAGAATCAAATGGCGATAAAACGGACAGTCTAACCCATGCTTGTAAAGGTTTGTTAATTCTATTCATAAATTGAGTTGTAAATGTTTTGAGGTCCCCTTCACAGTTCCCTGCACCATCTTAAAAGGTAGCTGTGCCTTTGCAATGATAGAGACAAGTGAATATAATTGTTCCACAAGGTGTTAAAAGTTTTCTATCATTGTAAGCTCATCATTTGTCTCCCTTCGATGCAAAGGCCTGGTTACCTTTAAGAGGGGCACAGGGAACTCTGCACATGTGAAGGAGACTATTTTCTGTTAAAAGTTGCTAGGCGCTAATTGTTGATTATTCTAAAGATTTAAGTTTTATGTTCTAACTATTTCTATTATTACGTAACCATAGAATCTGCCAATGGTGATGAAAAAGACAGTCCAATTGCTGCCTTTCAAGGTTTGTTAATTCATCTATAAAGTGTGAGTTTAAAAAAAAAAAGTTTTCTGTAAGGATTCGAGGCGATAATGTTTTAATTATTATCCTAAGATTGGTTTTAAGTTCTCACTATTTAAATACCTGTAAAACAGAGCACTGATGGAGGAATGGGCCAGATTAAAATGAGCGCACCACATGCAATGACTGTCACAAGCTACCAACGTTAAATAAGGCTACTTTACTTTACTTTACCATAGATTCAGCAAATGATGATAAAACGGACAGTCCTGGATTAGTTGATGTGCTTACAGGTTTGTTAATATTATCTATAAAGTTTGAGTTGGGAAATCAGTAATTTTCTGTTAAGAATAACTGCTTAGGAGATAATGTCCAAAATCTTGAGACTCCAACTAGAATCTGGACTTTTCATACATCATTTAATGCATCTGATCTTTTCATACAATTTGTAATTAATAGATACTTGTGATGTTTTGAAAGTTCTCAAATGGAACTCCCCTACAGGCCCGTCTAATTTTGAAGACTTTCAAAACATCACTCGATAGTACCCTATTGATTTTAAGATAGTGAGATTTCATTTACATAAAACAGGGTAACGGTTTTACAGGTCAACAGTTTCCCCAACACCCACACCTTGGCAAAGCAGCTTTCCTCCTAGCAGCAAAATGTTGAAAGCTTTGTGTGTTTTTTTCCCCTACAGATTCCTTAAAACAAACACATTTGGATGAAAAAAATTACAATGATCAACAACCAACTCAAGAAGACAAACAAAGCATTGGAGGTAAAGAGTATTTTTTGAATACCAGTATATATAATATACACCTATTTCAAAAAAGGTTGTCATCACCAAAGGCTATAGATCATCCAAGTGCACTATGGGTATAATCTTTTATATAATGCCGCATGAATACAGTTGTGTTTGAATCTCAATCATGCCAACTCCACTAAACAAAGATTGTTGGAGCTGCTGACATCATTAAAATTCAAACATGGCGGCATTCACGATTTAAGATTATACCCATAGAACACTTGGGTTATGGAACGGCTTATCACTTTTCACCTATCACCTATCGCCTTTGGCAATGACAACCTTTATTGAAATAGGTGTATATATACTAGTTATACAATGGTTTCAAGTACCCTGGGTAACAGGGGTTATTTTCTCCTCGCTTTAGCATTTGTAAATTTGACAGTTTGTTGAGTTAACTTTATCCCTTCGTCGGAGTAATATATACTTGTTTATTCGCTAATTTCCAATTATATATATATATAAAATTATTTCTGCCATATTAAATGTTGTTACTATGGAAAGCATTAAGACATATCAAAGTTGGAATGATGAAAGCTAAAACTATCAAAACCAGTTTGGTATGTGAGCCTTGGAGTTCACATGTTTATGAAAACAGCAGTAAGCTAAATTTTTGTACAGAAAGTGATATTAGACATAATTCTCATCCTTTCTTTCTTATTTTAAAGAGCTTGCTATATCAAAGTCTTCAAGTAAGTATCACAGATCAATATTCTTTTATTATGGGCACCATAGTGGTTAACCACACCCACTGCGAAATGGATTCCTAGATTACTAGGAGTTCCTAGGAATTCCTAGGATTTCCTAGGAATTCCTAGAAACTTCCTAGAAAATATAATCTCCTAAATCAGGTGTGAAAACCCATTTCCTAGTAATTCCTAGTAATTCCTAAAAATCTGAATGGCAGGGGAAGGTGTCAAAAACTATCCTAAGAATTCCTAGGAATTCCTAGGAAGAGTACTTAGATTTCCAAATTATATTATTTTAATATAGTTAAAACTTGCTAATTATAAGAATTATTGATTTAACTTTTTAGCAAGTGCTCTATGTACACGTTTTGTATACAGAAAATATACAAAAGTAAAACTTAAAAAAAAAAAAAATATCACATAAAAAAAAAGTAAAAAAACATTCATGGTATTTATTATAAACCATGATTTCATAAAAACCATCAATTTGAAGAATATGTTTGATGTCCTGATCTTATAATATCAAACACAGACAAGAGAGGACTTATTTTATTTTTAACAAAATTTATAATCTTCCATACACTCCTTGTTTTTAAAACGACCTTGAATCAATAGTTTGGGCTCCCTGTGGTTAGTTCAGCCGAGAGAGGAATAGAATCTAGTTCAGTTTTTGGCGGTTGATCCGTGAAGTTGCAACTGACGTTCTTATCAAGAAATGCGCTTTTTCTTCCTTAAAACTCTTGAAAAGGACTCCAAAACACTTATGGGAACTTTATAACTGTAGATGGAACTATTTGATGTGGTTTAATTGAATGATTTGGTGAAATTATTGTCTTTGAAGAGGTAAGAAACGGACATTGCTGTAACTGTTTGTATTTCTTATAAGTACAATTGAAAAGTTCATATTCATCTACCTATTCTTTGCTTATATAGATCAACAACATGGTTAAATTGAAGAAGACTATATGTATCTGGTATTTTATCCGACTTAACTAATGGGATATAGAGCAGAGTTGTGTGCTTAGCTTAGCTTAGCTATATACAATTTTAAATTCAATGTAGGCCGTAGTGTCATGAATGTGTGTCTGGTCTGGTTAAATACTAGTAGATATGGATGTTAAGAAAAGTTACAGACCAAATCAATATTTCAAATAATGGAGGCCAAATAATAATTACATAACAAAATGTAACATCACAAATAAGAATATTAAATAATTGCTTGTAGTTTATGTTTGTTGTTTTATATTTTATGTCCATAACTTTAACCATAGGATTTTTTAGGGTTTTCCTAGGAATTTCCTAGGATTATCCTAAGAAATTTTGCCTATGTCAATATGTTATGATTCCTAGGAAATCCTAGGAATTTCCTAGGAATTCACAGCATTCTTTGCATTCTTTGTCCGAATTTACTGTGAAATTTCACACCTTGTTCCTAGGAATTTCCTAGGAAATCCTAGTAAGCCCTAGGAAGATATTCCTAGGAATTCTTAAGAAAATCCTAGAATTCCCTAGGAATTCCTAGGACCATTTCGCAGTGGACACCAGTATGGTTATCACTCAGAGTCCTGACTCAGCATGCATTATATGAGTACAGTTTGTTTGATGTTAATTGTTCTCTTACTTACCACAAGGGTTTCACAGTTCTATACCTTCTCATGAAAACCAGCATGTGAGCCAATTTCGTTTATGTTAAGTACAAGAGAAATTCCTTAACACATTGTTTGATTTGTGTAGATTCCACACTACTGCATGCATCTCGGTGCATCAAAAACGAAACACTGGCAATGTCTCCAATTACTCACCAACTAACTCAAGAACTCATGATTTACCTTGATCCAAAAAGGCCTATTGGAAAAGATTGGCAAGATCTGGCTGACAGTTTTGGATGTAATAATGTAAGAATACAGTACTTGGGAACCAGGGATTCACCAACAGTTACACTGCTAAACCAAAACAATCAGTGCACAATTGAACAATTACGTGGTAAATTGAAAGACATGGGAAGAGATGATACAGTTGTTGTAATTGATGACTTGGTCAAAGAACAAGGTTGCAACTGTGATAATTGTGGCAGTCTTCGTTAAGAACACTTATTCACAAAGTGGTGCTTATATAAGTTGTCTTAAAACAGTCCATGTTTTTTTGACACAGACTGTTGAAATGTCAATAACACTCGACTTCTCAAAACTTTAACTTTATTTTTTGTATTGATTAGTTTATAGCAATGTTTGCAGTGCAAGCATTAAAAGGAACAAGTCACAAATATTTCTGAATATATTTTGTAATGTTCCTTTGTTGGAAAACCACTTGTTTTATCAAATGTTGTGCAAAACAAAGCACGGAATAGCAAATCATTTATGATTCTTTAAAAAGATTGTAAATAATAGTCCACAAAAATACTCACTGGCTAAACTTCTTCACTCCAACGAAGACCTAATTAAAGCTTGAAAAGTCAGTAAAGCTAAGTTAACATTCAGGGTGAAACGACTTGGGCGAACCGACCCGGTACTGTACAGTTATGGTTACAAATTTCATTATCTTACCTATCGTTTATATCAAACACTGAAGCAGCCTATACTAGTTTACTCGCTAGTTTCTATTTATTCTTTTAACTGTCTACATACCCTAGGTACCAGAGGTTATTTTCTACTTGCTTTAGTTAGCTTAGGTTTGTAAATTTTACGGTTTGTGATGCAATGAGAATCCAATGTCTGGCCCAAAGAGCTAAGAAACTCACTTCTGTGTTGATTTAATTAACACTCAATTATAGCTATATTTGGCACCTAATCTGGTCAACTTGTCAAATTATTTCCAATGAAAGGTCTTCATAGACTTAAACCAATAAGAAGGCCAGGGTCAAATACTGACCTTCCGCTCGTGATTGGCTCGGCAAATCCAAAAGACTTGGCCTGAGGGTTTCTCTTGAGAATAAAGAACAGACCTGCTATATGATAAATACCAATACTGGATCAAGAAACCCTCTAGTATCTAGGGTACTGTCTCTTGTTCACCAATTTATTCATAGCATTTTTGGTTGCATTATCATGAGGAATTAGTAGTACATTTATTATTTGTTAATTTATTTTCTTATTTTAAAATAGTTTAGTTTTTTTTTCAGAGGAATTAGTAGTATATTTATATATTTGTTATTTTTCAGAGCTTAGAACAGACTTGAATTAATTAGCGCTTTATAAGCAAATTATTATTATTATATATTAGGGTTTTCAAATAAAATGATCTAGTCATTTAATTTATTCCACAAACGTTTTTCTAGTTTTATTCTTTTATTTAAACAGTGCATTTTGTAAACTCAACAACTTTGAATTTTTAATAAACAATCTTAAAACAATGCATGTGCTTTTTTGATAAATAAAATAACTTTTATAACTGTAACAATATTTTCTCATATTCTTTTGTAATTTTCAAAAAAGAAACTTCACATGACTGACATTAAATAATAGGAGACAGACAATAGAACTAAATGAAATTGTATTATCATATGACCCGTATTTTGCCCTGCGTGCGCTCTTAAGAAAACCTTTATGAAAAAGTCATGTGATGGGGTCCCTACGGCTTTTTCCACCTGGTGGTCCGTACAAACACGTAAGGACCTGCTAGTCGAAACATTACAAGAAAATGGTGCACGCCGGGCAAAATATATGGTTCATATGATAAAAAAAACTTATTGACTGAGTTAGGTCGGGCCATAAGGAAAAATATTTGGCTCTTGGTCATTTGTATCATGTCATGACCACGAGCCAAATTTTTTCCCGTACGGCCCTCCCACTCAGTCAATAAGTACTTAGTACTTAACAATAGACATTTTGCATTATAGCATCATATACTACTACCATAACCAGAATGCTGTCAATATTCTCTTTCACAGTTCCCTTTGCCATTTTAAAAGGTAGTCATGACTTTGAATCGAAACAAGCCAAACAGTGAGCTAGCAATGATAGAGACATGGATAATTGTCCAAGCTAGTGTCACAAGGTCACTTGTCTTTGATGCAAAGGCCTGGCTATTTTCAAAATGACACAGAGAACTGTCAAAGTGGCTACTAGACACTTACCAGCATGCTTTGTCTTGTTTGTTTTGACAAATTTGCCATATAACAAAAAAACCTTAAACAAAATGCTAAACAATTTAGTAGGAGGAGGGTCCTGAAGGGGTAAATTGGGAATTGGGATTTGCCTTTTTTCGAGGCTGGGAATTGGGATTTGCCCATTGGGATTGGGATTTGTCCATTGGGATTGGGATTTGTCCATAGGATTTGACTATTTCTTGTCCATTCGTTTTCTCTTTAGATGCTAAAATAATGTTTTAAATTGAGTAATTTGCAACATTTTACGTCGTTTTAGTAGACTAGAAGAGAAAATCGAACTATCTTGGGCTTCCTGTGGTTAGTATTCAATTTGGGCTTCCTGTGGTTAATGTTTGGGCTTCCTGTGGTAATTGGGATTTTGATAAAAAATTGATTGGGAATTGGGATTGGATACCCCCCTTCAGGACCCTCTAGGAGTGCAAGAAATACTCACTCACCTCATAAGTGATATCAAAATGTCTGAATGTACAATTTTCATAGTCCACGAAATTAAGTCTTTCGAGTGGTGTGTGACAGCGTCAAAAAGACAATATTTTAGAACATTTAGTAACTATTATTAATTGGTTTCAAAGATAATTTTACGTAATCGAATGAACAGGAAATATCACTATTTCCTTTTCTATAGTTAGTTTACAAGGACGCGCAAACAAATGACGAATTTCCTTAGTTTATTAGATTAAATCTATGAGTAATTGCCAAAGAAGTAAGTTTAGCAAACTTTGGTCAGTAAAGCCGGATGTTTTTCATATGTTTAGGCATAGAAAGAATGTACGATTTCATATAAATATATGTTGCAAACAAGCATTAATTAGTGTAGTCTTTAGTAGAGGACAGATAAACATCGAATGGTGCTTTAACAGGACAAAGAACTCTCTTCGAAGCCAGATTAATGCTGTAAACTCATTCCCGTTTTAATTGATGTGTGAAATTGTGTTTTATTTTCAATAAATATTATTGTCAAAACTACTTGCAATCTGACTCATAATTTGTGCGCCTTGCCGCCGGTTACATTTTTGGTGTCAGAAGTGGGATTGCAAGAAAGTTTTACAGTAGATTTATTTGAATTAAAACGGGAACGAGTAGAGAAGACAGCATGGCTACACTCGAAGAGGTGACAGAGCAATTGGCTGCCCTCAAACAACAATTGGAGGCTATGGAACCAGCTGGTGCTGCTGGAGGAGGTGACCCCCAACCTGTCCCTGTGATCAAAGTTATGGCCCCAAGAGAGAAGAAGCTGCGAAAGTATGCTGGTGGGAGAGACGACAAGCTGTTGGAGGACTGGATATCTGATGCCCAGAGAGCTGTGTCTGCCCAGAAGTTAACTGACAGGGAGGCTGTTGATTTCTTATACCATAACCTAGAGGGAGTGGCACGAGACGAGATCCGTCTAAGACCATCAGAGGACTGGGACAAGCCAGATAAAGTATATGCCATCCTCAGAGATGTGTTCAGTGAAAAGCTGACAAAGACCCAGCTACTACAGAAATTCTTTGGCCGGAGGCAGAAGGAGAGAGAGTCCATCCAGGACTACTCGCACGCCCTGATGTCTTCGGTTGACCATCTATTAAAGACACATCCCGGCTCACTTGACAATAAAAACCAGAATCTGAGGGACACCTTTGTGGAGAACCTAAAAGATGGAGTGATGCGGCGTGAGTTAAGAAGGATGATTAGAGAGCATCCAACCAAGACCTTCGACGAGATCCGCGACGAGGCACGCAGAACAGTAGAGGAGCTAGATCGCCCCACCCGACAGCCAGCCAGCAGAGAAGTCCTAGTTGAGGAATGTGTACAGGTGAACAGTCTGTCCATGACCAAGACGATACAGGACCTGACCTCTGGTCAAAAGACTCTGGTGGAGCAGATCCTGCAACAACAAAAGATTCTGAATGACCAACAGAAGCTACTCACGTCGATAACCGAGAAGCTGAACCGCCCACCACCACCACCGCAGCGACGACCATACAACGGCCCGAAGAGATGTTTTAACTGTCAGGAGGCAGGACATATACGACCGAATTGCCCCAAACTGGCGAGTGAGAAATCTCAGGTGGCGTCAAACCCCAACCCTTCACGGCAGTGAGCCACGCCGTGGAGGAGGACTGTAGTGGCTCTAATTTTCTTTTGCAGAATGATAAGTTTGTCGGGGCAAGCCCCACAGTGATGGCGAGGATTGGTGGAGTACCGGTCAAAAGTTTAGTGGACACTGGCTCCATGGTCACCCTCGTTACCGAATCATTCTACCTTGAGAAGCTTAAGCCGAGCCTGGGAACCTTGAATGCTGAGACAAGTCTCTTGCAGCTGCGAGGAGCCAACGGACTGGAGATACCCTACCTTGGTTACATCACAGCGCAGGTGGAGATCAGCGGAGTGAAGGTCCCTGGTTGCGGAGTGTTTGTTATGAAGGATACACCAGCCACTACAGCCATGCAGAGGAGAGTACCTGGTCTTATTGGAACCAACGTTCTAGGACAAGTACCTCAGTTCCAACAGCTCCTGCAAGAAGAAAAGAAGAAGATAAAGCTCAAAACTGGGTTCGTGAAGGTCGCCGGCTCAGACGGAATCTGGGTCCCACCTTTCACTGAATCTGATGTCTTAGTAACAGGCCCTTCATGGGGCACTGATGCTGTAATTGAACCTCTTGGAGTACCAATAGAAGGGAACCTCACCGTGGCACGTACTCTCGTGGACACTACCAAGACGTGTTATGTTGTTCGTGTAGCTAACCAGACTGCAAGGGACATTTGGCTAAAGCCGAGGACACGCCTTGGGATCGTCAGAGAGGGAGACGTGGTGAGGAAAGGAGAGCGGTTGGAGTTCTTACAAGGAAATAACCTGGTGACAGTGTGCTGTAGCCTCAGTGCTGACCCCCAGACGCCACCCCAACGGGAAACTGCGGGCAAAGTACAAGGGCAGAGGATACAGGAACCCCCTCACGGGATCACCCTGGCCAACTTTCCTGGATCAGAACACCAGAGATGGGAAGCTCTTCAGCTATTGGATAGGAACAAGGAAGTGTTCGCTACTAGTAAGAAGGACCTTGGCTGTACATCGACGACATACCACCACATCTACACAGATGACGATATGCCTGTCACAGAGAGATACAGAAGGATTCCCCCAAATGAATATCAAGAGGTACAACAGCATCTACAAGAGTTACTAGAGAAGGGCGTGATACGTCCAAGTGAAAGTAACTACGCTTCACCCATTGTCTTAGTACGGAAGAAATCAGGTGCTCTAAGAATGTGCGTGGACTACAGGAAGCTGAATGCAAAGACAAAGAGAGACCGGTACCCTCTACCAAGGATAGAAGAATCGCTGGAGGCGCTACTCGGTGCAAAGTACTTCTCAACAATAGATTTAGCATCAGCCTATAATCAAGTAGAAGTTGCCCCCCCTGATCAACACAAGACGGCGTTCACCACCCCCATGGGACTGTTTCAGTACCAACGGATGCCGTTTGGCCTACAGAATGCCCCGGCAACCTTCCAGCGGCTGATGCAAGGAATCTTCAGAGATGATGTTCTACGTACCATGATGGTCTACCTCGACGACATCATTGTGTTCTCATCAACAATCGACGATCACCTCAAGCGTCTAGACCATGTGTTCAGTAAGTTGAAAAGCCACGGATTAAAGATTGAACCAGCCAAGTGTCAGTTCTTCCGTGACAGAGTGTCCTACCTTGGACATGTTGTATCAGCAGAAGGAGTAGCAACTGATCCTGAGAAGACCAAGGCAGTAAAGGAGTGGCCAGTACCAGTAACAGTACGAGATGTTCGTTCGTTCCTTGGTTTTGCATCTTACTATCGACGGTTCGTCCCCAAGTTTGCTCAAGTAGCAGGACCACTGCACAAGTTAGTCGCTGAACTCGGAAGTGAAGGAGGTAAAAGATCAACGCGCAAGCAGATCAACAACCTATGGACAACAGAATGTCAGAACAGCTTCGACAAGTTAAAGAGTTTGTTGACCTCAGCCCCGATACTGGCGTACCCTGACTACAACCAGCCTTTCATCCTAGAGACAGATGCATCCAATGAGGGATTGGGAGCTGTATTATCGCAGGAACAGGATGGAAAAGTTAAAGTCATCGCATATGCCAGCCGAGGACTGAGAGGAGGAGAGCGTAACATGGAGAACTACTCGTCAAGAAAGCTGGAATTGCTAGCCTTGAAGTGGGCTATAAGTGACAAGTTTAGAGAGTACCTGCTGGGAGCCAAGTTCACCGTCTACACAGACAACAACCCTCTCACATACCTACAGTCAAAGAGTAAGCTGAAAGCTGTGGAGCAGAGATGGGCTGCGGAACTAGCTAACTTCAACTTCAGCATCAAGTACCGACCAGGACGTCACAATCAGAATGCAGATGCCCTAAGTCGTATCAATCATACAGAGCCGACAATAGCTGAAGTGAAACAGACATTGGCCTTTAGTACTGACACTACCGACATACCAGAGGAAGTACGTGGACATCTGAGAGTAGCAGCAACCTTCCTAAGCAATACAGAGGCGAGAACTTCAGAGGATCAGGCAACCGCTTTTCCTACCATGTCGCTCGAAGAAACTCAACGGCTACAGCAGGAGGATGCAGCAATCAGCCGCCTTCTACACTACAGAAACCTTGGACGACAGCCATCCAGAAGAGAGCGTCGACAGGAGACGAAAGCAGCACAACAACTTCTGAGTCACTGGAAAAGGATCGAAGAGAGCCATGGAGTACTCTACCGCCGCACTGGAGATGGGCAAGGAGGAGAATCAAACCTACTATTATTACCAGTTTCAATGAAGCCATTGGTGCTGAAGGGAGCTCATAACCAGTGTGGGCATCAAGGCCAAGACCGCACAGAACACTTACTTCGAAAGAGATGTTGGTGGCCCGGACTTCAAGCAGACGTCAAAAAGTGGATCTCAAACTGTGAAAGATGTGTAATTGCAAAAGGGGCATACCTACCAGTCAAGACACCACTTGGCAGCCTGCTTGCAACCAGACCACTGGAAGTACTTGCCATGGATTTCACCCTCCTTGACAAAGCATCAGATGGCCGTGAAAATGTTCTTGTCATAACCGACGTGTTTACAAAGTTCACCATAGCCATACCAACCAGAGATCAAAAGGCAACTACTGTGGTCAAGACCTTAATCAAAGAATGGTTCCTTGTATATGGTGTGCCTGAAAGACTTCATTCTGACCAGGGAAGATGCTTTGAAGCTGAACTCGTCCAGGAATTGTGTAGGATCTATGGGGTGCGCAAGTCGAGAACAACTGCTTACCATCCACAAGGGAATGGTCAATGTGAAAGATTCAATCGCACTCTCCATGACCTTCTAAGAACACTTCCTGCTAAAGAGAAGAGGAGATGGCCAGAGCATCTTAAAGAATTGTGCTATGCATACAATGCTACAGCACATGCGTCAACAGGCTACTCACCATTCTACCTAATGTTTGGTAGAGATGCGAGGCTGCCAATAGACATTCTACTTCCTGAAGAGCAAAGAGAATATACAGAAGACAGTCCAGAGTGGATTACAAAACATCAAAACTGCCTTCGTGAAGCCTACTCAACTGCTACCAAGAAAATGAAGCTAGCCTCAACCGCAAGGAAGAAAGCCCATGACAAACGTGGTAGAGCTATAGCTGAACCACTTAGAGTTGGAGAAAGAGTTCTACTGAGAAACAGAAAAGTCAGAGGGAGAAATAAAATCCAAGACAACTGGGAAGACCAAGTATACAAGATTGTAGAGAGAAGAGAGAATAATACTTATGTAGTGCAACGAGCAGATGGACAAGGTGGTGATAAAGTTGTCAATCAAGCAGAGATGCAAGTTTGTCCCAAGCCGATGTTGGAAGTACGACAGCGACAGAGACCGAAAGGTGGACAGCCAGCTCGAGTTACAGAACCTGAGGATTCATCAGATGATGACGATGACAACATTGGAGGATTGACCATTGCATTTCAACCAAGAATGCATGAGCCTGCTGACCATGCCAACAACAATGACAGTGATACTACATCAGAAGAGGAGCAAGATGCACCAACCTTACGACGGTCAACCAGGACAACTGCAGGACAACATAGTAACCGCTACAACCAACCAATATCTGCACTTCGCCACTGAAGATGACATCCACAAGAAGGACATCACTGGACTTGCTCGAGGACGAGACAAGCAAAAAAAAGAAGGGGCGAGTGTGACAGCGTCAAAAAGACAATATTTTAGAACATTTAGTAACTATTATTAATTGGTTTCAAAGATAATTTTACGTAATCGAATGAACAGGAAATATCACTATTTCCTTTTCTATAGTTAGTTTACAAGGACGCGCAAACAAATGACGAATTTCCTTAGTTTATTAGATTAAATCTATGAGTAATTGCCAAAGAAGTAAGTTTAGCAAACTTTGGTCAGTAAAGCCGGATGTTTTTCATATGTTTAGGCATAGAAAGAATGTACGATTTCATATAAATATATGTTGCAAACAAGCATTAATTAGTGTAGTCTTTAGTAGAGGACAGATAAACATCGAATGGTGCTTTAACAGGACAAAGAACTCTCTTCGAAGCCAGATTAATGCTGTAAACTCATTCCCGTTTTAATTGATGTGTGAAATTGTGTTTTATTTTCAATAAATATTATTGTCAAAACTACTTGCAATCTGACTCATAATTTGTGCGCCTTGCCGCCGGTTACAGGTGCATGCTAGTAAGTGACTATTAGTCTTTCAGAAAGTATCCATTATTAACTGACCTCCAATATTAGCTAACAGTTATCGCAAATCAGTGAAATTATATTTTGAAATGTTTTTGTATTGATTACAACTTGTCCTTTTACAATAATATTTTTCTGCTTTTATATAATAAAAAGGTACGCACAGATAAAGATAACTGTTAAAGCCTTGTTGATTTCAACCCCTAAAAGGTACGGCTGTGCGATGTTCTTGCCAGCCAAGCTTACTTTTAGCAACAAAACAGAGTAAAAATGACCCTTACAGGTACGGAATCATGTTACGTAACTAATTATTGAGCCAGGACCCTAAAAGGTACGTAGCTGAAATATTTTTGAGCCTTTCTACTACTTTCTTCTTAACTGAATCCTTACCATCTGGAGCTCATTCAATACCATCCACCAGTGCTGGCAGCTCGATGACGCCGTCTTCCAACTCTTCTTCTATACAGCAAGAACATCGTAGATTGTTCGGCTTTCAGTCAAGATATGTTCCATACAGACGTGGAGGACAGAGAAAACAGGCAGCATTCAAGCATGCAAAAAAAAAGACAAACGTTTACCCGTAATTTTAAGTAAACGTAAAGACACGTGCCCGCCATCCCCTTCACAACACACACTTCTGAAAAAGGCAGGTCTCGGCGAAAAAAAGGTGACATTAGACTTAGAAGATGGTCCAATAGAGATAGAGCTAAGCCAGTCAGGGGGATATATGTTGATGAGAATTGCTGAACGTGGAACAAGGGTACTCCGAATAATTAATGGTCCTTATAGCTCAGAACAACTCAAGGACGCAGCAGGCCAAGCCAAAATATACATTAGACCTCTACAAAGTGACCTCAGTATGAATCCTGATCAAAACTCCAATGACTCGGTAAGAAACACTTGAATTATTATTCAGATGCAGAATTATAATGCACCTATCAGTATCAACGTTTTGCCGGGGTGGGCAGGCAAGCTACGGGGTTTTGACTCTGAAAAGCTTTACTAGAGTAGGGATTTTGACTTAAAGGTGACTAGCTACACTGGCTACTATTGGCATTGATGGTGCATTAATAAATGCCCCTCTTGATTCAAATAATTTCATTTTTTGTTATAAAAGTTAAATTAATTTTCCTTTTTTATCAATTTGTGGTAGGTTCAAGATCTCCTTGAAAAATGTGTGAGAAATTATTTTTCCTGGCAGAGCTCTAAGACCATGTTGAGAAGTGTAGGTATGTACACTACTTACAATTTCAAATAATTACATACATAACTACATACTACAGATAATTACATAATACTCTTTCGGTCTTTCGTTCACTACATACTTAATACAATTGGCATTTCAGAAAACAGAAATTAGCAGGGGGGAGGGGGGGGGGTGTGGAGTTTTGAAATGAAGTGATGAAAATTTCATGACCCTCCCAAAGTAAAGGATCATAATATCTTGACCCTACCCTATGTCACAGTGTCTTCTTTTGCACAATCCTCATTTTTGGTGGTTTATTATTTTGTGACCCTCCCTTTTTAGGTTCTTAAAAAGTGATGACCCTCCCCCAGTTTCCCCCCCCCCCATCCCCCCCTGCTAATTTCTGACAAGTCCCTTATACAATAATATGCGCGTTATCTTTTCCCATTCTTAGTGTGCTGTTGTTTCTATCTTTCCTTATATACAATGAATATTTATGTATGTACACTACTTATATTTTTTCTTTTTGTTTATATTATTATGTTTCATATGGATGTCTAGGTTATAGGTGTGGTGTGGTTACACCTGTTACTAAGTGTACTAATAAATAGATAATTCAATCAATCAATCAATCAATCAATCAATCAATCAATCAATCAATCAATCAATTAATCAATCAATGAATCAATAAACTTGAAAAACGAATGTCAACTTGAAAAAAATGTCAACTTGAAAAAAATATCAACTTGAAAAACGAAAGTCGAACTTGAATTTTGACAAGAAAAACGCGCCATAACATTCGTCATATAACTGACATTCAACTTGTTTGCTTTGTGTTGTAAAAAACAAATCGCACAAAGTTTTTCAGTCTGTCCTGTTATTGATCATAGACATCCTCGGGAACCCAGGGGTTATATCTGTCACTCGAGCGAGGAACGAGTGACAGATATAACCCCTGGGTTCCCGAGGATGTGATCATAGATAGTGTCAAAAAATGTTCAAAACTTTGCAGTGAAACCACTCGCTACGCTCGTGGTTCCACTTGAGTTTTGAACGTTGACGCCATCTATGATCAATAACAGGACAGACAATGAAAAACTATGTGCGATTTGTTAAATATTCTCGATACACTTTGATTTGTTTGCCCTGTGTAGGGTTTTTTCAGCTTTGCACGATATCGTTTTCTTTTTTTTCTTGTGCAGGATATTGTTTTTCCAAGATTAAAGCTGTGCTCGATATTTTTTGGGGGTTGAATCCCGCAAATCCCCCTCAGTTATCAAATGGCCCGTTCCTTATAGAAATCGCTTGTAAAATAATTATTTTTACAATGGTGCTTTCAAGAGATTTCACAGGGATGCTATTTTGTTCTTGGCATTAACAAATAATATAAATAATAAAAACCAACTCCACGAGTTTTCTTAAAAATATGTTCGGGCTTCCTGTGTAGAAGGAACTGGTGGGGTATTGGATATTTCCGGGATACCGAACTACAGCATTGCAAGGCGTCTGTCAACAAGGTTGATTCTTTTTCCTCTTCCTTTGTCAAAATGGATAAGGTTTATTTGACGAATAAAGACGAGAAAGCTTTTTATGCTGTAGTAGCGCGGTATCAAAATTCAAACGTCTTCAATAAGTTAGGTTATTGTTTCAAAATGCATTACCAACTAACTGGGCAAACTATGTGGGTTACATCAAGCAAACTTCTAGGCGAACAGGAAAAGTCTCAAAAGAAAAGGTTCATCGCCGAACGATGTATTCCACCTAAAGGCAAGAAAGTCATATCTGAGCTAGATGTAGCTAAACTACACACAACTGATTCAGGGATTGCCTTCATAAACTGCGACGCCGACGATCAAGAGAAAAACTACCTGAAATTTGGCTCCTACGAGAGAGGTCTTCCTGACGAAGCATTCGCGTACGTTTTCGACGGTAAAAAAGTGACAGCCCTAAAGTTCGTGAAAACTGGCGATGGAGCCGTTACTTACACGTTTAAAGACAGCCCATCCAGTGACAAAGCAAGCAAACATTTTAAAATTCGTGAAGCTGTTGGGTCTCCAATCATTATTGCAGCTTATCAACCTGAACGAAATCAAGTTGCAGGCATTCTGAATATCGAAGCCGATGGCACACTGAAACCCGTGTTTTTTGATCTGAGTACATTTGATTTGGGTAATTTATGTGTATTCTGTTTAATTTTTGATTTGTTAGGGAGTATTCATTTTTTAGAAGGGGCCGGCTTAATCTTGTAGATCAAAAGTCCCCAAGCGAAGGTAACTATGAAAAGTCCCCAAGTGAAGGTAACTAACTAGTTGAAAAATCAGTAATTTTCAGTTAAGATTTGAGGTAATAATTTTCAATTATTCTAAGATTAGTTTTATATCTTCTCCCTATTTATATTATTACCATAGAATCAAATGGCGATAAAACAGACAGTCCAACCCAAGCTTCTAAAGGTTTGTTAATTCTATCGTGTTTTTTGATCTGAGTACATTTGATTTGGGTAATTTACGTGTGTTTTATTTATTTTTTGATTTGTTAGGTCCCCGAGTATTCATTTTGTAGAAGGGGCCGGCTCACTGGGCTGGAGGAATCGCTGTTATAACATGCCAAATTTGATGATGTACAATTATGATGCTGGACAACCATGATTAGGGGGCTTTCATTTATTAGTTTACGGGGGGCAAAGTTGGAAATATCGAGGGTGGAGTGGGGTCATGTTATTTTTGGAAGGTCTTTAAGGGGGTGGTATTATTAATTGTATGCAGCTTTAGTAATAAACTGGGCAAATATGGGGGAGGTATGATTTTTTTTACCAACCAGGAAGGGTAATATTTGGAAAAGACAACAGGTGAATTTGCTACCACCCCCATACGCCCCCTGAAAGAAATGAAAATGAAAGCCCCCTTATTATCAACACAGATCTATAATGATTATTGGTGACGATGGTTATGACCACTGATGATGATTAATGATAATGGCAATGACGATAAGGTTGATGAAACAAAAACAATCCAAATTATGACATAAATTCTTATTCCTATTCTTTAATCTTGTAGATCAAAAGTCCCCAAGCGAAGGTAACTATGAAAAGTCCCCAAGTGAAGGTAACTAACTAGTTGAAAAATCAGTAATTTTCAGTTAAGATTTGAGGTAATAATTTTCAATTATTCTAAGATTAGTTTTATATCTTCTCCCTATTTATATTATTACCATAGAATCAAATGGCGATAAAACAGACAGTCCAACCCAAGCTTCTAAAGGTTTGTTAATTCTATCGTGGTTTTTGATCTGAGTACATTTGATTTGGGTAATTTACGTGTGTTTTATTTATTTTTTGATTTGTTAGGTCCCCGAGTATTCATTTTGTAGAAGGGGCCGGCTCACTGGGCTGGAGGAATCGCTGTTATAACATGCCAAATTTGATGATGTACAATTATGATGCTGGACAACCATGATTAGGGGGCTTTCATTTATTAGTTTACGGGGGGCAAAGTTGGAAATATCGAGGGTGGAGTGGGGTCATGTTATTTTTGGAAGGTCTTTAAGGGGGTGGTATTATTAATTGTATGCAGCTTTAGTAATAAACTGGGCAAATATGGGGGAGGTATGATTTTTTTTACCAACCAGGAAGGGTAATATTTGGAAAAGACAACAGGTGAATTTGCTACCACCCCCATACGCCCCCTGAAAGAAATGAAAATGAAAGCCCCCTTATTATCAACACAGATCTATAATGATTATTGGTGACGATGGTTATGACCACTGATGATGATTAATGATAATGGCAATGACGATAAGGTTGATGAAACAAAAACAATCCAAATTATGACATAAATTCTTATTCCTATTCTTTAATCTTGTAGATCAAAAGTCCCCAAGCGAAGGTAACTATGAAAAGTCCCCAAGTGAAGGTAACTAACTAGTTGAAAAATCAATAATTTTCAGTTAAGATTTGAGGTAATAATTTTCAATTATTCTAAGATTAGTTTTATATCTTCTCCCTATTTATATTATTACCATAGAATCAAATGGCGATAAAACAGACAGTCCAACCCAAGCTTCTAAAGGTTTGTTAATTCTATCGTGTTTTTTGATCTGAGTACATTTGATTTGGGTAATTTACGTGTGTTTTGTTTATTTTTTGATTTGTTAGGGAGTATTCATTTTTTAGAAGGGGCCGGCTCACTGGGCTGGAGGAATCGCTGTTATAACATGCCAAATTTGATGATGTACAATTATGATGCTGGACAACCATGATTAGGGGGCTTTCATTTATTAGTTTACGGGGGGCGAAGTTGGAAATATCGAGGGTGGAGCGGGGTCATGTTATTTTTGGAAGGTCTATGGGGGGGGGGGGGGGGGGGGGGGTGGTGGTATTATTAATTGTGTGCAGCTTTAGTAATAAACTGGGCAAATATGGGGGAGGTATGATTTTTTTTACCAACCAGGAAGGGGGGGGGGGTAATATTTGGAAAAGACAACAGGTGAATTTGCTACCACCCCCATACGCCCCCTGAAAGAAATGAAAATGAAAGCCCCCTTATTATCAACACAGATAATGATTATTGGGGACGATGGTTATGACCACTGATGATGATTAATGATAATGGCAATGACGATAAGGTTGATGAAACAAAAACAATCCAAGTTATGACATAACTTCTTATTCCTATTCTTTAAGTCCCCAAGTGAAGGTAACTTAAGATTTGAGGTAATAATTTTCAATTATTCTAAGATTAGTTTTATATCTACTCCCTATTTTTATTATTACCATAGAATCAAATGGCGATAAAACAGACAGTCTAACCCAAGCTTCTAAAGGTTTGTTAATTCTATTATTATTATTCTATTATTCCCTGCACCATTTAAAAGGTTCCTTAATTGCAATGATTGAGACAAGTGAATATAATTGTCCCACAAGGTGTTAAAAGTTCTCTATCATTGTAATCTCATCGTTTGTCTCCCTTCGATGCAAAGGCCTGGCTACCTTTAAGAGGGCACAGGGAACTCTGTACATGTGAAGGAGACTATTTTCTGTTAAGAGTTGCTAGGCACTAATTTTTGATTATTGTAAGATTTAAGTTTTCTGTTCTCACTATTTTATTACCATAGAATCTGTCAATGGTGATAAAAAGTGTGAGTTGAAAAATGAAAAGTTTTCTGTTAAGATTTGAGGCAATAATTTTTGACTATTGTAAGATTTGTTTTATGTTCTCACTATTTCTATGATTACCATAGAATCTGCCAATGGTGATAAAAAAGGTTTGTTAATTTTATCTATAAAGTTTGAGTTGAAAAAATAAAAGTTATGATAATCTTTGATTATTGTAAGATTTAAGTTTTATGTTCTCACTATTTCTATTAGAGGTTTCTCATAATAGCAAGATTTTTGACGCATTTGATAGAGTTTTTACGCACCAAATATTTCATTTGCATAACAACAATCTCATTGTCTTTGAGCAAACAAACTAACACTAAAACACATTTATTTGCAATTTTTTTTTAATACACAAGGTAACTTATTTAGTAGATAAGTGCTGGGACTGACTTATAATAATAATAATGATTATCATATAATTATAAACATCCGTTCATTACAACTACATATTTTTCTCCATTTTATCGAAGAGTCCCTGCATTCTTTGCAAAGTTGTAAGTGCCGTTTGACACATCATGTTGTGGCTTTCTAGAGTTTCTTTCTGCAACTCCGCTTTGCTCTTTTGTTTTGCTTTTTTGGGGAGAGGTTCGGCGCTGTCGTCACCACTGTCTTCATCACTTTCTTGTTTCTCTGTTTTGTTTCCGCTTTTTTCCGCCTTTTGTCATCTAGCGCTTTGGCTCTCCTTTCTTTTAGCATAACCACTGTAACTTGCAGATTTATCCTCGGGTTCCTGGTTGTCATTTACATTCCAGATGCACTTTTGCATCCGATTGATGATGGTACCTTTTTTCGACCTTTCATAGTACTGCTTCACAGGAGAGGATACTTCATCCGATAAGGAAATTAGTCTCTTTACCTCCTGTGACACTGCCTCCATCCCCTTCTTACCATGTTTGTTCAACGAAGACATTATTATATTAGCTTTTATGGGCTCAGGTGGTTTCTTCACTGCAAGTAAAATAAGAAGAAAACGTTATTTTCAGTTGACTTGAAAAGTACATTAAAATTAGGTAAAATGCTATATAAGAAGACTCGCATCTTTTAGCTTTTCGTGAAGTGGATGGCGTACTAACTTCTACTAGATCACCCACCATCTTCGATTCGTACGGTCTCCAAATTCCGGATCTTGACTTGTCTGCCGGTGAGTGCAAGCAATCGCTAAATGCATTTGTCACAATATCGTAGCATGGTATATAGGCACTTTTGAATGTTTGCTTGATCATTCCACCTACAACAAACAACTAGTCGAGTATTCAAGACTTTTTCTTAGACTTACTATCGAAATCACTAGAGTGGTAAATCCTTGTTTAAAATTCTGTCTCATTTTTGTACCATGTGATCGCTTCTGGCCAATCATTTTGCTCAAAATCGATCATGTGGTACAAAAAAAGCACACTCCCAAGGCCACATTTTCAACTGACCGGTAATCACTCTAGTGATTTTCATAGTATAAAGCAATTATGTAACCTTACCCTCCTCCTTGAAATCATCAAAGAACATTCTATAGTTTGACTAACTTATCACAGCTTATATTGTGTCATGACAGTACCTTTCAGGGCCGGACAAGAATTACATGACTATTTTATGAAACATGCAAGAGAAAGAAAGAATACATACAAACTTGTCTAAAAGAGAAGAGAAAATAGGCATTTTTATCAAAACAATTTTGCATGATTTTCAATTGGGCAAGCAAAAATGATGACATCACCCTAATGAACATGGTGAACCTTCAAAGGGGCTCATTACATCCGTTTATATCACATCGTATTGTTTTATTGCTATAGCATTGTTAAACGAATCTATTAATCCAATCACCAACCTAATGAGGGGAGGAGGGGACCAAAAAAACATGCTTCTACAATTGTTAATCAGGTGAAAGGTAGAGAATGAAATTTGATATGTTTGTTTTAAATGTGACATGCTCCATCGATCCCAAGTTTATCATTTCCTTGGGGATCATTATTGCGGCGACTTGGGAATCATTATTGCGGCAACTTGGGAATCATTATTGGGGCGGGAATCAATATTGCGGCGGGGATCACTTTCGTGGCGGTACACACCTCACCTCTCCTCCTAGCAGCAAAATGTTGAAAGTTTTGTGTTTTTTTTCCCTACAGAAACTGTAAAACAAAAACAATTGGAAGAAAAAAAATACAATGATCAACTACCAACTCAAGAAGGCAAACCCAAAAGCATTGGAGGTAAAGAGTATTTTTTGAATACCAGTATATATACTATATATATATACTAGTTATACAATGGTTTCAAGTGGCAAACATGTAAAATTTCATCTTTTTCATACAATTTGTAATTACAGCAAAAGGCCCAAAAGTGTGACCACCGCTAATGTATTCGCATACTTTCATCTATGCTGTTATCCAATCAGCTTACAGGATTGTATTATCTTATCTCTGATTTAAACGCTAATTGGAGGATGGGGCTACAAAAGTATGCAAATAAATTATCAGTGGTCACAGTTTTCAGCATCTTGCTGTAATAGATACTTGTGATATTTTGAAAGTTCTCAAATTGAACTAGTCTTATTTTGAAAACTTTCAAAATGTCCATCTTGAGATTTCCTATACATAAATAGAGTAACAGTTTCCCACCCACAGCTTGGCAGAACACCTCAACCCCTGGAGTTATGTTTCTAGATCGGCAGCTCATATTGTATATGTTACATATAAAATAAAGTGGAAAAATGTAGTCTTATGGGAATCTGATTGGCTGTATTTTATGTGGGATATGAAATATGATGGAAGCTAAAACTATTAAAACCAGTTTGGTATTTGAGCCTTGGAGTTCACATGTTTATGAAAACGGCAGTAAAGCTAAATTTTTTTTACAGAAAGTGATATTAGACATAATTCTCATCCTTTTTTCCCCCTTCTTTTAAAGAGCTTGCTATACCAAAGACTTTAAGTAAGTATCACAGATCAACATTCTTTTATTATGGACACCATAGTGGTTAACCACACACCAGTATGGTTATCACTTAGAGTCCTGGCTCAGCATGGATTATATGAGAAAAGTTTGTTTGATGTTGTTCTCTCCCTTACCACAAGGGTTTCTACTTCCTCATCAAAACCAACATGAGAGCCAATTTCTTAATGTAAAACACAATGAAATTAGCACATTATTTGACTCTTGTTTTTGTAGGTCCCACACTACTGCCTCCATCTGAGTGTATCAAAAAGAAAAGACTACAAAATGCTCCAAATACTCACAAACTAATTCAAAATCTCAAGATTTACCTCGACTTTAAAAAGCCTATGGGAAATGATTACCGAGAGCTTGCTGACAGTTTTGGATATGACAGTACACAAAGACAGTTCTTGGGATCATTGGAGTCACCAACAGTTGCACTTCTAAACCAAGAGGACAGGTGCACAATTGAAGAATTAGGTGATAAATTGAAAAAAATGAACAGAGATGATGCAGTTGGTGTCATTGATAAGTTCATCCAAAGCCAAGGTTGCAATTGTGAAAATTGTGGTAGTCTTTGTTAAGAACTCCTATTTAACAATTGGTGCTTCAGTTCTCTTAAACAGTTTATGGTTTTAACACAGACAGTTGAAATGTCAACAACACTCACTATTGATTAGTTTATAGCAGTGTTTGCAGTGCAAGCATTAAAAGGAACAAGTCACAAATATTTCTGAATATATTTTGTAATGTTCCTTTGTTGGAAAACCACTTGTTTTATCAAATGTTGTGCAAAACAAAGTACAGAATAGCAAATCATTTATGATTCATTAAAAAGATTGTAAATAATAGTCCACAAAAATAATCACTGGCTAAACTTCTTCACTCCAACGAAGAGCTAATTAAAGCTTGAAAAGTCAGTAAAGATAACATTTGTTATGGTTACAAATTTCATAATATTACCTATCGTTTATATCGAACACTGAAGCAGCCTATACTAGTTTACTCGCTAGTTTCAATTTATTCATTCAGGGTTCGTACGGGTTTTGGAAAGTCTTGGAAATTGGTAATGCATTTTTCCAGGACCTGGAAAGTTTTGGAAAATTCCTTTTTCACCTGCTGGGCTATGGAAAAGTTTTTTGTCTGTTGCCCAGCTTCTACCTTGCAAAGAACTGTTTTCGTTGTAATTGAAAAACGGCCGATGATTTGTTTGGCCTGCCGCAATCAATGCCCGTTGGCACTTTTCGCTTGTGTGGTTTTGGAATTTTGAGTAATAGGCTTTGAAAAAGTTTTGGAAATTTTCTTTGAGGATTCTGTACGAACACCCTGTTCATTTTACCGTCTATATACCCTAGGTACCAGAGGTTATTTTCTACTTGATTTAGTTAGCTCACAGGCAGCCCAAGCAATTCACTTTTACAGTAGAGATATGTAAGGAAAAAATCGATACTTTTTATTGTAATAAATTTGAACATATTTCAATCCTGTGTTGTTGTTAAACTTCTATGGTGTCATTCTGGGTGGTTTTTGAACGTTTTAGAGCATTTTTTCTTAATGTTTGCCCACCTGCACTTAAAAATGGAAAGGCTGGTCACTCGAAATATCCAGCGCTTGTCTTCAATGGTCTAAAAAATCATGTTAAACCCTTCCTCTGCCTTCAAAATCCCCTCAGCACCATGATCCTTCTGTCCAGAAAACAGCATAATGTTCATGGATCTCGAGTCAGACCTCACAAAATCATAGATATTGAGCGATTTTCAACGACAACTTTCCTTCAGATAATCTGTGACCAGCGCTTGATGGACACCGATAACTTCGTAGCCAGGCCTTATTTTGTAAAACTCAATCTGATTGGACGACTCTATTCCATGGTAACTGTGTTTGATGGACACCGATAACTTCTGATTGGACGACTGGTTACCATGGAATAGAGACGTCCAATTAGATTGAATTTAAAAAAATGTCTGGCCCAAAGAGCTTAGAAACTCACTTCTATGTTGATTTAATCAACACTCAATTATAGCCATATTTGGAACCTAATCTTGTCAAGTTGTCAAATAACGTCCAATCAAAAGTCTTCACAGACTTAAACCAAACAGAAGGCCAGGTCAAATACTGACCTACCGCTCGTGATTGGCTTGGTGACTCCTAAAGACTAGGCCCAAGGGTTTCTCTTGAGAATAAAGAACAGACCTACTAATAATAAATACCAATATTGGGTCAAGAAACCCTCTAGTTTCTAGGGTACTGTCTCTTGTTCACCAATTTATTCATAGCATTTTTTGTTGCATTATCATGAGGAATTAGTAGTATATTTATTTTTGTTAATTTTTTTTCTTATTTTAAAATAGTTTAGTCTTTTTTTTTCAGAGGAATTAGTAGTATATATATATATTTGTTATTTTTCAGAGCTTAGAACAGACTTGAATTAATTAGCGCTTTATAAGCAAATTATTATTATTATATATTAGGGTTTTCAAATAAAATGATCTAGTCATTTAATTTATTCCACAAACGTTTTTCTAGTAATATTTCAAAAACGAGTACGATTGTTTCATTAGGGTTTCTAAACACGATAAAACATTTGAAAGCACGAGGCCGTAGGCCAAGTGCTTTTATTGTTTTTGAGTGTTTGGAAACCCTAATGAAACACGAAGCACAAGCTTTTTGGAATTACTTCTCAGTCGAATAAATAATTCATTATGCAGGAATGTGGCTAGTTCTTTATAATATAATAGGTCACTCATTTTGTTGCCTGGGATTATGAGAGTTATTCTGAATTCCTCTCGTGCGGAATTTATTGGATTTCAAAATACTGTAGGGTTTATAAGGAGTGTTACGGGATTCTTACTTGAAGTTGTTCAAAAAGGCTTAGAAAATGTTCCTTTAAGTTCAGTTGAGCAATATTTCAAATTGTACTCTAAATATGTATTAGATAGTTACTGAGGCCGGCAGCAATATTAGATATATTGCAGTCAGCTGAGGGCGCAGCCCGAAGCTGACTGCAATATATCTAATATTGCTAGCCGGCCGAAGTGACTATCGTATATAGTTACTATTCACCACCCTGCCCCATTGTTTTCTCTCTTGCACAGTAATCGGCGGTTTCTTGTGTTTTTGAATATAATAAAAATAGGCTTACCAAACTTTCACGCTGGGCTGGCAGTGTACTGAAATCGGCGTTTTTAAGCGTGATTTTGAATAACTTTTTATAGTTAGGTCCGATCAACTTCAAATTTTATATGTGAAGAGTACACACCCAAAGAAAATAATTCTTCTTTTCACTTTTACAAATGTTACGATTTTTGGCGGGAAAATAACGTCATCAATTTTAGAGGAAAATCTAAAATGAGGGTAATGCAAAATTTTAAAATGCGCATTTGAAAGAACTCATTGAGATACGTTCAAAACCGAAGAGATAATAGTCAAAGTCAAATTTAATCTAAAGTTATAATTTTTTGAATGTAAAATAGAAAACATTTCTAAACTTCAAAAATCATATATTTTGATTAAATTTGACTTTGACTGTTATCTCTTCGGTTTTGAACATATCTCAATGAGTTCTTTCAAATGCGCATTTTAAAATTTTGCATAACCCTCTATTTCAATTTCCCACTAAAATTGGTGACGTCATTTTCCCGCCAAAAATCGTAACATTTGTAAAAGTGAAAAGAAGAAAATTTTTCTTTTGGTGTTTACTTTTCACATGTAAAACTTCAAGTTGATCGGACTTAACTATAAATCATTTTGTTTTTTACTCGACAAGGGACTGGAACCAATATTATGTTAGTACTCTGCTGAATGCAAGGCATTGTGGGCACAACTTAAACTTGTCAAGGAAAACTTGTTCATCATCTACACGAGCAAGGAAACCTTGTCAATATAAAATTGTCAAGGAAATCTTGCTGATCGTCTACACGAGCAATGAAAATTGTCAAGGATACTTGTCAAGGAAAAATTGCTCGTGTCAACGCCGCTTAATTAGTTATAATATTATCAGCCAATGAAAATGTAATAATCATTCAATAGCCTGTCCCATTATTGTTCTCTTTGTTGCATAATAATCAGCGGTTTCTTGTCTCTTTGAATATAATAACAATAGGCTTACCAAACTCTAATTAGTTATAATTTCATCAATTCTATTTAGAGGAATGCTAATGAACTTGATGACATTAAACGTGTTTTTGTTGCAAGTTTTCCATCGGTTGCCTGGGTAGCATAATGGCTTAAAGCGCGGATACAGCAATGCAGAAGGTCTCGGTTCGAATCCTGGCATTGGTACTCAAAGTCTTTTTTCACCAAAAATCGCTATCTAGTAAATTATTTAATGAATTATAAGTCTGATGATGCTTACTAGAATGGAAATTATTAGTTATACACACTTAACAAAACACACTGCAATATGTTTGATATTGCAGAGTGCGAACTGCAATATGTTTGATATTGCAGAGTGCGAACTGCAACATAACTAAATATCTTTGCTTTCAGACGCGGGTACTCAGCAATCAGTGATTTAGTGCAGAGAGAGAACAATGGGGTAGGGTGGTGAATAGTAACTATAACTTGTTACTACCTACATAAGTAGGTTTTTTTTTTTTCATTTTCTTTAGAGAATAATCCAAATTGTCATTTAAATATAAGTTGTAATTTCAGTAGGGATCATTAAAGATGCGAATAAAGTTCATTTATGTGAGTACTTGACGTCAGTGTAATTTCTGATATAATATATACAGAGTATTTGATGGCGTGGGAAATAAGACTCTACTTTGCCAACCAAATCACCAATAGCTCAGCTGGTATGAAGAGGGAATTCAACTCCAAGGGTTGCAGGTTCGAGACTTGGACACGCCAATAAAAAAAAGGGAAAACAAATAATGTAAAAATAATAATAATGTAAATTAGGTAGAAAGGAAATAAAGGATAGTAAAGTAGGTAGGTAACTAGGGAATACTAATTCTTTTCAGATTTCCCACCACTATATGTAGGTTTAGAAATATTTTCATCACTAGTGATGAAAATATTTCAAACACCGGTCAACCTATAATCGTGTTTCATTGGGGTTTCAAACCCATGCACGTGGTACAAATGGTGTACTCACATTGGTTGATAAGCTCATGAATTATTAATGAGTTTGAGAAGTTTTATTCTTTTATTTAAACAGTGCATTTTGTAAACTCAACAACTTTGAATTTTTAATAAACAATCTTAAAACAATGCGTGTGCTTTTTTTATAAATAAAATAACTTTTATAACTGTAACAATATTTTCTCATATTCTTTTGTAATTTTCAAAAAAGAAACTTCACATGACTGACATTAAATAATAGGAGACAGAAAATAGAACTAAATGAAATTGTATTATCATATGACCCGTATTTTGCCCTGCGTGCGCTCTTAAGAAAACCTTTATGAAAAAGTCATGTGATGGGGTCCCTACAGCTTTTTCCACCTGGTCCGTACAAACACGTATGGACCCGCTACTCGAAACATTACAAAAATATACCGATTTCTTACAGCCTTACTGACACGACTCGATGACATAGTGGTTACGCATTCCCAGAATGCAGTAGCCACAAAAATTGCGTGTGCCGGGCAAAATATATGGGTCATATGATAAACTTATTGACTGAGTTAGGTCGGGCCATACGGAAAAATATTTGGCTCCTGGTCATTTGTATCATGTCATGACCACGAGCCAAAAATTTTCCCGTACGGCCCTCCTACTCAGTCAATAAGTACTTAGTACTTAATAGACATTTTGCATTGTAGCATAAGATACTACTACCATAACCAGAATGCTGTCAATATTCTCTTTTCACAGTTCCCTTTGCCATTTTAAAAGGTAGTCATGACTTTGCATCAAAACAAGACAAACAGTGAACTAGCAATGATAGAGACATGGATAATTGTCCAAGCTAGTGTCCCAAGGTCACTTGTCTTTGATGCAAAGGCCTGGCTATTTTCAAAATGGCACAGAGAACTGTCAAAGGGGCTACTAGACACTTACCAGCATGCTTTGTCTTGTTTGATTTGACAAATTTGCCATATAACAAAAAAACCTTAAACAAAACGCTAAACAATTTAGTAGGAGTGCAAGAAATACTCACTCACCTCATAAGAGATATCAAAATGTCTGAATGTACAATTTTCAAAGTCCACGAAATTAAGTCTTTCGAGTGGTGCATGCTAGTAAGTGACTATTAGTCTTTCAGAAAGTATTCATTATTAACTGACCTCCAATATTAACTAACAGTTATCGCAAATCAGTGAAATTATATTTTGAAATGTTTTTGAATTGATTACAACTTGTCTTTTTACATTAATATGTTTCTGCTTTTATATAATAAAAAGGTACGCACAGATAAAGATAACTGTTAAAGCCTTGTTGATTTCAACCCCTAAAAGGTACGACAGTGCGATGTTCTTGCCAGCCGAGCTTACTTTTAGCAACAAAGCAGAGTGAAAATGACCCTTACAGGTACGGAATCATGTTACGTAACTAATTTTTGAGCCAGGACCCTAAAAGGTACGTACCTGAAATATTTTTAACCCTAAAAGGTACGCCGATCACCCCTACCACTTCGACAAAGGGAGTACACCCCCCGGGCCAAGAACATCGCACCATTTAGGAGTTGAAATCATTTACAGTTCTTATGCTTACCTTTTAGTGGTCATTTTCAAAACCGACCACCCATCACCCCTAACACTTGGACAACACACAGGTCAAACTCCTCGACTACTACTTTTCTCTTCTGTGTTACCCTGTCTCTTTCTATAAGAAAATCATTACGGGGGTTCTTAAAATTAACTAAATAATGAAAATGACAATAATAAAAATAAAATGTCAGACAGTGTTCTCTACTGCTTTCTTAAAAGCATTTACGCTATTTTTTGGAACAAAGTCCTCTGGTAAAGGTGTTCCATTCTCTTATAGTGCGAGGAAAATAAGATAAGAGGTGATAGCCTGTTCTTGAAGGTGGTATTTTTAAAGCTAGAGTATTCGTGTGTCTGCTTCTTCACTGCATTGTTACCAGAGGGTGTCAATGGGGTTAACTGACTAGCATATTAGACCGTTTTTTTGGTATCGTAAGCATATAAATAACAAAAAACTAACTGTTTATTGTATAAAGCGATGTCCGATTTTTAACGTATTTCATTTTTAACAGAATGCGACAGTATTGATCATGTATTTAACTTATTTTTGTTAGTTACCATGGCAACGATGCAAGAGGAATGGTTACCATGGTAATGATGAAAAATAATACATTTTACTGACTAAGGGATTTTTCTACTGTTTACTGACTGAACTACTATTTTGTAACTGTTTACTGACTAGAGGTATACCCCATTGACACCCTCTTACCAGTGTAGGAAAACCATCATTCGTAATAAGGCCCTTGAGTAGTTTATACATCATGACAAGTCGAAGAATCTTTCTTCTGTGTTCATGTGATTTCCATTCAAGTCGTTGCAGCATATCTGTAAAATATAACTAGAACTAAATGACTATTATAATCATAATATTACAGTAAAACTACTCAAACCAAGGCCACCCAAGCAAATTTTTCACGTCCAAGTATCTAAACAATAGAATTACGTTTGAAAATTTTATTGTCGAAATACAATATCAAAGTGTCAACAAAAAACACCAGAATTATCTTGAATAATTTATGGCGAAAAATGTCCGCATCTTTTTCCAATAAACCCGCCCACTGTGCCACCAAACGAATTCCATAAATGCTAAGAACAGGTCATTGTGGGTGCAATAGGGGGTAAATTGGAACGAGAAATTAAATGCTTGCAAAACTAGAAATCGCAGCGATCTCACCTCGTCCGCCATCTTGGATTATCATTCACACAGGGAGCCCAAACATTACAAAGAGCCGCCGCTGTACCACGTGGCTGTGCATACTCGATTTTGTGCTCAAAATATTCGCCAAAAAAGTAGAACTCTATCCAAGCGTACCTCCTGTCAATATAATTTAGGGTAGAATAACAATAAATGTCAAAACAGTGATTTTTTCACGGGTACCCCGACAAGTATGACTGGTGACTATAACTCGTGGATTAAAACCATGTGGAAGTGTCTAAATGTTGCATGACGTCATAGGTAAATTCCCCGAATCTCGCTAAAACTATTTCTCGTTTAGACTGTAATCAGTTGAAATCCTAGCAAAATGAGTAGTTTTCACAAGTTACTGATCCAAATATCAAAGGACAATACAAGTCGTGATTTGAATGAGCTTAAATTCGCTTGTGACTACTTTATTCCTGCTGGAAAAACCGAAAGTATTGTACAACCTATTGATCTCTTCTCAGAAATGAAACGACAGAATAAACTATCGGAAAATAACAAAGAAATATTAGCGGATCTTCTGGAGGGTATTGGAAGGATTGACCTGCAAATGAAACTACTTAAAATACATGATTAGTACAAATATACAAAGCTAATTCAAAATTTAATGACAGATTGAAATGGGACGATAAATGCTGTTTTTTTAATGATGATATTAAAATATACATGTTGAAAAACTGGGATAAAGCCGGTAGATATAGTGAAAGTTTGCAGACATATATAGCAAATAGCGTGACATCGCTTGCGTGACGCTTTTCCTAAATCGATCTATTTCAGCAGTTTTGCGGTTTCATTTAAGTATATTCTCGATACACGTTGTTCCTTTTATAAAATCAAATCAACTGACAGCCACTTCATAGCATAAAAACAAAATATTAATGATAAATTCATGTAAAATATTTTAATTTAAGTTATGCAAAATTAAACTTCAAAACTACCAACCTTCTTGAGAAACATGTTATATATTTTCCTGTACATATATCATATTGATTATATACACTGAGATTATCTAGTATTTAACAAACTATATGTACATATATTAATCTATTTATATAGTAATGGAGTAGTCTTCTTCGCAGCCGTTCTTGGCGTTGTCACGCAACGTTCCCTACGTAACGGACCATTAGATAAGTGATCGGGGGGGGGGGGGGGGGGGGGATTTGTTTGCCCTGTGTAGGAGTTTTTTCAGCTTTGCACGATATCTTTGTCATATTTTTTCTTGTGCAGGATATTGTTTTTTCAAGTAAAGCTGTGCTCGATATTTTTTTGGGGTTGAATCCCGCAAATCCCCCTCAATTATCGAATGGTCCGTTCCTTATATAAATCGCTTGTAAAATAATTATTTTTACGCATATGAAAAAAATTCTGTTAGATCTGAGGAATGGTGCTTTCTGAATAGATTTCACAGGGATGCTATTTTGTTGTTGGCATTAATATATAATATAAATAATAAATAATATAAACCAACTCCACGAGTTTTCTTAAAAATATGTTCGGGCTTCCTGTGTAGAAGGAACTGGTGGGGTATTGGATACTTCCGGGATTCACCGAACTGCAGCATTGCAAGGCGTCTGCTTCAACCACGTTGATTCTTTTTCCTCTTCCTTTGTCAAAATCGCCATGATTCCTTTCACGAAAGAAGATCGGAAAGCGTTTTATGATGTAGTAGAGCCGTATCAATCTTCAAACTTCGTTAATAAGTTAGGTTATTGTTTCAAAATGAATTACCAACCGGATGACAAATTCCCTGGGCAACTTATGTGGGTCACATCAAGCAAACTTCTAATTCAACAGGACCAAACTCAAAAGAAAAGGTTCATCGCCGAACGATGTATTCAACGTAAAGGCAAGAAAGTCATATCTGAGCTGGATGTAGCTGAACTACACACCACTGATTCAGGTATTGCCTTCATAAACTCCGCCGATCAAGAGAAAAACTTCCTAAATTTTGGCGACTACCATAGATGTCTTCCTGAAGAAGCATTCGCGTACGTTTTCGACGGTAAAGATATGCTAGGGCTGAAGTTCGTGAAAACTGGCGATGGAGCCGATACCTACACGTTAGAAAGCTCATCGGCAGGTGACAAAGTGAAACATTTTGAAATTCGTAAAGCTGTTGGGGCTCCAATCATTGTTGAAGTTTGTCCTCCTGAACGAAATCAAGTTGTAGGCATTCTGAATATCGAAGCCAATGGTACACTGAAGCCTGTGTTTTTTGATTTGCAAACGTTTGGTAATTTATGCATATTTTGTTTAATTTTTAATTTGTTAGGGAGTATTCGTGATTTAGAAGGGGGAGGGCTGGCGTAATTGCTGTTAACATATTTGTCAAATTTGTTGCCCCCCAGCTATTTTAATCTCTGATATTTTGACAAGACCCTCCAATACCTACTGCATGGCTCTCCAGACTAATATCAGAAAAAATCAACTTGACCCTCCTTTTATTATATAAATATTTGATGGTGCTCACTCCTTAGAGTGTGTAGATTGCTGTTTAACCAAAAATGATGAGATAATGAAAGATGATGATGATTAATAATGATGATGATGTTGATTGATAACAGTGATAATTGCAGATGTGAACAATGACAGCAGTGGTGAAATGAAAGTCGATGATCATGATCAATGATGGTGAAAATGACGATAATCAATGATATAATGATGATAAAGATGGTGATGATGTACAATGATGATGATGGCAAACAATGATTATGATCAATGCAGATGATGATTAATGCTTATGACCAGTCATGATGATCAATGATAATGGTTCACAATGATGATAAGGTTGAAGATACAAAAACAATCCAAGTTATAACATAAATTTTTATTCCTATTCTTTAATAAATCTTGTAAACAATGATCTGATTTTTTTGTAGAACAAAAGTCCCCAAGTGAATTAGGTAACCAGTTAAAAAATCAGTAATTTTCAGTTGAGATTTGAGTTTGTGATTTAATTATTTTAAGATTAAGATAAGTTTTATATCTTCTCCCTATTTTTATTATTACCATAGAATCAAATGATGATAAAACAGACAGTCCAATCCAAGCTTCTAAAGGTGTGTTAATTCTATTCATAAATTGAGTTGTAAATGTTTTGAAGTCCCCTTCACAGTCCCCTTCACCATCTTAAAAGGTAGCTGTGCCTTTGCAATGATAGAGACAAGTGAATATAATTGTCCCACAAGGTGTTAAAAGTTTTCTATCATTGTAAGCTCATCATTTGTCTCCCTTCGATGCAAAGGCCTGGTTACCTTTAAGAGGGCACAGGGAACTGTTGATTATTCTAAAGATTTAAGTTTTATGTTCTAACTATTTCTATTATTACGTAACCATAGAATCTGCCAATGGTGATAAAAAAGACATTCCAATTGCTGCTTTTAAAGTTTTGTTAATTTTATCTATAAACTTTGAGTTGAAAAAATAAAAGTTTTGATAATTTTTGATTATTGTAAGATTTAAGTTTTATGTTCTCACTATTTCTATTATTACCATGGAATCTGCCAATGGTGATAAAAAAGACAGTCCAATTGCTGCCTTTCAAGGTTTGTTAATTCATCTATAAAGTGTGAGTTTAAAAAAAAAAAAGTTTTCTGTAAGGATTCGAGGCGATAATGTTTTAATTATTATCATAAGATTTGTTTTAAGTTCTCACTATTTAAATACCTGTAAAACAGAGCACTGATGGAGGAATGGGCCAGATTAAAATGAGCGCACCACATTCAATGACTGTCACAAGCTACCAACGTTAAATAAGGCTACTTTACTTTACTTTTTTTTACCATAGATTCAGTAAATGATGATAAAACGGACAGTCCTGGATCAGTTGATGTGCTTACAGGTTTGTTAATATTATCTATAAAGTTTGAGTTGGGAAATCAGTAATTTTCTGCTAAGACTAACTGCTTAGGAGATAATGTCCAAAATCTTGAGACTCCAACTAGAATCTGGACTTTTCATACATCATTTAATGCATCTGATCTTTTCATACAATTTGTAATTAATAGATACTTGTGATGTTTTGAAAGTTCTCAAATGGAACTCCCCTAAAGGCTTGTCTAATTTTGAAGACTTTCAAAACATCACTCGATAGTACCAGAGTTAATACTCTGATAGTACCTATTGATTTTAAGATAGTGAGATTTCCTTTACATAAAACAGGGTAACGGTTTTACAGGTCAACAGTTTCCCAGCACCCACAACTTGGCAAAGCAGCTCTCCTTCTAGCAGGAAAATGTTGAAAGCTTTGTGTTTTTTCCTACAGAAACCGTAAAACATTGTCAAATACAATTGGATGAAAAAAAATACAATGATGAACGACCAACTCAAGAAAACAAACCCAAAAGCACTGGAGGTAAATAATATATTTTTTGAATTAAGGCCTATATAATATAGATATACTAGTTATAAAATGGTTTCAAGTGGCATACATGTACCATGGAATATGTCACTTGTATTTTTCAGTATACACAGTCTTTAGATTTTTCAGTATATTATTAATAAAAAAGTCAACATTTTTTACGGTTTTACAAGCTTCATTATATTACCTATCATTTATATCAAACACAGCCTATACTAGTTTACTCACTAGTTTCCATTAATTAGTAAAAAATTGCATCTTTTTCATACAATTTGTAATTAATAGATACCTGTGATATTTTGAAAGTTCTCAAATTGAACTCATCTAATTTTGAAAACTTTCAAAATGTCCATCTTGAGATTTCCTATACATAAATAGGGTAACAGTTTCCCACCCACAGCTTGGCAGAGCACCTCACCCCCTTGAGTTATGTTTCTAGATCGGCAGCTCATATTGTATATGTTACATATAAAATAAAGTGGAAACTATAGTCTTATATACTCAAGTATGTTAAGACCTGGTTTTAGCCAGTGTTTCACGAAAAATCGTTTTTATTTGTCATTGCCACAAAACTCATCTGATTTTAATAAAACTTGGTACATTGTTAGATCTCAGGCTGCTGCTGAACCTTAAATTGTAATTTTGACTTAAGTGTGATCACGTGACTAGTTAAGATGGATAAGGAATTTTGGTTTTCCTTTGAAAATGTGGTTGCAAGTGTGAATAGGTAAAACAAACTTATTTTGTAAAACAGGTCACGTGACCATAATTCTTGCTTAAAATTGCCTTATATCTCCCTACCAAGCTATCAAATTCAAGTTCTCCAAACTTGAAGTTATTTGTCATCTTTTACTTATCAATTTTTGGCTTTGTTTTTTTTTTAACTTAAACTCATGGCCGTATAAATTTTGAGTATTTTCTTGCTATTATGACGTCATATACCACGTCATATACCACGTCATATACCACGTCATATACCACGTCATATACCACGTCATATACCACGTAAAACAGAGCACTGATGGAGGAATGGGCCAGATTAAAATGAGCGCACCACATTCAATGACTGTCACAAGCTACCAACGTTAAATAAGGCTACTTTACTTTACTTTTTTTTACCATAGATTCAGTAAATGATGATAAAACGGACAGTCCTGGATCAGTTGATGTGCTTACAGGTTTGTTAATATTATCTATAAAGTTTGAGTTGGGAAATCAGTAATTTTCTGCTAAGACTAACTGCTTAGGAGATAATGTCCAAAATCTTGAGACTCCAACTGGAATCTGGACTTTTCATACATCATTTAATGCATCTGATCTTTTCATACAATTTGTAATTAATAGATACTTGTGATGTTTTGAAAGTTCTCAAATGGAACTCCCCTAAAGGCTCGTCTAATTTTGAAGACTTTCAAAACATCACTCGATAGTACCTCTCCTCCTTGCAGCAAAATGTTGAAAGCTTTGTGTTTTTTCCTACAGAAACCGTAAAACATTGTCAAATACAATTGGATGAAAAAAAATACAATGATCAACAACCAACTCAAGAATGCACTGGAGGTAAAGAGTATTTTTTGAATACCAGTATACATCCTTTCCGAGAAACTTTGTCACCCGTGAAGTGAAAAGCCTACAAGCTAGTAGCGCAGGGGATTACCTATGTATACTTTATTAGAACGCAGGGATTTCATGGCCACATTGCTACACTTGTCAATATGTCATTGAGAAATGTCCATTTTGACTTATCAAACAACAAGAAAGGCATTCCGAATGCACATTTAGTTTCTGAACTGATCCATGATCCTTTGCGCCACTAGCTTGTGTGCTTTTCACTGGTGACAAACTTTCTTGGAAAGGGTGTATATATATAATGTATAAAATATACTAGTTATACAATGGTTTCAAGTGGAATACATGTAACATTGCATCTTTTTGCATGTTATCCAGGTCTACCATGTTAATAGATACTTGTGATATTTTGAAAGTTCTCAAATTTAACTAATTTTGAAAACTTAAAAAATGTCCATTTGAGATTTCCTATACATAAATAGGGTAACAGTTTCCCAACACCCACAGCTTGGCAGAGCACCCTGGAGTTAAGTTTCTAGATCGGCAGCTCATATTGTATATATTTCATATAAAATAAAGTGGAAAAATATATAGTCTTATATATATGGGAATCTGATTGGCTGTATTTTATGTGGGATAAATATTAATATATAATTATTTCTGCCATATTAAATGTTGTTACTATGGAAAGCATTAAGAAATGTCAGAAGTTTGAATGATGAAAGCTAAAACTATTAAAACCAGTTTGGTATTTGAGCCTTGAAGTTCACATGTTTATGAAAACGGCAGTAAAGCTAAATTTTTGTACAGAAAAAGTGATATTA